>JACYFF010019584.1:39223783-39241270 GCA_017589665.1 Selenicereus undatus
TATATATATATATATATATATATATATATATATATATATATATATATTCATTTTGGATTAGAACTGTCAAGGTATGGATCCTGGGTATGAGAACTCCTTGGACCCAATGTTAAGAAAAAACTGACCTGGAAATTGACTTGGTTGAGCAAATGGTGAATGGTTTTACCGGTCGGACTATTGATCAATTAAATTGGTTAGAACCAGTTGGATGGAGATCGATTGAATCATATTAGACCGACCAAACTTGGTGTACACACACACTCGCGCGCGCACACACACAAAGAGATGACAATTGGTTGGGATTTGGATCGGATATGTAGACAATCAAATTTGATTCAATTAATAATTGGATTTGAAAATACAATCTAATACGAATCTGTCTGATCAGATACTGAAATGGATTTGAATCGGATAAATTCAGATATAATCGGGCAAAATCTGATTATATATTTTTATGCAATAACTGTATAATTTTTTCTTTCTAATTTGTTTTTGCTTATGAATGCAATGTTAAAACACTTTTTCTTACATACACATATACTTGACATTTATGACATCTTATGCATGCATCTTATGTATGCATGACAATCAGCCTTTATAGTGCACTAGTAATGTACCATTTGTTGGACCATCTTAGCTAACATGTGATCCTTCATGTGTAGTCTGCGTTCCCTACCCATTGACTTCTTTAATTACATCACATGCCTATTTGTGGGTGACGGCGTGCGCAAAGTAAGTTAATACCTATGTCGGTCTTTTTATACCACTTCTCTTTATCCTCAAAATATTGCGAAGTTAGCATTCTCAATGCTCGTTGGGCTTTCGGGAAGGATCTAGGTGGGTACTCCTTTGTTATGTATTGATAGATATTGTAACACCAGATATTGAGGTCTACATTGCATGCTTTCATTATGTAGCAATGCACAAGTTTATCCCTCCTTTCCACTAGTAATGGTATATAATGGATATCGCTTGGAATATTAATAATTGAGGCTAGCTTTGCCAGGGCATCAGCAAATTGATTCTCCTCACGAGGCCGATAGGTATATGTAAAGTGCTTGGTGAGTTCAACTAAATGAGTTTGGTATGGTGTTAAGGAATTGCTCCTCACCTTCCATCTCTGTGATATTTGATTAATTATGAGGTTGGAATCGCCATATACTATTATGTTGTTGCCCTTATTTCAATAGCAACTTGCAACCCGATGATGCAAGCTTCGTATTCAGCGACATTATTGGTAACATCGAAGTTTAGTTTGACTGAGATTGAAGTGTGTGCCTCTTTAGGAGATACAGGGAGGATGTCTACTCCAAATTGCTTATGGTTTGAGGCAGCGTCGAGGTACATTGTCCATGTGTCCTCTTCTACTTGGAAAGCCCCTGATTAGGAAAATCGAATTTCTCTTCTTCTTGATCCTTTGTTGGCAGATCTGCTAAGAAATTGGGCACAACTCCTCCCTTGATTGATTTCTGTAAAAGGCAGTGGAGGTCAAATTCTAATAACATAACTATCCGCCTAACCATCTTTCCATTGATTACTGGTTGCTGTAGGAAGTATTTTATGGGGTCTATGAGTACCACTAGATGTATTGTATCAGTTAACATGTAGTATCTAAAATTCTTGAATGTCTGTACTAAGACAAGATTAGTCTTTTTGAAGGGTGAATATCGAGTTTCATATTTAAGGAATCTCTTACTCAAATGGTAGACTGCCCTTTCTTGTCCCTTAATCTTTTGGGCCAACAGGGCACCCATTGCTATTGCAGTGGTCATGAGGTATAAGATGAGAGGAATGCCTGGTTACAAGGAACCAACACTAGTGAATGAAAGAAATACTCCTTGATTTTATTGAATGCTTCCTGACACTCTTTACCCCATTGTGGCTTCAATTTCTTAAAAATGGGCTTACATACAATGGTTTATTTGGATATAAAGTGGTTGGGGTATTGCAGGCGCCCTAAAAATCCTCGTATTTATTTTTTTGTCTTGGGAGGTGGCATCTGTTGTATGGCTTTGATTTTCGAGGGATTAATCTTGGTTCCTCTTAGACTGAGCACGTTTCCCAGTAACATTCCAGAAGTAACCCCAAATGCACATTTATGTGGTTTTAGACGCATGTTATACTTCCTTAATCTCATAAACAATTTCCAAAGGGTCGGGACATGGCTCGCTTTTTCTTTGGAGTTTATAATCAGGTCATCCACATATATTTTTGCTTCCTTGTGCATCAGGTCATGTAGTAAACTGGTGGCGGTCCTTTGATATGTTGCCTCAGAATTTTTCAACCTGAATGACATCACACGGTATGGCAATAGGTTCCCTAGGGGGTGATGAAGGTGGTCTTTTCCATGTCTTCCTCGGCCATTTTGATTTGATTGTATCCAACATGCTCATCCATAAATAATAAGAGAGCATGTCCAACGGTGTTGTTAGCTAGAACATCTATGTGCAGTAAAGGAAAATCATTTTTTGGGCTTGCCTTATTAAGGTATCTAAATTCTACACACATTCGTACCCTTCTATCCTTATGAGGGATTGGTACTATGTTAGCCACCCACTGAGGGTACTTCACAACTTTGATGAGGCTGACATCCAGCTGTTTCTGGACCTCTTCTTTTTTCTTCAAAGCCTAGCTTGGCTTCATTCTTTAGAGCTTTTGTCTGACTGGTTTGGCATCTGGATAGAGGGGAATCTTATATTCAACAATATCTCAATCTATGCATGACATGTTATTGTAAAACCAAGTGAATACATCTATGAATTCCCTTAGAAGTGAAATGAGTTCTTCGTGCTCGTCGGGAGTTCAGGGTTTTCCTATTTTAATTTCTTAGGGCTCTTCAGTTGTCCCCAAGTTGATTATTATGATATCCTCTATTACAGAAGATCTATTTTCATGATTTTGCACTGCATGAATTAAATCTTTGGGGATTGTTCCTTCATTTTCATCTTTATTAGAAGCAAATCATTCAAAGGGAAAGGAAGGAGACGAGTCATAAGAGAAAGAGTTCATCTTATTGAAATTAGAAATAATTAAATCTAATGTAGAATTTAGAGAAACATAGTACTATCTCGTAGACTCTACCTCAACTCCCATACTAGACTCTCCTAAAGTTATAGTGAAGGATTTTCCTTCCTCTTCGGCCTTCCAAGTCACTTGTGTACAATTCTTTGTGTTGGCCGCGTTGATGAATTTGATCGGTTTGAAACCTGGATTGGCCATGGCAAGGGATAGGACGGCCACATGGTCTTCCCTCTTCCTACATTTTTACCCAAACAGGATACCGAAGATGTTATGAGCTTGATTGATAAAATCTAGTGTGAAGCTTTGCCCTTTGAGGTGAGTGCCTATTCCTCCAACAGTTGGCAATCATTGAATACTTCTAAACTTAGAACCCATATTCCCTTTTGTTTCATATAGTGGGGTTCAGGGAAACCATGGAAAGGGAACAAATTGTCTCTCTAATAAAGGACATGTCCATTAAGAGTGCGCGGATATGACTTTATGACAGTCTTTCTAGTATCCTTTCTTGGTTTTCATTTTTCGCACTTGCTCTCTCTGTTGGGCCTCAACTATTTCTTTAGGAGTGGGTTGGTACCCTAGCCTAAACTTATAATTTTCTTGCTGGGTTTAGGGGAAAGGTGGGCCAACTTGTTCTCTTCGGCCTAGCACTAATCATGGGAAATATCCCCATCTTTCGAGGACGGCATTCGCATCTAGGTTTGAGTAAATGTCAAAGTCAAACGGAGCTTGTTCTTTTTCTAAGGCTGCTATTGTTTCGAAATTGCAGAGTTGTTTATCATTTTGGCGATGCTCTACTTTCAATGCCGACCCTTCGTTAGTACTAATGGCACATAGACTGTCACATTTGATGGTGACCAATTCTCCCTTTATCATTTTTTTAATTTCTGATGCAGCGTGGAGGGGACTGCCTGATGTTCATGAAGCCATGTGCGTCGTAAAAGTAGATTAAAAAGTAGTTTGAATCTCCAGAACCTGAAATTCTGTATTCTTCTCTATGGGGCCCATGTTAATGGGAAGGGGAATAGCGCCTAGAACTAATGTCTTCGAGTTATCATATGCTCGAAGATGTGTTGAAGGGGCTGAGAGCTAACTCTCCTTAATTCCCAACCTCTTTGCAGTCCTCTGAGAGCAAACATTTACCGCTGACCTGTTATCCACTAAGGAGAGGGATACATGCTTCTGAAGGCAGGTCACAGTCAAATATAAAGCATTGTTGTGTGTTGTGCCTCCCGATGGAAAATCCCCACCGTTAAAGGTTATAGTGCCCTTACCATTGGCGATTGGGGCGATCATTTCTTCAGGCGTGGTGTCAGGTGACAGATCTATCTTATTTAGTTCTTCAATTAAGAGCCGCCTGTGCTTTTATGAAGCCACTATAAACTGCCAAATTGTTACATCAGCTTTAAGTTTCTTTAGTTGTTTTAACACATGGTCATCTTTCTTGTTCTCTGTCCCCTTTTCATTTTATGAGGCCTACTATGGGCCTTGTTTGGCTTGATATCGCCCAGTTTTCGTGAGGTACTTGGCCTAGTCTTGATCTTCTTGTAGACAGTCATCCCTCTAGGAAATCTTCATTGCTCTCCTCACCAAGGCAAAATTTCCCTTGAGATTCATGCACATCCTTTTTTAATTTTCCTATAGACCGCAAAAGTCTAACTGTTATGCAGGAAGACTAGCCTTAATCCTTGGTTCACGAGCGCTCTGTATGTATACTGAAGGGTCTTAATCATTTTTGGGGTTATCATTGATAGTAAATATGATATCATGGTCTCCAAGTAGATTTTTGCTGTTGTTGGGCTTCTGAGCAGCCTTAGGCAAAGGCAAACTATCCTAACTTGAACATTAGCTCTAAGCTGTTCTTGAAGATCCAGCGATTCTCAGTTTTCATGCCCCATTGCCCAATGATTCTTGCAGTATTTGGTCACATCGAATTACTTTTCCTGCCTTATGGCTTTATTTCTGGTTTGAGTTTAGGGAGATTAATCTTTCCCTTAGCTAGTAGACGCTCCAAAGGATGGGCATAAGTAGTCCCGATAGGGGTATATTTTGTGCTTCGATTTATGGTGTGTACCTCTTTGTTAGAAGAACTGCCAGCTTTCTTTTCCTTATTCTGATAGTTATTTTTCCAACCAGTTTTAGCAGGTGTTTCCCTAGCTAGCTCCTCCTTTACTAGCATCCCTACATTCTTTAGGGTAGGGGAATTCTCAAAGGGAGTAAATCACAGGTGCTGCCTGTATGTGGGCTGTAATTTGTAAGTTCCTAAGGAATAACCTTACTTGATCGGCCTTGGAGGATCGGTCCACCATGTGAGCGGCCTTTGCCCTCTATCTAGCAATGTAGTCAGAGAAACCTTCTTTTTCCGTTTGCTTAATAAGCTCCAGGTCTCTAAGAGTGATTGGGAGGTCAGTGTTATATGAATACTGATACAAGAACTCTCTGCATAGATCCTCCTAGCGTGTGACCTTTCATGGGTCCATAGTGTTGTACCACCTCATAACACTGTTCGGTCAAGTCCACATCTCCTTAGGGTCTATATTCATGGCATGAAGCGGTATTTTGGGCTCTTAATATTAGTGCTAGGTCCATAAGTCAACATGGTTCATGAAAGGTCTTTAATAAAAAGCATCAATATGTGCTAATCCAGAGCACTTTTTGTTGTCAATCAAGATAGGGAAGACAAAGAACGTGTACGAGTGAAGTCCATAGATCAGGAGACTTCTATCATGAAAGCAATATGAGAAAACCTTGTCTACTGGGTCAAGGATAAAGTCAAAATCCAAGTCCAATACCACACCAATTCCAATGGTCGAAATTAGTAATGAGATAACTCAAATCCCGAAGATGCTAGAAAAGATGCAGGATGGGATGGATGAAAGTGACAAGAGGACAAAGACAATGGCCACTGCACTCCATGATCGTAAAAAAGAACCTCATGGTTGATGGCGAAGAAGAAGAGGAAGATAAGAGGGATGCTGCGAAAAAGGGAGAAGAGGAGGAAAAAAACGCTCATCTACTGGATTCGCAGGTACATTGTATAGAACAACTGTTGAAAGAATCCTTTATGCTTAATGATTAGTTTAATAATTACGCAGGATTCACCATCACGCCGAAAGGGAAGCTGCCTCCGAAGTTTACCATGCCAGACACAAAATTTCATGGGACTAAAAGCCCTAATCATCATATGAGGAACTTTGTTAATGGCATGACTCTAAAAGTAATTTGAAAGGATATCTTTCACCTTATACTTCCCTGGACTTTCGATAAGGATGTCATGAGGTGGTGCAACTCTATGGACCCACGAAAGGTCATGACCTGGGAGGACCTATGCATGGAGTTCTTGTGTCAGTATTCATACAATACTGACCTCCCAATCACTTTTACAGACCTATAGCTCATTAAGTAAGAGAAAAAAGAAGGTTTCTCTAACTAGCTCACTAGGTGGAGGGCAAAGCCCGCTCACATGGTGGATCGACCTTCTAAGGTCGATCAAGGAAGGTTATTAATTAGGAACTTATAGCCCATGTGTAGGCAGCACTTGCGATTGACTCCCTTTGAGCATTTCTCCACACTTAGGAATGTGGGGACACTAGTAGAGGAGGAGCTAGCTAGGGAAACAACTACTAAAACTGGTCTGAAAAATAACTACTAGAATGAGGAAAAGAAAGATGGCAGTTCTTCTAACAAAGAGGTTCACATAATAAATCGATACATAGAATATACCCTCATCAAGACTACTGATGCCCAGGCCTTCGAGCATCGACTAGATAAGGGAAAGATCAATCTCCTTGAAGTCAAACTAGAAACCGAAGCAACAAGGCAAGAAAAGTACTTCGATTCGACCAAATACTGCAAGTATGATCCGGCACGGGGGTATGACACTAAATGTCACACCAAGGATGGTCCATAATAGCCTCAGAAAAAGAAAAGGGTGCAAAGATCAAGGAAGATGACCTTGTGTGAAAACAGCTAAAAGAACTTAAAGCTGATGTAACAATTTGGAAATTTATAGTGGCTCCACAAAAGCACAGACAACTCTTAATTGAACAACTAAATAAGATGGATATGTCACCTAACACCACACCTAACGAAATGATAGCCACAATCACCACTAGTAAGGGCACTATAACCTTAACAGTGGGGATCTTCCATCAGGAGGTGTAACACAGAACAATGCTTTATATTTGACTGTGACCTACCTTTAGAAGCATATATCCCTCTCCTTAATGGATAATGGATCAACTATAGATGTTTGGCCTTGGTGGACTGCAAAGAGGTTGGAAATTAAGTCAACTCTTAGTCCCTTCAACACATCTTTGAGCATATGATAACTTGAAGAGGTTAGTTATGGGTACTATTCTCTTTATCATTAACATGGGTCCTATAGAGAAGAATATAGAATGTGAGGTTCTGGACATTTTAGCTACTTTTAATATGCTCTCAGGATGCCCATGGCTCCATGAACATCATGCAATCCCCTCCACGCTACATTAGAAGGTAAAAATGCTGACAAAGGGAGAAGTGGTCACCATCGAAGGTGAAAGTCTATGCATTACTGTTACCAACAAAGGGCCAGTGTTGAAAGTAGAGCATGGTTAAAATGATGAAGAATTATACAATTTTGAAACAATAGCAGTCCTAGAAAAAGATTAAGCTCCCTTTGACTTTGATCTTTACTCAAACCTAGATGTGAACGCCATCCTCAGAAGATAGGGATAGTTCCCATGATTAGTAGTCGATCGAAGCGCACAAGGTTGGACCACCTTTCCTTTGGCTAACAAGAAAATTATGAGTTTGGGCTAGGATGCCAACCCACTCCTAAAGAAATAGCTGAGGCCCAAAGAAGAGAGCAAGCGGAAAAAATGGCAACCAAGAAAGGATACTATAAAGACTATGTTATAAAGTCGTATCCGTGCACAATAGACATTTCCTCTGTCAAAGAGGCAATTTCCCCTTTTATGGTTTCCTTAAACCCCACTATATAAAGGAAAAGGAAATATGGGTTCTAGGGTTAGAAATATTCAGTGATTGCCAATTGTTAGAGGAAGAGACACTCATCTCAAAGGGCAAAGACTAATCCACACTAGATTGGATCCATTAAGCTGACAACAAAGTCTTCGGCACCCTGTTTAGGCGAGAATGTAGTTATAGGGAACACCCTGCTGCTTTCCTGCCCCCTGCCATGGCCAATCCAGGTTTCAACTGGATGGAATTCATCACTGAGACCATCACAAAGAGTTGCACACAAGTGAATTAGAAGGCTGAAGAGATAGGAAAAGTCTTCACTATAGCTTTAGGAGAGTCTAGTACAGGAGTTAAGGTAGAGTCTAAGAGTCACTATTCTCATTCTCCAAATTCTGTATTATATGTACTCATTTTTAATTTCAATAAGATGAACTCTTTCGCTTTTGACTTATCTCATTCCTTTCCCTTTGAATGCTTTGGCTCTAATAAAGATTAAAATGAGGGAACAATTCCCAAGATTTAATTGAAGCAATAGAAGATCATGAAAATTGAACTTCTTTAGTAGAGGATACCATAATAATTAACTTGGGACAACCAAGGAGCCCCAAGAAAATAAAATAGGAAATCCTTTACTCCCGAGGAGCAAGAAATGTTCATTTTACTCATAAGGGAATTCATAGATGTTTTTGTTTGATCTTACAAATACATGCCATGCATAGATCGAAATATTGCTGAACATAATATTCCTCTCTATCTAGATGTCAAACTAGTAAAGCAAAAGCTCCGAAGAATGAAGCTGAAGTGGGCTTTGAGGATAAAAGAAGTGGTCCAAAAATAGCTGGATGCTGGCTTCATCAAAGTTGTGTAGTACCCTTAATGGGTGGCTAACATAGTCCTAATCGGTAAGAAGGACGAAAGGAATATGACAAACACAAAAGATGTTTTTCCTTTTCCGCATATAGATGAAATCTAGTTGAGAACACCGCTGGATATGCTTTCCTATCATTTATGGACAGGTATGCCAGATACAATCAGATCAAAATGGCCAAGCAAGACATGAAAAAGACCACATTCATCACCCCTTGGGGAAAACCTATTGCCACATCGTGATGCCATTCGGGTTGAAAAGTGCTGAGGCAACATATCAAAGGACAACCACCACTTTACTATATGACCTGATGCATAAGGAAGCATAAGTGTATGTGGATGACATGATTATAAAATCCAAAGAAAGAACAGGCCATGTCCTAACCCTTCGAAAATTCTTTATGAGATTAAGGAAGTATAACATGTGTCTAAACCCACAAAAATTTGCATTTGGGATCAACTCTGGAATGTTACTGGGATACGTAGTCAGTCTTAGAAGAACCAAGGTTGATCCCTTAAAAATCAAAACCATATAGGAGATGCTGCCTGCCAGGATAGAAAAAGAAATATGAGGATTTTTAGGGCGCCAAATTAACCATGGTATGTGAGCCCATTTTCAAGAAATTGAAGAAAGTGGTTAAGCCACAATAGGGTGAAGAGTGTTAGGACGCATTCGATAAGATCAAGGAGTACCTCTCTCATCCACCAGCGTTGGTTACTTTGCAACTAGGCATTCCTCTCATCATTTACCTCACGACCACCACAACAGCAATGAGTGTCATGTTGGCCAAAAAGATTGAGAGAGAAGAAAGGATAGTCTACTATTTGAGTAAGAAATTCCTTAGATATGAAACTTGGTATTCTCCCTTCAAAAAAACTACCCTTGTCTTAGTATGAACATTTAATAATTTTAGACATTACATGTTTATCGATACAATACATGTGATGTCACCCACAGAACCTATAAAATACCTACTATAGCAACCAGTGATCAATGGAAACGTGGCTAGGTGGATAGTTATGTTATCAGAATTCGAGCTCCGTTGCCTTCCACAAAAATCAATCAAAGGAGGAGCTATGTCTAATTTCTTAGTAGATCTGCCAACAAAGGATCAAGAATAAGACACCTTTGATTTTCCAGATGAGGGGGTTCTCCAAGTAGAAGAGGACATGTGGACAAAGTACTTTGACGATGCCTCAAACTAGAAGGGATTTTGAATGGACATCCTCCTTGTATCTCTTGGAGGGGCACACGCTTCGATCTCAGTGAAACTAGACTTTGATTTTACTAATAATGTCACTAAGTACGAAGCTTGCATCATCGGGTTGCAGGCTGCTGTTGAAACAAGGGTGAAGAACATAAGAGTATATGGCAACGCCAACCTCATAATTGATCAAATGTCACAGAGATGGAAGGTGGGGAGTAATTCATCAGCACCACACCAAGCTCATTTGGTTAAACTCACCAAGAACTTTACACATATTATCTAAACCTATTAGCCTCATGAGGAGAATCAATTTGCTGACACCCTATCAAAGCTAGCCTCAATGATTAATATTCCAAGTGATATATGCCATTAGTAGTGGAAAGAAGGGTTAAACTTGTGCATTGCTATGTAATAGAAGCATGCAATGTTACCTCGATGCCTAGTACTATGATATCTACTAATACTTAAAGAAGGAATACCAAACTTGGATCCTCCCTAAAAGCCTAACAAGCATTGAGAATGCTAGCTTCATGAATTTGAGGATAAAGGGAAGTTGTATAAAAAGACTAACGTAGGTATTAACTTACTTTGTGTCACTCACGAAGAGGCACATGAGATAATGAAAGAAGTCCGTGATGGGGAATACGAACCGCACATGAGCGATCGCATGTTAGCTAAGAAGGTCCAATGAATGGGATACTACTAGTCCACTGTGGAGGCTGATTATTATGCGTACTTAAGAGGGTGTCATAAATGTCAAGTATATGCAAACTTCACACACGATTTGCCTTCTTTCCTTTTCACATTAACTTCCCCATAGGTGTTTTTAGTACGGGGAATTGACATCATTTGAAGGATAATCACTAAAGGAACTAGAGTACATGAATATGTGCTTGTAGCAATTGACTACTTCACAAAATTGGTGGAGGTGTCATCATACACTAAGATCAACTCAAAACATGTGGCAACATTCACCACTAATAACATTATATGTCGATATGGGGTGTCGTATGAATTGATAAGTGATAAGAGAAGTCACTCTAAGAAGGAAGTGGCCAACTTATTACAAAAGTATAAAATCCAGCATCACTAATCTTCCCTGTACCGAAAACAGACAATTGGAGATATCGAGGTAGCTAATAAGAACATATGGTGGATAATTGAGAAAATGGCTGAAAACTATAAAGACAGGCTAGACAAACTATTCGCCCTATAGAGATATTGAACCTCAATTCGGTCTTCAACTGGGGCAACACCTTATTCTTTAGAATACGGAATAGAGGCGATACTCCCTATCGATATAGCCATACCTTAACTAAGGGTAATAACAGAAAGTCAGATCCTAGAATTGGAATGGGCAAAAGCCCGGTATGAGGAATTGATAATGTTGGATGAACGAAGATGACAAGCCTTGCACAACGTTCAACTCTACGAAACTCGGATCTCGAGCTTTAATAAAAAGGTGAGGCCTAGAGACCTAGAAGAAGGAGACATGGTGCTAAAAGAAATTAGGGCTCCAATCCAGGACCTAAGAGGAAAGGTTAGTCCCAATTGCACAAGCCCATTCATAATTAGAACCATTCTACCGGGAAGAGCGACAATATTGACAAATCTGGACGAAGAGGAGTATGACTAGTACACAAATCTCGATAAGTTAAACAAGTATTATGCCTAAGTTGCCCAAAAGAAAGCCCATAATAGGTTATCTAAAAATTTGCTAAATCTTAGCCCATAATAGGCTTATAAGGCCTATGTTAGGCCCAAACACCAGATTCTGCAATATTGATAATAGGAAGCTAATTGGTTTGGCCCAATTAATTATCAAACTTTTCTTGTTTTTCTTAAAAGAAAAAGAGGAAGACAATAGCAGATAGCAGAAAACCTAGTACGAGCCTAATAACCATGCATACCCGAAACCAGGCTAGGCCCATTGCTAAGGTAACCTAGCTGGGTTCCAAGGGGAATTGGGCTTGCAGATTGAAAAAAAAAAAGAGGAGAGAGAGGAAAAAGAAAGAAAGTAGAAGTAGTGACTAACCCGAATATGTCACTTTTATTTCTTGATGATCACAAAGCGTACAACTATAAGGTGCACTAAAAACATCATTAGACTATAGGAAAGTAAAAACTTTATTTCATCTAGAGAGGCAAAGCTAATCTATCTTCAATTTCTTCTCCTTCTTCACTTAGGGGATTCTCTTCTAAGGGGGTAGGATGCTTGAGTCTTTTCTTTTTGATATTAGACGGGCCACCCTATTTGCTAGCTTTTGAAGCCCTAGCATCTTCCTTCTCTCGAAGAACCTTCCTCTTCTTACATCACGCTCAGTCATCCGCTCTATATAGAATTCAGAAATATTGGTGGAGAGAGGTGTCCCTGCCACAATGATAAGTGGGTGATAAAGCCAGTACTCCATCCAAGAGGGCACACGAGCAGCATTATTCACGAACTCTCTAGACAGATGCAGTCTAACCTTAGAATGGTTTGTTTAAGACCAAATTATCTTAAAAGGCATATAGGAAAGAACTAGGTCTTTATTAGAAGGCCAATAAGTCGCACATAGGCGCTATGATCTCCATGGGTCACAAACTGACTTTCCGCCAGTGAACGGTCCAACGGATAAGGGGAGACCTCTAAAAAAAGCGAATCCAATCTGCAATTGGCTGGTCTTCAAAAGTCTTTTTCATTGACAAAAGGGGCCGCAAGATAGGAGTCAACATTCTGGGGAACAAAAATTAGCCTAAGATGGTCCAACAACCAGATCTGCTGGGAAGCAAAAAATAAAATAAAAAATAGTACAGACTTGGAAAACCTACCCAGGTTCCCATGTCCAAAACTAAAGAAAAGAAGAAGAGAAAAAAGGAAGGCAAGCTAGAAGCCAAGTTGCGGCCTACTAAAAGCCTGATTAGGTTGGCCACTTGTGGAACAACGGATCAAATTATAGGAAAGTAGCAAAAGAGATGGCCCATTAGACCAACAATCACTACTTGGAGCAGCAGCGAGTTTCCCAAGAAAAATTAATTGGGATAGTGGTGAAGACGATCAAGGGAATGGATGGTTTCTGCCAGCAAAAAAGGCATGAGAGTATTGCCATCGTGAATGTCATTGGCCACCAAGAAGAATGTGGCAGGATCTCTACCATTAGAACCCTATACGAATAGGAAGATAGAGCGTTATAGTTCAACGCCTATGCAAGCCTTCTAGTGCATAGCCATGTTCTTTCTTAAGATAAGCAATCAATGACATAAAGCCCACCTCTTCATCAATGAAAATAGAAGACACACCCTCCAAGCTCAAGCCTAGTAGACGACAATATTGGGCAAATTGGTGTTTTGAAGATGTAAGGACGATGGGAGGACAGTAAAGGGAAAAATCCTAAAATAGTGTTAAATTCCTAAACTAGAGGGCACAATTCATGAGTCCCAAACCTAAAGACATGGAGTTTTAGATCTCAAAAGGCTACCGCGGCTCGAAGAAGGTTCCATGTGATTTTGACTTGATGCAGGCTAAGGAGATTGTTTAACATAAGGTTCTTAAGTTCATGCTTATCTTGGGAGTCAAGGGCAAGCAGCTATGAAGACAAGCTCATCTCAAAAGACATGTTTTTTTAAAAACTCATAAACATGACACAATTGATGTGCAAAAATACTAGATCCAAGCAGATTTTATAGGGTAACAAGTCGAAGTCTAGTTAGATTTGGACCAGAATACTACAGGTTCTCGGTTGTGGGCAAGACCAATTTTAAGTTGAATTGAAGTCCAAGATATTCATGGAGAATCTGGTCGGGTTCCTCAAGGCCCATTTGGTACTTTTTTCTCTTTTGCTTTACCCTAGTTGTATACTAAAATACATAGTTATCAGACAATTTGTTGCTCAGGACCACCAAACGCTCTTTACACTGATAGTTGTTTTTGTGTTTTGATCATTTTTTTAAGGGCAAAATGGGGGTTGAGTCTTGTATTTTTTTACTAAGTCTTACTTTTTTGCATTCATAGTGAATTGCATTACAGAGTTCGTATAACAGTGTCATACATAAGTCTAATAGTGTAACTTTATTTGTCACCCTAGAACCCACTGCTGCTTCCACCAAAGAAGCAGTTAGCATAATTCAACACGAAGCTTGAATCAACTGAAGCTTAGCTTGTATTCGTATTTGGGAGAGAGCTTCCCTTAGGAGCCCAGGAGTAACACAGAGGTTCGTTATGCATTGTCCAGGATGACCAATCTACATATAGGATTTAGGGAATCAGAGGTTCTCCCAAGGAAGAGGCGGTAGCATAGGGATCACAAGGATCATATATTTGAAAAGGCTCAACTTCTAATGGCGAATCCAAATGGGGGCTCGCCTCCTCAACATGAAAAGATTTTCGAACATCCTAAGCACTAGAGAAAGGACGTCTCCTCGATTGAGATCTACAAGGTGGTGCTCGCCCAGTATAATCCTCAGGCCCCTTTTGCGAGAAATAAAAAGCGTTATAAACAAAAACAAAAAGGAGACGGAAAAAAGACGAAAAAGGGGAAAGTACCTCATTCGTTTGAGGATGACGACAAGTAAAGAGATTTGCGAATGCCTTAGTCACCGAACAGAAATGGTGCACCGTCATACTAAATTACTTCTGATTGTACTAAAAGAGGGAGGACAATAAGTAATTACAGCAAGTCAATAGAAAAAAGAAGAGAATGAAATGTACTTAACCCTGAGAACATGACGGGAAATGTAAGCTCGGGGCACTCAGACTTCGGCACCAAGGGAATCTCCACATACTGCCCAGGCTCTCCTTCTGGTGCCACATTAATATTCAAGTTAGGCATTTGAACATCGATGGGCCTTTCCTAAAAGAGGAGAGCAAGGTAAAAATGACATCACTAAAATGTCAAATAAAACAAGAAAGCATAGAGTAATGAGCTACCAAATAGGTCATGATGCGCAGAAGATATGCCCCGTAGTCACCCCTATGGTCGATGAAATTGACGCAATGATGGTTCACTTTCATCTGTGCCATGTCTGTTAAAGACAATGTTCTAGCATAGAACATAGAACATGAGGGATCGATTGGAATGCACAAAGGCCATCGGCGAAGACTTTGGGTGATACCCTTTTACCCAAATACCAAATAAACAAAAAGGACCTTCCATTAAAATTTGCCTCTGGGTGTAATATTGAGCAGCCTCGACTTCAGGGGGAACTTTGCAAGCACCACACAGGTGGAAGTTAGCCTACAAAGTACCATCATCATAACAAAATGTGGAGAATAATAAGAAAAATGAGCTATCATACGATGACTAAGTTACTTATAGTCCCAAAGGCGCTGCAAACTTCCCAACCGAAACTTCCGCTGAATATGATTATCTTTCGTCCATGAAAGCATCACGACAAAATGGGTAGGTTCTCAGGATCTAGGTTATATCTCTGGAAAATATTCGTAGAACCAAAGTTGCAAAAACATCAAAACAATGATAGGAACAAATAAAGTGGTGTACAATAGTTGTGGTATTATTACCTCAATTATCCTCCACAAACCATCAAGAGGCAAACTTGAGCTCTTTTTAGCTTGGATTATGTTGGTCTTCCATACTTCACTCCACATGCCACGAATAAGAGTAGCATACGCGACCACTCTTCAACTCAAACGCTTCATTCTATCTAAATCAATCATGTTAACCACGTAATGAAACTAGAAGTGGTTACCCAGTTTGGGAAAAATAGTGGTACCAAGGAGGAGGGCCAAACTGATATGAGATTGCTGGTCAGGTGTGTGCACAACCAACATCATCCTGCATCAATGCAAAAAGAGTAGTGTAAGGACAGCTACCCTCAGGAGGTATGTTCCCTATGATAGGGCCAAAAGGTTCAAAATGGCGAGCCCGATCATGATGAAAGTCTTCTTGATACACTAATAGGTCACTAGAAAATCTGAGGCTTGTTAGTAAAAAAACAAAAAATCAAAAGTGGTAATAGTGATGTCTCTGAAAGGCAAATGAAGGGTGTTAGTAACATTCCAAAATCTCTCAACAATTCCACGAATTATGCAATGATAAATTAGTTGGGATATTCCCTCTAAAGTAGAACAGAAAGATCCAAAGCGCACGTTCTCTAGAGTAATTGAACTTGAATTTCTCTACACTTAAGGTTGGTTATGAACTTTTTAGGGGTAACTCCACCCTGATAAGGTCATCTTGAAAGGAGGAGGGAAGTTTTACAATAGGATTCGATAAACAAAAGGTAGAAGGAAGAACACAAAAAGGGAGCATTCACCTTTTTTATAACAACTTAGGTTAAGGCATGGTATTCGATCTCAACTAGAAGGATAATGTCATCCTAAGATCCAACGAATCTCCATAAAGAAATCTTGTGCAAGCATCTCTTGACATGATCGATGAGGAGGATATGCTCTTTGCAAACTCATACTTGAAAGCGCTTTACAGTAATAAAATCAAGAAAAAGCAAATGATAATAAAACAGGGAAGAGAAGCACGATTTAGGAAATTGAAAACTCCACAAGCCAAGCTATTTATAAGCAAAATGAAAAGGAAGAAGCCAACCGGGTTCCCCAAAATTACATGGGCATATTCCTTCACAATGAACTAAAATGCAAGCAAACAAGAAAGGTAGAAACAAAGGGATGCCAATGTTCCCCACCACTTACATGGGCATATTCCCTCTATAAAGAACTAAACACTCAAACAAAAGGAAGGAAACAAGCAAAAGAAGACAATTAAAGAGGATCGATAGGAATCTCTATGTGCCTAGGGACTTATAATCATCAAAAGAACACAAGCATGCAAAGGATGAAGGAAAAGCTAAAACAAGAAAAGTGGTCAACAATACCCGACTGGGTTCCCATCACCATGTGCTCATGTTTCTCTTGGAAAATACCAGAAGCCAAAGCAAAGCGATCCAAGGGAGAATCTGTGTCCATAAGCATCTAAAGCATACATGCAAGTTTAAAAAGAAAGAATGGAATACTTATGAAAGTATTCATCAAAGTCAGAAGCTAAAATTGATGGTTTCGGACATAGTAGGACGTTTGATAACAAGTTTTCTTGATCGAAAAAAGGTCTGCTACTCTAGCGCTATGGAAACTCGCTAATCCGGCGAAAGGATCAATCCATAAGTTTGGTTTACCAACCAAAAGGTCCGCTACTCCAGCACTACGAAAACCGACTAATTTGGCTAAAGGATAAATCCATAAGTTTGCTTGACTGGAAAAAATGTCCTCTACTTGAGCGATACACTTATAAGTCGACAAAAGGATAAATTCACAAGTTTGCTTGAGGGGAAAAAAGGTCCGCTACTTGACCACTGCTGCAAGCGTACAGGCAGTCGTAGTATAGATAAAAAGATCGTCCTCTAGGACCAAAGTAATCTATTGAGCATTGCCTATAAGAATATGCTAAGCAAATACTAAATCAAGGGTTTTGATTTAACAACT
>JACYFF010019584.1:39241280-39275283 GCA_017589665.1 Selenicereus undatus
CGAAATCAACCAAATTTGCCTAAACTAAACAAAAGTCATTCTTTTAATCTAATTTGCCTTAATCAGGGTTAAATATTTTTTTATTACTCTCTAGTCCTCCTAACACGCAACTCTCTCTTTCGAGCGACACTTTGTTAGGTTTCATCAAGCAGTCTAATAATTGAATGTCACCTTTCAGTTTTTCACTCAATTGTTTCAAGTGTGCAAGCAAACTTTGGCCAAAAATTCACTCATGACATAAAAATCACTTGATAAAATGAAATCAAACCAATCATGAATCAAAGCACAATTCTAACGACAAACATGATCCAATTACACTTTCATTAACAAATGAGTCCCTAGACAAAAGACAAACTACTCACACATGATTAAAGATTCAACAACTAACCAATAATTTGGCGAAAATCTAAGAGGGAAGGGCTTGACAAAGACAGCAAACCGCTTCAAAACCGAACACATATTCAATATTTCTCACTAAATCACCAATCAAACTAAAAAGCTAACTAAAGAGTAGGATTTTGAGAAAGAAACTAAACTAAGATATGCTTTGTTTTTTTCTTCTCCCTCCCTTCTGCTAAAAAATGAGGTTTTATAAAAGAGCATGGACATTTTTAGCCACACAGACGAAGGAAGACGAAGAGGCCATAGTTACATAGCTCACCACGGTCTATGGCAGGCACCACTGTCCGACCGTGGTCTTGGTTGGAACCAAATTTCTGCTCTTTTCTTGCTCCGCAGGCATAACATCACATGGGTGTCCGTGGGAGAAGTTAAAATAAATCCAATGAGAGTCAAATGCTGGGTCGAAGTGGCCTAAAATCATGCAAAACACATCAAACAACCATACCCAAGCATAAATCGAGAATAGGAGTATAAATAGTAACTTAAGCATATAATCCTCCAACAAATGTGGCAAAATGGCCCTAAAATTATGTATGTATTAAGCACTTATCACTACTCCAGCGATACAGAAAGCCGCTAATCTGGTGAAAGGATAAATTCACAACTTTGCTTGACCGACAAAAAGGTTCATCACTGCGGCGATAAGGAAAACTGCTAATCCAGTGATAGGATAAATTCACAAATTTGCTTGACTGGCAAAAGAGGTTCACTACTCCAGCGATAAGGCAACCCGCTAATCCGGCGAAAGGATAAAACGCATCGGGCACCATCACAACAAAGGTAGTAAGACGCCAAGTCTCAGGATCCTCAATGGCCAGACATAGATTCTACATCATTGCAGTCAGATCGACAACCACAAGAACTAGCTATTACTTTGACCTTTACTGTACTTTAGCTCGGCCAAAATAGGGCCTAACTGTTGACGCCTAAAAATGACATCTTATTTTAATAAGCCCAATGATGAAATTAATATCCCAATTTGAGTTCTCAGGGCCTATCACAATAATAATTAGAAAAAGAATCTTAAATCAAGTGTGTGGGGGAAACTGACCCAATGGGATAGCCTCACAGAGAACCCAGTTGAGTACCTCAGAAGGAGAACCCGCCCGGGTTTCTCTTCTTTGCTTTGCTGATAGGCTAGTTAGGTAGACACTGGTGTGGATTTTATGTTCAGTTTTAAAAACCCTTTTTACTTGCAAGTGCACAAGGTTAATTATAGACTAGCGAGTATAGGATGTCGATCCTACGAGAGACAATAGTGATTTTCAATTTAGCTTTTCCAACTATAAAGAATAGTTCAATTGAGGAGTTCAATTATCAATATACCAGCATCTTTTCCTTCTTGAGAATGAATATGTCCTCACATATACATATAATATATATGTGTCTGGATCATATTTGTGTAGAGTTGGGTCAGATACTCACGTCAAGTCGATTCTAATTAAATTCTTAATATTCTATTCTTAATTTATTTCTTTTTTATTTTATTATTCTATTTCTTTATTATTATTCTATTTCATTCAATTCATTCAAGAAGTTTAAGTTTGACCCCTCCTAATTGTTGGTTTTCTTTATTTGTATTTTTGGGGACTTATAATATTGTTATATTGATTGAATTTTACTGTGTCTCATAACCCAAAAAAATTCGAATTTGGGGGAGGAGTCATTTTTGGATCTGGAACAAATAGGTTCAAGAAATGAGAGAATTAAGGATACCCACCAGAAAGACTAATCCAATCCATAATGATGTACCGGAAAAGACAAAATTTTTGTTACTTGACCAATCATCGGGAGAAGCAAATACAATGGGTACGCTAATAGTAAGATTGATGAAGTAGAAATTAATGCAAAAACAGCCAATTGGAAAGCTATAGTCATACTTATAATCCTTCAAGCTACCA
Source organism: Selenicereus undatus (assembly GCA_017589665.1). Classification (NCBI taxonomy): domain Eukaryota; kingdom Viridiplantae; phylum Streptophyta; class Magnoliopsida; order Caryophyllales; family Cactaceae; genus Selenicereus; species Selenicereus undatus. The sequence continues at coordinate 39,243,584 of JACYFF010019584.1, forward strand.
ACAAAAAAATTATACCATTTAATCCCTTTACCCTTCATTGTAATAGAATGTATCACGGAGGGATTCTATACTATGGAATCCCTCAATTCCATATCATATGACTTAATTCCCACTTTTTTTTACCACTTTATTCAAAGATGGAGTGGAGTCGAGGGAAATTTTTTTAACTAAGCGGGAATGGTAGATCATACATTTATATAGAATATACAGATAAATATAATATAAAGATAAATGGATCAACTTACACTTGATGTTTTTCTACAACTCGTGATGGTATCAACTCATATGATCACGTTCCATTCGGGAGAATAAGAATAAAATTAAAATTTACTTTTGTTGGAGAGATGACTGAGTGGTTGATAACTCCGGTCTTAAAAACCGGCATAGTTCTTTGGAACTATCGATGGTTCAAATCCTTTTCTCATATAGGCCTTTATGGCCTTGGCCTGTAAATAGAGCTATTGAGGGTTGGAGAGATGGCTGAGTGGTTGATAGCTCCACTCTTGAAAACCAGCATAGAGATCATATTGGAATTGGGACCGAAAGGAAACTTGTGTATTTATTACTTGGACCATATTTGCAATTTATTTACATATTCGAACAAATAAAAATTTGCAGAGTGAGAAATCTGCAATTGCGGCTTTTATAGGTTTTCTTATAATTTGGATATGTTATTTTGGGGTCAGCCTATTAGGAATACTGCTACATAGTTTTCGTTAATTTACATTAAACGTAATTAAATTGAAGAAATGGCCTTACGCATCTAAACATAGGACAAGGCATAAGCAAGTTTCTAATAACCAGGCGAGAAACTTTTAAATAGTTCTTGCAAACGTCAAACATGACTTGACTGATTCTAATTTCAATTCAGTCTTTCTTCTTTTTGATTTTATTTATGTAAAGAAGAGGAAAGACTTCTGTTTTCATTATTTTTTTTTTCATTTAATGAAATGAAAGGAAAGCTATCTAGAAAAAAAATTGTATAGAATAGCTTCCATCTTCTCCACCGATAGTGAGAGAACGAAATCTGGGTAAATGCCAATAACTATTATTGGGAGAAAGATAGAAGTCGAAACAAATAACTCGCACGGTCCAGAATAAAAAAAATAAGAGTTTGGAATATTAAATACCTTATATCCGTAGAACATTTGATGTGACATAGATAATGAATAAATAGGAGTTAATATCATTCCAATTGCCATTCCCAAAATAATAAATATTTTGGCTAGTAAAAGATATTTTTGGCTGGTAATTATTCCACAAAATACTATTTATTCTGCAATGAAACCACTCATGCCCAGTAACGCAAGAGATGCCATTGAAAAACTACTAAAAAGTGTGAATATTTTTGGCATTGGAATAGCTATTCTGCCCATTTCATCGAGATAAACAGGACGTATTCTATGGTAACTAGTTCCCGCTAAGAAAAAAAGCAGCACCAATAAAGCCATGAAAGATTAATTGTAAAATGGCTCCATTAAGTCCCGTATCAGTTATAGAACTAATTCCTATAGTTATGAACCCCATGTGAAATACAGAGGAATAGGCTATTCTTTTTTTTTTCTTTCTAATTACGCTGTCTGAGAGATGTTGAAGCTGCATAGATTATTTGTATTGTACCCATTATTGTTAATCAAGGAGAAAATCGAAAATGAGCATAGGGTTGGGGTTCCATATTGATATGAACCAATCCATATGCTCCCATTTTTAATAAGATTCCTGCTAGAAGCATACAAGTACTGTAATGTGCTTCTCCATGGGTATCTGGTAACCATGTATGTAAAGGAATAATCGATAATTTTATAACAAAAGCAATAAAAAAATCCAATATAGAATATTATTTCTAATGCCAAAGGATACGATTGATTAACTAATGTTTCAAAATTGAATGTTGGTTCATCGGAACCATATAAACCAACACCCAGAGCTCCCATTCATAGAAAAATGGAACCCCCTGCAGTATGCAAAATAAACTTAGTAGCTGAGTAGAGACGTTTCTTTCCTCTCCACATAGATAAAAGTAGATAAATAGGAATTAATTCTAATTCCCACATTATGAAAAAAAGTAAAAGGTCTCGGGACGAAAACGATCCTATTTGACCGCTGTACATTGCTAACATAAGAAAATAAAATAATCAAGAATTTCGAGCAACCGACCAAGTTGCTAAAGTAGCTAAAGTGGTGATGAATCCTGTCAGTAAAAAAGGGTCCTATCGAAAGTCCATCTATTCCTAATCTCCAGTGGAAATCCAAAAAATGGATCCATTTATAATCTTCTGCCAGTTGGATTAATGGATCGTCCGACTAGAAATGATAACAGAGTGCGTAGGTTGTTAGAAGTAGCTCTAGCATTGAAATACATATAATATACCACCGGATAACCTTATTTCCTCTATGAGGAAGAAAGAAAATAAAAGAACCTGCAAATATGGGCAAAACTACAATTGTAGTTAACCAAGGAAAATAATTCATGGTAAAGACAAGATACACTTGAGCCCAAAAAACTAAACTTGTACCCGGAATTTATTTAGTTAGGGTGCGGTGCAGGTTTTTGTCAAAAACAAAATCCAAATAGAATAGAATGGATTCAAGTGGGCTTTTCTGAAACATATCAATAAGCTAGACCCATACTGCAAGTTGTTTCAGGCCCTAAATAAACTTGAACACTTAAAAAATCAGTTGGGCGAGCAGATTCACATCTCTTACAACCAACACAATCCTCTGTTCTTGGATCATAAGCTATTTGTTTAGCCTTACATCCATACCAAGGTACCATTTCTAATACATCTGTGGGACAAGCTCATACACATTGAGTACACCCTATACATGTATCATAAATCTTTACAGAATGTGACATTGAATCTATAATTTTTTAACTTCATTAATTTTTGATCTAGTTCTAGTAAAGTAAATGAACCACATATTCAAATACCAGATGAATCAAGGATTTACCAGAATTTTTGAATTAATCTACTTCTACATTGGATCGACTTATTAGAAAATAAATAAAAAGAGGAGGCCCAAAATACTTTGATTTATTCCATTTTGGAAAGTATGATTTTACCTTAAGGTGCCATACTTAGTAATCTAATTTGAATTGATGACTATTCAAATTAACATGTTTTTACTTGAGCTTTCGAAATTTTTCATTGACCGATTAATTCTTTATTACGTACTTTATCTTTTTTAAACAAACAAGCCAGTACTCGTTGCCGCTTTCCTAGAATTTTTCGTATACCTCTCTGAGATAAATAGTCTTTTTTGTGCAATTTCAAATGTGAAGTAAGTCCTTTTATCTTATTGCTAAAATGGAATACTTGAAATTCAACAGACCTCCTATTTTCTTCTTTTTCTTCATGCGAAATAACATATATGAATGATTTTTTTTGTCATAAAATTGAAACCTTCCTCTTTTTTTTTACCTAATATGAAATTTTGCCAATCAGTAATAATAATACCAGCTATTTTTCTCTTGCACACATAATAATCCGAATTCCCTTACTCACTCATTTTCGTAAAATGAATGAATAAAGAAAATTCGGTTTATTCTTTTCTAGATCTAATTGATACGTTACCAAATTAGTATCATGTATCGGAATTGGATGTAAGACAAGGCGTGTGCGCATCTATTTATCTACTAGGTAATAAGAAATATCAAAGATAAATCTATTATAAGTGAGTTTTTAATCGTGGATATATATGTATTCTTTATATACTAAAACAAGAAGGGGAGCCTTGGAGCAGCAGTAAGGTTGTCTCCGTGTGACCAAAAGGTCACAGATTCGAGTCGTGGAATTAGCCACTGACAAAGTCAAGTTAGGTTGCCTACAATTCACCCCCTTGGGGTGCGGCCCTTCCCCGTACCCTACGTGAACACGGGATGCTTGTACACCGTGTTGCCATTTTTAGTAAAACGACTACCTTTTTAATCGTGGATACATGCATATTCTTAATATACTAAAACGACTACCGTTATTAGTATCGAACCAATAACGATTCATACAAGCTAAATCTTCTAATCGATAATTAGGCCAAACAAAGAATTTGATAAGTTTCTTTTTATCTCGATCAAGATTTTTGCTTTTATCAAAAAATTGACTACCTTTATTTACCCTATTCCCATTGCAATATACTGGGTTTTTATCCAAACCTTTATTATTCCTTGAGTTGAAAAAAATAAGAATTCTCAATTCTCGACGACGTTTAGGCCATAAAATAGTTTTAGGAATAAGCAAATCATAATTGTTTTTGTCTTTGAATCTTTTTTGATTATTTTGGCGTTTTTTACTCTTATGAACAAATGAAATACCTATGGTTTGAAACAGAATAAATTGCCCATCATTCTTAGACAGGCGAATTGGTTCAATAAAAAATATTCCGCTAAAGAAACAAAGGAAAAGCAAATGGGATAAGTAGAGAAAAACCATGACAAGAATGTTGAATTACTAATTCAAATGGGGGTTTAATTTGTCTCTTATTCAACCTAAGCTACAAATATTAGGCCATAAATTAAAAACATGATTACAATTATCAAATGATATTACTTATCTAGTGGTTTAGCATGAAACATTCTTTTTAGATATTCTCATCTAATTTCTACCATAAATTATTCAATTTTAACAATTATAAATTTAAGCTCCGATTACATAATGTCATATTAGCCTATAAGGTCTAATATTCATTCGAGATAGCAAATTAAACTGTTATAACCAACATGAATAAGCAATAGTATTCAGATGTATAAATAGGTTAAGATCAAGTATAAACTCAAAATTATATAATTAAAGAGGAAAAAATAACCCCAAAAGAAATTAGTACAATAATATTATTATCAAGGATTCATAATAATCCTAGAAATGAGTAGTTTAGCTGGTACTCAATTACAAAACTAATTAAGCACACACTCTTAAATTTGACTCACAAATGAGATGAGAAGAGAAGAGAAAAATCACTAAAAAAACTTTTTTTCTTCTAAACCCCTCAACCCAAATGATTTTGTCTTAAAAAAAAACTCTCTACTCTTTAAAAAAAAAAACAGAAGATGAGAGATGGAAGGATGTCTGGATGCTTGAATGATGGATGAGTGGATGCATAGATTGCTCCAACCCCCCTTTTTATAATGGAAATCTAACCCCTTTTGGCACCCAAAGTTAATGAAAAATTAATTTCAATTAATTCTCGGATGTTATGTTGCTTGAGAAAATGCTAGTCTTTAGCTAATATTAATTTTAATTAATTAGCCTTGACTAGGTTAGTAATTGGCTCATTTGGGAATTTGAACACTTAAAAAAAAAAGAAGCTGCTGGGAGAGCCCAATTGGGCCGCAGGACGAGCCCAAACGGAGGGAGAAAGGGATGAGAGTGGTGGGGTTAACTTGGGCCGCGGACCACAGAAGGCCCAGGTGGAGAGGAGAGACTGTGAAAGGAAGGAATTGTTGATGGCGATGGGTTGAAGGGCCGTAGAGCACAGACCCACGTGTAGAGAAGAGGGAGTAAGTGAGTGAGAGACAAGCAGGTGAGGTTGAAAAGGGTCGTTGGATGGGAAAAGAACAGGTCTAATCATAGCTTGGAGGGGGTAAAGAAGGTGAGGAGCTATGCAGCATTGGGCCGACGCCGCTAGATCATGCCCAAGTTGTATGGTCCTTTTTTTTCTCACTCTATTACTAGAATGAATCAGGCAAGGCGGATTGGGCTTGAGGATGCATACTTGGCTGCTTGATCCTAACTAAATTGACTTGATGAATTTTATACCCAAATTCATTTATTTTATTTTCACCTGAAAATCATATAAAATATACATTATTCTTCCACAGGAATGTATTTCAACGACTTAAAAGTGGGTAAAACGAGTGGAAAAGTTACATTTAGAATATGAATTAATAAACTTTCCCACACCAAAATTTTTCCAGTCCTTGAGCAAAGAACAACAATGCAATTATTCATACAACCCATTAAGTAAAACAAGATTCAAGGAAAAAAAACAAGTGATCCAGCCATGAATGCCCACTCCAAATCACATATATCAATTCACTACCAACCCATAACTCATTATCAAAGATTTCTTATTTCAACTAATTCAATAGGCCAATGTTCAAGCAAATTAAGCATATAATGAAACCATGTAGCAAACTGTAAGCACGAAATCACCCCACATAACAAAAATCCCAAGAGTATCTTTAAAATCAAGTCCCCATTGCCAAAATCAATTTATTTGTCCTTTTTTCTTTTGTTTTTTTATTTTTTTACCATTATTTTAAAAGTTACTTGATCTCATGTGATTTCTTGAGCAGATGAAAATATGAATAAAGATAACACTTAGAGAAGTACTTAGTACATATTCACGCAATTAAAGATAGGAATAGAGATAAAACCTGAATATTGGTTCCGAAAAAATAAGAACTTAATTAATTCAATTTATTTTATTTATTACTTGAAAAGTCAATGGGAACTCAAAACCTATTACATACTCATGATGACTTTGAAAATGAGGTTACATCTCAAACTCAAAGTCGGTTACATAATGGCATTAGCATAACAGAGATTTTGGCCTACAACTAGTTAGAACTAGAAATAATCTCTAATGGGCATGAGTCACATGAATCACATCTACATAAAAAGAGCAGCATGCATAATCAGAACATCCAATCTCTTTACAAAATCAAATTCACCCAAGGATGTTCAAGTAAAATTTTCCCCGAAATTTTTATTTTTCCTTCCCTTCACTCCTAAAACCTTATATTGTCCTCAATGTAGAAAACAATTATAAAGAGAGAAACGGAGAAGAAAGCAACACAACCTAATACCACGAGGAAATCATTTCCGTATAAGCCCGAAAATCCACTTGCCAAAACTACCTTAACAACCATCATCAACCACAAATGCCAAAAACGAACTGAAGAATCACACTTTAAGACACAAACGCACCTTGATAAAAAAGAAAAATAAAAACAAAAGACTCAAACTCACCTAAAAAGATTCAGTTGCCTCCCAATAAGAGCTGAGTTTTATGTCTTCAGCCAGACAAGGTCCCACCCACTAATCATAGTAGATAGGGTCTACTAGATTGATGGACTCAATCGAACTAGGCTCAATATCATGATTCATAGTAGGTTTTAAACGTTGGCTATTGACCATGAGAACTTTGCCATCTTAGGGATCCAAATTTTGGGCCATCCTAGAGGAAAATACTTTTTGGACAACAAAAGCACCATCCCATCTAGATCTCAACTTGGAAGAAAACAGCTTGAGCTTAACGTTAAAAAAGCCAAACCTTCTGATTAGCTTCAAAGGATTTACCAGAAATCATTTTATCATGAAAAGTTTTGGTTTTGGATTTATAAATCTTACATTCTCATAGGCTTCATTATGCAATTCATCCAACTCATTTAATTAAAGCCTACAGTTAGAACTTGCTTGTTTCATATCAAAAGTAAAAGCTATTATAGCCCAGAAAGCACAGTGTTCTAATTCAACTCCTAAGTGGCAAGCTTTACGGAAAAGAAGTTGGTAAGGAGACATCACAATGGGACTCTTAAAAGTAGTGCAATTAGAGCATCATGTAATCTCCTATAGGGTTGAACTGTTTTCTCAAGTATAGACTTAATCTTATGATTAGACACCTCAACTTGACCACTAGTCTGAGGGTGATAAGGGGTAGCTGCTCTGTGAGTCCCAGAGTACTTTCTAAGCAGAGCCTCAAAAGACTGACGACAAAAATGACTACCTCTATCACTAATAAAAACTCTAAGGGTCCCATATTAACAGAATATGCACTCTTTCACAAACTTGACCACAACCTTGTGGTCATTGGTCTTAGTAGCCCGAGCTCCACCCACTTTGACACATAATCAACAGCAGCCAATATGTAAACAAAGCTAAAGGATAGGGGAAAGGGACCCTTAAAATCAATGCCTCGTACATCAAATATATGAACAATCAAAATATGGGAAAGGGGAATTATAGTACGATAGGACAGGACACCTGTGCATTGACAGCGCTCACACATAAGACAGAAACGGTGAGCATCACGAAATAAAGTGTGCCAAAAGATAAGGGATACATCTACGCACTACTTGGTTAGGGCAATGTTTGAAAAGATAATGGTCTTCCCAATAGTAATGTCTTACTTGTGAGAATAACCTATCTTTTTTTTTTGGACCAGTAAGGAGGAATCTTCCCTATGGCAAGGTAGTTCACAATCTGAGTAACTCAAGTGAGAGGCGCATGTGACACAGCAAACAGTTGCTCATCAGGAAAGTGGTAAAAAAATCCAACGAAGTCACCAGTATACTCAATAAAGATTCTAGATAAGTGGTTTACAACAGAATTTTCAAAACTTTCCTATCTTTTATTTTAATATCAAACTCTTAGAGCAATAAAATCCATCTAATGAGTCCAGATTTAGTGTCATTCTTGGCTAACAAGTGTTTTAATGCAGCATGATCAGTAAACACAATCTCTTTTAAACACAAGAGGTATGGACAGAATTTATCAAGCGCAAATGTACTACAGCTAGTAACTCTTTTTCAGTATTTGAATATTTCTTTTGAGCATTAGTTAGAGTTCTACTAGCATAGTAAATGACATAGGGCATTCTATCCACCTTTTGAACCAAAACAACCTCAATAGCAAAATTAGATACATCACACATTATCTCAAATGGAAGAGAAAAGTTAGGGGGGCTACACAATAGGGGTCGACACCAATAAAGACCGGAGCTTTTTAAAAGCTTTCACATATGACTCATCAATCACAAAAGGAGCATCTTTAGTAAGGATATTAGCAAGTGGGCGAGCCACTAAAGTCTTTAACAAATCTCTTATAAAAACTAGCATGAACAAGGAAAGATTTGACTTGCTTCACAGAAGAAGGCACAGATATATTAGAAATCAAATCAACCTTGGCTTTATCAACCTCAATCCCCCTTTTAAACACTTTGTGTCCCAACACAATCCCTTCTTCGACCATAGTGACTCTTTTTCCAACTCAAGATAAGATTCATTTCTTCATATCTTTTTAGGACAGTGGATAAATTGGCAAGACACACATCAAAAGAACAATCAAAAATAGAGAAATCATCCATAAATAAAAAAAGGGCAACCCAGTGCACAAGCATCCCGCATTCACACAGGGTCTGGGGAAGGGTCCCACCCCAAGGGGTGTATTGTAGGCAGCCTAACCTGACTCTGTCAGTGGCTGATTCCAAGGCTCGAACCCATGGGCTTTTGGTCACACGGAGACAACCTTACCATTGCTCCAACGCTCCCTTTCAAAGTCATCCATAAATACTTCCATGAAATTATCAATATAATTAGAAAATATACACATCATACATCTTTGGAATCTGGAATGTGCATTACACAACCCAAAACGCATCCTTCGATAAGCAAAAATACCCGATGGGTATGTAAAGGTGGTTTTTTGTTGGTCTTTAGGATAAATAGGTATGTGGCTGTAACCAGAATACCCATATAAAAAGTAATAAAAACTTTGTCTAGATAATTTTTCAAAAGTTCAATCAATGAAGGGGAGGGGAAAATAGTCCTTTCTAGTTACAGAATTCAGCTTTCTGTAATCAATGCACACCATCCACCATGTGGTCTATCTATGGGAATTAGTTCACCTTTATTATTCTTTACCACTATTATGCCAGATTTCTTAGAGACTACTTGAACTGGACTAACCCATTGGCTATCAAAAATTAGGTAAATAATGCTTCCATCTAAAAGCTTTACTACCTCTTTCTGGATAAGTTTTTTCATGTAGGGATTTAGTTTACATTGCATTTATCTAATAGGTTTAGCTTCATCCTCTAAATGAATTCTATGCATGGAAATAGTGGGACTAATACCTTTCAAATCACCAATCGACCACCTAATAACACTATGATGTTCAGATAAGGCATGAATAAACTCTTCCTCTTGATCACAAGATAAAAGAGAAGATATAATGACAGGTAGGGTCTCTTTAGGGCCTAGAAATATATACCTGAGTGAGTCAGGGAGAGGTTTGAACTCAAGTTTGGGTAAAGATACAACATAAGGTGGCATTGGAGAACTAGCCAAAGGGGGGAAGAGGTTCATAAGTGGACAACCAAAAGGAAGACTCAAGATGAGGAGTGGAATTAGAATCCATCTTATTTACTATACTTCCTAAGTCAAACAATCTCAAATCCCTATGGGACATATAGGTTCCCAAGGTATCATTGTTGAGAATAGTAGGTAAATCTCCTTCAATCATTTCATCAATTACATCGATAAAGAAGCATTCAGATTCATCTTCAAACACATATTGAGAAGAACCTTTGAAAATGTTAAGCCTAACGCTCATGTTCATGAATAAGATATCCATTGTTGTTAACCTACAGTTAATGGCTAGGAAGAGACATCCTAAAATAAGAGGAATCTACTGAGAAGCATGACTAGGGCTCATGTCTAACACAACAAAATCAACAGGAAAGAATCCTTTATCAATATAAACTAAGACATCATCCATCCACCCCCTAGGAGTCCAAATTGACCTATCAGCAAGCTGAAGAGTATAGGTGGAATGTTTCAGTTCACCCAATCCCAACTTTAAGTAAATAGAATAGGGTATCAAACTAACACTAGAACCCAAGTCCAAAAGTGCCCTTTCAATTTTGTGATTGCTAATATAACATGAAATGGTAGGGACATCGGGATCTTTGAACTTAGGCGGAGTGTCACATTTCAAAATTAAGGTCACTTGTTCACTTAGAAGTACCTGTTTAGACTTGTCATCTTTAGATGTCCTTTTAAAAGTGCACATATCTTTAAGGAACTTAACATAGGTCGGGATCTATCTAATCGCTTCCAAAAGGGGAAGAGTGACCTTAACTTACTTAAATGTCTCTAGGATGTCATCTCTTTGCTTATCTTTCTTATAAGGGAACGGTGCATCCAAAGCTTGAGGGTAAGGAATTCTTGGTTCATTTATCATAGTGGGGTCAGACACAAAAGGACAAGGGGATGCGTCATTCTCTTTTTTAGTTTCAAGGTCATTCTCTATGGTCTCAAGTCTTTCCTCTTTATCATGTTCCTTCTCACTCACCTTGTTCTCTACTTCTTTTCCACCCTTAAGAACCATGACAACTTTCAATTGTTCAAAATGTTGGCCTTTAGGGTCCTTTATGGGATAACTTGGAAGTTTTCCTTCTTCTCATTTACCTACAGCTATAGCTAGTTTCCGAAGTTGGGTTTCCAACTTAGCTGTAGATTGTGAGTGAGAGTCAATAATATGTATTTTAGACTCATTTCCTTGGACCTTAGAATCAACATTTTGCATAACAGAAATCAAGGTACCAAGAGCATAAATTATCTTGTCTATATCAGAGCTCCCAGATGGAGCTTGATAGGAAGAGGGAGGAACATATCGCTAGCTTTAGAAACCAAGAGGAGTAGGTATGCTAGACTGGGCTTGAGGATTCTCAACATTTGGGACCTCTATGAAAAATTAGGGCGATTCCTCCAACCATGGTTATAGGTATTAGAATAAGGATTATTAGATGGAAGAAATCCTTGGGTAGCATTTGCTTATTTAGTCACACAATCAGAATTACTAACATAAGGATAGTCAACAGAAGCATGCATAGGACTAGCATAAATCGAACACACATCTTGCATAGAAGGGAGCATTGACAGTTCAAGCACCACAATCGAGCAAATTTCTTATTTAAGGCATCGACTTTACTACAAAGTTCAATTGAGTGTGAAACCTCATAAATCTCCCCTTTACTTCCTAATTGCCTAGGCAAATCAGAATGTGAGGAAGTAGCATGTAATTGTGAATTTTCCCTCAAAGGTTCAAACAATTCCCAAGCTTCTTCGGAAGTTTTATACAAAAAAACTAACACCAAATGATGCATCAACCATTTTCCTATTATGCTTATCTAAACCAGAATAAAAATTCTAAATGAGTTGCCACATAGGGAGCTCATGGTGAGGACAACTTTGTAACAACTCTTTAAACCTTTCCCAATTTTCATGCAGTTGTTCATTTTGATTTTGTGAGAAAGTAGTTATAGCACGTCTTAAGGCAATTAGTTTACCAATAGAGAAAAACTTTTCAAGAATTTCTTCCGCATTTGCTCCCAAGGGGTGATATTTATCTTAGTATTCAACCAATCTTTAGCTTTATCTTTCAAAGAGAAAGGGAAAAGCCGTAAACGAAGAACATCATTAGAGACATTATTCAAAAATACAGTGAAACAAATATCTAAAAATGCGTCAACATGATTGAAAGGATTTTCATACTCTAGCCCATAAAACAATGGGATCATTTGGATGAGAGAACGCTTAATCTCAATTGGCCTTGGAACAGTGGGCATGCGGGCTCTTGTAGGTGAGTCATAGATGGCGGGAGTAAAATACTCCTTAAGTTGCTTAGGTGGTAGGGTTTGTTCCTCAACCATCTTTTTCTTAGATTCACGGTTCTTAGCTGTTATCTGACGAAGAGAGTGTTCAATTTTAGAATTATATTCTATGAGATATACCAACAAGCAATCAATAGAGGAATGTGAAATCACCACCACTGTAACCACCAAATGAAATAAGAAGAAAAGAAAAATAAAATTAAAAAAAGAACTAAAAGATCCAAGGGAAGGGGAAAAAAATAAAGCAAAATGACAAATAACACAGAATAAAAAAGAATAAAGGAAATAAAAGGGAAGGCGATTGTTAGATTAGATAAAATAAACAAAATAATAGAAATAAAAGAGTTAGATTAGATTAGAGGGGATGGAAAAAATAGTTAGATTAGAAGGAAATGGGAAGAACAAAAATAAAATGGTTAGATTAGGAGAGATTGGGGAATAAAAAAAATTGAAAAAAATAAAATAAAAGGGATAGGGCTGAGAATAAAGAAAAGAAATAAAATTGTTAAATTAGCAGGAAATAGAGGAGAAGAGTAAACAAATAAACAGAATAAAGGGAAGAGGAAATTCGAAAATCACTATTTATTTTCCAACAACGGCGCCAAAAATTTGATGTGGATTTAATGTTTAATTTTAGAAACCCTTTTTACGTGCAAGTACACAAGGTTAATTGTAAACTAACAAGTATAGGGTATCGATCCCACAAGGAACAATAACGATTTTCAATTTGACTTTTTTGATTATAAAGAATAGTTTAATTAAGGAGTTCAATTATCAATATGAATTAAAAGAGCAAATGGGTTAAGCATAGAGAAATCAGATTAGAGAATGATCTAGGACTTTGGATTTCATCATGACAAGAATGTTTAATTGCTAATTCAAATGCGGGTTCAATTTGTCTCTTGTTCAACCTAAGGTACAAGCATTAGGCCATAAATAAAAAAGACGATTACAATTATGAAATGATATTATTTATCTAGTGGTTTAGCATAAATCACTCTTTTTAGACATAACCCATCTAATTTCTAACATAAATTATTCAACTTTAACAATTATAAATTTAAGCCCAACTGGATAATGTCATATTAGCCTATAGGTCTAATATTCATTTAGGATAGCAAATTAAACTATTATAACCAACATGAATAAACAATAGTATTAAGATGCATAAATAGGTTAAGATCAAGTATAAACTCAAAATTATGCCATTAAAGAGACAAAAATAACCCCAAATGAAATTAACAAGACAGTATTACTATCAATGATCCATTATAATCCTATAAATGAGTAGTTTAGTTGGCTATAGTTAGTGAAAACACCATTAAAGTTGGTGTATTTGACTTCCTATGCTCAAATTTTAGTACTCAATTACAAAACTAATTAAGCACACACTCTCGAATTTGACTCACAAATGAGATGAGAAGAGAAGAGAAAAATAGCAAACGAAATTTATTTTCTTTTAAACTCCACAACCCAAATGATTTTGTCTTACAAAAGACTCTTTGCTCTCTTAAAAAAATAGAAGATAGATGATGGAAGATAGAAGAATGGTTGGATGCTTGAATGATGGATGAGTGGATGCATGGATTGCTCCAACCAATGACCCTTTTTAAAGTGGAAATCCAACCCCTTTTCATGTGCAAAATTAATGAAAATTAATTATAATTAATTCTTGGATGTTATGTTGCTTGAGAAAATACTAGTCTTTAGCTAGCAGAAATTTTAATTAATTAGCCTTGACTAGGTTAACAACTGGCTAATGTGGGAATTTCAACAGCTAAAAAAACAAATGGAGTTACTAGGAGAGCCTAATTGGGTCACGGGACGAGCCTAAATGGTGGGAGAAACGGATGAGAATGGGGGCCTGACTTGGGCCGCGGACCAAAAAAGGCCCAGGTGGAAAGGAGAGACTGAGAGAGGAAAGAGTTGCTGATGGCAACAAGCTGATGGGCCGTTAAGCATAGGCCCATGGGGAGAGGAAAGGGAAGAAGTGGGTGAGAGAGAAGTTGGTGAAGCTAAAAGGGGTCAGTGGATGGGCTATGGAAAAGGCCCAAATCATGGCTTACAGGGAGCGGAGAAGGTGAGGAGTTGTGCTGCTTGGGTTAAGGTCGCCAAATCAAGTCCAAGTTGTCTGGTCCTTCCTTTTTTCTTTTTTTTTTTCTCACTATCTAGCTAGAATGAATTAGGCAAGGGGGATTGGGCTTGAGGATGTACACTTGGCAGCTTGAACCAAACCGAATCGACTTGATGAATTTTATACCCAAATTCATTTATTTTATTTTCACCTTAAAATCATATAAAATATGCATTAGTCTTCCATAAAAATATATTTCAAGGACTTAAAAGTGGGTAAAACGAAGGGAAAAGTTACATGTAAAATATGAATCATCAAACACCCATTAGAATTAGATTTTGGTGTTGAATTAAATTAATACTCGGTTAATTAATTAGAGTTCTAACTTATTCATTATGTCTGTTTAGATTAAGCTTAGTCGAAATAGGATTAGGCCTCCCTATCCTAGGGTGATTCACATAATGATAGGGCCACAAGCGCATGGTGGCATTGTAGCAAATCAAGGTAGATCCCTCGGAGACTAGGTCAAGCTATTGGGTTATATTCCATCAAGATGTGCTAAGCAAATCCAAATTTGAGAATGAAATTTTATTATGCTACTTATCTAATCTAATAGATAAAATCAAGGAATTCAATGAAACCAAGCAATTTTTCAACTCAAGAATTAATCAAGCTCCTTTTTTGTAGATGGGTAATTGATAAATCGATAATCGATTTATCAAACCCCTCTTTCAAGGTGGAATGAAATTCTTAATCTAATCAACTACTATTTCTCAAGGGTTTTTGATTAATCTAAGATCAATAAGAACACAATTATCAAATTTAGGGGTTTCTTAAACGATAAGACTTTCTCAAGATCCCACTCACTTAAATCAAATCTTGGTTTTCCAACATGTAGTTTCACATTTCAATTCTTCACCAAATGTTTAAAATAAACAAGAAATTGATGAATTTTCCTACTAGCGAATCAACGTCTAAGATTTAATGGAATAAACCCAACAAACCCAAAGTACTTTTAGATTAAAACAATAATTGATTCATTCGCACGAATATAACTCAATTCCAAGATTAACAATCCAAAACTTAACATAAAAATCAACACTAATATAAAGAGCTTAAAAATCTTAAGAGAAAAGAGAAGAGAAGGGAGAGGAATTGCTCAGCAGATGCACGTTTGAACTACCGTTGCAAACCTAATCCAGAATCCTTGCAATCTTCACCTTCAACTTGCTCTCAACTCTCTCTAATCTAATCTACAATCCTAATCTAGATAGTGGATTTATGGAGAGTGGAATGGGATGAGATATGTTCAAATAAGGTTGAGATCACCTTTTTATAGTAAAATTCCTAGAAGTCGAACAGTTGCACGTAATAATGGAATTAAAACTGCCAGGAAGTCGAAAAGTTGCGAGAAAACAAAAAGCCTCATGGGAAATGAAGACACCACAGGTCGTGGCCACCACTACGGCTAGACAATGGTGGCCACGGCCTCGGTGTTCTCTTATTCTTCTCTTTCTTCCACGGACATGGTGACTGGGCGTGTCCATGTTGAGTCATAAGGATGACTTTTAACAGTCAATTCTTGATCAAAAAGGCCTCAAAACCTGCCAAACTCATCAAAGCACTATACCCAAGTGTAAAATGGGATTTTTAGGGTAAAAACTAAGCATAAAACTTATGAATCCCCTAAAAACGCATCAAAATGACCCTAAAATGATATGCTCTATGGGTACTTGTCACATAACCAACTCAATTGCTATAAAAAGGGGATGGCCCCTTGGTTGAAGAGAGGACGAAAAATCATTAGAGTGACACATTACCCAAGAATTATTGAGAGATCCAAACAAAGTGAGAGAAAAAGGAGGAGAGATCTAGGATCTCTTTTCTAAAAGTTATAATAAGTGTTGAGAGAGGGAAGTCAGGAAGCATCACTCCGCTGGGTTCCTAGAAGATTAAGATGGAGTTATCTTGAGGACGTGTCTTATATTCTTTTCTCCTTCCTCTTTATTTCTTTTCGTTAAATTTGGTTGATTCCAATTAGGCAAAGATGTAATCTTTAGTTAGTTTCATCCCCGTCCGTTGTAACAAATTGACTTCTTTTCCTTTTGGCTTACTTTTGAATGAACAATGTGCTTTGATCATATGAATGATTCTAATTTTTTCGCATGAGTGTATGTTAGAATGACCATGGCTTAGTTTCCTATGTTGATTAGTAGAGATCGTCAGTGATGACCGATGGTGATTAGATGCATTGCATCATATCACCGTACCATTGCCCTCAAATCTACAACCTCCATTAAAGACCAAGGTGTCAGGTTAGTCCCTATGAGAAGGATTGCTCGTGGGCCTTTCGAAAACTTTTTGAAGCAAAATCAATTGTCCCTTCGGTTATTCCTATCTGTAGGATTTGTTTCGAAAAGTGATATGGTTTGTAAGTTTTCCTAAAACTCATTGGCGACTCTATTAGTTAAAGTTTAATGATTTTTTTCCTTTGCTATTTCATCTACAATTACTGAATTTTGGGAAATAGATTCGAACTTGGTAGTGGAATCTGCGTGGGCCAAAATCAAGGTTCAGGTTTGGTTTAGGAACTCGCTCGGGTTCCTAGATTAGACATGCACCTAGATTCTGGGCTAGGATAGGGCAGCTGATAGGGCCCAAGCTAGGAAGTTGGACCTGGCTCTGCCTGGGGAACCCAACCAGGTTCCTTGGTTAAGGCCAAGGCCCTAGATCTGCCTACGATTTTCTGTAAAAAAATAAAAATTTAATTCAATTTACTTTCGAGAGAAGTATAAAGTAACTAGCATATGAGCCCTAGCATTCATGGGGCATTGCAACCTCGAGAAGGTGGATCCTTACATACATGCCCGTGTGTGTGTGTGTGTGTGTGTGTGTGTGTGTGTGTGCACGAGTGTATATGTGCGTGTGTGTCTATGTGTCTGTGGCTTAAGGCCAAACCTCCTATACTAAAAGCCCTCCACTCATATTGAAATTGAAACTGTACCCATGAGTCAAAGCTCTTGATAAGAGTAAAGAGTACTGCTATTGAGCCTCCTAAGAAGTTAGAAGGGAAGAGATGTTTCAAATTTCTTGGTTATGGGCATTTTTAAATTGATTGACCCAATAGAAAATCCCTTACCATTAAGAAGGTAGAATAGATTCAAGCCCTTGAGGAAGAATCTAGTGAAGAAGAAGTAGGAAATGATATTCCCACTTTGGTCACCCTAGATGTTGGTGAAATTTTTTGTCATTCGAAGAGTTCTACGTGCCAATGAGGTTCCTTTTAAGCCAAGGCAAAGGTAGCAAATCTTCTATACTAGGTGCATAATTGGAGGCAAGATTTATGGCCTAATTATTGATGGATGAAGTTGCACAAATGTGGCTTCCATAACACTCATCAACAAGCTACAATTATTAACCAAGGTGTATCCAACTCCCTACACTCTGCAATGGCTCCAACCAAGGTAGTGAGGTAACTGTTTCCAAATAAGCTCATGTCTCATTTTTAGCTTGTCCATATTGTGGTGTAGTGTTACTTGATGTTCTCCATATGGATGCATTTCATTTGTTGTTTGGTAGATCTTGGTGATATGATAATAATGTGATTTATGATGGTATGCTAATATATTCACTAGCACAATGAGGAAATTCTCACATTGACCCCTTTACCTCCGCTAAAACCTCACAAAAATTAAACTGGGAAAGGGAAGTAAGTTAAGTCTCTTCATAAGAGAAATACGAGTTGAGTGTGTCCCTAATACGAGCAAGTCTCAAATTGCCCTACTAATGGTGAAGTTAAACACAAGTAAGGTTGTGATACCTTTGTCCCTTGAAGCTCACTAAGAGCTTGAGGATGAGATCCTAGAAGAACCCATCACAAAAGTCCCATTACCCATCAAATCTATCTTAGAAGAAAGTGTCCATGAGGATGACCAAGCCATGAATGATCCCTCCATTAAGTGCAAAGAATTGGGATTATCTTATGATGATTATATTGGGATCTTCAATGAGCTTATGAGGCCTAAGAGGGCTACATATTGTTTTGATGTTCTCCCTATGTAACGACCCCAAAATGCTAATGACATGATTTACGGAAAACTGCAGCGGAAGACTTAATAATAAAAGGCGCTATCGCTGTCCTGATAAGGACAAGGGTCACTGAAACCATTTAATCTTGCAACTCATGTTCACAATCACAAAATCCATTAAACTGAAACACCTCAAGACCAAAGTCCATAATAGTTCAACTTCAATACCATTGACTTAATCATACCATGTGCTAACTCGCACTCCACACTACACAGGTATATTGAATATAGACCCAACTTAACCCTGAGGTCGATCCCAACATTCATGCTATGCTGAATCCACTGTGAGCATCTGATGACTTCAAAAAGGGCTTACTAAATGGAGAAACATGTGATACTTCATCACCTAAAATGGAAAACATGAAAACAATTTGAAAATATGAGCAAAAACTCAGTGCTTGCATTCCTGTATTGTAAAATGAGCATAGAAACACTGTTGGTGGGTACCCGTATTTACAATTCATTTAGCTGGCAATAACAATGAAAATGACAGTAATATGAAATTGAATTTCTCATTATTATCTGGATGTGAACCCCTTGCAATGATATGATCTATACATAGGTGTACACCTGCCAATACGATCAAGAGTTGGCCTGAAGTCGTACGGGTAAATGATGGGTTGACGCCCTATAGATGATAACTGACGGGGTCACAAGTTAAATGACCAATCACTGTACAAACTGATTCATTGATAAACTCATTAAGAGTTGTAACTTGATAACATGTTATGCTTTCTGAAGATACAGGCAATGGACGTACCTTGAGTCTTTAAAAAATGTCATCTGACTTGATAAAAGTCAATTGTTTCAAAAATGTCATCTGATTTAAAAAATATGTTCTGACGTGATAACACTTATGTATAACGGGGAACGATAACTAGGCTTCAACTCTGTTTCATAAATGTCATTGTAAGTATATGTAGTCAGTAAATGATCTTTACTTACATAATTGAGTAAGTAAAAGTATGTGTTGCAGAAATTAAGTAATTAAATGGTATACATAACTTGGGTATTTCAATATAACTTCAAAACTGAATTGGTGAAAGTAATTAAATTTGATATAAAGTAAATGAAAGTAAAATAGACAACAGTGAGATAAATGAGATTACAAAGGAAAATGCCTTGATGGTGACAAATGAGGGAGTGGTTGCGGCCTTTTCTGAGATAGGTTGCTGATATGGGTTTAAGGCTCACTGATGTATAGTTTGATTCAAGATAACAGCGAGTTTACCAGATTGGCTTGATAAATACATTTGATACATTCTGAATTGAGTAACCAATAAAGGTTTGAGGCCAAGAGAGTTATATCTTGGTTAAAAATAGCACAAACTGCAATTACTTGGTCTGATAAATATGGTTTCTAAGTCACAACTCTCCCCACTTCTCATATTTCATTCATAAATCCATTAGATATAGAATTTCACCCCAAATGAATCATTGAACTCAAAAGAAGTTTTAAGCTCACTAAGCTTGGTATTTTCTTTGTAAAATCCATAAATAATTCAAAGCTCATAAACAAGCTCGTAAATAGTATACTTGTCTTCTTCTTTCTCATTAATCAAGTTAAAAGTTCTATGAATATTCGTTTCCCCCTTAAATGACCTTACTTGGCCCAAAATACACAAAATGAGTGCATGATCAATCTCACTTAATCTTTATTATTGCTCTTTACACAATTACTCAAAATGCTTCCAAAAATCACCAAACTCAAAATACTCAAATAAAATTCATGAAATCTCATAGAAAATGTGAAAATAATATGAATTTTCTGAATATTCCTCCAAGTCTACGGTGCACAAAAATTGTAATAACAACCCAATTTACACCAAAGCAGGTCAGTTCACTTCAAAAATTCATAACTTTCACCCTAGAACTCAAATGGAGACCTAAAATCCCAATCTGAAAAGGTTAATAAGTCCTTAAAAACTTTCATTTACAACACAAAACATGATTTCAACAATAGGGTTCCCAAAATGGGGCTAAAACACAAGTGTGTCAGTTTTTGGTCCATTCTGCATAGTTTTGGTAAAATGATCATAACTTTTTACACAGACCTCCGATTAAGGCGATTCAAGATCCATTTGAATGCTAACATGCTGACATATCTACCCACCAAAAATCATAATTTTCCCATGGCCTGATCATTACCAGTTTAATCCCAAAGTCTGTCCTGTTTTCCTGAAATTTTCAGCCCTCACTGCTTTGGCTTTTCCCTCTCTTTTCACATAAATCCTCACTTGAAATCATTCCAAATCACCAAAAATATCATCATAACCATCAATAAAACTAAATATTACAAAATCAAATACAAATCAATCCATAAACATGGTTTTAACTTAAGCTTGCATGAACATGATCACCCCTAAACCCTAGCATGATTCAAGCTCAACTCCACCATGATCAACCCCAAAATAACTCTTATTTCTTATCAAAATATCATGATAAATTATCACAAACATCAAAACAAGAATTCTAAACTAAAATAAAAATCAGAACCAACAAGATCAAGTTTCAAGATTACTCACTTTGATTGAAAATAAGTGGGTGAAAATGATGTTTGATGCTTGAGATGGCTGTGGGGATGGCTGGTGGTTGTCTGGGTGGCCCGGGGGTGGCTGAATAGAGGCTGGAAGGTGGTTGGAAGTGGCTGGAAATAGGGCTGCTGGTGGTTGGTTGTGTATAGAGTGAGACAGAGAGAGAGATGTGGGTTGAGTTTTGGGTTGATTTGTGTTTGTTTTGACTAATCTAACTCTTGGTTGAAATTTTATCTAGTAAAGTGACTATTTAGCTAACCATGGTTAAGCTTAATTATGGTAATTAGTTAGGTTAAGAAGCAAACATGTTGGGCTTTAAATTGGGCCGAAGAAAGTTAGATTCGGGAATAAAAATCTTCGTAACGATAACGTTGTTATGGCACTTGAAATTAAATTTTTGTGACGATATGGAAAAATAAATTAAATCACTTGGAATAAGCACTTGAAATTTAATTTTGGTGACGATATGGAAAAATAAATTAAATCACTTAGATTATAATTATTAGGACCTACTATAAATTCTTTCAAATAAAATTTTCCCCACCGGGATGATTAAATACGATAAATATATTTGAGAAAATCTTTAACATGAGGTAATTAAATAAATAAACATAATTTAGGAATTGGGCCCAATGAATTGGGCCAAAATAAATAAATTTGGGCCCAAGTTTTTGCATAGCTAAAACTTAAAATTTTGTGACGTTATGGAAAATAATTTAGCACTCAATCATAATGATCGAGACCTACTATCGATTCACCTAAAATTTAATCAATCAACAAAACTTGAATTAACAATAAATGAAAATTGAATTGCAAAATGGGACCCAAATAAAATATCCCCCAACTAGAATGCTTAAATATTATAAATGAAAGTAGAAAATTTAGATAACATAAGGTAATTTGGTAAACATATAAATTGAGGGTAATTGAATTAATAAACATGATTTGGTTAAACAAATAACCATGAGTGATTAAATCCATAAACATGATAAATTAAATGAATAAACATGATTAATTAAATAAATAAATATGATTTAAATAAATAAATATGGGTTAAGGTCAAGTTATTACACCCTAAGATCTTTAACAACTCTTATACGTTTAACATGGAGGAGTTCTTTGCATGTTGGGTATTTTCAAACCCAAGTGTGGTAATAAGTTCTTAAGGTGGTCTGATAGATTTCAACCCCAGCGATTTGTGGTTAAATCCTTCTCAATTGAGGCCGTTTGATACATATCAAGTACCCTTGACCTTGCACCAAGATGTGAAGATGGTCTCACCTACCCAATTGTCCCTTGACACCAAATTTTCAGTGCTTAGGCCCAATTTATCATGATACTTTACCTAGCAAATGGCCTCAAAAATTGATGATCCATTACTCATTAGAAAGGTCATTTAGTTTACTATTGGGTCATTTAAATTCCCTAAAGTGGCGAAAACTTTCTCACATTAGTGTAGGCTTTTGCTGGTGAAATTGTTGAATTTAGGTTAAGTTTTGCTCCTATCTAATGACGCCCAATTGTTACAAATCCAAGTTTTATTCATTCCCAAGATGTCTATTTTAGCCCATGTATTAAAAATTGGCATTGGATTCCATTTTTGAGAAAAATGGCCAAAATAGGAGGAGTGTGCACAAAAATCCAGTTTTGGAGCAATTTAGGTTTTGGCTTTATTTAAGGTGGCAGTCGTTGTATTCCTTAGAATTTACTCAATACGGAATTAATCTGAATCCACCAAGAAAGCGACTACAAGTGATGACACTCCATTGGTGAAGTAGAACCTTCTAGATCATCCTAAAAGATGGGGAAGAAGCCCTGAAAATTTATAGCTCATTATAATTATCATTATCTTGGAAATTTGATTTATTTTTCTAAGAAACTTGGTAGGATTCTTGTTGATTCACTTGGTCAACTAATGTATTACCTTTTTCCCCTCAATTTTAGGTATTTATAGACCTATTCCCCTCCATGTATACTCAACTTTGAGATGATGTTGAAATGAAAGGCAAAAGACAAGCTTCTCTTTAAAATCTCTTCATCTTTATCTCTTAATTAAGAGTGGTGATTTAAATATTTCCTTTATAATTGGGTTTTGGTGCCTCTAAGCCTTTGGGAGGGAGATTTAATGGAAAGTATATACTTTATTATAGGATCTTATTTTTGGGTACAAATTTCACAATCACATAGATTGTTAAAGATTGAATCCTAGAGGAGCACCCTTTGTTTTGTGAATTCTCTTGATGCTTGCTGATCTTAGGCAATGAGGATCCATCCTGATCAATATATGTATGTATATATGTATGTATATGTATGTATGGATGGATGTATGCGCGCGTGCACGCACACACACACACACACACACACACATAGAGCACATATATTGTCATGAAAAACTTGGGAAAAATTGGGCACCTGCTATTTTAGGTGTCTCATGGCATTTTTGATGTTTTTAGAGAGTTTACATAGGCATGGATTACATAACCATTGAAAAATAAGGAAAAACTAGCTACCTACTATTTTAGGTGATTGGTGACATTTTTTTATGTTTTTCTAAAAAAGCAATATCACTTTTTTTAGCAAGAAATCCAAATTTTCCATTCCTTCTCGAAGTACTACAATTCTAAATTTTGAGCCCCACAGTTCAGATCTGCGGTCCCTCATTGAATTGGTCAACCCTAGGAACATGATTTTTTTTGAAATAATAAATATAGAACAATAGCAGCCTTGCAATCTATCTCAAACTAACCTTTTCTTACTCCTTCTGGCAAGCACCGGAATAATAAACTCAAGTGTCAATGGTTGGTTCAGCAAACTGATCCTACTCTAGACTATGTTAATAAACCAACCAATAGCTAAACTGCCTCAGTTCTATCCTACTTGCTTTGTTTTAATTAGTTTATCCTGTAAGATTTTCTACAAACTGCTGAATAGAGCTTGGCAATCCTTTCAATTTTAAGATGTGTGTGTGGGGTGGGGGTGCTTGTCATTCTATGTGGTGTGTGTGATGTATGTTGTTGGCTTTTATGGGGCCCACTATCAAAGTATATCACCCTAGAAGGGGATGAACAAGGTGACCATTAAAATTTTGGACTTAAAATCTTTTAGACTCTAAGTAGAGTAATGTGTTAAAGCAGGCAGATATGAGATTCTGAAAAGTAACAACGTAATATGCAGGAGCATAGACTTCGAGGTTTCAGTAAGTAATTATGCTCAGAGATTATGAACAACTTAGAAAATAAATAGGTTTAAGACAAAAGATTTTTTAAACAAGGCTCACTAAATTCAACTTTGGGTCAATTCCTTAACTAAAGTTTTTCCTTGGCCTTGGGATTCAAACGATCCACTATCTCCTCAAGACAAGCTCGACAAGTGGCCTAAGAAATGTTGTGTACAATCAAAGTTTTCTCAGAGCACTCTGAGAAACTCATACTCTATAAGAACTTACCAACTCCTTGCCATAGTTAGGTGTTTACTTGAGCACTTTGATGTGCTCAACTCAGTAAGAGCACTCTAGCTCATTAGAGTTTTACAAGGTCTCTGGCAAGTTCCTCGTCACAAGAAGACTTATAGAGTCTTTGAGTATAGTTTGAGTTTTCGTCAAGCACTCTAATGAGCTTGATATCTCATCACAAGAATCCTCCCTGGCTTAACGCACGTTAGAGTTTTCCCAAGATCCTTAGGGGAATGACTTTGAGCTCTCACTAGCTCCACTTATAATCTTCTGCAAAATGCTCACTTTTGGACATCTCCAAATTTGGGTGCATCAACTGCAAGTATGATTGCATATTCACTTGTTTACAAGAGAATTCTCTTAACTCTCTTGTGTTGCAAGTGTTACAAGAGTATTACAAATGTTTGAGTGAAGTATAACTCTTAAGATATGGTAACAACACCTAAAAGAATAAGAGTAACTAGCATAAGTGTTCCAATATTCATCTTCTACCTTGGTCTTGTACTCATAGGCAGTTCAACACTATGTGATTGCTGGAGAAGGATACTAGTCACTAGGATATATCCTAAGTTGCTTTTGGCATTTAATTTGATTTTTGAATTCATGTTCTACGTCCTTGATAATTACTTTTGACGTTTGCTCTTTTATTATTGGTTGAGCATGCTTAAAATTCATATTTGAAGTTTTTTTAGATTTAGAAATATTTAACCAATAGTATTTTATAGTTAGCCATTCATATTCTCTCTCTAAAGCTAGAGTAAGGTTGCTTAACAATGGCATCTTTTCATTTGCAAGGAACTTGCCAGAGCTTGGTTTGTCACTTTTTTAACGCTTTCCTTTTTTGAATTTAGAATCATCAGCTTGATAATCTTTCTTTTCCTCATTTGTCTCATTGATCACTCAGCAACATAATATTTAATTGAATTTTATCCATATTTTTGTTGAATATGACTTCGCAAATTTCAAACTTTGATGATTTTCGTTCCTGCCAACTTTAGGGCCTATTGATGCTTTTCAAATATGATGATTTCTGACTCTGATCCGACTCTGACATTTTTTAACTTCAATGACTCTAGCTATTCCCATCTTTGGCGATTTTTCACTTTAATGCCTCCTGACTCTAATGCGACTTTGACATATCTATTCAGTGTGAACTCAATTCATCATTTTTCCTTTTGTGCACTTATCATAGATATGTGCATGTATTCACTTTCAACATTTTTTCGTTCCTTTGCATAACTATTATCTTCATCAATCTTGACTCTTCGATATGCCATGATCTTCTTCATGCTTAATCGTAGAATGTGAAAATCGAAGAGATATACTTGATTGTTAGGTTAGGTAGAGCATGCATGTTGATTCCGAGCATTAACATATGAAATCCTCATCAAGCTCTCCATCTCTTATCTGTGATTCTACTACTTTTTGTACTTGTTCATATCTTGCTATAAATATGATCTTAAATCAAGTGGCAATTGTTCATCTCTTTACAAGCTCTGATCTTGACCACTTCCATGAATCGCAACCCTTGAATTCTTGCTTTCTTTAATTCAAGAATCATGTGTAAAAATCATAATAAAACTTTCAATGATAAGGATAGTAAGGACATTAATAAATTTAGTAACTCAAATCTTAAAGTCTTGATATAAATGAGCTAATATATGACCATATAAAGAAAGTGTCTCATACATAATCTCATTTGGTTTGAAATATATGATCAAGAATACGTTTCTCTTGAGTTAACACCTAAATATTTTAATCATCATTCAATTAATGAGCCAATAACTTAAGTACATATGTGTAACATATATAGGATATCAATATTAGGAACTCTGATGAATGGTCACGGCTAAGTTGTTCGAAGTATAACTTTAAAGCTTTGATTCTAAGGTTGTCCGACCTTAAAGATTAGCCAATTACATAATAGCATCGATCAAATTAGATATAGTAGATATATGATCATGGATGTATATCATCACATATAACAGTTGTGATCATCAACACTCTCTGGCAGTTTCGTATCATCAAAATCAATGTCTCCTAAGATCCAATAGTATTATTTGGTTTATTCCTAAAGCTAATTTTATGTGAGCTCTTGAAACCTGACAAATGACTTCAACTAGAAATTAGTAAGGCTTAATATCATATTTAAAAGCATGGTTGCTAACAAAAGTGTTAACCTCATTGGTGTTAAACGATAAATGTTCAAATGGTGCGTAAATGTCGTTTTGACTACTTGTTTACCACTCATATCTTTGTTGCTTTAAACTAATTCCAAGTTTTTTAACAATTTTCAAGCCTTGTGGCCTTTATATCACCAAATCATGCCTTGCTAATTGGAACCACTTTACTAAGAGCCTATTTAAAAAGAAAAGTTGTTGTGTGGTGTACTTTAAGATTTTTAAGTGATTTGTGTTTATTGTGAATGATCTTATGAGTTAGGTATCTAGTCCTATAGAGGGGGGGTCGTGCTGTCAAGCATTGGGATACCATGCAGTTCCGGAGCCCTAGTTAGTGTATGTGGTTTAGGCTTGTAACGCCCCCAAATTAAACACGATTCGCTGTTTATATGTTCCTTAATAATCCCTCAATTATAATCTGATAAACCCAATGATAGGGTGTTACCGCCATCTAAAAGGACAAGGCTTGAAATATAAGTGCTATAAATAACACAGTTAAACATAGCTTCAATCATACACATACACACCTGATCAATCCATATATAATCAACTGCATAAGGTTTCTACACTACAGTAAAAACAATTCACCATGTAATCTACATCCCCATCTACTGAAGATTTCAATATACAACCCTAAAAATATGCATACACTGTATCAGTGTATATCCATCCAGATTCCCTTGTTCAACTTTTTCTCTTCCGCTGGTTTACTAGCATGAAGACGATTCTCTGAGCATTTGCCTAAAACAAAACATGAAAAACATTTCGAACTGTGAGCCAAAGCTCAGAACATACATTCCTGAATTGTTAATTGATCATTAAAACACTGGTTGGGCCCGCTTTGTAATTCATTTAAGGTCAAAACAGAGAATGAGATGAATGTAAAACTGCATTGCTAATTATTATCTGATAATGAACCCCTTGATACTATTACGATCTATGGATAGGTGTACACCTGCAAAGCCGATCGGGGACCTGGTTTGAAGTCGCGCGGGTAACTGAAGGGCGAATGCCCTATAGATGATAACTGACGGGGTCACTAATTAAATGATAAATCGCTGTGTAAACTGATTCATTGATGTACTTACCGAAACATGATAACTTTCATAGATACATTCTGATTTCTAAAGATACAGGCAATGAACGTACCTGAAGTCTTTAAAATGATATTTCAGTTGATAATACGTATGCACAATGGAAACGATAGACTAGGCCCCATTTTTGTTTAAGAAATGTAATTATAGATAAATGTAGTTAGTAAACCATGTTCACTGACATAATTTATAACTCTAATGGAAATTGATTAATCAAAAAGACTTTTACAATCCCAATAATCCAAAATCAGGCAAGTTAAACCATAATGAACAGAATTAGTTAGGGTTATTGAACTTGAAATACAATAAATTGAAGCAAAATAGACCAAATGGAAATGATTGAGGTGATAATGAAAAGATGTAAATTGATATAAATGAAATATGAATTTCTGATATTTCTGAAATAGATAATAGAAAGTGTGATACTTCTGAAATGGATAATAGAAGGTTCAATGCCATGAGGGGTGTCATGAGGTTCATACAAGCTAAAATAACCTCAGTTGATCCAATTGACACTAATTTGAGTCATTACTGTGCCCACTTCTCAAATTTCACTTTCATGCTCACTTAACTCGGTTTTCAAACCCAAGTAAGCTTCTATACATAATTAAACTTTTTGAACTCACTACACTTTGTAATTTCCTTGCAATACCCATAATTATATAGAAACTTCTGAAAATATTTGCAAATGTCACGATTTCTGTATTCACTCATGTTACCGTTTGATGGTCTGCATTAGAAAATCCATATCTTTCACTCCCGACCTCCCAATACGATATAAAACCCAAATATGAAAAGATCATAATTTCCACTACAACGTTTATTTAGGACACAAAGCATGATTCATAGAGTAAGGTCCCTAAAATTAGGGTAGAACACAGATGTGCGCAATTTCTGTTCAATCGGCATAGCCGTAGCAAAACAACCATAAATTTCTCCACAAAACTCGGATTAAGGCGATTCAAAAAGCATATGAAATATAACTCATTGATCTATCCACACACCAAAAATCAAAAATGTTCAATGATCCAATCAACACCGGCTTTTTCGTAAAGTCTACTGTTCAAAACTGCTTCCAGTTTCGATGTATTCTGCGCAGTCTACAGTAAAGTGGCCATAACTTTGTCTATACAACTCAAAATCAAGTAATTCAAGATCCCATTGCAAGATAACTCATTTATGTGTCTTCACACCAAAAATCATAATTTTCCCATGCCCCACGAAATACCGGTTTATTCCCAAAGTCACACCTATTTTGGGGTCTGTTTACAGCATAACAGCCCATATTGCAATCTTTTCTTGACATAAACCCCCACTAAAATCAGTATTTCACTCATCCAAATCCACACCAACACTACCATAATCATTTATGATGATAAAGATTGGCAAATCAAATACAAAATAATCCAAATCCATCACTTCAAACTTAAACTAGCATGATTAAGAAGTAACCCTAACCCTAGCATAACCAACTTCAACTCCACCATGATCCATCACCAAGATAAATCTTAAGTCAATCAAAACAATATGTTCCATCATTAAAACAACCAAAACAAGAAGCAAAAACCATAAATCCAAAGAACAAGATTGAAGTCACTTACTTTGAACTTGAAAAAAGTGGTGATGGAGATGATGTTTGGTGATTTTGAGGATGGAAAATGGTAACCAATGAAGGGGGGTTGTTGGGGGTTGCAATCCTCGCTGGAGGCTAGCCGGAGAGTGGTCGGAAAACACCACAATAGGGGTTGGAGGGCCTGCTGGTCGTGGGTAGAGAGAAGGAGGAGAGAAGAAGGGAGAGAAAGTGACTTGAATATTTGCTTGATGGAAAATGAAGTAAAAAAAAACTTAGTTGATATTTATTTTGCCTTAATTGCTATACTTGGCTGAAATTATCCCTAAAAAAATGAGCTTAAGCCAATGGAAATTCAACACACACAATATTACTTAGCCAAGCAAAATGAAGTAGTAGCTTGTTGGGTCGAAATTGGCCTTAAAAGAGCTCGGGTTGGAAAAAAAGTGCCAAACTGGGTGCGATTAATTAAATTTGTTTTTCCGAAGCTCGAAATTAAATGTGATATCATAAAAAATAATTTAATATTTTAAAGCATAATTATCGAGGCCTAATATCAATTTCTCTGAAAAATTATTTTCGGTAAATGAAACTTGAATTGCAAAGTGGAGCCCCAAATGAA
Source organism: Selenicereus undatus (assembly GCA_017589665.1). Lineage (NCBI taxonomy): Eukaryota > Viridiplantae > Streptophyta > Magnoliopsida > Caryophyllales > Cactaceae > Selenicereus > Selenicereus undatus. The sequence goes on from JACYFF010019584.1 coordinate 39,273,587, forward strand.
TTCTCCCAACCGGGATGATTAAACGAGGTAAATAAATGTGAAAAATTTAATAACATGGCTTAGTTAAATAAATAAAGATAATTTAGGGTCGGGCTATTACAGCCTCCCCCCCTTAAAGAGTTTTGTCCTCGAAACTTATGAACTGTGACTATCATGCGAGGTGATTTCAAATAATAAGAGTACTTGGCTTTCACTTCTTGCTCAGTTTCCCAAGTAGCTTCTGGGGAGGTATGATTTGCCTAAGGCAATTTGATTTAAGGTATCTACTTGATACTTAACTGCTTAATCCTGTGATCCAATATCTGACTTGGATGTTCTTGAAACACAAGACCCTCAATGACTGCAATGGATATGATTATGATAGCATGGTCAGGATCTGAAATGTACTACCTAAATTGTAAGGTAAGGAACACAGAACATGTCATGCACATATTTGAGTTGAGTTATATAGGCAGATCTGGTAGACAAGTTATGGAATTCGACCTTTCAATGAACTGATATGGTCCAAAAGATTTTGGCCTCAATTTAGGTTGCACTGCAACCTCCTTACACCCTTAGTTGGTGAGACTTTCTAAAAAGCTTATCATATACCTGAAACTCCAGGAATCTCATTCTTTTATCAACATAGCTTTTATGTCGGTTCCAATAGTATGCTTTCAAGAGTCTTATGAGATATGCCGCCTTATTGAATGTTGAAGAAGATCTTCATGACTCAAAAGATGATTTGTTGTCAATGTCTTCCGTTATTTTGTCCTGATGTTTAATAAAGGATTCTCTACTAGTGCTATCACAACGTTGACTGTTAGGAGTTCCATACTTTCTTCAAATGCAAATGTTGGTCGTAGGTCGTGAAGCACTACAGGCTCCAACTTAGAAGAGTTGATCCATTGATATTTTTAGATGCTTGCCATAATAGGTTTGAAATCTCTAATCTCGGTGACACAGTATATCTGAGGGAATTCCATGACAAAGTCCATTGAAATTGAATCCCTTTCTCAAGGTATTTGCTTTATTCTTTGAAGCTTAGGATTATCATCCTAATTCACTATGATTTCCTCCATTAGGGAGGACTGTAAGGTAAGTGTCGGCATTTGAACATTCGCCTTCTTGTGTGACACTAATTGAATGTCCAAGTCCTCAAGTTGCACGTCCAAGTCCTCAAGTTCTCTCAAGAGATTCAGTTGAGTAGTTACTACAATGTTCAAGGTATGTTGTGCCTTCCTATTCAGGGCATCTACCACAATATTTCTCTTTCTTAATTGACATTGGATCTGCCACAACTGATGTTTCATGTCGACTGAGCATCTTTTTGAGAGAAGATGTACTTCAATCTTTGATGATCAGTATTGATTTTGCATGGTACTTTATACAAGTAATGTCTCAAAATTTTCACTGCAAAAACTATAATTGCTAACTCCATATCATGGTTAGGTAATCCTTCTCATAAGGCTTGAGTTGTTGGGAGGCATAAGCCGCCAGTTTAATCTTCTTGCTAACTTTATAGCTTTCTTCAAGAAATTGTTTATGGAGGACAATATTTGTCAAATCCTTCCTGAACTCGATAATTCCCTACTAAACTCAAACGGTTTCTAATCTCAGTGCATTAGTGGGTCTTGAGCACTTTGTAACTGCTTTCACCTTTTGCAAATCAACCTTAAGCTCTTCCTTTGAAACCATATGTTCCAAAAATACCATTG
>JACYFF010019584.1:39275683-39317026 GCA_017589665.1 Selenicereus undatus
ATATATATATATATATATATATATATATACCTGACCTACTTGGTCTTTCAAAATTTAGGAATTAGTTAAAGACAAGACTCACGACACCCCTTATTTTTTTTCCCAAATGGCCCATGTGATATCAAGTACCGTACTACAACCTATCTAACTGACATTACATAATTCATGGAGCTAAATGGCCATTCAAAGTCAACTATAGGAGAGTCATAGGCCCTTGCATATATTCATTCAATGATAACCTCTCTTTATATTGGTTTAGCATGACCAAAAATTGTGATATAGCATATTTCTTTTGTGTAGAAGATTAGAAATTATTTAACACCACAAGTATCATGTCGCATCCTCGAGTCATGACATTCTCATACCCAAATGTTAAGCATGCCTTAAGGCAACTGCTAAATTGAAGCCATCCTTATCAAACAAACTAGTAACCCAAATTATACAACTATTGCTATAGCTTGATATTCCTTGGGATATATACATCACTAGGAGGAAACTAAATACTTCCTTGCTTGCTTTCTTAACAATGAAGTCTCACACTATTACCTAACTAGGTTGTTAACCTTAACATCAAGGCTAGGGACAAGGAAAACATTATCTAAAGCATCCTCATTATGTACTCATGCTCATGAACGCATAATCAACCTTACATGTAACTAGTCCAACACAACTCATAAGCACCATATAGCTCACAGTGACCCTTAAACTAGGGCTCTAATACTACAATTGTAATGCCCTAATCTTTGATCATGTAATTAGTCTTAATTACCTCATCATTAGTGGTCAGTATACTGGAAGAGCTAGGGCTAGGGCATTACCGCCATACTAGGAAGGATAAGGCTTAATTTATTTACTCAGCACAAATATTAGAACACACTTTAGCTTATATAAAAGCCACATGGTCCACAATTTATACATTCTCAAACTCAAATGAAAGTCCAATAACCCTCAAAACTCACATTTTCATGACCCTTGACTTTACGAAGTATCATTGTGAGCTACTCTACTTCATTGACTGTCTCCTAGCCTCTTTAATGTTGACAGGTAAGGATTTTACAATTTATTTACCTAAAAACATAAAACACAAAAACATCTACACAATGAGCTACAGCTCAATACGTTTACTCTCATACTATAGAGATAAAAATTTATTTTTCAATGAGCACACATTTCAATTCATTTTATACAAAATGAGAGGAGGAAGAGAATTATATTAAAATCGCTACTGGTTATTATCTGAAAGTGGAACCTAAATTGATGACCTTTTATGTACAATGTGATCATATAGCAGTTGCACACCTCCCAGGTCAAAGAAAGCCATAACTAAAGTTGTGTGGGTGAACTAAAGGGTCTGAACCCTAATAATTGATAAATGGTGGGCCCAAGTGATTATGTGGCAAAATAATACTTGAAAATAATTCATTAAAAACTTATATATGATGAGATTTTGGTATTTATAAAGAACTTGTGAATGTTTGAAGGGTACAGGCAACAAATGTGCCTGTATTTTTGAAATTTCTTTGCCTTTTGTAAAAAGTTTGTTTTTGGCTCGATAACGACAAAAATGGTGTCACTTCTACTCCAAATAGGTTTTACAATTATTGGTAAATTCTAAATTGCTTTTTTTATTTAATATTTGTAAATAATCCACAATCTGGGTATTTACTTAATTATCTATTCCCCGCCATTAACCTACTTATTCAACAATCAAGTCTCGTTTTTTCATTTATCATTGATTCATGAAAAGTTAGTATATTATGCCCCCCTCCTTTGCATTATTGCTGGTGGTGGTGTTATTGTTATTACTACTACTACTACTACTACTACTACTACTACTACTACTACTTATGTTTATTGTTATTGTTTTCATTTTTATCCCTTGCGAATTAATAATGTTAGCAAAATGGGATTAGTTTATGCGTGTTGAATTCACACGCATTCTTGTATCCAATATGACGTATACATTCTTGGGAAGTGACATTTGTGTACAAGATCCTAGGCTCCCAGCTAAACTCGATTGCCCTTTATTTGGTTTGAGTCGTGAAAAGAATGTATCATTCTCAATTCCACTTAAGCACGATCAGTCTTTATTTGTCTCTTTCAGGTATAACAATATTTACCCAATCATTAACACTAACTTTAATTTGCTACACTCACAATTTAAATCAAGTTACAAGCATTAAGCTAATTACTACTACTACTACCCAAATTTACACACTAAAATCCATTCAATCTCCCTAAATTAACCTCTAAAATTCATGCTAAATTAATTTGTTTTTAAAATCCCCAAAATAATATTTCCCTCCTTCCGCCATCTTCAATCTCAAGCTCCCTTCTAATCCTCCCATGGAATTGTCCAACACCTATATAGAATCAATCTTTAATTTCATTCAAAATACAACCAAAATCTACTTCAAATTTCACTCAATTAAATCACGTGAGCAAAAATTTTCACAACTAACATCAACCCATTCTTCCTATGAACACCGACAATACGCAATCATTTCAACCCTCAAAATTACCACAACAAACTCTAAATTCACACGAGTTAACACTCATTCAAGCTTAAAAAAAAAACATATTTACTAAACTAAATTGAGAAATGAAATTGTAAAATAAATTTAGGGGAACTTATTATTCACCTCAAAAACACCAAGAACCAATACCAAGAGAAGTGGGAAATCAGTGGTGGTGGTGCAGGACTCTGGTCGGCCACTGGTAGTGGCAGAGGTCAGTAATGACCTTGGCAGCAGGCCGGCAGCTGGTAGAACCAAAGCGGGGAGGGGATGGTGTGTTGTAGCAGGGGAATTAGGGGGTTCTACATGGGAGTAGAAAGAAAAAGGGGTTTTACTTAGTTTAACTTTATTTCAGTCTACCCCTTAATCTAGATATTTCTTGTATTTTCTCTCCTTTTTTCTTTTTCTTCCCAAAAAAAATTCTCTCTTATTTTTAGTAACCTCATAATTTATTTATAACAAAACCAATGTTCCTGCCATTTATTTTATTTCGTTTATTAGCATTATTGTTTTATTTACATAACCTAAGTAGGCAAATTATCACTTTTATCACTTTTAAATAGTCTGGAAAACTTTCACTTTTATCCACTTTTAGAAGTGGGCTAAATTTTATTTACAAGCTCTAAGTGATTTTATACAAAGCATGTTTAAATCTTATTTCAAGGTGCTTTTGTTATCTCAACCTGTAATCACATAAATGTTTCTACTTAATTGAAATACGGTGGTCAACTTCGTTAAATTGGAATTAATTAAAGTAATTAGCATGGATTATGTTTGTATTATTATAGCCTCCCCATTGTTGAGTGTCGCTTCCCATCGTTACCATTAAGAATTATTTTCTTCCTCATCTATCTCCTTATAGGAATAGCAAACAATTGAAGGTAATCCAAGAAGATTTTATTTTCTTCTTTTACCCGATCCAATACTCTCCTTTATTAGATCTAACACGCAAGACTGTTTTTGATAGGATCTAAGGGTCTTATGTTTGACAATGTGCTTGAATTGTTGAAATTTATTTGGCTTTCGACATGATTGTGCAAGAGTGATCAGCATTGAGTTTCAAAAGTCTACATAATTGTGCATATGATGATTTACATAATTTGATAACGTGAAAGGTTAGAGATTGGAATAAATTATAGGTGTATGAAATCACAACCGAGACATAATTATCTATTTTTGGGACCCTTCAAGTATGGTGCGCGCATGAATTAAGAGGACCCAAAACTAAGCAAATAAACATTATAGTCTACCCCACTTATGTCCTATTATACTTTTGGAAACCAACAATAATTGGGCTCATTGAAATATGACGTGGCACTATACCTTTCCCACTTTGCCCTTTGCTTTTTGGGTGTGGCCCTCGATGCTTGAGTTTTCCTTCCCCGAAAAGTGACTGGTGCCCGCAAATTTACAAAAGAGTTGTTGTTGGCAACGATTGAAAAAGTCCAACTCATTTTTCTTTCTTCTGTTTTTTGTTGGCATTGTATAAATAGAGGCAAGCACCCAAATTCCATGTCCAGCTCTCCTCTCAGCCCATCTCCTCTCCGCGTAGCTCTCCTCTCTGCCTAGCTCTCCTTTATGCTCATGTTCTCTCTTCCTAAATTGAAGGAACAAACATGAGGTAAAATAAAATTATTTTATGTTTAGACTTTGTGAATATATTGTGATTTTTTGTGTATTTTCTGAAATTCATATGAATTGATAATTAATATTTTTTATCCTTTTGGGGGGGTTAGGAAGAAAAGCCTAGTGCAAGTAGTTATGGAGGAGAAAGAGGCAAGTATTTGCATTATAATGCGGATGTGATATGCCCAAGTTATAGACAATAAGCTGAAAGCAAAGTATTTAGATCTCAAGATCATCCAAGAAGATTATTTTATAAATGCTCAACATGTGGAAGGTTTATTAAGTGGGTGCATCCAGATGTCGACTCAAATAAGAGAAAAAAAACGAGCAAGACATTTATGGTGATATGAGGGCAATGCAAATTGAACTAAGCGAGATAAAACAAATTGTAAAGACGTGAACACTAAGATGATATCGGTATTGATGATAATGTTAGTAATCCTGATAATTATTTCAATGAAGTAACTTCGTAAGACAACAATAAATTAAGCAGCAAGAAGCGCTTACTTTGCATGACATCCACATACATTGATGTTGATGGTTGAGATTTACGAAGCACCAAAAAATTAACGTTTCACTAAAATTAAATCATGTTCATGCAACATATCCTAAAATTAAACACATTGAATTGTATTTTTTTAAGCCATCAAACTATTCATGCCTAAACCCTTGCCTAGCACTAACTAACCACACATTTAATATTTAACTCACCGGCATTAATCATTATTCTTTTTGCAGTCCATCAACTAAAACAACCTAATGACACATATTATATCACAATACTAGAACAATCAACCCATGAATACATTAAAAAGAAGTAGAGACAATCAGTACTTTTCCTATGAACAACCCAGTAAACGTGCATTAGAGTTTCTTAAAGTTAATTTCAGGTGTTTTTTTGTTAATTACTTTTGTTAATAGTTTATTAGGCTCCCCTATTACTTGCCTGACACTCTGTCCTCCCAATTGTCATTATATATTCATCAAACCCTAACTTTTTCTAATCAAACAACAAAAGCTTCCACAATTTCATAGATCTTACCTTTTCCATCCTCTCCTTCCCCTTCTTTAGCAATGTGGGTCTCAATTGCTGACTTGGTAAGATTTTCCTTCGTCAGTCAACAACTTGTCGGATTATTTCACCTGACACAAGCATTTACTCAACCTTCGCTACCTACCCTACCCACCAACAAACGACGGGAGAAGAGTAATTTTCAAATTTTAGATTTAGGGTTTTACAGAGAAATGGTTCATGTGGTGCAAGAATGGAGAATGTGATGAGCAAGTGAGAGAATGGGCATTCACGTAGCTAGTAAATTTAGGTTGGTGGGGACAAGGCTAGTCATTTATGCGCCACTAAATTTACAGGGCCCAGTCACTTTTTGGGAAAGGAGGAAAACTCAAGCAGCGGGGACTATGCCCAAAAAGCAAAGGGCAAAGTGGGAAAGGTGTAATGCCATGTCATATTTTAATGAGCTTCATTATTGTTGGTTTCCAAAAGTATAATAGGATCAAACTTGGGTAAACCAAAAGGTTTATTTTCTTAGTTTTGGGCCTCAATAATTCATGCACCATTCTTCAGGGTCCCACAAATAAATAATTCATCGAAAGAAGCTAAAAATAAGGCTGACTTCAAGAATAAATTGGCATTGATCCAGACTTCCAAAATTTATGATTTTACTCAAGATTTTACCTTAGTGAGTTTTCTTTCAATAGGCTCTTATCTCTTGAAGTCAATATGTATGGACTAAAATATGATCATTTACTGAAATTATAAATTTTATATACGAATTATATTGTGTATGGTTTTGTTGAGGTTAAATTTGAAGGTAATATTGTAACATTAGCACTTTTATGGCTTAATAAAAAAATATAGTACACTTCCTAAGATTTTCATATTGGGTCTTATGAGGTATTTCAAGGTCTGAAGTGAAAGATATGAGATGTCTAAGTTGACCTTCAAAATCTGTGTGGTTTTTGCTAATTTATATGGAAGTTTATTGGTATGGATGCTATAACTTTGAAGCATAAGTAATCAAATCCTATGGGTAGTGATGATATATTTTATTAAGATCTCTAAGAACAACTAGAGAAATATAGCTAGGACAATTTATTGATGATCACAGTGGATAGAGATGAAAGTGTGTGATGGTGTTGACTCGAGCCTTCATAGTATCCATGTTAGGTTCTAAGCACCAACCAAAAAAATATGCAAGAAATTTTTAATGAAAACAAGTAAATAAAGGATTTTGATCACACCTAAGGAGTTATTGTAATTGAAAGGAAACTAGGGGTTGGACGAGTAAACATGAGTCATGTGAGTCCTTATGCTCACGAAGTATCTAGAGTACTTGGGTTTAAAGGAATTGAGGAACATTTTCTTTCATCTTCTAGAAAGTGACATGAGGATATGCTTACATGTTCAAGGCATGGTCATTGAGGAAGTAAAGTTTCATTAAACATAAACGATTTAAAGAGACTTAAAAACAACCTCAAGCAAAATGAGAAAGAGAAAAAGGTAGCTCAATTACAAGGGAAATGATAAGAGGATAATTTGAGTCCAATTGAATAATTTTAATGATGAATTTGGGAGATCCTAGAAGTTACACAAATGTTCTAAAAGAGAAACTTTCATATGCATTTACAATAGAATGGTCCATAAACTGCTAAGACATTATAAGGAAAATGTGACTAAAAGAAAGTAGAATAATTTTTATGACCAAATATAGGTAAAGAGATAAAATGAAGTAAGTTTTTAACATTCAAAAGAACAAAAAGTCAGAGAAGAGAGATAGGTGGGGGGCTTTCATAAGTAAAGAATCATAAGGAATATTTAATCCATTGGTATGGATAAGATAACTAAGAGGAGGAACTGAATATATCCAAGGATGACTACGTTAAAGAAAGATAACAAAATAAGAATAACCAATTGTCAAGCCTAATGGAGGCAAATATGAGTAAAGAGAGCTTTTGTTTATGATTATTTCCTTTAGCATGGCTACATGTAAGAAATGAGGAAAGACTCAAAGGTAAATATGAATGATAAGAGAGTTATTTGAAAGGAGAGTCCTTGACCAAAGGTTAACATTTTTATACAACAAACTCCCAAATCATAGTGACTATTTATGCAATGTGGAAGAGAAAAGGAAAAGTGACAAGATCAATTGATCAAGGGAATTCCTAAAGGAATCAAAGAGGAAACTGACAAGGAATGAAGTTATTCATAGAAATGTACAATTACTTTCCAAAAAGAATGGGCATCCAATGATGATAAATAGATCATAGGGGTCATAGTTCCCAAACGTAACACGAGTAGCAAAGGCCAAGTATGAAACCCACTATGAGAATGCAATGAAAAGAAAATATTAGCAGAAGAACATGGAGTAGTTAGGGCAGACAAAGTTTATTCAAGTTATAGTGACCAGTCACCCATTTCAAAGGAAGGAGCAATCTGTCCCGAGTCAAGATAAATGAACAAGATTTCAAAGTCAAACAATGTACGTATATTGTCTGTATCTTTAAAGTAGAGTCACAGGCTTGAAGGAGAAATTGATATCAATCTGGAAAGAAAATGGGGCACCCAAGAGGGATACATCTCCAGCTAACTAAATAAAGGGCCCGGAAGTGTACACCTCTAACTACCGAATTATGAAGCTCGAGCTCATTGTGAAAGGGGATCCCACCAAAGCAAACTTTGTATTAATAAAGAAATTTTATAGAACTGCAAAGAATATTTCTATGACTGTTTGAAAGAAAATAAATTTAAAAATCATTGCACTAGTCATTCATCTTAAAGTTATGATTAATACTACAAAGATAGATGTGCTGGAATTTCGAAAATGTGTTATGTTTTGGTGCTAGGGAAGGAAGCTATTAAAAATGGAAAAAGAGTGAAGACTAACACTGGCTTCAAGCGTGTGATTCTTGGTTGATAGATGAGCTATTATTTATTCAATCTAGTTGGCTCTTGGTTGCCCTCTAAACCAGACCCTAGGATATGGCTATCGGTGTTTACATCAAGCAACTGATGACCTTTTAACTAAATGTTGTTCTTAATTAATAAAGTTTTAGGTTCATAAGCTAAGTTTTGTATAATGCATAACATTTACCAAGTTTCTCTTCAAGATGAATGCCCCTTCATGATTTTGATCAAATGAGTTCTGCATACAAATTCTTTTAAAAATGTTAAGCTCCATGGAGGATTTTAGTTGAGATAATATTTAGCATCAAATGTCTCATGTTAAAAAAAAAAAAAACAAAGAAGTTATTACAGTTTCATGCAAGGTCTTTACAAGCCTTGTTCCTTTCAAGAGATGACGATAATGTTCTAATTAAGAGGTACCTTTTCAATGCTTACTCTTATTAAAAACAATGTCTAGTCTTAATTATGTGCTTATTGGTTGGGATGTTATAATAGGTTAGGTATTTGCCATCACTGGCTGATAATGCACATGACCGGCAAGTATATGGTTAGTCTGAAATGCCAAAAGAACCGATTTGGTGCTTATAAACATCTAGAGGACAATTTAGGTAATTTTTTTGCATTTCTAAAATATTTGTTCTTTTCGCAATTAGATAACAGACATAATCCATACCAAGACAGCATCCCTCTTTTATATGATACCATATATTATCTAAGAGGAAATCACTAGAAGCTGACACCCATTTCGTAAAAGTGGGAATTCTTCATGGATTTCTCTTTAGTAAGGCAGGAGTTCTTGCTCTATTTGCTAACTCTCATGTGAGATTGTCTGCCAGCGAATTCTTCGATCCTTGTACGTAGACCTATCAGTTTGAGCAGCCGGGTTAAGTATAGATCAGGTATATTTCGTCGCATAAAATACGGACGAATGTATTCTGGTTTTACGGGTTTCAGGTCGATCCAATGGGTTCAGAGCGCCTTTTTTGTAAGTTATTTTTCTTTAGTCAAAATTAAAAACCCGACATATTTATTACCCAAATTTGGTAGTATTTTATAAAAAAAAGCATAGTAATTATAACTTCTTAAAATAATATTAAAAATACTCAAACTTTTCATTATGATATATGAACGCTGCATTCGGAAGGCAAAGAATTAAGACCCTCTTGGGTGATGAGTCAGCTTGTACATTAAAATAAGGTCAATGACAAACTAGGTTATTTATGCCCCACCCTTATAGAGTATGCTAACAAGTCTGTGAGGTCAGACCCACTAATAACCCTAATAACCCATTTTATAAATAGTTATATTTGTTAACTAACCTACTATTGCCCAATTAGCCTAGAACATGTTAACGGATCGAAGTAGTTAGGCTTACAAATAACCTATTTAGTAATTTGATACTTTTTAATTAATTTACCCTATATTGCCCAGTCAAGTACACCTTATTCATAGGCCAATCTTAACATGAGCAAAATGGACCCATTTTTTACCATTAGCATCATAGTTCAAGACAAATTAGACTGAAAACCTAATAAAAGCGAGCCAAAGAAGTACAAGATATCATATTTAAGTTACAACATCAAGAATTTAGACTATTACAAAGTAATTTATTAACTAATATATTGTTCCCTTGCTTAGGGATTGTGAGATGGGTTAGCTGCAAAATTAAAATGACTGAAATCCTACTTTGTGATCGTTGAATTTTATGTTTTCATGTTCAAATTCTAAGGTTGACACTTTTTTAAATAATGTGTTTAAGGTACTTGTGTACTATTATGCTTTTTTTGATGTTTTAAACTAGCTTTGAAACTTTTATGGTGTCTAAACAAAATTACCTAAGTGGCTAAAATCTTAGAAAGGAGTTTTATGTGAAAACTCTTTACAGAGGAGTTGTTTGAATAAAAGCACTTTAATGTTGTGAAATGTAATTTTGTCCAGTTCTAAAGAAGGACTCAACTTGTGCTTTTCAAGCCATAGGGCTCCCAATGCATCTGTAGGTTCCTTGATTAACATATGCATCTAAGGTTAATCTTACCCAAACAAGGATAGGGTGCTTCCTAGACTTTAGTGCATCCTAGGAACATAAGTGTCTAACAGGTGAGCGTTTCGCCCTTGTAAAGAGAGAACCGGTGACTTGCAATTATCTAATGCCCTAAATACTAGTGTTTGACTCAAATGAATTGAGTCCTCTTATCTTTAAAGGATTTTAATCGAAACAGTGATCTAACTGAGTTTCAGTTCTGTTCAATTGAAACTGAAATTATGTTCCCAACCTATTTATATGTGGTTTCCAAGTATATGAGTGAAAATTATGGTTATGGTGCGAATGAGTTGCTTGTTTTTATTAGTGCATACTTGAAAACAAGAAAAAAGATCATTTTAGTTTTATTCTGCAAAGAGTTTGCAGAAAAGGGGAAGCCAAAATGTTTCCCACCCATACTCTCACGCTACTTATATGCTAGCAATAATTGTATGTTAATATATTTATTAGGGTGTGCAATAATTTCGGTATTATGAATGCTAGTTATCCATTGAGTATGTGCATTGCTTACCCCCAATCTCTTTTACCCTTGCCTAGGGAATCCATGTTAGGGGTGTTGGACCAATGTGTTGTTTTAAATTGATCCTTACGTAATTAGTTTAGTACGAAGCTTTGTCTACTCAGACTTGTAATGGTACACTACATTGTTGGTTTGGCTCTATTGACCTCTTTAAGTACAACACCATCTACCCTTTTACTCAAACATGGTTTCACACTTTCTTGAAGTGTTGTAGGGCTATCTTGGTACCTCTAGGTGTCTAAGCTGTGGAGGCTTTTGTTAACCTCTTTAATCTTGCTTAGCAAGGACTTACTAACAAGTGTTAAGTACTCTTAGTAGGTAGCTCGCAGAGGAAGTACTACGAATGTTTCCAATGATGCACTTTACTATTTGTTTAATTGTATAATTCTTGCTTAGCGTGATGATTAAAGCAGACCCTGACGAAATATTTGAAAGGAGAAAAAATTACCTAAATTTTTCGTATTGACAAAGCCTCTTAGAGTTGACTTAATCTTAATCTTAATTTAGCCCTACGAATTCCTTAAGGAAGTCCCAATGTAATATTCTCTAATGAGATATGGGTGTTACATGGGGTCTCTAATCATGGCATTGCCAACAAATCATGAAATTCCCGCCAAATTATGGCAATGTGATACTTGTGGCTAGGGCACAAGCTCTATGAGATGACGTGTAAATAGCTGACAAGTGGCTAGACAAATCTTTTCATTGAAGTTAGCAATAAAATTGTTATAGAAGCTCTAAACAAGAAAGTTCTATTACCATAGCAGCTGTAAGTTATCCTTAAGTATGTTTATGTCCATTTAGATCAATGCATTCATGTCAGCCTTATGATATTTGTAACGAGATAAATTTAGTGACAATTTAAAATTTGTGTTATTTCGTACCTTTTTACAAAAAATTTAGATTTCTTCTTTTCACACAAGCTGGGAATAAGGTTGGCAATGGATCTTAGATTCAATTCATATTCGTTAGATCCACCGCAAACTATATGCAGATCCAACTTTTCAGAACCAAGGTGTCAAAAAAGATCTACACTTCGAAGAATCTAGATGTGGATATAATTATAGGCCCATATCTTATCCATTAGACCTATTTCATAGAAATTTGTTCAATCTAAATGGTATAAATGTTATAGATCCACTTAAGACCGATTAGGACACATAGCTCCAACAAATCTACATGGATCCGAATGTAATTTTCCTAGATCTAATGGGTTTTGGCTAGATATGGATCTAGACCCAAGAAAATAAAGATGGTCCAATCCAGATCAGACTCATTGTCACCCCTAGTTGAAAGCAACTTTGGAGGCTGATATTCTCAAGTGCTCTCTCTCAAATGTGGTTGTTCATTATTTAGTCTAAACCTAGACTAGATTGAAGATTGGCTTGGACTAGACCAACTAGGACCACATTGAGTGAATTCGATCAGATACTCCGTCTGTAAATTTTTCTTATTTGGTCTGGTTATGTTCAGTCCACCACTTTGGACTCAGGATCAAATTAAAAAAAGTCCAAAATTTTAAAATTCAACAGAGCCCATTATCCTTTTCAATTGAGGGTTCAGGAACCTTGTCTGTGACTAAGGATGGGCAACGGACCTCATACCCATTGGGTTAAGCGATCGACGAGTTTAAAACAAGGCTAATAAAGGGTCAGGTCAATAATGGACTGGGCCAATATTGGGTTAGCCCATTAAGGCATATTAACGGGTCGGACTGGGCTAGCCTATTAACGGTTCGTTTAGTGATCCATTATTTTTTTCAACATGCTTAACACGCTAGTTTACATGTTCCAATTAATTAAAATTATTACCAATACTTTGTACATAACAATAATTATTATACACTATTCTTTTGTGCAAGTTTGTTTTGTTTTTAAAAGGGCCCAAAGGAGGTCGCCTATGGGCGACTCGATCTGACCCATTTATTAGTTTGGTTGTGTGTTTTCTAACTTTAAATTTGGACTAGTTTAGTTTGGTTGAAAAATTAAATAGGCATTAATTGAAAAATTAACTCACCAAAATCACTCTTTAGGTGGTAATGGGCGAGCCGTGGGCGGGCCGGGTTCATTTGGCCCATAACCCAGCCAGACCCATTAACAAATGTGCCCGACCCGACGTGGCCCGGTTAGTTAATGGGCTGGCCCAACCCGATCCTTTGCCCACCCCTACCTGTGACTCAACCTCAGATCAGCATCTCTCTCTAACTTTGACCTTGACAATTCTATTCCTTGCACCGACTACTATGTGCCCTCTCCTCGGGCAATCGTCGACGTCAGCACTATCAAGGCTCACCAGCAACCATTACTCATGTTCTATTTGATTTTAATTAGAGTTTTGTTTGCATTCTTTTTATTCTTTTTATTTTTTGTTCTAGGTTTGTTCTGATTTGAAGACTCAATTATCATGTGGGTCTCTTTACTAGGAGTTGGGCCTCCAAATATATCTTTTTTCACTCTACTCTTTCTCTTTAGTTTTGTTTTTTTCTCTTTGTTTTTTGTTTGCTCTTGGAATCGGTCTCCTTTTGGATAGAGATGTCTATCGAGATAAGATTGCTTACTTCTGAATTTCCCCAAAACCCACAACAGTAGGACTCATACTAGAAGTTTTTGTTGTTGTTGTTGTTGTTGTTGTTGTCGTTTTGCATCTGCTTCGTTTTGCTGGGTTGGCTTCCTCCCTTAATGGAGAAGGACATCTAGGCATTAAATTGATGTGATTCCTCCATTGAAGGAGGTGGTTTAATGCCAAGGGTTGAATGTAACTTGGGAAACAAATTTTTTGTCTTCCTCTTTTTATTTTTTTTAAAAAATAGAACGCCTCACTTCTTTCTATTATGTATTTCTATCAATTGGAATTGTTAGGCTCTTCTGTTCAGGGTAGAAATTTATTGTCGACATTTTCTTCACTTTTATGAGATTATATGCATATTTTGGATTCTTGGTCCCTATTTTGAAGGGACATGAGTTTCTAACTATGTATTTTTATGTATTCTTTTCAAATTTTTATGAAATAAAATTAACACTTGATTGCTATTTTCATTTCCCTGTCAAAACGATTGCACTCTATTTTGCCGTATTCGGTTCGATCTCGATCCGGTTTAGATTTTTTTAGTTTGGTCTTGGTCCATACTAGATCTTATTTGGTCCCATCCCTAGTTCATTTTCTTATTTGGTTTTTGGTCCAATCTTGTTTGGTATGAGTTTGACCCAATAAACACCCAGACTCTTAAGAAGAGTTGGGTAACAATTGTTTTATCTTTTAACAATTATTTTGCAATTGGTTTTGTATAACTCGACCTCACAAAAGGTTGTGAGATGTAATTGACACATCAGTTCACAAATAACTCTTCTAAGTTATATTGCATGCCACAACACTTAATATCATAGTAAACTACTGGATCATCTTAACAAGTTTTTTCTTTTTTTTTTTGGGTATTGGATCCTCCATTTCACTAGAATTGAGCTACTGTTGGCCCAGTAAGGGGTAGAGCTCTCCCATGATAAATTTTTTCTATTCACAAAACTCAACCCTGAGACCTTACTTAATGAAAATTAGTATAGACCTGTGCTATGCATGGAATATTTTTAAACAGAAAAATAGGTTTGAACAAATAAATCATTTTTTTTCCATGATGGAGATTACAAAAATCTTAAAAGAACTTCTTTTAAAAATCTGTTGAGAGCACAACTCATTGTTTCGTGGTACAACTTTCATTTTATTAACTTGAAATGTAGCAATGGTTTTTCATTTTTTATTGGTATATTGGTATATCACTAACATAAAATGTTTAAATGGTTTTCCACAATAACTTTTGTATTGACGTTTATGTGAATGGTGGATAGAACATTTGATGTATGTTACAACTAAAGTAATATAAATTTTGATGCGACAAAATCCTTGAGTAAATTACAATTTGCTATGACAATAGTGACACTAAAGAGATGGAGATCACTATTATTTAAACAGGAATCTGAATTGTACTATGATTTAATATCACAAAAATCGTTAAAAAAGTGAAATTGAGGTCAGTAGTGATATATCTTCCATTATGAATTTGTAAAATTACAAATGACAAATATATTTAAAAATAAACTCTAGCTACAGAATTAGATTTATGATCATTGAACCCAAAAGACAAGCTTTTCATTGAAGCTTTTCTTTGCATGGAATATAAGTTGTCTCCTTATGCCTTATCTTTGACAACGGATATCAGATCCTTTCATGTTATAGTCCAACTATGAAACAGCCCCATGTTCTTGTTCCAAAGCTTATGGAGGCTAATAAGTCCACTATGAATTTAAGCTTGGGAATAATGTATATCTTTCAAACAAAACCTAATTAATATAGTTGTTGCAAGTGAAAAAGAAATCTTAGGCCAAAAGAACGCATGCAAGTTGGAGAATGGCAATATATATAAGATTTAATGTATCATCATCACACAACACACAACATGACATTAAGATTAGATTAAAGAATCTAATATAATATAGGTAGAGAAACAGTCCATTGAAACAATAGGCAAAACAAACACACTAAAATTTGACGTACTTATTCTGTACGTACTAATTAAAGGGTGACATGAAATGAAAGATCCTCCATTATGCTTTATAGCAAATAGCCCAACAGTTCATATAAACATCAATATGAATGTTTATCTAAAACTATTGCATAGATTGAACGTTCATGTAAAACTATCACATATTCTATGCAAGTGCCTTCTTTCTTAGGTAAAGAAACATGTTGTAGATTGGACACATTTCCTTCTTTTATCCTTGATTCTAATATGACACTCTGACAGCTCAATACACATGGTATCAGAACAAAGATGAAAATGGATTAAAAAACAGAAAATTGGAAAATCAACGTCGATAAGGATATATCAAACATAGTGAACATGATTTTAGCAAAAAGAAATTTCTAGAGAAATCAACACCAAAAGCATAGATCGAAGACAAAATCACACCCATGGGAGAGGGGGAGCGAATAGCAGGAAAATGAGAATAGGGGAAATTAGCATCAAAGAATGCAAGGTTAAGAAGGTGGACTGTTTTATTAGCATTTCAATTGAGAAGATTAGGCCTGAAATGAATTAGCAAATCAACTAACATAACATTATTGCACGTCCATAGCCCATGTCTCAGAATAACTCTATGACATATTATTTCGCTTTTTTCTCCCCTTAGAGATGAGAGAAATGATTTAATTATAGCCTATAAACTCAAAAAATAGAGTTTGGGGGGGTTAAAAGAGATGGGGGAGGAATTAGTGGAAGCAAAAATAAGACAACAACACAAAAAGGCTCCAGACAAAGGCTCCAGACATTTCTGAGAGACCTAATAAAATTAGTTTTGCCGACTATTACACCACCCAAACTCATGCTTATGAACACCAATTATGTAAAAAGTAGATCCAACCAACCAATTTAGTTTTTGTTACTTTCACAAATCACAATAAGCATGAAGGAAGTGGAAGGAACCTATTCTATATACTCAACATAATGCAAACAAGAAAAAGGTGAGAATTAGGATGAATTTAGAGAAAGGAGAGACCTTGAGGAATGATGTGAGGGATGATGGAACCTTTATGGATCTTATACATCAGTTTGTGCTTGTTGGGAGACATCTTCAATTTCTGTTTGAGCCAAAAATGTGCTATTTTTAAGGTACTTTTACACCTGTTTTATGCTCGTTTTAATAATATTTTTAAGGTAATTAATTTATTTTATTTTATTTTGCAGATTTTTAATAAATGTGAAAAAAGGGCGAAAAATGGTAGGAAATGGTGGAAAACATCGAGAATTGAAGTATCGGGCAAAATCGTCAAAGAACCGGTCCAAAATTCCACAGAACCGGCCAAGGAGAATCAAAGGAGAAAAGAAAAAAAAACCAAACCGGTCCAAGAAGAAAACCGGACTGGCCAGTTCACAAAAAAAATCGGTTCACTAATATACCCCCCGCTCCTTCGCGTGTTGCTTCTCTCTCCTCGAAACAGCCCAGAACCCTGAGCCCTGTTGCCTGCCTTCTCCATTACCATCTTCACTTCACTCTATCTCTCTCTACCTTGTTCTCTCTCTCCCTTATCTCTTCCCAAAACCACCCTCACCCACAGAAATCCCCTTCCCAGAAACCACTCAAACCCACAAATTCCCCAAACCCGAAACCACCTTCTGACAACCCATCCCACCACCCTTCATTCACGCAAAAAACGCCACGATACCAGCATCGTCACCACCTTCGTCCACCGTCCACGATACCCACTCCATCGAAGGGTCGAGAAGCGAAGTTATTCGGGTTTTTAAAGGGACACGACGCCATTTAAGGAACAGTAGGAAATTTAGGTAGATTCTAGGGTTAGGATTAGGATTTCAATTCCGTTTTTAGGTTCAGATTTAGTTTAGTTTCTTTTTTAACTTCGATTTCATATTAGGGTTTCAAATTTAGGATTTCGAATTTCGATTATTTTGAGCATTTCAATTCATGTAGCTAGGTTTGAATTGTTGCATTCGAATGGGTATTCAAGGAATTTTCAGTTGTAATTGCAAGAATTTTTGGGTTCATTTCGTTGCTTTTCCTTCGATTTCCCCCTCCCCTGCTCTGTTCACGCGTGGCTGGAACGGCTACTCTTCGATTTGCTCCACTGTTTCGGTTTGCATTCGGCTCCTTCAACTCTCTGATTTCATTAGTTGTTAATTTGCTTCCCTTGTTACTCAATTTCTTGATCTGTTTTTGCCTTGATTTCCCCCTTCCCTTTTGCTGATTTCTTTGGTGTTCCTTTCGTGCTCTGCTTTGGTGCTTTTTCTCCCCTTCCCCGCTGATCAGTTGTTGTTCTGTTGTTGCTTCACTGTTGCTGAATTCGTACTGAAGTGGTGATAATGGTTGATGTTCGTGGCTGTTCTGTGAATCTGGGATAGGATTGTTAGATTAGTTGCTTCTGTTCTGTTAGCAATTGGTAATGATCATGATTCTGCTTAGGGTTAGTATTTCGGAATAATGTTAGTTAGTTGCTTAGGTATTAAATAATGCTTAATCCAAGCTTAGTTTGGTTTAGGTTGGTTAATTGACATAAGGTTTAGCTTAGGTCTAGTTTACTTAGTTAATTAGTTCGTTTAAATTCTCAGTTAAAAGCAATCAGTTGATTTAGTAGTTTGGTTTATCGTTTAGTTGAATTAGGATGTTAGCCTGCTTTAAATAACTTCATTCAATTTAGTTAATTAGTTTAATCATTTTGTTTAAATGACCATAAACTAAACGTCTTCCCTGTGGATCGACCCTCAAAGTACTACGACTGACAATCGGGTGCTTGAGGTTTCTCTTTTCTTTAGTTTAATTTTCCACCCCTCAAAAACCACCTATAATTTCCTAACCACCATGAAGAGGGAAAAAGTGTCAAGAACTAAAACAAATTCCTCAAAAAAATAAGTAGCCAAAAAAAATTCCTCACAAAAATAAAAAGAAAAAAGGAAATTGAACTATCACCATTCATCAACAAAAGATTCATGCATAATTCGCATGAAGAGATTCATAAAATAGCAACCCCCCTTAACATCAATTGAACTACAAATCCCTATAAGTTACTACGTACATCGATTTGCAACATCCAAAGCAAATTAATGAAATAATCTTTACAATCAATAATTATACCACCATCAGCCGTTGTTCCAAGAATTCCAATCTCATCGTTGAGAATCCTCACCGGAGGATTAAACCTATGGCAAAAATTGAGTAAGCGAACAATTCATGAATTGGAAATTCGAGATTTGAGATTGATGGTTATCAAAAAAAGGAAGGGAAAAAGATCAATTAATTTGGAATAGAGAGAAGAGGGTGGTAGAAACTACCAATAGAGAGAGGAAGGGGGTAGAAACTACCTCCATGGGAGAGATGGAGAGTCTTATATAGAGGGTTCCGAGAGAGATGAAGGGCTAGGCAGTTTCCAACGCACGTCTTTCGAGATTCTCAACAGACGTGGCCTTATTTAATGGGAAGAACTGCACAAAAAAAATTGTTAGAATAAAAAAAAACTACAGAAAAGTGAGCCAGTGGCTTAGATTGACTTGGTGAATACTTTTTACAACTAAGATCACATGAAATTCTCAAAAGTAATCTCATTCTAGATTTTGACAGTTTTAAAAAGATTTTTAAATTTAAATATAAAATTTTAAAATGTGGCAATTGGACGGGATTGCATCATATGCTTGAGATGAGGGAGGGAAAGTTTTTTAGGTATCATCATTTTGCTATCCATATAACTATATATAGGAAGAAACTGTTTGACCAAAAAAAATGTAATGGTCCAACCCTAAAATTATTTAATTATGTTCATTTATTTAATTACCTCATGTTTATAATTTTTTTTCCTCTCTCACATTCATTTATCTCATTTATTCACCTCGGTGGAAAAATTTTATTTGGGCCCTCACTTAGCAATTCGGTTTTTAATTGTTTATTTAATTGATTAAAGAAAACTTTGGAAAAATTGATAGTAAGCCCTAACAAGTTTAATCTAAGTAATTTATTTTGTTTTCCGTAACATTATAAAACTTTCATTTCGAGTTTCGAAAAACTATTATTGTTAGGAAGCATTTTATTTCCGAACCGAACTTATTTCGACCGTTTTGAAGCCCAATAAGTTTACCTATTATTTTAAACTAATTACCATGGTTAACAGTTTAAAAAGGGTGATTTACTTGATAAAAACTCAGCAAAAGAGTAGATTAGTCAACAAAGCTCAAAGCAATCCAAAACTTCATCTTCTCGCTCATCATTCTCTCCCCTCCCCATGGCAGCAGTAGGCGGCACTGTGCTGGCTGTTTTCCAACAACTTTTCCGGCCAGCTCCGGTGATTTCCGACCCCCTCCCCAACATCCTAGTACCTCAAGCTACCATCCTCCATCATCAAAACCAATAAACCTCATCTCCATCTCTAGTTATTTGCAATCAAAGTGAGTAATCTTGAAATTTGATTTTGTTGGTTTTGCTTTTTATTTTAGTTTTAATTCTTGGTTTGATGTTTATGATCTTTGATCATGATGTTTTGATAAAAAAAATAACATTTATTTTGATGTTGATCATGGTGGAGTTGAGGTTGGTTCATGCTAGGGTTAGGGTTGTTGTTAATCATGCAAGCTTGATGTTAAAGTGTTGGATTTTGATTGTTTTATCTTTAAATTGGTTATCTTCTAATATATTGGTGTTTATGATGATGTTTTTGGTGATTTCAAATGAGTTGGAGTGAGTCCAAGTTGGCCATGAACTAGGGTTTTGGCAAGTAAAGTAAGGTTTGGATTAAACTAGTTTTAAGCTTAGTTTATGTGTGTATTATATTGAAAAATGATCTTTATTGGACATGATTATGAAGTGAATTTGAGTGTGGTGATTTTTTATAATGTTGGGATGGACCAAAGCTTGTTTACATGCTTTTAAGGAATGGTTTAAGTTGAGAATATGTGTAAAAAAGAGAGGGAAAAGTCAAAACAGTGAGGCTGAAAATTTCAGGAAAACACGACAGAGTTCACGATTAAACTGGTAATTATTGGCCAATTGAAAAATTATGATTTGTGGTGGATAAATAGGTCAGTGTGTCAGCTTTCAAATTCCTTTTGAATCTCCTTAATCCGAGGTCTGTGGAAAACGTTATGGTCATTTTACCAAAACTGTGCAGAATGGACCAAACTAACATGCTTATGTGCTAGCCTCATTTTGGGAATTCTATTGTGGGAATCAAGCTTGGTGTTCTAAACAAAAGATTTTTGGGACTTCCTAATCTCTCTATATTGGGGTTTTAAGTCTCAATCAGATGTCAAATGACTAAGTTTCAAGCCATTCTTTCTAAGCCCTTGTTATGTTCTTACTTTTCTTTTACTAAATTATTAGTTATGAAATAACTAATTTTGCTAACCGTATGTTCCTACAATGATAATTTTGTACAGACTCAGGGCCTAATCTATTATTCCGTCCACTTTTGTACATAATATTATTCAGTGAGCTTACATTTAAATATTCCAGGTATGTCCATTGTCTGTATCTTTTTTAGAAATCAACACATGTTTATCAAAATTATAATATTTTGATAAGTACATCAATGAATCAGTTTAATCAATAACTTATCACATAATTAGTGACCCCATTAGTTATAAGTTACAGGGTATAGCACTTCAGTTACCCGCGCAGTTTCAGGCTAGGTCCCGATCGGCTTGGCAGGTGTACACCTATCCTCATATCATAGTAGTTACTAGGGGTTCACTATCAGATAATAATCGACAATGCGGTTTCATATTTATCTCCTTCCCTGTTTTTAATTAAAAATGAATTGCTATTCGGGCCCAATCAGTTTTTGTTTCATGAATATTTAACAATCTAGGAATGCATGTACTGAGCTTCGGCTCACATTTCGAAATGTTTTCATGTTTTGTTTTAGGAAAGTGTTCAGTGAATCCCTCTCAGGTAGGCAAGAAGGCTGAAGATGATAAGTGAGCCGGGAAATCTTTATGGAATGGGGGTGTATTATCGCTGAGATGTTTATAATATCGTATTGTGATTATTTTGGTGTTGAGACTGTATATTTTATCAGAATTCTATATTTTAGTGTAATCCTTGAGATGTTTGAATGGTTTTGATGTTAGACCAATTTCTATATTTATCTAAAGGATCTGATGGGTTGTGATGGTGTGAATGTCTTTAATGGTAGACATTAATTATTTATGGATAAATTCATCATGTACAAGCGAAGTCTTGTCCTTATTGGACAATGGTAACGCCTAATCATTTGGGTTATTATTTCTAACTGGGGTTATTAATGAAAGAAATGCAAACAGTGATTTATGTACATTTAGGGCGTTATAGATTTGGTATCAGAGCCAGGTTGAGATTTTCTTTGTGGAATGTGGAGTTTAGAAATAAGAGGGTGAGAATGGTTGGTAGTGAGGGCCTTTGTATACTGTTAGAATGATATTAGAAGTGTAGTAACGATATTAGAAATGTAGGTTGCTTACATTTGGATATTCTTTAATTATGGTTATGTATGCCTCTCATATATGTCTTTTCTTTATTAGATGGACCCTTATAGTGTTAACATGATGCCGGGTGCATCTCTGGCTGCTCACATCACACTGTTGCATGCTAATATAGAGGCCCATACACAGGACCCTTTCTTTGAGTTTCACAGTGTTACGGTCCATGGACATAGACTGCTCTGGTCCTTACCCGTAGTTCATCTGTGGGTGGAGTTCAAACTTCGTTAACATCATTACATGGTAATAGGGAACCCAGGTTGGGATGGGCCTAGCTTTCGGGCCCAGGGGGCTTGGACTACTATCGCTATAGAGCTGTTATTGAGGGAGAAGTTTGAGCATAGGGGGGTTACCATGGAGACTCTACAGCATGTCTTCCTATTACATCAAGCACCTCCCCCGCCTACGGCCCCAGCACCAGCACAGGGACCACCCTCCCCACCCGCACCAGGTACCCCACTGATGCCTGATAGTCCTGGGGAGGCTTATGTGGTGATAGACCTCCCTGATATACCAGAGATAGTGATGGTTAGTTCTAAGGACCAGGGCCATCAGGAGGAGGAGGATGATCCCAAGGAGGAATAGGACATTGATGAGGTGGTGGTAGAGCAGCAGTGGGACCAGGAGATTGATGAGATGATAGTAGAGCCACAGGTTGAGCAGGAGCACCAGGATGACAGGAGGTTGGTAATGTCGAGTCAGAGGCATCTACTAACAGCTTCGATTCAGGCGAAGAGCCTGATGATGAGTCTGACCCGGATTACGATCCAATTAGGGATTGTTAGGTGGTTCTAGGGGTTGGTGTTAGTAGTTTTCTTTTTGAGTTGTTCGTTTATAGCATGGTCGGTTTGGATGGATGTATTTTGTTTAAGATTTAACATTGTATATAGTCAGTTAGATCCTCTTCGACAGTGATGACATGATCTGTATCTCTTTTTAGTCATGTGACGGACCAAGTATCTTAGGGCTAGTTAGTATTTGGGGTTGAGTTAAGAGTTAAAACTGACTTTGCCTAGTCAGTTAGATGTAGTATGTTTTGCTGATCATGTATATAAACAGGCAGTTATCTATGTAAATAAGCAGTTATGAAATGATATAATGAAGCTTTGGGTTTGTTTTCAATAATCTTTGAGTTATATTAAATGTGTTTGTTAGGCATGTTTATCTTATATATTTGAGTATTCCAGTGATTGAATTGTTTTGTTTCATGTATAATCAGAATGTCCGAATCAATGCACAACAATGAAGAGGTTCATATAGAGGAAATCTCGAATCATGGTCAGGGATCAGGTGATCAAGCCTACCATCATGTACCACCAAATTTTGGCCAAATGCCACCAATTCCTTCTGAGTTAGCTAACAATATTAGGGACTCGAACTACTAGCCGACCTTAGTAACTGA
This sequence comes from Selenicereus undatus, assembly GCA_017589665.1. NCBI lineage: Eukaryota > Viridiplantae > Streptophyta > Magnoliopsida > Caryophyllales > Cactaceae > Selenicereus > Selenicereus undatus. The sequence continues at coordinate 39,298,716 of JACYFF010019584.1, forward strand.
ATTGATGAAGTGGATTCCCCAAGTACCTACTGAAACCCCTCTTAAAGAGGATAAATTAGTGGATAGGATAGCACGAAGCAACCCTAAAGTTTATGATGGATCTTATGATCTAGTAGTATTGGAGGAATAGATATGGGGAATGGAAAAAATCTTTACAGTGGTCGAAGTCCCAGAAGAAAAGAAAGTAAACATTGGGACCTATTATTTGACTGGTGAAGTTGACATTTGGTGGAATATTATTAAAGATAAGCTCGTACAACCTGAATTCATCTGGAATAAATTCCTGAGTGAGTTGTGGGCAAAATTCTACCCAGTTGTGGTCCAAAGGCAAAAGGAAAAAAAGTTTATGGAGCTGAAGATGTGGCTGTGATGCAGTACGCCAGTAAGTTCACAGAATTATCTAGGTTTGTTCTTGAGTTTGTATCATCTGAAAGGTTGAAAATAAGGAGGTTTGAAGAGGGTTTAGCCTTCTATATTCATAATCAGTTAGATGGATAACAAATTTTAACTTACCAAGAACTATATGAGCGAGCAGTTGAAGTGGAACGAGTGAAGACGGTGTTGAGAGCACTGAACCCAATCAACCAAAAGAGAAAGGGGTTTGAGCAAGGAACTCTGAGTGAGAGTGCGAACCAGAACCAGAAGAAACCTACTGCTGCTCCCCCTAAGAGTCGTCCTGCATGCTCGACAGTGCCCTGTGAAAAATGCAGCAGAACAAATCACACCACCCCTAAATGCCGAGTGGGAACTAATAAGTGCATGTGGTGTGGAAGCCTTGAACACCTTATTGTGGCGTGCTACTGAAGGATGAAGGATGTAGCTTAAGGGGCGGCAAAACCCTTGGCCCCACCTTGCCTAGGAGCCCCACCACCAAGGCCTACAACAGTAGGACGGGCGTATGTAATGAGTAAGAAGGAAGTTGACACCTCTGGTATGGTAGTCACTAGAACTCTCTTTTTAAATTCAAAGACATTTTGTGTATTATTTGATTCAGGTGCTACTCATTCATTTATATCCACCCGATCTGCCATGCAATTGAGCCTGAAAAATAGGAGGATGGAAACTAATTATAGGATCAAGCTACCCAATGATTGTATGATTGAATGCCCTATCCCGTATGAACTTATTCCCGTTACCATTGGTGGAACCACCTTCCTTGTGGATTTGATTCAATTTGATTTGTCTGATTTTGGCATCATTTTGGGAATGAATTGGTTGCACACCTATGGAGCTAAGATTGACAGTGAGAATCTTAAGGTTATTTTGAAAGATGAAAAAGGGAGAGAAGTATTCTTCTATGGGCAAAGAAAGGAAAATTCCTATTCCTTGATTTCTGCTATGAAAGCAAGTAAGCTATTATGTCAAGAGTGTATGGGATATTGGTGTTATGCTATTGACACCCAAGCAAAAGAAGAGAAACCTAAAAATATTCCTATAGTCTGTGAGTTTGAGGATGTTTTCTCTGAAGAGTTACCAGGATTACCCCCACAGAGGGAAATTGATTTTGGAATTGAATTAATCCCTGATGCCCAAACTATTTCCAATGCCCCATATCGTATGGCCCCAATTGAGCTTAAGGAACTGAGGCTTCAATTAGATGAGATGTTGCAAAAGGGCTTTATTAGGCCAAGTGTGTCACCATGGGGTGCCCCAGTGTTGTTCGTAAAGAAAAAAGATGGAACTTTAAGGCTGTGTATTGACTACAGGGAGTTGAACAAGATCACCATCAAAAATAAATATCATTTTCCGCGAATCGATGACTTGTTTGATCAACTGCAAGGAGTAGGAGTCTTCTCTAAGATTGATTTGAGGCCAGGATACCACCAACTTAGGATTAAACCTGAAGACATCCCCAAGACTCCATTTAGAATTAAGTATGGTCATTATGAGTTTACATTAATGCCATTTAGCCTCACCAATGCTCCCGCAGCTTTTATGGATCTTATGAACAGAGTTTTCAAACCCTATCTAGACAAATTTGTGGTGATGTTTATAGATGACATCCTTATTTATTCAAAGGATAGAGATGAACATGTTGATCATTTGAGGATGGTGTTACAAACACTGAGGGAGCATCAACTTTATGGAAAATTAAAGAAGTACAAGTTTTGGTTGGAAGAAGTAGTGTTCTTGGGACATGTTGTTACAAAAGAAGGAATCAAAGTTAACCCCCAAAAGGTGAAGGCAATCACGGAATGGTCAAGACTTACTAACATCATTGAGATTAGAAGCTTTCTGGGTTTAGTAGGTTACTATCGAAGGTTCGTCAAGGACTTTTCAAAAATAGCTTCACCTATAACCAATCTACTGAAGAAAGCGAACAAGTTTGAGTGGACCGAAAAGTGTGATAAAGTTTTTCAAGAGCTAAGGCAGCAACTAACTACCGCCCCAATCCTAACACTACCAATGGAAGGTAAGGAGTATACCATTTATAGTGATGCTTCAAAGAACGGATTGGGGTGTGTTTTGATGTAGGAAGATAAGGTAGTAGCTTATGCCTCTTGACAGCTTAAGCCATATGAGAAAAACTATCCTACTCATGACTTTGAGTTAGCAGCTGTGGTCTTTGCACTGAAAATTTGGAGACATTACTTATATGGAGTACCGTGTAAGATTTATACTGACCGTCAAAGTTTGAAGTATATCTTCACTCAGAAGGAGCTCAACTTGAGGCAACGGCGTTGGCTTGAGCTGCTTAAGGATTATGATTTGCAAATCCAATATCATCTGGGAAAAGCAAATGTTGTAGTAGATGCCCTTAGTAGAAAAGCGCAACATAGCCCAAATACTGTTGTGATTAATCAGTTGAGTCTCTTGAAAGAACTTGAGGACTTGGGAATTCAACTAGTGTCCCATAGGCAAGCACATGTTCAATTATCAGCACTTACCTTACAGCCTTCCATAGTGGAGGAAATTCAAGTGAACTAAGAAAGTGATCCTAAACACCAAAGGATAAAGAAAAATCTAAAGAAAGGAAAGTCTTCCGGGTTTGTAGTACATGAGGATGGGACCCTGCGATTCCAGAATCACTTATGTGTGTCCCGAAATGAGGAACTAAGGAAACAGATCCTAGAGGTTGCTCACATTACTCGCTACTCGATGCATCGAGGAGGCACCAAGATGTACAAAGATTTAAGGCAATACTTCTGGTGGAATAATATGAAAAAGGAAGTCACAGAATATGTAGACAAGTGTCTGACCTGCCAAAAAGTCAAAGCAGAGCATCAGTGTCCCATGGGTAAATTGCGACCCCTAGAAATTCCCACCTGGAAGTGGGATTCAATCTCAATGGATTTTGTTATGGGTTTACACCTTTCTGCCTCGAAGAAGAATGCTATCTGGGTTATATAGTTGATCGGCTTACGAAGTTGACCCGTTTTCTACCAATCAAAGATACCTAGGGAGTTGAAAAACTTACCCAATTGTATGTTAAAGAGATAGTCCGACTACATGGAATCCCTTTAGATACAGTATCATATAGGGATCAAAGATTCCAAGCTCATTTTTGGCAAGCACTTCAAAAGGCCTTTGGGACTAAATTGAACTTTAGCAGCTCTCATCACCTTAAGATAGATGGGCAAACCAAAAGAGTGAATCAAATTCTAGAGGACATGTTAAGAGCTTGTGTGTTGGAGTTCCAAGGGAAATGAGAAGATGATTTACCTTTGGTGGAGTTTTCTTATAACAATAGCTATCAGTCCACCATCAAAATGGTCCCGTTTGAGGCTCTATATGGCAGAAAAGTATAACCCCACAATGCTGGAGTGATTTGGCTGGGAAATTGAATATAGGCCCTGAAATGATCTAGGAAACTATGGAAACAATAAGAATGATTCAAGAGCATATTAAGGTTTCCCAAAGTCGACAAAAGAGTTATGCGAACAAGAGAAGGAGGCCCTTGGAGTTTCAAATAGGCAATAAAGTTTTTCTGAAATTATCGCCAACTAAGGGTATCAAGAGGTTTGGTGTACGAGGCAAATTGAGTCTACGATATATTGGACCATACAAAATCATTGAAAAGTTGAATCCTGTAGCCTATCATCTAGATCTGCCGGTAGAACGAGGACACGTGCATAACGTGTTTCACATCTCTCAGCTTAGAAAGTATACCCCAGATCCAAACCACGTCATTGTATCTAAACCTATTGAAATCACTGCGGATTTAGTATATGAAGAGCAACCAATCCAAATACTATATCGCATGATTAAGCAGTTGTGCAACAAGCAGATATCTCTAGTCAAAGTGCTATGGTCAAATCATACCTCCCAAGAAGCTACTTAGGAGACTGAAGAGGCAATGAAAGCCAAATATCCACAATTATTTGAGGTAATCTTGCATCACATGGGAAAAGTCATAAGTTTCGAGGGCGAAACTCTTTAAGGGGGAAAGGCTGTAATATCAACAACAACAACAATAACCCCTCCTAGTGTAGGTCCCGCTTTCGTGGGGTCTGAGGAGATCCAGATGAAGGCTGTAATAGCCCAACCCTAAAATTATTTAATTATGTTTACTTATTTAATTACCTCATGCTCATAATTTTTTCTCTTCTCTCATATTCATTTATTTCATTTATTCACTCCGGTGGAAAATTTTTATTTGAGCCCTCACTTGGCAATTCAGTTTTTAATTGTTTATTTAATTGATTAATGGAAACTTTGGAAGAATTGATAGTACGCCCTAACAAGTTTAATCTAAGTAATTCATTTTGCTTTCCATAATATTATAAAACTTTCATGTTGAGTTTCATAAAAATGTTGTCCTTACAAAGTGTTTTATTCCCAAACCCAACTTATTTCGGCCGTTTTGAAGCCCAATAAGTTTACCTATTATTTTAAACTAATTACGATGGTTAACTTAACCATGGTTAGTTTAAAAAGAGTGATTTACTAGATAAAAACTCAGCCAAAGAGTATATTAGTCAAGAGAACTCAAAGCAATCCAAAACTTCATCTTCTCTCTCCTCTTTCTCTCCCCTCCCCACGACAGCAGTAGGCAGCACTGTGCTGGCTATTTTTCGACCACTTTTTCGGCCAGCTCCGATAATTTCCAACCCCCCCCCCACATCCTAGTACCTCAAGCTACCATCCTCCATCATCAAATCCACTAAACCTTATCTCCATCTCTACTTATTTGCAATCAAACTGAGTAATCTTGAAACTTGATTTTGTTGGTTTTGCTTTTTATTTTAGTTTTAATTCTTGGTTTGATGTTTATGATCTTTGATCATGATGTTTTGATAAGAAATAACAATTATTTTGATGTTGATCATGGTAGAGTTGAGGTTGGTTCATGCTAGGGTTAGGGTTGTTGTTAATCATGCAAGCTTGATGCTAAAGTGTTGGATTTTGATTGTTTTATCTTTAAATTGGTCATATTCTAATCTATTGATGTTTATGATGATGTTTTTTGTGATTTCAAATAGGTTGGAGTGAGTCCAAGTTGGCCATGAACTAGGGTTTTGGCAAGTAAAGTAAGGTTTGGATTAAACTAGTTTTAAGCTTAGTTTATGTGTGTATTATATTGAACAATGATCTTTATTAGATCTGATTATGAAGTGAATTTGAGTGTGGTGATTTTTTATAATGTTGGGATGGACCAAATCTTGTTTACATGCTTTTAAGGAATGGTTTAAGTTGAGAATATGTGAAAAAAAGAGAGGGAAAAGTCAAAACAGTGAGGCTGAAAATTTCAGAAAAAACATGGTAGAGTTCACGATTAAACTGGTAATTATTGGCCAATTAAAAAATTATGATTTTTGGTGGGTAGATATTTCATTGTGTTAACTTTCAAATGCCTTTTGAATCGCCTTAATCTGAGGTCTATGGAAAACGTTATGGTTGTTTTACCAAAACTGTGCAGAATGGACCAAAACTGACATGCCTGTGTTCTAGCCTCATTTTGGGAATTGTATTGTGGGAATCAAGCTTGGTGTTCTAAATGAAAGATTTTTGAAACTTCCTAAGCTCCCTATATTAGGGTTTTGAGTCTTAATCAGATGTCAAATGACTAAGTTTCAAGTCACTCTTTCTAAGCCCTTGTTATGTTCTTACTTTTCTTTTACTAAATTATTAGTTATGAAATAACTAATTTTGCTACCCGTATGTTCCTACAACGATAATTTTGTACAGACTCAGGGCATAATCTATCATTCCTTCCACTTTTGTGCATAATATTATTCAGTGACCTTACATTTAAAAATTCCAGGTACGTTCATTGTTTGTATCTTTAGAAATCAACATATATTTATCAAAATTATAATGTTTTGGTAAGTACATCAATGAATCAGTTTAATTAGTGATTTATTACATAATTAGTGACCTCATCAGTTATTGGTTGTAGGGCATAGCCCTTCAGTTACCCACGCGGTTTCAGGTCACGTCCCGATCGGTCTTGCAAGTGTAAACCTATCCTCATATCGTAACAGTTACCAAGGGTTCACTATCAGATAATAATCGACAATGCAGTTTCATATTTATCTCCTTCCCTGTTTTTAATTAAAAATGAATTGCAATTCAGACCCAATCAGTTTTTGGTCCATGAATGTTTAACAATACAAGAATGCATGTACTGAGTTTCGGCTCACATTTCGAAATGTTTTCATGTTTTGTTTTAGGAAAATGTTCAGTGAATCGCTCTCAGGTAGGCAAGACGGCTGAAGATGATAAGTGAGTTGGGAAATCTTTATGGAATGGAGGTGTATTATAGTTGAGATATCTATAATACCGTGTTGTGATTATTTTGGTGTTGAGACTGTATATTTTATCAAAATTCTATATTTTGGTGTAATCCTTGAGATGCTTGAATGGTTTTGACGTTATAATAATTTCTATATTTATCTAAAGGATCTGATGGGTTGTGATATTGTGGATGTCTTTAATGGTAGACATTAATTATTATGGATAAACTTATCATGTGCAAGCAAAGCCTTGTCCTTGTTGGACGGTGGTAGTGCCTGATCATTTGGGTTATCATTTCTAATTGAGGTTATTAATGAAAGAAATGCAAATAGTAATTTATGTACATTTGGAGCGTTACAAAAAACTACAGAAAATTGTGAGCCGGTGGCTTAGATTGACTTGGTGAATACTTTTTACACCTAAGATCGCATGAAATTCTCAAAATTAATCTCATTCTAGATTTTGACAATTTTAAAAAGATTTTTAAATTTAAATATAAAATTGTAAAATGTGGCAATTAGGCAGGATTGCATCATATGCTTGAGATGAAGGAGGGAAAGTTTTTAAGGTATCGTCATTTTGCTATCTGTATAACTATATATAGAATGGAGTGATAGCATATGGGATTGACATGTGGATAGCTAGGTGACGTTGAAAGGTGAGATGGTGAGTTGTTGTTGGTTTACTTTGTCTGTCATTTGCTGATAAAATTTATTGGTGATTTCTTTCATATTAAAAGGGCTTATTATTGCATGCATTTATATGCACGAAAATGTTGATTTTTTTATTTTAAAAAGTCATTCATACCCAACTTTCTTCCATTTTTCTATTTGGTAGAAACTACTAAAACTTGAAATTAAGGAGTAAGACAAGATTTTTCTTTTGATGCAATTTTATCATGTGGATACAACAAGAGTGAGATCAATGAATGATATTTTTTAGCGGAATTTTTATGTTGAGTTGGCAAAGTGTTATTGGTTGATTTTTTTCTTTTTTTTAATTCAATATTTATACTTATTATTTAGGATTTAAAATTAAAATTATTTTAATATTTTAATATTTTCTTTGACAGTTTATTCGAAGCTTTTAGTTTTGTTGGAACTTTTAAAATTGGTTTGACCATAATAACTTCTAAAATGTATGAGTGACAATTATTATTAATGCCTTAATCAATGCTTTATGATTTTGAAACAAATATTGGTTACTTGGCTTTTAAGTCATGAAGCTTATGCAAAAGAAGAATTGTTTGCAATGACCCTTTAAATGAGCAAGTCATGCAACATTTCTATATGCTTACATATTATAATATTAGTAAAATGCAATTTCACATAGAGATATTTGGTTGATAATCTATATGTTTATAACTTTCTATCTTGAGTATTGAGTAAAAAGTTCATTGAAGGCCCTTTGGTACTCCATTCGAGGAGGACCCACAATGTACAATCAAATATTATTGCAAATTTAAATTTTAAATATCAAATATCAATTGTATTCCCTCCATTATTACTTTGTAATCTCTCATTCTTTTTCATTTTTATTGGGCTTACCCTTCTAAATTTTCATTATATATTTTTTAAACAATTTGACTTGTAATATCTGATCTTTGTTTTTTCATTATTATTCTCACCTTTTGGATTTTCATACCAAAAATTTTTACTTTTGAAAAATTTTAACTATCAATAAAGCCTGTTTGTTTTAACTATAGCATTAAAATACTCAAATATGTTTAAGTATAATACGGAACTTTTTTTAAGATTTATTATATTCCATGATTAACATATTATACACCTGTAAGAGCTTATAATTTTTGAGTAATCCAATATTTATAGAAGAAATTTCTTAAATAAGTGAGATAATTCATTTATTTATTTTTGTTTCAAATTAGCCACAAAGATAGTCTGGAGGAGGGACAATCGAACTTGAACCTAATGTACTCAGAACCTCAATAAAGCGATATAATGAAACACTAAACTCTTTTTTGTATTGTAGGATAGAGATGTTACACTTATAAAATAGAGAGGTTGAATTACTCTCTTTTGTACACAATTGTCTTATTGGGATTTATCTTATTCCACTATTTTCATGGTTCTTTTTTATTTTTATTTTTTAAATATTATTCACTTCATTTTTATTAATCAAGAAATTACCTAACATATATATACCAATTGATAAGAGAAAAAAATTAAAAGTAAATAAATATATAAATAATGAATCATACAGACACATTTATTAAAAATGTAAATCAAGAACCCCTGCATCGCAGGGGTATAACACTATTTTATTATATAAAAATAAGTGTCAAACTACGTGAACCAACATGTATTTGTATCATCTTAACAAGTATTTGTTTTTGTTTTTGTTTGACGGCGTAGAGTAGCCATTATGAGCTTAAGAATGGTGATTTGCTAGCGTATTGACATCTTTTTAGAGCATTCGCAGCCGACGCAAAAAAGGAGAACGCAGGCTCGTACGCTGCCACTTGTCACAACATGAGAGGAGAGAAGGAGGTGTGCCACGCGGGGTAGAACAATGCTTATATCGTAAACTTAAGAGTATGTACTCTCATGTGACATATAAGTAATTATATATTAAAAAATATAATCTATGACAAATACACCCCAAAAAATACATAAATTAGTTACGGGAGTATGTACACACGGGTGTACGTAATAATTTACCGGGGTCGAACGGGCAAACGTTTCTCCCCGCAGGTCACTTTTTGGCATTTTTTAATATTTTTTTATTTTTTCTGTTTTTTGGATTAAGCATATAATTTTTAAATAATTTAAAAAATAAGTTGTGTGTTATAAGGTAAGTTCATGATAAATATTTTTATTAGATAATTAAAATTAAATTTTATAAATTAGAGAAGTGATAAAATACAAATATTAAAATTATAAAATTTTTATTGACGTGATAGTTCAGAATTTCAAAAATTGGAACTCAGGCTGGGAATGCTGTTAAAGTCGGAACTCGGAAGTCGGAACATATCTCTGCGGTCAGTCGGCCTCATCTTGTTCCCGGCTTTTGTTTCTCAGTCCACAATAATCACATCGCACAAGTTCTTCCCTAAATGCCTCTCACCTCCTTCCTTTGATTGAACACAGTGGCAATCGAATTCGTGGAATTAACCCCCTGATCATTTGTCTCTCTGTCCTTGATTTTATTCGAACTTCAACAATCATGGCGATGACCTTCGAAGGTGCACTTTCTCTTTTGGGTTTTTTTTTTTTTTTTTGGTCCATTGATTTCTGTTTGATTTTGCTATATTGGACGTAGTCTCTGTTATTGAAAGTTCATTATAATTTACCTGCTTTGTATTGTGTCATTTAATTCAACGTTTCAATTTCGATTTTTTTGCCTGAACTGAATTTCTAGTCTGATGTAGGTTTGAGAGGGAGGGGGGGAGGGTGTGATTGTGCCAATGCTTGTTAGGTTGATGTATTTCTGATTTTCTGGGGTTTGGCTGGTTTAATCCCCTCTTTTTTTTTTCCTTTTTTTGTCAATCAAATTCGATCTGGTTGTTGGAAATTGGGAGGGAACGAGGGCATGGGGATGTAATGCTGAAAAGTTAAAGGATGCGTTCAATTGAATGGAAAATCTTTGCATCCATTTACCCATCAAAAGCTTAATTCCGAGAAACAGAAACCCAAAATTAATCATAAAACAAGCACAAGCCAATTATGAAGCATTATCATCATCCAACAGAAAGTGAAAAATGCCTGGAACTTGAAGGGTTACATCTTCATGTAATATTCACATCAAAAACTAATAACTAGTAGCAAAATAATGAGAAAAGCAAGAAGACATTACCTTTGCGTGTAACCAGCTTCAGACCAGCATCCAGCTGCCGTGAGCTGCACCAAGGCACCCGCGAGAGAGAGAGGTGAGAGATCACAGCTTGGAAAAATGAAGTAGTGAATTCCTATTTTCGCTCCTAGAGGGGGGGGGGTGGAGGGAAAAGGGAGAGAATGTGCAAACACATGGAGGGGGGAGGGGGTGAAAAAATGTTTTGGGACTGAAAAAAGGTGTAACTGTTTTGAAATTGAAATTACTTAACTTGTTTGGTTTAGAGGAGCTACAGAAAAGAAAATGAGTAAAAGTAGTCAGTAGTTTCCAATGTCTAGTTAAGGTAAATGCAAATGAATTGATAAGAAAGGCACTTCAGTGAAATTCCCTGTCAAATGTGCGGGATTTGGATTTGGGGGTGGGGGAAGATGCTGATTTCTTCTAATGGTTTCTCATTAGACCCTTCAATGGATGTTGCTAATGCATTTTCCCACTCTCTTCCTTTGTCTTCTTTCTCACTATCTTAATGATCCAAACAAGATTAGGAAATTGTCATCTGATTGTGTGATCCAAGAAATTATTCTCTTTTGAAAACCAGAAAAAGGAAAGTTTGAGAAATACTCTCTAGTTTCTATGAAAGTACTCTCAGTGCATCTAGGCTCATCTGAAATTTCTCATCTCAACTGCTTGGAGTTTGCGTGCTTATTTCCTTCTGATCATTTTCCTAGTCTGCAAAAGCCATGAATAACAAAGTGCTTGGTGTAGCAAACTAATTGCTGAATGGATATAGTTTGGTTTCATGATGTTAACTGGATTGAATTATTGTTGTTGCTGATTATATTCATTAATATTGTTTGTTGTGCTGATTACTATCTCATTTGGATGCATTGGCGGGCTCCTTGTTGATTGACTGTCACTCCTTCAGTGTAAGTTCTGGCTTCCAAGACAGTTAAAGAACTTCTTTTCTTTTGCTATCTTTTGGATTATATGTGAAATCTATACCTATCTTATTTTGAATAAATTTACAGGCTTGGTGGGCTTGCTTTTATGTTTTCAGCTAGCATCTTGCTGCAGATATTGGTGAGTCTTTGTGACTGAACTTGTTTCATATTGGATGATGGTTCTTGTGTTTGATGTCTTGCATAAGAATGGATTCATGCTCATGCGTTCTGCTTAACGTGCACTATAAATCATCCTTTCATTTCAAGTGATGCCCAGATTTGATTGTGCTGAATTTTTAACCTGTTGTTAGGATTGAGTCTTAGAATGGATGAAGTTCGTGACTTGTAAGAGTTGTCAATTCTTCTATACAAGATTAGCCTTGCACTGTCTAAAGTTGTTTGCTTCTGAAGGCAAGACAAGTTTCCTGCTTTACTGAGCTGCTTCTTACATGAGATGGGTATTCTTCTTCTCAATATTTGGACACCTCAATCTTGTCTAAAATAGTCTTTAACCTATTGCATATGGCATTTGATTGATAGGAGATCAGAATCACAGTAGTAGTGGAGGGAATGTTAAATTGTAGACATCAATATAGATCCAAACAATATCGAATAATATATTTTGAAATGACAGTGAGTATGTTGTTCAAGGGCACTTCATTGCAGGGCGATACTATAATTTGAATGGGGAGTATGGGACTTGATTAAGGCCCATCCATTCAGTCTATAAACATGTTGTGTTAAGATAGGTTGACCCCCTCTCATCAGAAATTGTACTAGTAGTAGGGGGAATGTTAAACAGCAAGTATGAATATAGTTCTGGATACTATCAATAACATATGTTGAGATAACAAGGGGTATATCAGTATATGTGCTTCAAGGGCACTTTGTGGCAGGGAAATGTTATAGTTTTAGCGGGGAGCCGGGGATTAAGGTGAAGGCACATTGCTTTACTCCATCAGACATGTTGGGTTAAACTCTCTGTTGCTTTGACTCGGCACTTTGGCCGGCGTACCTGTGTTGACACGACATGATATGCGCGCTGACTGGGATACGGGTCGAATCTGGCCATGTTGTGTTGGACATGTCTAAGTTGAAAGCCCCACCATTTGTTTCTCTACTTTGGATCTATCAATGAAGCAGAGTAGCAGGGAGGAGGAAGAGGAGGCAAACGTCAGCTAGGGTTTCGCGGTGTTCTTTTCTCTCCTCTCCACCTTTGTGACACAAGTCCTTTTGTCCCCTTCTTTTCTTGTTGAATGCAATGCTAAAGCACTAGGGTTTTAACTTTTCACTTTTAAGTGACTTCTTTATTGTGCACGTGCTAATTTTTGGGCTCTGACCAAAACTTAAGTCTTCTTCAAGACCCATTTTCACTTATAGGCTGGGTCCTTGTTTGTAGCAGTCTAAATGTTGCCCCACTTTAACTTAAAATGGTCATTTTAAATTAAAGATAGCTGAACTTTTATTTTAATTTTCAACTATTTGCAACAATTGAAGTAGAGGTTAACTTGAAATTTAGAAAAAAATCAACAAAGAAATATAGAAATAGCCATGTCCTCCTAAATTAAATTGTAAATGGCTAAACACCTAATGCTGAATAATAATATTGTTTAGGTGCCCATGTCCCTGTATCTGTGTCCAATAAGTACCTATGTCTGCATACCTATGTCTAATATTGGGGTATGGATCCCTGTATCCTTAGTTTCTACTTCAGCCAAGTCGGAAACACGGATATATACTTGTACTTGACACTCCATACCCGAGTCCAAGAAACGTAGGTTAGGTGGACCCCCTCTCTTATCTGAACACTTACCCTTCATAGATCTCCGCTTCAATCTCTTGGTCCTCAATTCTTGTGCACTATCTCCGTTTCATCTTTAGGAGAAAGCCGCCATGAACTCCCCATCTACTTCAAAGCCCAAGTTCTTCACTCGTACCTCCACTGCTTCATCCATTGCTAGATTGTACAAGTAGTTTGTTGAAGCAACCACTGTCGTTACCTTCTTCATCCTCCATCCACCTGCCCCTACATCATCATTGGCTTTCAAAGTTACCTTGACCACTTAATTCAGTGGAGGTCTTAACCATGGCTAGCTCTAGCAATGGAGCAACCATTCGTGTGGTCAGTGATCACCATGTCCAGATCAATCCAGGTAAAACTATTCACATCTCTAAGCCCTTATTTGGTGGTTGTAGTAGGCATTAGAGTTTACAATTTACACATTTGTGGGTGATTTGGGTTCAACGGGCTTTGTGGCTAAGAGGATGGCAGTGATGGCATTGGTTCAGGTGTGTGGCAGCAAGGGTATAACCAAGGGGGGGTATTGACATCATGTTATAGAGGCGATAGTGTCTGTGACTGGTGAATCCCAATGATAGTGGCTGATAAGTGTTCGATATTGGTGTGGAAATGCTAACGGCGGTGGAGTATCTTTGGGCCCAAAGGTGGAACTTGGAAGGTAGTTCGCCCAGGTGAACATGTTGGTGCAACCATGAACATAAGGCTGAACAATTTTGTGTTTCTTTGATCTTGCATATGTATTTCCTGTTTTGTGTTTGAGATCAATAACACATAGGGGCTCATTGGGGGTGTATCAGTGTGAGGATTTTGAGTAGGCTTAGCAGAGGAATAGGGAACTGAAACCAGAACAAAGAGAAAGGATTCACTTGGCCTTTCCATCTCAGGAAGGCACTAATCGTCACGTAAATGGTCCTATTAAGTTATTCATTAGAGGTACTTGTGTGGCCTAGTTGTCTTGATTAAAAGTCTGGACTCTATCATATTACCTCTAGTGTCTATGTGTAAAGCAATTTTACATTATATCAACTCTTTTGTATTTTAGCTTCATGGAGTTATCATTGTTTTTGATGGTCACATCAACGACCTGAGACAACCATTAAATGTATTTTTTGAAGTGCATGCTCTTCTTTTAAACAAGTAACAAGGATTGCACTAGTATGTACTTATTGCGCTAGGAAACAATTGATTCTGGAAAAAGCTTTTTGACTTTCCTTCCTCGAGCAAACAGTTTATCAAGTATTTAAGGAAATGGTAACTATGCTTAATCTACTCTCTAGAAGAGTTTATCAGTAAGTGGCGGATGAAGTAGACTAGAACATGTGGCTCTTAGCAGTTGAGTTCAATAAGATTCTGCATCAGGAAGGAAGGGGTTTCGGAGATTTTCCCTGTGATACTATGGCAGTGGGGCACTTGATGTAGGACTAGAGAAGATGAGAGAAGATGACCCCCCCCCCCCTCCAGCCCCTTGGGGGGTGGATTGCTTTCTAGTTGTTGTAGATTGGGACAAAAATATGTCAGTGTGTTTCAGAAGGTCTGTTCACCTTCTAAGATCATTTTTAAGTTTGTCTAGACTAGATCTACCCAAATGGCAAGGTGGATATCATTTATTTGGGTTGAAGTACATGTGATTTAGGAATTGGCAAAAGTTGGAAGGTCTTGCCAATTTTGTGTTAGCATCTCAAACCCCAAAGAAAGAGTGGAAGAAGTGGAGCCAAAGATAATTAATGCATGGAGATATAAATAGTTGACACTATCATTATGTTAACTTGTTTTACATGAAGGAAGAATTTAATAGTGTTGCTAGTTGTATCACTTGGACTAGCGAAGTACAACTTAGTACACTCGAAGTGTCAAACTTGACCGTTCTATCAATTCTTTTTGTACATTTCGTTTAAAATGAGGCCTTGGGTGTCCATATGACCATATCCATAGTGAAATTCAGGCCGTTTGACATGGGTGTTTGAGTTGAAATGATGAGTTCAGGTAATATAACTAAGTGCAAAGATGAAGCTGCATAGTTTTGATGCAAGAGATGAAGTTGCATAATTCTGATGGATTTGATATCATGTGGATGATTGCGTAGGAAAATCTAGAGCCTTTTTTTTTTGGGTCAAAAGCAATTTATAATACTACAAGATCCTTCCATTGGTTGCTATCCTCTGTAGGAAGTTCAACCTCAAGTTGATTTCCTAAGGTGGTCTTTTTTTTTTAGGGGGGGGGGGGGGGGGGGGGGGGGGGTAGGGGTTATTAACTCAAATTGGGTATAAAGTTTCCTATTCAAGGGCTTCTTTAGAGCTTCTTAGTGATTGTGGTTGTTTTGACAAGGTTTACAGTTTGAGTAGCATGACTATGTAATCAATGATTCAAAATGCGGTTTCGGTCGCGATTTCGGATTTGGTAGCGGTATGGCAAAATCGCTCTAATACGGCAATCGCGTTCCATATCATGGCAATCACGCCATGAAAACGCGGATCGCCCAACTCCAAAACCTTTCCAACGCGGCCGTTTCATCGCGGTTCGACCACATTTTGAATCCATGTTATGTTCTTCTTCAGGTCGGTCGCATCTTGTTAGATTTGATGCTTTGTGGATATTTTTTGTAGTTTTTTTTGGGTAGAAGATTTGTGGCTGGTCTTATTAAATATTTCTTTGGCATTATTCCTGAGAAATTCACATTTTAAGCAATATTAAAGACATCACTAATCAATTAAGTAGATCATCATTGCTAGTTCTTCTAGAAGTTGTTTGAAAGACCTCGTTACTAGTCAATGGGTGTCATTGGTAACTCATTTCTTGATATTAGAATTCCTTTGATGAGGTGGTCAAATTTTTGATGTTCCATAAAGGCTTCGTTGCAAGTCTAGTAGTGTTGTCTATATGGTATATATTGAGCTGGCATATAATCACTGTCAATTAGGAGCACTTTTTGTACATGATGAGGAGAATGGGATGGGAGGAGATGGATTGATTGGATGTCTCAATGAATTTTTTAGCTTGTTTTGGCTGCATGTTATCTGAAGTCTATGTGAATCCAAGTATTAGGAGACTTCTTACTAAGTTTCGTATTCGATGATTTTTATAACGATAAATTTAAAACCGCAAATGCACAGTTCTCGTTGTAACACTTGAAGGTGTAGATCCGCAAGGATGAGTTATAAAAATTAAGTTACTACTCAGCTAAATTAAACTTCCTAGACAGCCCCTTTATCTAATTAAATCCAGTAATGTAGATTAACACGAGATAAAAATATGAAATTAACATTAGAAAACTTTCAAATGACAAAGAAATAACATCCAACACTTCCCGGTAGAACAAAACCAACTTAGCTATGAAGTGAACCAAAGCGAACGAAGTGAATCATGAGCTGAGCAGAGCAGAGCAAACGACACTCACGAACTTGTGCCTAGAAATTACCAGAGTCCAGCATGGTTTTCTTTTGTTGCAAACGCAAATTCGAAATCAACCAACTCACAATTTCATCTCCAAAATTAGATTACTCTTTCAATTCAAACAAAATAGAGTCAATTACATAGTCGTTCAATGGCTATGGACGAATTCGGAATTGTAAAGAAAAGCATTGCAAAATAAACTAAGCTAACTCTCCTAGTCTACCATGCTCTGCCCCCGCCCCCCCCCCCCCCCGCTCCTCTGTTTCGAGCCCTATTAAAAAGAATAAGCTCTGCTATCTATCTATCTCCCCAACGTCACCGTTCTCCCCTACTTCGACTACCTCATTAGTGCCTTTGTAACTGATGAATGAATGATGGTGATGATGATGAATTAAATGATATGGGGAGAGGGAGTAACGGATGAATATGGGAAACGAAGGGACGCGGGCTGCTCTGTTTCAGGTTTTGGGGTTCGAAGTCAGGGGAAGAAGAACCACTGAGGAGAGAGAAGATTAAAGGGGGAGATGAGTAACAGCTGAATGCAATGAAGGAGTGAGAGACAAACGCCATGGCCATGATGATGGAGGAAGCCGAAAGGTTGAAGGAGGGAAGAAGGAAAGAAGAGGAAGGGGCGAACTAGCTGTGTTTTTCGGGCTTCCTGGTGCCAAGGCATGATGGAGAAGAAGAGGAGAGGGGGAGAGCTGGCTGTCACGTGCAAAGGGGCGTGACTGTTAAGTGAAAGATAGAGAGGGAGAGATGGGGAAACGGGACTGGGCCAAGGAGAAAAAGGAAAGGAGGATGGACTGGCCCAAGGGAAGAAAAGAAAGGAAAAGAAAAAGAGGGAGAACCGGGCAGCTGAGGACCGAAGTGGGCCTGGTCCACGCGTGAGAGGAAGAAAGGGAAAGAAAAGATGAGAAGGGGGAAAACACCAGGCTGGTCTACTGGGCTTGAGAGATTGGGCTTCGGTTTTGGGTGGTTGGGTTCATCTGAACCGGGGAGAGAGTAATCCAGTGCTCCTCTTGAGCTTTGTTCATCATTTTCTCAAGTTTTTCCAATTCCTGCAAAATGAACAAAAACATTATTAAAATTCTAATTAAGTAATTTATTTCTAGCGATTATTAGATAATTTAAGGGTATAAAATATCATAATTTCAGGTTGAACAAAAATCAATTCTCATAAGGGGAAGATTGGCTCTGAAAACTGCTCTTTACAACATCATGAAGGTGTTCTGAGGATCACATTTATCTTCGTTATATTGATTTCCAAGTTGTCTATAAAAATGAGGGCATAAGGCTTATTAGTCTTGCGCTTGGCATGTACCCAGTATCAGCTGAAAATTAAGACGGACAAATGATGAATGTGGGCTTGGTGCTTATGAAACTAAAATATTCTAGGATGCAATGCTTGAGAATGTTATTTTCAAATAGGATTCTAAGAAAAGTTAATGATAACCTGTGTTGCGTTGAAGCAAAGGGGTTTTTGATGACAGCTCGGAAAGATGGATCAAATATTGTGCTCTTTTTTGGGCTGTTGGCAGCAACACCCCCCCCCCCCGGGGGGTGGTGTTTACCGATTTTAATTAGCTGCGGACCTTAGTGAGACAACGAAAGGCTCTTTCTCCTTTTCAGTTTCTTTTTCTTATATATATTTTTAACCTTCTGGTTTTTCTTTGTAATAAAAATTCATGATGCAATCACTTTTTGTATTATTG
>JACYFF010019584.1:39341924-39365198 GCA_017589665.1 Selenicereus undatus
TTGATTATTATCAATTCTAACCTAATTAAAACTGAAAATTAAAATTGACTAACTTGAAAATTATCATATTTGATTTAGTGAATTTATAAACTAAAATAATTGAAAAACTGTAAGAGATTTGAGAGTACCAAAAGGTAATTGCGGATATCAAACTGAAAATGAATCACGCGAGCAACACCTTGCAGTAATTAAACTTAGTTATCTTCTTCCTCTGGCTGAAGCGAAACAGAACAGAGGAGGAAGGAAGACTTGTGAACAGAGCAACAAAAACGACAATCCGAAAAGAAGGGCACCAAAACTTCAGTATCCTCAGCTTGGAATTCCAATGACATCAGAAAAGAAACTAACACTAAATTACATCAATTCAAACTAAAAATCAAATCTAAAATCCGGGGGAGTAGGAATCAAAGCAAAAAGGAAAAGAAAATTGTGCCCCCTGTGCCCCGTTCTTCGGCTTCTTTGAAGACCTCAAAAACACCACCCATGGCTTCTTCGTTTCCCCCCATTAATTATCAAATTAATGTCTGTCAACACATTGTAACGGTGGCCTTGATGATGATGATCATTAAAAATCTCGAAGGAGGAGAAAGAAGGGAGGTAACGGCTGAGAGAATGGAGAAGATGAAGAGTTGAAGGTGGGGAAACATAATACTCTGTTTTTTTTTCGGTTTTGGGCTGCGTGGGATGAGGGCAAATTGAAGAAGAAGAACAGCCAGGTGGGGAAATGGGTAGTTGTCATGTGCCTGGCATGTGACTCAAGTAAATGAAAGAGAGAGAAGGAGGGTTGGGTTGTCTAGCTGCTGCTGGGCCGAATTGCAAAGCAAAGGGAAGGGGGTTAAGCAGCGACTGGACTCGGCTGCTGCTGGGCCGATGCTTTCTTCTTTCTCAATTGCTATGACCCAATCCAATTCACTTTCTCTTTTTTTTCTTCATGCAATTCATTTATTCTTTAAATATGTCAAATTCCTACAAAATACATAAAACTAATATTAAAATCATAAATTAATAATTCATATTGAGCAAATATTAGATAATAAGGGGTATAAAAATATTATAATTTCAGGCTGAACAAAATAGTTCATTCATTTTACTCTCAAGTTTTGGCTTAATTCCCTTATCTCAAAATTATTTAAACTTGGCATCTTCCTACAAAACCAAATAAAACAAAAAAAAGAAAGAAATATAAGTTACTACATTGGATTCTTAATCATTATAGAATCAAAACTATTAAGGTAACTAAAAAAAAGAAGAAAAACTAAGCTCAATCTTCTTCAACCACCATTTATCACTGGCCGTAATAGTCCCTTTTTCACGATCTCATCCTAAATCGGTTTATTTCCCTTCTAACTTTTTTCACAAAACCCTTCTAACCTTCAACACATTATACTTGTGCTTTAGTTGCTCTCTAGACCTACCAAATTAGTTTTCTTTTAAAATTCCGGCACTATGCTTTTTCAACATATTCTTTGAGATATTGTCCCACCATTTTTTCCCTTACTCTTGTCAACAAGCTCAATACAAATATCACAAAAGATGAGAGTATTCTCCTTTGACCAACTAGCATGATTAATCTCTTCAGCTTCTTGGCTATTTTCTTTATTTCCTTTTCTACACGACGCCATCTAAATCAAACATTCTAAATAAAAAAATCTGTGTACTTCATAGAATTTCTACCACCCTCCTCTCTCTTCTTTTTCTTTCACCTTTTCATGCACCTAAAAGCAAATATTCTAAAAACACCAACCAAAAATACCTCACCTTTTTTAGTGCATTCAAAATAATGGATTCAAACATTTGATAGGTGTAACTCTAGCAAATTGCTAAATTATGAATTATGAGTAGCAATAGTATTTCTCTTAGCTTGTTGAATTACGTTTGTGTTTATAATTTTTCTCCATGCATCAATTAAATTTTGCCTACTTCACCGTAATCTGGATAATGGTTACACCAAAAACAATTTTGAAACTAAGCGGGAATTTCCATCAGTGGTGGTCAAGTTTTTGTTTTAGATCACTTATTTTGTAAACATGGATTGTTGATAACAACTAATTGTGTTCGAATCATTGTGAAGTTGAATCCAGATACCAATTTTACTATGTTCCCGATGCAAACAACACCATACTAACAAGCAGGGCCAAGAAGGACATGCCCTAAACTTGAAAGACAAAGTTTATGATCTGATCAGGAGTTCTAGGGTTGCTTTTAAGAGAAATGCAGTGATAATGAAATGATAAGAAGAGTAATGATAGCACACAAACAGGATAATTGTCATTCAAACTAACTAAGCTAGTTTGATCCCACAATTAATTAAGACAATAAAGCAGTAACTTTTAGTCCTCCTCATGCTTAAGCAACAAACAAAGATTATAATTAAACTAGCTTATGATTGAGATCCAAAAGTCAATATAATTGCCAAAACTAATAAGATTTGAATAAAACCAATTAGCTTTTCATAAAGACATATAAGCGACATAATTATTTTTAAAAATGAAAAAAAAGTATGATTAATTTGAATAAAGATCGAATAATGGGAATTGAAGATTGAGATGGAAGATCAGAAATCTATCAATTCAACCTCCTACACTCTGTTTGTACATCAACATATCTCATCTTTCAATATCAACATGTAGTTTTGATTATGTAACAATTGGGGGGAAGGGGCTGTTCATTTACACAGCAAAGAAAATCCCCAAACGACAAATTCATCACTTTCTCCCTTCTCAGTTGGCCCATACACAGATTATGCCATGGAAAAAAAATTTCCATTCATCATTCATTGGCTAAATTAAATTGGAGAACTAAATTGGAGAAGGCAACCATTGAATCCAACATATTCATGGAGGAAAGAAAAAAGACTGTAATTCCATTGTAAATTACCTAAAAATCAATTGGCGCCTGAAGTAGAGAATGACTGAACTGGGGAGAACTCGCATACTTGATCGGCAATTGTGATGTCCTCGACACCGAGGGAGTGGCTGGCGACCAGAGAACTCGGTGGCTGGCCGGCAGGTAGCAGAAGGGAGGCCGGTGGTAGCACATTGTAAAACACCACGACATCAAGATTTTTTTTCCGACGAACCCAATTGGCGCCTAGAGCAGGGGAACCTCGCATCCTCGACGACTGTGACGTCATTGACACCGAGTGAGTGGTCGGCAACCAGAGAACGCCTGGTGGGCGGTGGTAGCAGAGTGCAGCGAGGGGAGTGTGTGAGGAAGAAGAGTGGACGATGAAGGTGAAGAAGTGCTTTGGTGTGCAAAATGACCGTGAATGCTGCCTGATTGTGGCAACTGGCAAGGGAGAGGAAATGTTAATGGCATGGCTGTAATTTTATTGAGTTTGTGGGTGGTATCGTAATTTCAATAAAAAGTTGTTCTAAAAAGCTATTATTAATTGTTGTTTGAAAAAGAGCTGTTTGCGATAAAATAATCATTTAAAATAACTCTTTATCAAATGCCTCTTTAACGATTTGACTTAGTCAAAATAGCTAAAATGATCCCAAAGAGCTCTTTTTTACCATACAACTGAGGCAACAAAACACCCCATCAACAACTTGTTGGAGGATTGGGTTTGTTAACCGAGCTCAGTTTCGTGCTCAATCAAAGCTGTGTATTTTTTGCAGTTGTACAAGCAAAGGTCAATTCCTTCCGTTTTGGAGTAGGAAAGCCTGTAGTTTTTATGCCAGTTGACGTTCTATTTTTTGAAGACTATCCATGGTAATGCTGTACATAACTTTTGTATGACCTAATATAGATATCTTTTTGTTTTCCAAAAAAAATAAAAAATAAAATTAAGGAACGTGATGTGTATAACCAGGGCTGTCAAATAGGTCAGGTCGGATTGAATTTGTGTTCGTGTCGAACTTAAATGGATTGAGAAATTCTCGACCTGAACTTAACTCGTTTATTAAACGGGGTTGAAGATCTTGACCTGTACCCGTTTATTTTTTAGACGGGTTGACCTGAAATTTACCTATTAACCCGTTTAATATAAATGGGTTAAGTTCAGGTTATCCGGTTGCCTATTTACCCGCTTTATATTTTGACTAAAATATGATTACCGTTCATTATTAATCAATTTTTTGATTTTAATATAGCATCATAGTGCAACCATTGTCTATAAATCACAAGAATCACAATCACAAAAAAAAATCAACTTTATTAAACCCATATTTCACAATTCCCCCCAAAAAGTACATGGTAGTTGGGTAAACTAATTAACTTATTTAATCTATTTAATTAAACGGGTTAAATAGATATTTTTTCGTGTCAAAATTCTCAACCTGAATCTAACCCAATTAATCAAATGGGTTAAATGTGTCAACCCATTTAATTAAACGGGTTGAAAATCTTTATCCAAATCCACTTAATTTCATGTTCAGTTTGGATCGGTAATTATATCGGGTTAACTTTTGACAGTCGTATGTATAACATACGATCTTTAAACGTCATTTTAAATGAAAATTTGAAGCCCTTAAAGGAATATTATTCATGATTAAGGTCTTTGCAAGTAACCAATATTCCAGGTCCTACGTTATTTTGAGGTGATTCTTAGTTGTAATTATAGTGTCAAAGTAGAAATTATGAATTGTGGACTAAGTTTGTTCTATTTTTGTATCCGTAATTATGGAGTAATATGACTATTTAAATTTGTTCAAAATCTAAACTTGTGGATTTGCCTCCTTTTAAATATGGTAGACTGAACCTTGTTCCTTTTTTTGTTTAATAGATTCAACCCACTCGTTCCTTCCCCCTCTTTCCCACATCTTTTCACACTTAAAAAAAATACAACTCTTTCCTACTCTCACCCACTTTCCCTCACTCCTTTCTACTTCTATATATACCCATTATTTTTCATATTTTAAAAACTTTTATAATTTATGTAATTATGTGTACGAATAGTCCTATAATAATTACGAAAATTTTTATTTATTTTTCGGATATCATGAAAATATTTGTTAGTCGTGTCAGAAATTGTAGATGACGTAATTTTTGTTATATATATTGAAGAAATAATGATTCTTTTCTACTTTGTAAACAAATGTTAGTTTTTTGTGACTGGCAGATATTTTGGATTTGATTTTGTGCATGGAAGATATGCTTATTTTATTTTATTTTTTGCATTAGTTATGAAATATTTGTTATAAGTCACCAAAACGTGGATGATTGCTGCTATATGTGTAACACATTTATTTTTCGTTCATCGTAATTTGGGGCCAAATTTATGGATGTTTTTTCTGGTATAATGAAGGAACGTGTAAATTTTTTTTTGCGTTGTTTGTAATTCATGACAGGAAATGTAGAAGTATTGTACGTATATTTTGAACAAATATTTTTTTCCGTGTGCATTAGTAACAAAATATTAGAAGTTCTTTACACAAATTGCAGATAATTGTTTTTCTTGTACTGAGGGCATGTTCTTTTCGTTAGGAAATATGAGTTGATAAATGGATAAAGTTGGTTGAGATTGGTAGAAGTGGGTTAAAGTAGGTTGAAGTGAGTATTTTTTTATATTGAAATAGGTTGAAGTAGGTTGAAGTGAGTATTTTTTTGTTGAAGTGGGTTGAAATTAGGGGTGACAATGGGGCGGGTACGGGGCGGGTTTAGCCGTACCCTCACCCATACGCATTTTTAAAATTAATACCCATACCCATACCCACTGATGTCTTCTCAGCTGATTTTTGTTTTTCACCTCACCTTTCATATCCTTGTGGATGATGTTGTTGGACGTACTCTTGTTAGAAGAGGCGCTTAACTGTTGTTCTTTTCCTATACCTCTATTAAAAAAAATAATAAAAAAAACCCATACCCATCGGGTATTGTAAAGTTATACCCATACCTATACCCATTGGGTATAGCGGGTATGCGGGTTTTATTCGGATACATATAGACAAAAAAGAATTAAACCCGTTTTGTACCTATATTCGATATCAAATACTTAATATGTCACATTAACACTAAGCTTCCGACGATATATCATATCACATCAAATACAACTAAAAATTTGCCAATCAAAACAATAAATTAGCGCTTAAAAATTACAATTTGAAACAAAATATTATGCCGAACTTTGGAATATCATACAACTCAAAGTAACTAGTAAAATATTCAATTACAAGTAACAGATTAGAACTTTAAACAAACGGGTATGAGTTTTATATGGGGCATGTGTGAGACGGGTACGAAGCAAGTATTAATAAAACGGGTATGGGGCGGGTACGAGCTATACCCATACCCATACCCATTTTAGCAATACCCACCCCATACCCATTTTTTTTCAATTTTCACCACCCATACCCATACCCATTGGGGCGGGTTTTGCGGGTTTTAGGCGGGTACGGGTTTTTTTGCCAGCCCTAGTTGAAGTAGGTTGAAATGGGTTGAAGTGAGTTGAAGTTAGTTGAATTTTTTTGTATGATAGGTAGAAGTTGGTTAAAATAGTGAAAAATGGGTTGAAGTTGGTTGAAGTGTGATGAAATTGGTTGAAGAGGGTTAAAGTTGGTTGAAGTTGGTATTTTTTTTATTGAAGTTCGTAAAGTGAGTTGATGTTGGTTGAGGTTGATAAATTTGGATTTACCAACGAAAAGAATAAGACCTGAACATATGTGTATTTTTGTTATTATTTGTATTTGGTTAATATAAGAAAAAAAATACATCCGTAATTTGTTTTACAAATAACAAAAGTTACAATTTTTTTTGGGATAACAATAGCCACGAAACAATATTTCGTATCTGATTCAATACAGAAAAATATTTTTTTCAGTCTAAATTTTTTTTTATCATCGGTAATTACTATCATAAATAAAAGACTAGATTAAAAAAGCAAAATACGTAACTTATATCAATTTTCCTACTTCTTTCCACTTCTTCCCACTTCTTTCAACTCCTTCTAACTCATTCCCCCCTTTCCCACACTTAAAAAAGAAAAAAAACCACTCTTACATACGCCCACCCACTCCTTTCCCCGTTTTCCACTCTGTCTCCACACGTGCAATTTTCCAACGAAAAGAACAGGGCCTAAGTTGGAAATAACAATCGGTAGTTTTGAATATGGGCAGGGCATATGCAAGGATTTGCACCATCCCCAACGGGTGACGGAGAGATCGTTTATTGTATTAAGAAGTTTATAAGAGATACAAATTATGTACAAACTAGTAACAAAAATTAAGGTTTCAGATAATAGATATGAATTCTTTTTCAAGAAGACAAAAGATAATTAATGAATAAAAAACAATTAAAAAATAATCTAAAAATAAGTAAATAAATAAATTTTTACCAAACATATTTTTAAAACAGTTAATTTTCGTAAATATTTTTTTATAAACAACTAATTTAAATATTTAATCGAGAAAATTAATTTAAATAATTAATAGCTAATAAGTATAAATATTTAATAATTAACAATTAGTAGTTGTTTGTCAAACATAGTCTTTGCCATCATATTCTTGAAAATCTTAATATTAAAAGAGGAAGGGAATTTAAGAGTGTGTTCGACAACAATGTTTTGGGTATAATTAGGCGTTTTGACTAACTCAATACACTCATTAACTAATTTTTAGTGTTCGGTAACATAGTATTTTAACTAGCATTTCAAGTTGCATTTAGCATTTTAAGCAGTGTTTCTGAAGAGCTAATAGTATTAACGTTTTGCATTCAAAAGTAGCGTCTTATATTTTTTTGCCAAAAAATATCCTTTGGGAATTTTGTCCATGGAAATTATCTATATGATTTTATGTCAATTTACATTAATCAGCTAACCCAATAACTAAATTTACTGAACACGTTTATTTCAATTATTTATCTAAACAGCCTTCCGCTAACAGCTAAATTAAAAATACTATCCGCTATCTGAATAATTATCTGCTATTTGAATTACTATCTGTTACTTAAATCACACTTTATTATTTAAACTTTTAATTTTATCCAACAGGATCTAAATATCTAAAATTCAATGTGCTGGTCCAAGCTGAGAGCGAGTGGCAAATTGGATTTCAAGAAGAACCCAAGACAATGCATTGCCGACCGAAAACAAAAAAACGGCTTATACAAGGATAGTTTGCGGGAATTTTTCAGCATCCTAGCCCAACTTTGGAAGGTCTGGAAGTGAACACGTGTTCCGCGTTCAGGATGTGTCATCCCTTGAAAAATCTTCTTTGTTGATGTTGCCAATTCCTTATTTCGAAAGGCATGTGTAGGGCATACCCGCATCAGGAAATACTTTTAACTTTCCACCTCATAACTGAAAGCCATCCTGAGTGTAATTGGCGCTTCCATGGTAATCAAGATCTCCGTAGACGTCAATAAAGTTATTTAAAGAATCAAGTTATCTCTACAGAACATTAGAGCAGATTTGAGCTTCCTTCAAGCATTTATCAAACGTAACAATAATTATTATGCAAATTTTTTTATAAAAGTTTATTCAATTTAAAAATGGCCTAACAATAATCGTTTGTGTGTCAATATTAGTAATAAACTTAACTAATTGTAACATGTAAATTAATATGACAAGTAGCTTGAAAAAATACAATGGCACTAAACAGATCGTTAATGGACAAGCTCGATCCGACCCGATCTGTAGATACATTTTAATAGGTTGATCCACTGTTAACTCAATTTATTGTTAATACAATTCTATATTAATCTTATTTAAATGAGCCAATCTATTTGATATAAAGGACACTCAGTTGGTTGGCCATCTCTAAGTATAAATGTGCCATGGTTCAGTAGTACATAATCTGCAAAGTTCCCTTCCTTTCCCTGCTAGACGCGGGTAGCCATCATAGTGCATGTTTGGATTAAGTCTCTCTCTTTTCCCTTTTCACAGGGAAATTTTGCAGATATGCATACAGCCTGTGTATAGCACGTATTTTATTTAATTACTAGTACTGTCCTGGCTAATATCAGCAGTTACTTGATGTGTGTATGCACCATGGTGCATTAGTGGATAATAGAAAACATTTATCAAGTGTGGATTTTTTTACAGCATATATGTAATTGGGTAAAGTTGAAAAATAAGTTAAATCGGATTAAGTTTATGTTTGTATCTAATTTAAATAGATTGAAAATCTCTTGATTTGAGTCTAACTTATATCAATTTATTTTCTAAACAAGTTGATCTAATTTTGACCGTTAAATCTATTTAAGATAAATGAGTTAAGTTCAGTTCACTTGATTGTTTGTTTAATCGTTTAATGTTTTCAGCTAATGCATTTTATATAGCATTAGAATGAAGTTTATATCGCAAGTACTTGAAGCTTCCCCAATTCATCATAATCACGTTTTTAATATTCTTTTAAGATTTTTGTGGTCTTAATTATCAAATAAATGGGTAAACAACTAAGTGATAAACAGGTTGACCAATTTAGGGTCTGTTTGTTTCAGCAGTTAGAATGAGTGGCTAGTAGTTAGGAGCAGTAGTAAGTGGTTGATAAGAAATGTAAATGATTGAGGATTTCATCGTAAACAATATGTATTTTTCATGTTGAGAATCTCGACCTGAACATAAATCATTTAATTAAACTAGTGTTAGACATGTCAAGCTATTTAATTAAACGGGTTGAAAATATATATCCAAATCTGCATAACTTCATGTTGGGTAAAATTTGCCCAAACTTTAAAGGTATTATTGTATTCTCAAGTCTAATATTCAGCTATTTCTTTAAACTTGACTTGGCTGTGATGTTTTACTGCCTTCGATCCTATCTAGGCAGCAGGAAGGAAACATTTGATTTCCGAAGCAAGAAGCGTGCGATGGAAGGGTGAAATTTAAATTTCTTACCAACTACTCACAATTACTCTTAACTATTAACCACTCCTTATAACTGTTGAAACAAACAGATCCTAAATTGGTCAACCTATTTATCACTTAGTTGTTTACCCATTTATTTGATGATTAAGACCAAAAAAATCTTAAAATAATATAAAAATGTGATTATGATGAATTGGAGGAGCTTCAATTACTTGCTATATAGCTTCATTCTAATGCTATATAAAATGCATTCGCTGAAAACATTAAGGCTCCGTTTGGACCTAGGAAAGTTTGGTGGAAAGAAAAAAATTTAGGAAAGTTACTTTTTTTCTTGTGTTTGGTTTAAAGAAAATCACAAAGAAAAAAATATGGAGGAAAGTTAGGTAGAAAAATTATTAGAAACAAATGATAAAATTTTCCTCATAAAATTGTAAGGAAAATTTGGGGAAAGTTTCCTACCTCCTCCAACCTTGCATTGTTTAAATGATATCAATATTATTTAAGTAGTTCATCAATATTCAAATTTTTCATCCAAATTCTTGTATTTTTTCCTCAATCCAAACAAGAGAAAAAAACTCATTTTCTCCATACTTTTTTTTCCTTCATATTTTTTTTCCTTTAACTTTTCTTTCTACCAAATTTTCTAAGGACCAAACAGACCCTAAACGATTAAACGGACACTCAAGCGACTTGAACTTAACCCATTTATCTTAAACGGATTTCACGGGTCAAAATCAGATCAATCTGTTTAAAAAATAAATAGATATGAGTTAGGCTCAAGTCGAGAGATTTTTAACCTATTTAAATTGGATACGAACACAAACTTAATCCGACCAGACTTATTTTTCAACTTTAACCAATTACATATATGTTGTAAAAAAATACATTCTTGATAGATGTTTTCTATTAACCACTACTGCACAATGGTGCATACCCACATCAAGTAATTGCTGATACTGCCCACTCCTACGTTTGATACATGCTTGAACGAAGCTCAAATCTGCTCTAATGTTCTATAGAGATAACTGGATTCTTTGAATAACTTTATTGACGTCTACAGAGACCTTGATTACGATGGGAGCGGAAATTACACTCAGGGCGGCTTTCAGGCATTGAGGTGGAAAGCTGAGAGTATTTCCTGATGCGGCTATGCCCAGCTACAGATGCCTTTCGAAATAACTCACATGGGGGAATTGGCAACATTAACAAAGAAGATTTTTCAAGGGATGACACATCCTGAACACGGAACACGTGTTCACTTCTGGAACTTCCAAAGTTGGGCTAGGGTGCTTAAAAATTCCCGCAAATTATACTTGTATAATCCCTTTTTTTGTTTTCGGTGGGCAATGCATTATCTTGGGTTCTTCTTGAAATCCAATTAGCCCCTCGCTCTCAGCTTATACCAGCACATTGAACTTTAGAAATTTAAACCCCTCCCTCTTTTAATATTAAGATTTTTAAGAATATGATGGCAAAGACTATTGATTCTGGAAGAAATCTCAGAGGTACGGTGGATGATGACGTGGGAGGAAAGAGCGGGTTTATCTGAAAGCTGACGCGCAACACCTGACGTCCTCTTCTTAGAACGGCCTCACCTGCAAAAAGGGTAACCCCGGGTTGTGGATTGGGGAACGCCTCTCCGACGGTCAAGTCAGTGTTGTGTCCAAGTCAAGGGTCAAAAGAGAGAGAGAATGCAATAAGAGTTCAGAGTATCTGCTTGCCAACCCTTTTCCTAAGGTAGGTAGGTGACTATTTATAGTTTTTTCGAAAAAATGATAAAACAGTAATCTTACCTGGGGCGCCTGTGTGGGCCGTCGGTCTCAGCATGGAAGGGCCCTAGGGGGAGCCCCTAAGGTTGTATCTCAGGGCCCCTTATCTCAGATATGGGCCTTGGGAAGCCCCTAGAGAGGGTTGTCTTAGGGCCCATTATCCTAGATATAGGCCTGGTCAGTGAGTCCGACTTGATTAGGTCCATTTAGAAAAAAAATAGATTTTTCCCCAATCACTTAGCCCCCTACATTTTACCTGTATGTCCAGCCAAGCGAGTAGTCAGGTAGAATGTGGAGCACTGTCAATGGTCGGCATGCATCCCGGGGTGCTTCGGAAATTGGGCCCTTGTAACGGACGGCCTAGGGGCCAGCGTCCGTAGCTTCACAGGTTTCGAGGCCTGGACGATAGCTTTATGAAATTGCCTTTTCCTCTACTATGAAAGGCAGTCATTAGGGAGAGGGTATTTCATCCTCCCTTATTCAGTAATAATAGTTATTCGGTGTTCATGGCTTTCCCGCGCTATCTTGATACTGAGGCAATGGCCGAGTATGTCACTCGTCATTTTGCATGGGACTGAGCCTCACCCGAAAGACTTTCAGGCCTTATGTCCGAGCTTTGAGTTGGTCGTGGCTAAGGAGGCCGCCGAGTACTACGAACTCCCGGAGTTGCCTCAGGTGATCTTATATGCGATGCTTCTGAATGAGGCTGAAAGGCTGGGGGTCTTGTAAGGATGAGCACTTCGTTCTTTGGAGTCAGCACTCGTGGAACTCCGTTGGATCACCTTCGTATCGTGGGTCTGGTTGTATGGTGACGGGATTTTTGAGGCTCGATTCCGTCCAAGGACCGGATCGGGGGAGAGTTTGAGAGTTGGTCGACAAGAAGGGGGCTCGGAGGTGGAGCCGGTGGATGGGGGCTCGGCCGTTGAGAGGGCGGCCTCCTCCTAGGATGGTGGCGAGCAGGGGTGAAGGCTGTTTAGCCTATGAATGCGTAGTCTACCCCTACTAGGGGTCTTGCTTTTCGCCTTTTCTCCTTTTCTTCCTCTTTTTTTTTTTTAAATGTATTGCCTATCCCAACAGTAATAAAAGGCTATGCTTTCATATCCTTCTAAATTGTCATTACTTTGCTCGTACTGGTCTCGATTTGTACTGACTGGATGACCACGTGTCTGAGGTGGATTGGCCATTAGGCTTTGGGGCATTTCTTCCGTCTCCGGCTTTCCCTATCCCTCTCCTATAAATACAACTTCATTCTCCTACATAGGATGCTCGGGTATTCATCTTTCCAGAGGAAGTGGTATACAGAATAGAGAGAGCGAGCGGTACACCTGTTTTCCCTTGTTATCATGGCGTTCCCTCCTATTTACAACACTAGGGAGATGGCTGATTATGTGAGGGAGTCCTTTGTCTGGCATTAGAGGAGAGCTTCACGTCCGCTTCGTCCCCTTCCTGAAGACTTACATGCCCTATGTCCATGTTTTTCGTTGTCCGAAGCCGAGGGCGCGGCGGCCGGCCATGAGCTCCCTAAAATGGTACAAGCGACATTCTATGCCATGTTGTTGAACGAGGCCGTCGAGTTGGATGTAGTGCACGGTTTTACGGCCGAGGGTTTGAAGTCAACCCTGGTGGGTCTGAGGTGGTCAACTTTCGAGGTTTGGATGAGCTGTGTCGATCACGTACTGAGAGCAGCGCAGCTCTAGTGCCCGACCGATGAAGTGGAAGTTCGTGGTCCTCTAGACAGCCAGGAAGGGGGTTCTGGATCGAATGGCCCCCCGACCCCTCTAGTGACGAGGAGTAGCCTTAGTTTTGTTTCAAATCTTCTCTTGTATCACCCTTTCTCTCTCTTTTTTTGCCCCCCGTGGGGGCTTTTGATAATAAAAGGATATTCCTTTGACACCTATCGTCTCTTTTCTGGCTTAAATGACACTCCGTGTCGTATGATTTGACTTTAAAGAATACTTGCATTTTACCTTTTAAGTCAAGACTTTGGGTTTTGGGGGCCACGTGGCCAGGTTGAGGTAGCTGGCTACCCTCCTCGGGAGTTGCACCCCCTCAAACATTGGTCCCCTTGTCTATAAAGGGTGGTGTAATTTCTGTAGGACTACATACTTTCCTTTGCAAATAAGAACGAGAGAAGAGAAAGAAAATGGATCGGGGTCTCTTTCCCAATTTTGCCAACACCTAGCAGGCGGCCGAGTACGTCTGTGATCACTTTCGATGGTCGTTGAAGGATCCCTTGGACCAGGGCCCCAGGCCGTTGCCCTCAGACTACCACGGCCTGTGCCCCCGTTTTGACCTCAAGGTGGCGACGCAATATGCACATGATTCCAACCTCCCGGAGATGGTGTTGGCAATATTTTGCGCTATGGTTATAGATGATGCCACTGAACTGGGCCTCTCCTGTAGGCTCACCATGGATGTCGTGATGTAGGCCATGCGAAAGTTGGACTGGGGCCTTGTGGAAGCTTGGCTCGGGGACAACGAACAAAGGCTGCGAAGAGCTCAGGCTGCTTGTCCAGTGGATTCCCCAGCAAACCCTATGCTCACGGGCAATCCCTTTAGAGGGAGGACGCCATCCTTTCCCTTTTTTTGGGACACCGTGCAGGTGGCAGAGTATGTTAGGGACAACCTTTGCTGGTCCAAGAGGGAGACGTCGAGCCTTCGTCCACATCTGCTCCCTTAGAACTTTTCGGTCTACTGCTCCAAGTTCGACCACATCGTGGGCATGCAGTTTGCACATGCTGCCCATATCCTTGAGATGGTGCAAGCTGTCTTCTATGCGATGGTGATCAATGACGCGACTAGGCTGTGGCTCATTAATTAAGATGGAGACCTGGGAGAACCTGATGTCGGACCTACGGAAGCTGAGATGAGATGTTATCAAAGCCTAGCTGTTGTTCATTGAGGACAAGCTCAAGGGCATCTGGCGATGAAGTCAGGGCAGAGGGCCACGCGCCTCCCCCTTGTTGGCCGATGAGGAGTGGGCATGGGGGTTTTTGTTGTATTCTCGTTTTGCGCTTGTACTGGTCTAGTTGTTGTAATAAAAGACCCTTATACGACTAGCCTGTTTGCCTTGTTCGTTTGCATTCGTATGTCATGCTTAGGGGCCCTTAACCCCAATTGGGGCTAAAAGTGTAGTGATCGACCGTAAGGTCGTGCTCAAGGACCCTTATGCCCCATTGGAGCTAAGAGCGTAGCGACCGACCATAAGGCTGTACTTAGGGGGCCCTTAGCCCTCATTGGGGGCTAAGAGTATAGCGACCGACCATAAGGTCGTGCTTAGGGACCCTTAACCCCCATTGGGGCTAAGAGTGTAGCGACCGGCCATGAGGCCGTACTCAGGGGCCCTTAGCCCCTATTGGGGCTAAGAGTATAGAGATCGACCATCAGGCCATGCTCAGGAATCCTTAGCCCCCATTAGGGATAAGAGCATAGCGACCGACCATAAAGCCGTGCTCAGGGGCCCTTAGCCCCTATTGGGGCTAAGAGCGTAGCGACCAGCCATGAGTCCGTGCTCAGGGGCCCTTAGCCCCCCTTGGGGCTAAGGGTGCAGTGACCGGCCGCTAGGGTTTATACTCGAAGGTCCATTTGCTCACGAGGTCTAGGGTTTTTGGTTGTCGATGAGGCAATGTCTGGTTGCCACGTGGTGTCAGTTGGGAAGAGTTGTGCCTATTGGGTGTTGTCGGGAGGTGTGTCATGCCTTTTCGTTCTATATAAAGGTGAGGATTCGGTGGAAAGGGTTCATTTAATCACTACTGATTTCATCCACTTAGAGAGAGAAATGGTTTCTAGAGAGAGAAACTCTGCACCTCTTTCCCACTCTACATTCAACTTCACTGTTAGCGTCTCAAGCTCCCCTTTTTGTATCTTCAAAGGCTTTCTTAAGTATTAATCTTCCCATTCAAACAACTTTCTTGAATCTTCATCTTCCACAGGTACGCCTTCGTGCCCTTTCGAAGCATTGTTTGTTGTTCTTGTACATTATGTCATCGTTTGGCTCATCCTATGGGGATATTCCTAAGGCGTTGGCTGGTCCCCAAGTGGAGGGTCGGCACCCGCAATTCCCTAGCCTCTCAGCTTTATTGATGGTCGGGTGGTGGCCGACGTTTCTCGAAAGAATAAATGTGAGGAGCCCAAAAGGATTCTCTATACGGTGCCCCTTTTTGAACCGGACACTCCCTCGTGGTCCAGCAGCGAGTACTCCTCCACCCTTAGTGTCCTCAGTCCAGAGGTGGAGGTAACATATTCCTGGGAGATCACCGTAGCTAATTATATGACTGATTTTCAAGTTCAAAGAATGGCAAAGGCCAAGTCTACCCCCCGGATCAAATCTCCTGACGAGCTGCTAGCCAAGGGTACACAAGGTAATCCCCGTTCAGCTCCATCCTCGCCCAAATTGGGGGTCGAAGTGGCCTCCACTAGTTCTAGCTCAACCTTAGGAGAGGCCTCATCCAGCTCCTCTTCTGGCAGTTCGTCGAAGAGTTCGTCCTCGGAAGGGGCGTCAACTTAAGCGAAAAGGCTGTGCGCCTGAAGGACTAGAGGCGGAGATTGTGGTGGAAGGGCCGGAGTTCCCCGGGGCCCCAACTCTCTCGGATTCGCAGGATGGTCCGGGCAGTCACTTCCCTGACCCGAAGGTCGTCACTACGTTAAAGAGGTCGATCCTCGAGAAGCAGTACCTTCTGCCCGCCGAATATACCTTTGTGATCCCCGAGGTGGATGCCATCGTGAATGAGCCGCCCGCAAAATGTATAGTTGTTTACCCTGTGGCTCTCAATTATGGTCTCCGGTTTCCTCTTCATCCGGTGATCGAAGAGATCTTAAACAAGTATGAACTGGCGCCCGCGTAGGTTGTGCCCACGTCTTGGCACAACATTTGCTCCTTCATTGTAACTTGCGAGTTGCGCGACCTCACTTGCTCAGCGTGGGCATTTAGCCTCGTGCAAACAGTTTAGAGGTCTCCGAAGGAGACCAGCAACCTAGGGTGGTATTAGTTCAACAATAGGCCGGGCTTCATGACGACCATCGAGAAGAAATTAAAAGTGAAGCACTGGAAGTATGACTTCCTTTTCGTGAACCGGAAGTCAGGTTGGGGAGACGTTCCTGACTGGAATGAGAGTAAACCCGTGAGGAACCCCTTTGGGGAGCCCACGACCGAGGAGAGAAAGACAACCCGTTACTTCCAGTTTTACATGTGGGAGGATGACAAGCCTCGACCCATCCCTAAGTTTATGGCTCAAGCAATTAAGTCTGTGAAGGGCCCCGAGAGGAGGAGGTGCAAGTCTAGTGATAGGGCGCCTTTGAATTAGCTCCCCAAGTTGAAGGTCTTTGCGAGCGATTTCTTTCTCGCAGCAGCTGGCCTTCTGATCCTTAAGAATTATTCCAAGGGTATTTGGTCGTCCCAATACTGGTCATCTTTATGTTTGGTGTTGACCTGACTTCTGTTTTGTTTTATGTAGAGCAAGCGAGGGCAAGGTTGACCATCTTCAAGACCGGGGACGCCACTCCGGAGCAAGTGGCAACCGACACCAAGCGCCGCGCGAGAAGAGGAGAGGCAGCGCCTCGTCACCTAACAATCCAAGAAGGTGCAATTTTTATCCTTGTTTGTCCCCCCTTTCTCGTGATCCTTGGATTTTACTGACTAAGTCATTTGTTCCGCAGTCACCCTCCCTCGTCCCCTGCGGGAAGAAGCCCATTATCAGCTTATTGGTCCGAAAGTAGCAATAGGTCGAAGCCCATTCAGACGAGGCCGTGGCCTCCGCCCCTCTTCAAATGGGGGAAGCAGGAGCCGGATGGTCTGCCCCTCAGCAGTCGGGATGCCGATCACTTGGAGATCGCACCCCCGACCTTGAGGAACAAGCCGCCCCCTCTAAAACTGTAAGGGTCACTTCCCAAGCTACCGGTGGTTCCCCCCAATCACCCAGCGGCCATCCACCAACTTCATCAAGGTGGATTCTACTGCCAAGTTCTCACTCGTCCAGGAGCTAGTTAAGTCCTGGGACTTGGTCACCCCTGGAGCTTCGGATCCCCCAAAGGTCACTGAGGAGGAAGTGGCAATGGTCGAGGCATTTGCCCGCGAAGTGAGAGGTATGACGAAATGCCAAAGTTTGGAGGGGCTTGTTACTCGGTTCCAGCAGCGTGGGGAGAAGATGAAGGCTGAGCTGGATGCCCGGGAAGCCGAAAAGAAGAACCTGCAGCGCCAACTAGAGGAGACACTTGCAAAAGCTGAGGCCGAAGCAGCCGCAGGGTCGGAAAAGGCGGCTCGGGCCAGGGAACAAGGTTATCAGCAGGGCCATACTGATACCCTTGGGTATTTACATAAGGTCTTGGTGACGCTAGCCCAGGAGTTTCAGGAGGACAACTATTTTGAGACCTACCTCCATTATGTGGGAAGGCGCCAGCGAGTAGAAAATGAAGGCCGTGACCTCGACGAGATGGAATTTACCCCTCCTTCTGGCGAGGGCGAAGGTGCGGGGGACAAGGCCACCAACCCCCTAGACACTGAATCTGAGGCTTCTGAGGAGGAAGGCCACGAGGACAGGGGAGAGCCTGATGTGTAACCACCCTTTTTTCCTTGTATTTTTTGCTTTTGAATTGTAGGTTCTATCCACTTTGTTAATGAAGAACGTTCATTCCTGTCTACCTGCTTCTTTTGTTGCCCATTCTTCTATCTTGTACTTGTTCTTTCGCCTTAACTTATATTCTCATGCTTCATGTCTTTGTGTGCCGTGGGGTAGTAGTGGCCCCCAGGTGAAAGGACAAGTGATGTGTTAGTTGGCTGAGGGTCATGAGGATTGTGATGGCTCTGGAAGTCGTGCTTGTTGACCTTTAGCGTCTATTGAGGCTAAGAGTGTAGCGACCGGCCGTAAGGCCGTGCTCAAGGACCCTTAGTCCCCATTGGGGCTAAGAGTGTAGTGACCGGCCGTAAGGCCGTGCTCAAGGACCCATAGCCCCCATTGGGGCTAAGAGTGTAACGACCGGCCGTAAGACCGTGCTTAAGGACCCTTAGTCCCTATTGGGGCTAAGAGTGTAGTGACTGGCCGGAAGGCCATGGTCAAGGACCCATAGCCCCCATTAGGGCTAAGAGTGTAGCGACCGGCCATAAGGCCCTACTCAAGGACCCTTAGTCCCCTTTGGAGGTAAGAGTGTAGCCTGTAGCCCCCATCGAGGCTAAGAGTGTAGGGACCGGATGTAAGGCCGTGCTCAAGGACCCTTAGCCCCCATTGAGGTCAAGAATGTAGTGACCGACCGTAAGGCCTTGCTCAAGGACCCTTAGCCCCCATTGAGGCTAAGAGTTTAGCAATCCGCAGTAAGGTTGTGTTCAAGGAGAAGAAGAATTGCCTATGAGTGCAAAGGCGGCCTTCGTGGGCTTCTGATTTTATTGCTTGTACTCAAGGTGTACATATTGGCTGGAGAGAAAGAAAAACATGAGCCTAAGTGTAGTACTTCCTCAGGTTGCTACTATGCCAGGTTCGTGGTATGGGAGAGCCGCTGATGGTCCCAAGGCGATACGTCCCGGGAGGACGTGGGAAACAACTTTGTAGGGGCCTCCTCAGTTGGCCGTTAGTTTTCCATGTTCTCCTGCCCGTCCTACAGCCTCCATGAGCCGAAGGACGAGGTCCCCCACTTGAATCGGTTGTAACCGCATCGTACGATTGTGCAGGCGTGTGATGTGGAGTTTATAGAGAGCTTCTTGAATGAGAGCGTCACCTCGGATAGAGGGGAGGAGGTCGAGAGCTTCGCGGAACGTTGAATTGTTCAACTCCTCTTAGAAATTTGTCAGCCAGTGAGTGTGAAGAGCGACCTCAACTAGTAAAACAGCTTCGGACTTGTACGCTAGAGTGAAAGGGGTTTCACCAGTAGCGGCTTTCTCAGCGGTGCAGAGGGGCCATAGGAAGCCATGCAATTCGTCGGCCCACTTGCCCTTTGCATCGTCAAGTTTCTTCTATAGGCCATGAAGGATAAACTTATTGCCCGCCTCGGCTTGGCCGTTGGTTTGAAGGTGAGCCACAGCCGTGAACCGCACTTGACAACCCAAATTGCTCAGATAGTCCGTGAGCTTACTGGTATCAAACTGCCTGCCGTTATCAATGATGATGGCCCGTGGGATGCCGAAACGGGTGATGATGTTTCTCCAAATGAACCTTCGTACCTCAGCTGTTGTTATGGAGGCTACGGCCTCGACCTCTATCTATTTGGTGAAGTAGTCGACCGCCACAAAGAGATACTTATGCTGCCCTGTAGCTTTGTGGAAAGGACCGAGGATATGCATTCCGCATGTGGCGAATGACAGGGGGATGATAATTGGTGTCATGGCCGTGGAGGGGACTCGTTGGATGGGGGTGAACTTCTGGCATTTGTCACAAGTCCGCACTAGCGTCATGGTATCCTCCCGCAGGCTGGGCCAGTAGTAGTTGTGCAGATAGCCGTGACAGCTAAGGCACGACCCCCAGCATGTGTGCTGCACATGCCTTCGTGCAGCTCTTCCAGTATCTTCTTCCCTTTTGCTGAGGTCACACAGCGTAAGAGGGGACGGGCAAAAGACCTCTTGTATAGGATCCCCTCGTACAGGATAAACCAGTTCAACCTCTTCTTCACCTTTTCCGTTTCTTTGGGATCCGGGGGCAGGGTATCGTCAGTGAGGTACGAGCAAATGGGATCCATCCATGTCGAGCTCCTGTCTAATCATAGTACCTTATGTGGATCGATGCTCCTCTTCTCCTTCAGGATCTCCCACTGAATGTTTTTGGGCTTTCTATCATTGGATGAGCTAGCTAATTTAGACACGGCATCGGCCTGTCGGTTCTCTAAACGAGGATGTGCGTGATTGCAATATACTTTAGTAACCTAGTGGCTTCCCGTACCCTTCGAACATAGGCGGCCATAGTATCGTCCTTTGTTTCATATGCACCATTGAGCTGGCTGACGACTAACTGGGAGTAAGAGAAGGCTTGGACGGAATCAGCTCTCGCAGTGTAACATAGCTCTATTCCCGCGATGAGAGCTTCGTATTTGGCTTCATTATTGGATGCCTTAATCATGAACTTTAGAGTATGCTCGTACTGTGCCGCAGTTGGACTTTTAATGATGAGGTCGACCCTACTCCCGTCCTTAGTGGATGAGCCATCCACATATGGGTTCCAAGGTCGCGGACGCGAATTCCCTTCTTCGGCAGGCGTCGTGCTCTCGGCAAAAAAGTCAGCCAACGCCTGGGCTTTGATGGCCCTCTGAGGTTCAAAGGCCAGGTCATAGCGGGAGAGTTCGACGACCCATTTCAAGAGCCGCCCTAAAGCATCTAGCTTTTGAAGGACGTTCTTGAAGGGCTGATCCGTTAGGACTAAGATTTTGTGAGCCTCAAAGTAGGGCCTTAGCTTTCAACTGGCCATCACTAAGGCATATGCGAATTTTTCAACGAGAGGGTAGTTCACCTCCGCCCATAACGACCCCCTGGTCGTTGAAATGAAGATAGCAGGCACGATTGTTTGGCGGATTCTGATCGACATAGGTAGTTCAGTTGACATCATAACATGGGACTGTTTCAAGAAGCTCGCGCACCCTGGACGTGACTATGTTTGACAAATAACTACTGATTGTTAATTATTAAATATTTATAGTTATTAGTTATTAATTATTTAAATTAATTTTTTAGATTAAATATTTAAATTAGTTGTTTATACAAAAAATATTTAATAAAATTAACTATTTTAAAAATATGTTTGATAAAAATTTTATGCAAAATTCTACCATAATTTAATTTTTTTTTTAATTATGGTGGTTGATCAATGTGAACCCTTGATTTTTGTTACATGCATCTCAACCGTTGAACATATTAAGCCATTACGGATGAAACAACTTAACATTAAGACAAGAAATCCCACTACTTTTAGGACTTTCTTTTGAAGCATTTTTTTTTAATTTTACAACTCTAAGAAGTATTTGAGTTTTTTGTTTACGTATTTTGTTTTTCTCACTCGATCTTCATTCAAACTCTAACCCACGCCCATGGTCATGGAGGCTTCACAATCTAATTTCTTGTTTTTTTCAGTTTGTTTTCCTCTTCCGTTCTATCCTTCTTTTTTAAGCTTTAGCTTTTTGGAAATATTTTTAGTATTCGTCCTACCATGAATATTGCATACATCAACTTGTTGTTCCCTACATAATTACTCTCAGAATCAAAGATCTCTTTTTTGTTTTTTATTTGAGGGGG
Organism: Selenicereus undatus; assembly: GCA_017589665.1. Taxonomy (NCBI): domain Eukaryota; kingdom Viridiplantae; phylum Streptophyta; class Magnoliopsida; order Caryophyllales; family Cactaceae; genus Selenicereus; species Selenicereus undatus. The sequence continues at coordinate 39,363,640 of JACYFF010019584.1, forward strand.
AGGGTATCGTTTTCCTTCTCCTATGTTTCCAAAGCTTCCAGAGTAAAATCGTTCGATCCCACTGAAAGAGTTATGTTTCTTTTTGATCTAATTGATCTTAAAGATAAAAATATGGTCTCTCCTTCTATAGCTCTCTCGCTCTCTCTATGCACATACACAAACCCTTCCCAATCCCCCCTCTCCCCCAAAATCTAATAAAGCAAAATAGCCCTACATCTAAAAGTACAATAAAAGGCACTAAATTAGCCCAGGGCTATAGATTGCACGTGATCAATTTTATTGAAATACAAATTATGAGAACCAAATATTTAATTCTTGAAATTGAGTTAATTGACAATAGAAATGGAGAAAAGATGAGATGGAGGAAAAATGAGATTAGGAACAATCAATCAAAAGAGTGTGGAAGAGAGAAATAGTGGTGAGCGTGACCGGAAGCGAGAATGGCAGAGAGTGGTTTACTGGAAAAATAAATTAATTAATTAATAAAATTGTCAGTAATTTTTAACCTATTATTATAGGTTGCCTTGCACGAAGTGGATGGTTGAGATGGTTTCCAACTAGATTAAGGGTTAATTAATAAATTCAACTATAATAATTGAATTTTTTTTTCAATTATGATAGAATCTTCCAAGTTTTATTTATGTCCTTACTTTTAGATTATTTTGTAAGGGTGATGATACGTGTCTTGCCGCAAGACACTCTTAAATGTCTTGCTTTAACTTAAATTAATGTGTTTTATAATTTAAAATTACAAAATTTTTAATAATTACAACTTATCATGAGTTTTAAAACTTTAATATTCATCAGCTACGCCAATAAATAAAAATTAAAATTGTAATTGGATAAACTCTATTCGGGAAGGCATATTATATGTCTAATTTTGTAAATGTGAAAAATTATGTGAAAGGATAATTTTACGCGATTTGTAAGTTTTGACATCTTTCCACTATTTAATGATACCATTTTTTCAGATTTAATAGATAATAATATATATTTTAAATAAAAATAAGACACTTTTTAAGTGTCTTATAGCAAGACATTTATCATTTTACTATTTTGTAATTGTTTTTTATTTATTAATTATCTATTGTCATTTTAAAAGAATTCATATGTATTGTACGAATCCTTAATTTTTGTTACTAGTTTGTACATAATTTGAGCCTCTTATAGACTTTATTTAAATATAAACAATCTCTCCGTCACCCACTGGGGATGGTGCAAATCCTTGCTCATGCCCCACCTATATTCAAAACTACTTGACTTTAAAAGGAGGCAAATCCACAAGTATAGAATTAGAACAAATTTAAATAGTCATATCACCCCGAAGTTAAGGATCCAAACACAGTCCACAATTCATAATTTCTAATTTGACACTATAATTTCAACTAAGAATCACCTCAAAATAAAATAGGACCTTGAATATTGATTACTTGCAAAGACCTACCTTAATCAAAAATAGTATACCACTAAGGGCTTCAAAATTTCATTTAAAATGACGTTTAAAGATCTTATGCTACACAGATATACAGATATACATACATACATATATATACATATAT
>JACYFF010019584.1:39375198-39399695 GCA_017589665.1 Selenicereus undatus
ATATATGTGTGTGTGTGTGTATGTATATGTATATATATATGTATATGTATATGTATATATATGTATGTATGTGTGGAGGGGAGGGTTCTAGTAAGCCCGCCGTTATAGGCATGCTCCAGTCATTAGGTAAGCACCTTTAATATGAGCCATCCACTTTTGATTCAAGGCTAGGATTAAATGACCTCTTGTAGCGTTTAAGAAAAAGAAAACGAAAGAACAACCTTGGGGGGGGGGGGGGGGGGGGTTCGAAAAAAGCAGTAATAGAACACGTTTCTCTCTCTACCCCTCTCACTGTCAACTGTCCAGCTCCCTCTCTTTTTCTCTCTAAGCCCCTACGGTGTCTCTCTCTCTCTGTGTCTACGGCTCTCGGCTGGCCGGCGACGGTGGTCGTACGCCTGAAGTTTCGCCGCATTTGAGCCCCCCAACCACCGGTGAGTGTGTGTGTGTCTCGGTTTACGGACTTCGATTGTAGTTGAAGAAACTGTCTTTCTCTGTCTATCTCTCTCTCTAATCCCGACGGCGTCTCTCTCTTTGTTTTTAGCCTCCCGGCTGGCCGGGGACAGTGGTCGTTCGCCTAAAGCGTCGTCGCCTTCAAACCCCCCTAACCGTTGGCGAGTTTCTGGGCGTGGAGTTTATGGGCGATGGTGTGCAGTTTTGGATATCTCTCCTCTGTTGTCCCACATAACGCTATTGCGGTTTTGGGCATGGTTGTCTTACGAACAAAGTACCAAAGATACACCGGTAGTATGTCGCCCTTATCACCGCTAGAAACTCCTTGTTGGACTCTCCGTGTTAGAAACTCCAAATAAGATTTTGAATTCATTTGCACAATTAAATCTAGGGTGTTTGAAATATGGTATGATGTTTGTAGCTTTGGTTGAAACTTGCTTTGTTTCTTCCGAGTTATGTTGTTACTTTTCTTTGACAAAATAGTTGTGATTGGGAGTTAGTTATTTTGTACTTTCTTTGATTTGATTGTCATCTTGTTTGTATGAATCTGAGGGGTAAAGTATCATGCTGATGGTAATGATGGCTTGGCACTTGAAGTAAATTGTGGATAGAAACCAGTACTTCGTGTTCATATTAGTTATTTGTCATTGATGCATATGAAATTTGCCTAGATTACCTAAGGATTGGTGGTCAATAGAGAATGAATTGATGCTCTGTGTAGTAATGTCTACGTTCGGAATACATGCATGTTTTGTTTACGGGTCTTGGAGGTGCATTACGAGTGCCTACCATGTGTTCGATATAATGTCTCTTAGAACTGTTGGTTTATGGATGTCATTTTATGGATCTAAGCATTTGAGGTTTTTTGGCACTTTTAGTTCATTATGTTTCAACGTGGCAGCGTGTGGTTGCTGTTGGTTCGATATAATGTCTCTTAGCCTTTGGATAAATCCTATTAGCTCAATTGTAGAGCGATGTGCACTTGTACAAAGATGTGGGTTCAAATCCCACATAGGCTTGGTTGTTTGCATTCATGATTTGCACTCAACATCTCAAATGAAGCCACTCTTTGATAGCCAAAACCAAACATAATTGTACAAATTGATCCAGGAATTGGGAAGCACAACATATAAACTCCTAACCATTAAATTCAAACATAAACAGAACGTTGCAAACAAGAAATAATACAATCAACAATCACTTTAACTAGTTGAATACACTTGTACATCAAATTAAACTTAAAAAGTTCACTTCTCCATAACATTTACTTGATTTGATTATTCTATTACTTGCAAGTTTGGGAGTTGCATTCATCTACATCACACATTGGAGAGCTTTAACCTAAACAAAAAAGAAGAAATAATTAGAGTAGAAAAAAACCATTGTATTAGTTAATCTACATAAGTAATTAAAGGAACCATGTTTTACCTCAAATTAGGAGAGCTTGGTGGGACAATTACGACTATCATGATAAGCTTATTGACCACAAGCTTTACGAAGCCTCAACCTTTTCTCTTTCTTTTCCACCTTTAAGTTGTTTCCCACTTCCTTCGGTATAGCATTGTCTAGGTGGAAGAATGTCTATTTGATCGGGAGCACTCGATCTAATAAATGATTCCAAGTCACTTATTTTTCTTTCACTTGTAGTACCAACCAAGTCCTTCACTTCTTTCAAAACATTTTGAATACCTTTACTAACAATGGTGAGCTTTTCACCAGCCATGTGCATACAATCCAAGAATTTTAACCAATTTCTTGAAATTAGCTTCTCTTCATGTTGCATTTGAAAGCGCACCTCTAAAAGAGTACCATCGACATTAAAAATTGGCTTGCTTGCCGCCATCTTAGTCCATCGGTTCAAAATGTAATACGATGGCAATTCATGCAATCTCTTCCCCTTCAAAACACATAGAATATGCAACAAGGAATACCTTCACATTCAAACGTCTTACATGAGCAATATGCCACATGATTAGAGGGGTTATACATAACTTGTCTCTTAATAGTCCTATTTTGGCTATTATCTGCTATAGTGATCACTAGCCCCTCATCTATTGGTTGCTCATCCTCAACCTCACTCGCCATAAAAGCATTCTAAAAATCTTCTTGAAACTCATAAAAATTAGCATAAGTATAGATTTCACCTACATGTCTCTCTAAATATTTGGTGGTCTTCAATATAGAAAGTGAGGAAGAGGTTTCATTGTCTGCCTGCAACTGATCGTGTCTTTGTAATTCCACTGTACTCTCAAATTGCATCCAAAACTCAACTAAACTCAAATGTGGATTTATGAAATTGCTGAAGAATTGATTCTCACTTTCGGATCTAGATGTAGTTCTCAACACTGCTCCCAAAACAAATCCCTGAAATAAGCAGTTATCCACACATCTCGAATATCATATAAATGTGACAACCATGCATTATTTTGCAACCCAAATTCTTGGATAATTGTTTGCCACTCTTGTTCAAATTGTATTGGAGTTTATGAGTTGTTGTTGTTTATATAGCATCCCACTTTCTCAGATGATTTCCTTATGATATACCAAATGCAAAACTTATGAGTAGTTGACTGAAACTTTTCTTCTATTGCTACTTTTATTGTAGGATCTTGATTAGTAATGAGACAAATAGGCATAGGACCTCCCATTGCATCCAGAAACTTATCAAACAACCATTTAAAGGGCTCTGCTTTTTTATCCCCTAAGAATGCAGCCTCGAATGTGACACAACCCATGGTAATCCAATCTAGTGAATGGAGCAAATATCATTTCGTATCGATTAGTATCATATGTTGTATCAAAAGATACAACATCACCATATAATGAACAATTTAATCTTGCAATACCATCTGCCCAAAACACATCTTACAATACCATCGTAGTTGTCTTTCGATTGTGGTAAGGTAGGTTTGGTTGTTTTCCGCATGTTGTGTTTGTATACACGTAGGACTTGTATCTGGAAAGAAATATTGTTTGCCTACGTCTATTGGCTAAGGTATGGTACCTTCCCCTACTTTGTTGTCCTGTTGTTTACATAGTTATAACCCCTTATTTATTAGTACTCCTTGTTCAATTCCGTGATACTTATCCTAAATTTTGCTCCTTAAAACGTGTTCACAAAATCCTTCCTCTATAAAATGTTTCCATAAAATCCGTCTCCCATAAAATGTTTTCACAAAATCTTATTTTGTGTGTCTCTTGAAATCAGTATCTCAATGAGCAGTCATGTCGGTTGAGGTAAGGTTGCCCACATCTGGATCTCCCCAAACTCCACGAAAGTGGGACCCACATTGAGAGGTGTTGTTGTTGTTGTGTATCAACCTGTAACTCATATGCAAAATAGAATGACTGATGAACCACTTGCTTTCTCTTAAAATTCTCAACAAACATTTATGCATTAGAATCCTTGATAAATGTTTTCAAGTCTCTTTAAAAATTTTTTAAGTCTTGTTTACTATATCCAACATTTTCAAAGCCACCAACTTGCTATGTTATAATACGATGAGCTTTAGAAGGACCAATATTAGTACGACTGAGTGGCTTGAATAAAGTTCTATGTGTACTATTCACACACCTATTGGAATTTAACATGTGATTCTTTCTAGGAGTGGCAAGTAGATGTGTATGGCCTTCATGAAATCTAAAAAGAACAAATGTTCCATTTGTTGTTCTTTTAAACATTTGTTCTTCTTTTAAACCCAAACATTGCATTACAACCCTCCCTAGTCAACCTCACTTTCTGATTGGGGTTCACATTGGTTGAAGCTCTTCTAAATCCTTGTTTAAAGCACACATAATATTTATACTTTTGAACACCTTTTTTACCCTTCTTAGATGACCATTTACGAAGGCTAAAACCAACATTATGCGTATAAGATTTGTAGAAGTTCTCACATTGTTCCAAGTTGGAAAATTCCAAACCTTCTTTTGGTTTCAATTCCTCCGCACAAAAGGGACCCACTCTTTGATAACACGCATAGGACTTTTGAATTTTTCTTCCCCTTCAAGAGTTGCTTCCATTTTATAACCTACAACGGTAATCACGCATAAATTTAATATGTAAGAATTTTAGATATGTATTGAACAAAATATAGAAATACACATGACCTACAAATTGAGAAACCACATAACGATAATTCTAGAATTGAGAAACCACATATCCTCAATCTTGAATATATTCAAACGTATATCATGTGACTTACAATTTTCAATAATAATGACTCGCCTTGCATCCAAAATTCCAAATCCTATCCTCTAAACTAAAATCTATCACTTCTGGCCAACTTTTAGGTACTAGCTTTTAATTCAAACAATATGGGTCTCAATAAATGAATGACACAACAAGCAACAACATACTTCAATTGCAACTGTTTCAAGCATAAAGGTACTATGAATCTACACATCACAAATTGAGAAACCACATAACGATGGCAATTCATTCAAGTAAAGAATAAATGTACTTCAATAGGAATTCATTCAATAACAATTGATTCAAGCCCAAAAATTTCAAACCTTCATTCAAGAGTTGCTCTGGTGAGTGAGGGACATCGTCGGTAAGAGCATAAATTCAAATTTCCGTTGAATTCGCCATGCCCAGTACAATCGAAGCTCGGACACTGTCGCCCATAAACTCCACACCCAGAAACTCGCCGGCAGTCGAGGGGTTCGAAGGTGGCCAGGCTTCAGGCAAACGACCACCGTTGCCGGTCGGCAGGGAGTCGCAGATAAAGAGAGAGAGAGAGAGATGCCATAGGGGCTCAACGAGAGACAGAGATACGAACGGTTTCTTTGAGTACAATCAAAGCCCGTACACCGTCACGCCCAGAAACTCGCCAGCGGTTGGGGGATTCGAAGGCGACGAGACGTCAGGTGAACGACCACCGTCGCCGGCTGGCCGTGAGGCGCAGACAGAGAGAGAGAGAGAGAGACGCTGTGGGGCTTTAGAGAGAGAGAGAGAGAGAGACGCCGTGACTGATGGTTGAGAGCGAGAGAGGCAGAGAGAGAAACGTGTTCCGTTGCTGCTGGTTTCGAACTCCCCCCGAGGCTGTTATTTCGTTTTCTTTTTTCTTAAATGCTAAAAGGGGTCTTTTAATCCTAGACCTTGAATCAAAACTGGATGATTAAGATTAAAGGTGCTTACCTAAAGTGGGGTGCTTACTTAAACCCTTTCCTATATATATATATATATATATATATATATGTGTGTGTGTGTGTGTGTGTGTGTGTGTGTGTGTGTGATGTTAGAAGCATTTACTTCTAGATCCTACTAGTATTTGACCCTTGATCACTGCGACAGTAGTAGGATGGTTAAATGCCATTGAATAAGAGCAGCGATGACAACGAGGTGGGAATTCCCCATCATTGACGGGAACCCGACCTATGCTAGAGAACAATCTCCACACCTAATGAGGGACGGGGTGATGCCGGGGAAATTATTCCTCAATCCCTACCCCGAATCCTCATCTAAAAAAAAACAATAGACTTTTTGTTTGGGAATGGCATCATGATGCTTGTACAAGTTTTAAACCCTGGATGTAAAAGCCCAACCCCATCATCCACCTCTCTCTCTCTCTCTCTCTCTCTGTCTCCCTCCCTCTCTTGCCCCCTCCCACCTTCCTCTTCTGTAGAAGCTTATGTGAAGAAATTGGATAATATACTCTTAGCTAGCACCGCTCCTCGTTTTTCTTTCTTACCACGCCTCTTTCACATAGTCCTATATGTCTTTTTGCTTCCTAGCAGACTCTAGACGTCTTCGACGACTACTAATTGGAAATGTTAGAAAAAGATGCCATTAGTTGTTCGCACTCTAGATATGTCGTCTCCACTATTCTTCCTCCATTAGGTTCTCAAAATTTGCCGACATTGAAGGCTTACTATCATGATTCTGATTTGAATTCTCTTGTAGGAGATTGATAATTTTGTTTATTTTTGCCTAATTGTATTCATTTTTTATAATGAATTACCTATAAAAAAATAATTTTGAGCGTTTCATTTTTTGTTTGAAATTGGTACAGTTTTAGAGTTGGTTTTAGGATGGAGAAAGGTTTCTTCCCTCGAACTGGAGATAGGGATGGGGGCAGTGGAAGGTCTGAGCAGCAAGGATTAAGGCGGGGATGGCACTCCCCTAACCCCAAACCACCTCATACCATCTCTAAGAAAGATAGGTTAGTTGATATTCATCTAATCACTTCGTTCATTACTAAGTGCTTAATACGTGCATTGTTTTGGGTAATTTATCAGTGATTCTTAGGTGATTATATGCTTCAATGATTGGTTTTTGCCCAATTCCCATTTTATGCTTGAATATGTGTGTTTGACGCAGTTTGCGGGGTTTAAAGACATTTTAACCCATCATTGACTCGCTTTGCTGAGGTTGTGAGTTGTCAAAATTTCGCAACAGATGTTTCCCCAATCCCTAATGCCCATGGCACCAAGAAATAATAAGGAAAATTGAGTCAATAGCCACTATGAACCCTTCATGGTGAAGCCCACGATCCGTAATGTGGGAGTTTTCCTATATTAAAGCCTTGTCTCCACCAGTTCTGCATTCCATCTATGCATCGTCCATCATCTTCATCTCTCATTTTCATCCGTTCACCATTCCACTGGAGGAACAAAACACTCAAGACAAAGCATTGCTAATTAGAGGCCTTGAAGATTAAAAGATTGTGAGAGGAGTTCTGTTAGATGAGCATTTCTTTCTCTTTTCTTTTTAGACTCCTTTTAGATTAGTTTCATTCATGTTTTTAAGACTTTTTTGAATTTGTTAGAGTAATTGTGATTTATTAGTTTCTTTTAATCTAAGGATTTGCTAGCCAAACAATGATGTTGGATTCTTAGTATTAAAATTCTTGTGCTTGATATTGTTTTGGAGTAGATTCAATATAGTATTGTGTTTGGCCAAATTGCTTGCATAATATTAGGTAATTGGTTAAAGTACCAAGGGATAATCCATTATTAGATTAGCAAGAGTAGACTTGACTTTGTAATACTCAAGAGAAGATTGCATATTAAGAGGTCAATTTGATAATCTTGATCTATAAATTAGAATAAATTGAGATCTCTTAAGAAATGGTTAATAAGATTAGTTTGAGTAATTCATTCCATTTCAACAAAAAAAAAAGACTTAAATTTTATATGGTCCTCAACCTTTGAATCATCCAACACTTGAGAATGCCCATGCTAGATTATTCAACTCATTGTTGGTGAATCAATTCCCTAGGTCTCTTAAATTGATAGATTTCTCTTCCATGATCAAGTTGTTGCCTAGCTTGGTTCAATCGCTCTTTAAACGTTGATTCCGCTTAGCCATTTAATAGGATAAAACTTGATAAATTTCACTGATCCTTATGAAGGACACTTGATTTTACTACAATCCCCTATGCACTTGTGGCGGTGATCAAGTTTTCGGTGCCGTTATTAGGGATCAAGTTGTCAAATATTGAGATAATCCTTATAAGATTAAATAAGCATTTTTTCTTTTTTATTTTGATCTATTAATTGGGTAGTGTTTCTGTTTGTGCTTGCAATACCTTTTCCATTTAATGCAAAGTTCTATCCCATTCGAACCCGATCCTAAAATTGAGAGGATTTTTTCCTTAAGGAGGAAGAGGCAAAGAGTAGAGAAGCACAAAGAGGCATGCTTCGGAATCTTGTCACTCTAGTTGAGCTCAAACTAGTACTTACCTCAATGGTGCAAAAATCCTAATTTGGTGAATAGCAAATCCATACCTACACCTTTTTGTCTTTCTAGAGATGTATGGTGCTTTGAAGTTCAATGGAGTCTCCAATGATGCCATCTTCCTTCTTTTGTTTTCATTCTCACTTAGAGATAAGGTGAGGGCAAGGCTCCATTTATTGCCACTGAGGCCAATTGCTACACTGGCTAAGCTCATTAAGATATTCCTTGCCAAGTTCGTCCCTTCCAGCATACGGCGAGTCTGAGGAACCAATCACAACCTTTGTTTAAAGGAGGATTGGACACTTTATGAGGCTTAAAAGCGTTTTAAAGAACTACTACGGTTGTGCCTCTACCAGGAACTCCAAAAGTGGATGATTGTGCAAATTTTCTACAACGGAGTCACTTAGTTAGTAAGTTCCACCATTGATGCGATGGTGGGTGATATTTTACTGAACAAGATGGATTATGAGGCCTATAATTTGATTGAGGAGGTGACCTGTAACAACCACCCATAGTGAGAGGGGACAATCTAAAAAGGTGGGAGGTACGTTGGAAATTGATGCTTACTTTGTTTTATGCTAAATTAGAAACAATAACTCAAAGATTGGACTGTTTGAATGTCAATACCATGAATTTAGGTGCCCCTCCACTTTCGTGTGACATTTGTAGTTTGGTTGACCATTTGGCTGTGAATTTTAAAGTTGGAAGTCCTTTTGCCCAAGACCTTGGTCCAAGTCAATTATGTCAACTACTTTTTCACTAGCCCACTAATGATCCTTTTTCAAATACACATAATTCGGGTTTGAGGAATCACCCTAATTTCTCATATAGGACTACCCCTCCTGCTATATCACAAATGAATACTAGACCACCTCTTGGGTTTTAAAGGTCCCTCTTTCCCTAAGAAATTCCCTAAAAGTGTAACTTGAAGGTCATGATAGAGAGCATGCTTATGGCGCGACAAAAGCAAGATGAGCATATTAAGTAATTTGCCTTTAAGGTTGATGTGCTCACTACTCATAATAAGATGCTAGAACATCAAATTGCACAATAAGCTAGCTCTTCATCTATAACTCCCAGTAGAGTTCCTAGTAAGGTTGAGCCTAACCCTAGGGTTCAATCTGATGCCATGTTTTTAAGAAGTGGCAAACAACGTGCCAGCAAGGATGTGGTTATGACTATTATGAATGATGACGATGTTTAGAAGGAGGAGTCTAGACTGTCTAATGATTATACAGTTCATGATGATTGCATAATGCTAATGAGATTCCTAAGGACTCCAAAACGCTTCTCTAAAAACCTTTTACATTGTCTTTGCCTTTTACTGAAACAGTGGTTAAGGCTAAACTTGAATTGCAATTGGGAATTTTCTTGAGGTCCTAAAGAACTCTACATTAGCATTTCCTTTATCAATATCTTGTCTCAAATGCCTTCTTATGCTAAGCTTATAAAAGAGATTTTATTAAATACAAGAAAGCAAGAAGAGCATGAAACAGTGACATTGACTAAAGAGTGTAACGCTGCGATTCAAAGTATGCTTCTTGCTAAGCTTAACGATCTCGGTAACTTCTCCACCCTTTGCTTTATAGCGAATGTTTACGTTGATCTTGCTTTGTGTGGTTTGGGCTCCAGTGAGAGTTTGATGCCCCTTTCAATGAGCCAAAATTTGGACTTAGAAGAGATAAGATCCACCACTATTTCCTTACAATTAGCGAACCATTCTCTGAAATACCCAGTGGGTGTTTTAGAGGATGTCTCCTTTAAGGTGGGTGATTTGTATGCCTCAGTTGATTTTGTAGTCCTTGAGATGGAAGAGAACACATGCACCCCAATCCTTCTTGGGAGGCCTTTCTTGGCCACCACCAAGTTGTCCGTTGATATGGGTGAAGATCATCTGGGGTTTTATTTGTTTAATACTACCAAATTCTATTCTACTTTTTAATGAATGCAATAGAACTAATGTGATTGATAATATAGTAAGGAAGGAATTTGTTAACTAAGGCTTTAGTGATTCTTTTGAGTATCGTTTGTTGAATGAATGTGCTAATAAAGATGACAACCGGAGAGAGCATTTTGTGCCCAATTTTGGAAGCCACCCCACAAATTTCACCTAACCTTGTCAAGGTGGAAGACTTAGGTAAGAAAAGAGCCCTATCTTGATGAAAAGCTTGCCCCTGGGGTAGAATTCAAACCCCTCCATTCTTCTTTGGGGTGTGAATTTCTTGGCCCTACTTCCATATATCTTGTGATTATTAATGCAAATATAAGTGCACCACAAACTAATTCTTTGATTCAAGCCCTTATATTGCCTTGCAAAACCATAGGTATACCATTGACGAGCTTTAAACAATTCACCCTTTTATGCACTTGCTTTGTGTTTTAATAAAAGATGACTATAAGCCCTTGATTGAATACAAAAGAAGGTTGAATCTTAAAGTAAAGAAGTGCTCAAGAAACAGATTTTAAAATTGCTAAAATGCTGACATTATCTATCCTATCTTCGATATTAAGTGGGTAAGTTTGGTATATGTAGTGCTTAAAAAAGGGAGGATGATAATTGTGAAAGGTAAGAACAATGAGTTAATTCCCACCACGACAATCATGGGTTGGCGTATATGTATTGACTTTAGAAAGTTAAACAAAGCCACTTTTAAAGACGATTTTCCGCTTCTCTTCATTTGACCAAATGCTTGAGAGGTTACCAAGAACATTATGTTTTCTACCTAAATGGGTATTCGGGATTTTTTCAAATGCCCATCTATCCTAGTGACAAGAAAATGTCACATTTACATGTCCATATGGTACTTTTTCATGTAGAAGTATGACAGGGTGTGCAATACCCCCACTACCTTTTAACGTTTCATGATGACCATTTTCTCTAATTTTATTGAGGACAATATGAAAGTGTTTATAGATGATATTTTTTTTTGGGTATATACTACATTATTTGACCATTGTTTGCATAATCTATCAAAGTGTTGCAAACATGTAAGGAAATGAATTTGGTCTTAAATTAGAAAAAGTGTCATTTTATGGTACAGGAGGGAGTTGTACTTGCTTATGTTATTTTTAACAAAGGCATTGAAACTCACTAAGAAAAGGTGAAATTGATTGAACAATTGTCACCACCAACTTCTATGAAGAGTATGAGGAGTTATCTTAGACATGTTAGTTTTTAGCGGGTGGCGCTTGTTCATTAAAGAGTTTTCTAAAATTGCGAATCAGCTAATTACATGTCAGGGATGTGCCTTTTGAATTTAATGAAGAATGTTTGAGTGCTTTCCATTGGTGGAGGAAGCCTTGATTTTGGCTCTGGTAACGTAAACTACAAATTTCGAGCTCCCAGTTGAGGTGATGTGTAATTCAAGCAATTATGCATTGAGAGGCATCTTGGGTTAAAGGAAGGAGACTAAGTCCTACGCCATCTACTGTGCAGGTTGGACTTTAGATGACGTGCAAGTGACCTATGCCGTCACAGAGAAATAATTCTCAATAGTCGTCTTTGCCTTCGAAGATTTTTTGTTCTCGCTTAAGCATTTACTGCGGGTATTGAGACCATTAAGGAACGTCTAATAACTTATTGAGTACTATATAAAGTATTTGAAATACAAATTTTTTTTGGACTCAAACATGTTCTAAGAAAGTCGAGGTGCTTCGAGTTGTTTGTTGACACGAACAAAGTTAGGGAAATGATCTTTACCAACCATACTGCTTTTAAGCATCTTATGAAGAAGTCCTACTCTAAGCCTTACCTCATTAGATGTGTTTTTCTCCTCCAAGAGTTTGATTTAGGGATTTATGACAGAGTCAGATTGATGAATTTGGTGGTCTATTATTTATCTTGTTTGTGCCCCAAGCTTGCTCCCATTGAAGAGCTCCCTATTGATGATTCTTTCCAGGATGATCAACTCCTTGCAATCTCTCACCAAGACACTCCTCTGTATGTTGACTGGGTAAATTTCAAGGGGTGTGACATGTCCACAAGTGCACGGGTATCGTAGTATAAATTTAAAGATCGTTCTCAGGGATCAAAGTAATCTATCGAGTTAAAAGCCTATCGGAATTTGCTAAGCGATAAATCATTTCAAATGGTTGATTTAAATAAACGATTTAACTATTTGGAAATTCAATAATGTAAAAACATCTAGGAATTTGATTCACCAAGTAAAGAGTCAGATCATGGATTTAGGTATGCACTTTTCATAAAAAGAAGGATTCAAGAAATTGCAATCAAATTGAATTTAATCCTTTCTTTTGAAACAGACTAAATTCCCTAAACAAATTCAACTAACACTCTCTTGAGTGCATTTGACTTTAGTTTGGGTTGAAGATCTATGAATTGCTAAGTCTCCTCTAAACAAGCAATTCTCTCTCGAGTTTTGCTAAATTAAGTTATGTCAAAACGATCGGGTATAGAGTTTCACCTTTCGGTACCTTACCCTGCTACCTAACATAAGCAAGCAAAATTGGCCAAATTCCACTCACAACATTCCAATTTCAAGATAGACATGAATAATTCCAAACATGAAATAAACACAAGAATTCAAGGATAAAAGATCTAACAACAATTCTACGGCTAACAAATCTGTAGATTAGATAAAACTACTCACTCATGTTTCTAAATTCAACGTAAAGAAGAGTTTAAAACCAAATTCAAAAGAAGGAATGAAAACTTTATGTAAAAGCCCGACCCTAAATGATATTTATTTATTTAGTTAAGCACGTTATTAATTTTCTTACATTTGTTTCTCGCATTTAATCATCCCGATTGGGAAAAATTCAGTTGGGCCCTCATTTGCAATTCGGGTTTTTATTAACGTAAAATTTCTGGAAAGTTGATAGTAGGCCTTAAGGCTATTTCAAGGGTTGAATGAGGGAGAGAAATATGTTTTATGCCCAAAGAGAGGAAATACCTTGTCCTTTAAATCCTGTCATGAAAGTAAGTGAGCTCTTATGTTAAGGATATATTGGGTGTTGGTGTTATACTATTAACACTCAACCACAGGAAGAAGAAGCAGAAGATAACCATGTAAGTTGTGAATTTAGATTTGTTTTCCTAAAGAGTTATTGGGACTACCCTGTAAAGAGAAATTGATTTTGAGATTGAATTAAACCTTGATGCCCAACATATCTCTAAAGCCCTATATCGTATGGCCCTAATAGAGCTTAGAAAACTGAAGATTCAGTTAGATAAGCTATTATAAAAGGGACTTACCAGACCAAGTGCGTCACCATGGGGTGCCCAGTTCTCTTTGTAAAGAAAAAGGATGGAACCTTGAGGTTATGTGTCGATTACAGAGGGTTGAACAAGATCACCATCAAGAACAAACACCTATTGCCACGATAAATGGTTTATTTGATTGACTATAAGGAGTAGGAGTCTTTTCCAACATTTATTTGAGATCAGGATACCATCAACTTAAGATTTTACCTGAACACATTCCCAAACTACATTTAGGATCGGGTTTGGGTCACTATGAATTCACTGTGATGCGTTTTGACCTGGCCAATGCCCCCGGCGGCCTTTATGGATCTTATGAATAGAGTTTCAGACCCTATTTATATATTTTTATGGTGGTGTTTATAGGGGATATCTTGATATACTCCGAGGACAGAGTGAGCATACTGTTCATTTGAGGACAATGTTGCAGACCTTGAGGGAACCTCAATTACATAGCAAATACAAGCAGCATGAGTTCTGGTTAGAAGAAGTGGTATTTTTGGGACATGTGGTTTCAAAGGAAGGGATAAAGGTTGATTTGCAGAAGGTGAAAGCACTTACAGAGTGCCCAAGGCTCACTAATATTATTGAGACCAAAAACTTTTTGCATTTAGCTAGGTATTATCGAGTTTTTGGAAGGATTTCTTTTTCAAGGATAACATCTTCCCTGACCAATTTATTAAAGGAAGCTACAAATTAGCAAGAAGATAGAGTAATAGCGTATAGCCCCCAACAGTTCAAGCTTTATGAGAGAAATCACCCTAACCATGACCCAGGACTAGCGGTTTTGGTTTTTGCACTAAAAATTTGGAAACATTACTTGCATGGAGTACCTTGTGAGAACTATAGTACTATACTGACCATCAAAGCTTAAAGTACATTTTCACTCATAAGAAGCTCAATTTGAGACAAAGGCGTTGACTAGAATTGCTTAAAGTTTACAACTTGCAGATCCAATATCACCCAGGAAAGGCAAATAATGTGGCAGATGCCCTGACAAGGAAGGCATAACATACCCCTAACACTATGGCCATCATTAAATTGAACCTCTTGAGAGGGCGTGAGAACTTGGATGTTCAATTGGTGTCACATGGGCAAGCATATAAAAGTATCAATGGATCTAACTCTTTTAAGTTAGAGCCTATAGTACTTCAGGACCTAGGACCAACATTTCTATTTGAAGAAAGCATGGAACTCTCAGTGGTCAATATTGTGAAAATACTAGCAGAGAAATTTACATAAAATATCAGGGTAAAATGATGCAGACATTGACCACAAAATCATATTTTAGGTAAGGAAGATCTTCTTCAACATTCAATGAGGTGACATACATCAAAGACTCTTGAAAACAAACTATTGGAATCGACAAAAAGCTATACTGATAAAAGAAGGAGATCCCCGGAGGAGTTCCAGGAAAATGATGAGGTTTTTCCATAAAGTTTCATCAACTGAGGGTATAAGGAGGTTAAATTGCGAGCTAAATTGAGGCCAAGATCTATTGGACCATACAAGTTTATTGAAAAATTGAATTCCGCAGCTTATCGACTAGATCTGCTTACATAACTCAAACATGTGTACAACGTGCTACTTACCTCACAGCACAGGTAGTACGTCTCTGAACCAAACGTATTACGGTCAATGAGGGTCTAGTGTTTGAAGAGCACCCAGTCTAGATGCTAGATCACAGGATTAAGCAGTTACGCATCAAGCAGATAACTTTAATCAAAGTACATTGGACAAGTCATACCTCCTCAGAAGCCACTTAGAGAAACCAAGGATGAGATGCAAGCCAAGTACCCACATCTATTTAAGATAAACATGCATGTTTTGTCAAAGCTCATAAGTTTCGAGGACGAAACTCTTTAAGGGGAGAAAACTTTATGTAATAGCCCGACCCTGAATGATGTATATTTATTTAATTAAGCACGTTATTAATTTTCTTGCATTTGTTTATCGCATTTAATCATCCTGATTGACAAAAATTCATTTGGGCACTTACTTTGCAATTCGGGTTTTATTAACGTAAAATTTTGGGAAAGTTGATAGTAGGCCTTGATAATTATGGTTTAAGTGATCAAATTATTTTTCCGTAACATCACAAAAAATATTTAAATTTGAGCTACATAAAAAATTTATTGCGACAGAGCGCTTTATTACCGAGCCCAATTCATTTTGGGCCCAACTTGAAGCCCAAATGCTTATGGATTTGATTTAGTAAATTGTCATTATGTATATCTAATTGAAATTACCATAAAGCCCTTTTTTTATGAATGAACATCATCCAAGCATTAGGGTAGCATCAAAATCATGTTCCACCAAGATAAGTATTAGCTTTCTCCTTACTCTTCTCCACATATTCCTCCCCTTGCTCAACCACCTTCATCTGTCTCCTTAAAGCTTGTAAGTGAGGTAAAAACCTTAACCCAACTTTGTTTGATTCTTGGTTTTATGTTGGATTTTATTATATATCATGTTATCTTGATATAAACAAGTGTTATTTTGATGTTTTAATTGTTGGTCTTGAAAGTATGCAAGGGTTAAGGTTGCTCATGTTTATGCAAACTAAAGTTTGAAGTGATGGATTTGAATTGTTTTGTATTTGATTTTGTGATCTTTTGCATTAGTAATGGATATCATGATGTTTATGTTGAGTTTGGATGAGTTTAAATGCAAGAATAAGTTGGTCATAAGTTAGGGTTTTGGTGATCAAGCGTGGGTTGATTTATTTCTAGCATCAAGTCCATTATTTAATTATACTTGGATAAAAAAATGAACCTTGGATGTGTTCTTTAACTTGGGAAATCACATGAGGTGATTTTTTTTTATAAAAGAGTGTGTTCGTGCCAAAAATGAGTTATTTTTTAGGGTACTTTTACACCTGGTTTATGTTCGTTTTAATCGTATTTTTAACGTTTTTAATTAAGTTTATTTTATTTTGCAGGTTTTGAATAATTTCGAATAAATGGCCAAAAATGCGAGAAAAATGTCGAGACTTGAAGAACCGGGCAAAATCGTCAAAAATTGGTCCAAATTACAAGAAAAACCGGTCCAACAATTAAAAAAAAAACCAGACCGGTCGGTTTAATTAAAACTGGTTCACCCGAACCGGTTCAGCAAAATAAATCCCCTCCTCTTCTTTCTTTCTCTTGCGTCGCGTCTGTCTTCTCTCTTCCCCAACCCAGACCCCCAAAACCAGAAACTCCACCATCCCCTCCCCTACTCCTCGCCATCTCCATATCTCTCTTCCTCATCTCTCTCTTCGAATCCTCACCCCTCCCCACGACAACAACATCGTCATCACCATCAGAACCGTCCACCTCAGCCACGAACAGAGCCTCTTCATTTTCTTCTTCCACGCTATGGCCGTTACTCCCTCGTTCTCTCTCCTCCTTCAACTGTCAACATTCAATGCATCGGTTACAATTGTGAATGAAGGCAATCGGTGGGGGAGGAGAACCGGTTCTGAGCCTTAAATGGAGGGCAGAAGGCGATGACGGGGGCCACAAATAGAGGGCTGTTCGCCATTAGGGAGGAGAAAGCTAGGTAATTTTTTTAGGTAATTTAGGGTTAGTTTAGGTTTAAATTCAGTTTTAGGTTTAGTTTATTGTTAATTTCGTTTCGTTTTCGAATTTAAGGATTAATTTCGAATTAGGGTTAGGTTTTGAATCTGTTTTAGGGTTTGAATTTCATGTAATTACACTACAATTCGAGTACGTTAGTAGTAGTTTATAATTTCAGTTCAATTTTGCGAAGATTGGTTGCGATTTTGTCAAGTTTCAGTCGATCCTCTTTCTCTCCTGTTCGATCTGCTGGCCTCAGTACAGGTCTGTTTTGGCTTGTTGTTTCGATTTAGCTGATTTTGGTTTCATTAAGGTTCTGATTGATGATGAATGTTGTTTGGTTTGGCTTCTGTTGCTTCCATTTGCTTTCGATTCTGCTGAATCTCCCCTTCCCCTGCTGCTGTTTTGTGATGTTCTGTTTCAATTCGTTTTCCCTTGCTGCTGGTTAGTGAGGTGGATTGGTACAACACATTATTGTTGTAGGTTGAATCGTGTTTTGGCTTGAATTCGATGCTGCTACTTCTCCCCTTCCCTACTGTTGCTTTCGATTTTGCTTCTTCCCTAAGTATGCTCTGTTTCAATTCTGCTCAATAAAAATCATGCTGAATTCATTTTCTTAGTTTGGTTTAGTTTGGTTGAATGTTGCTATTGGCCTAGTCATTGAATGTTAGCTGAGTAATGGATTAGTTGCTTGCCTGATTTGCCTTGCTTGGGTTTAGGACAAGTTTGAGTGTTGATTAAAATCTTAGTCTCAAGTTTGTAGGGTTAATTTTAGTCTCGGGTTATGCTGGATTACTAATTTGAAGTTAGCTGAATAAGTTGAGTTAGTGGTTAATTGATTACTAACAAATGCATGTGGTGCGGTAGCCAGAGCACCTCATTGCTTCCTGTCCTCGAAGACTAAAGGTGGTAGACAAAGGTTCCCACCTTCAAGGCCCCCAACTGTAGGAATGGCTTATGTATTGAGCAAGAAGGAAGCTGTCACCCCTGGTACGGTAGTTACTTGAACTCTCTTTTAATTTCAGAGCCATTTTGTGTATTGATTGATTCAGTTGTCACTCATTCATTTATATCCACTCGATATGCCATGCAACTGAGCCTTGAAAATAAGGAGATAGAAACCAATTATAGAATCAAGTTACCCAATGACCCTAAAGTTTAGTGTCCTATCTCTTATAAACTTGTTCCAATTACTATTGGTGGGATAGTATTCCCTAGGGTTTTAATTCAATTTGACTCGTCAGACTTTGATATCATTCTAGAAATGAGTTGGGTGTGTACCTATGGGGTCAAGATAAATTATGAGGACCTATTTCAAGTGATGAACAAGGGAGAGAAATATGTTTTATGGGCGAAGAGAGGAAATACCTTGTCCTTTAAATTCTGTTATGAAAGCAAGTGCGCTCTTATGTCAAGGATATATTTGGTATTGGTGTATGCTATTAACACGCAATCATAGGAAGAAGTAGAAGATATCCATGTAGTTTGTGAATTTAGAGATATTTTTCTAAAGAGTTGATGGGATTGCCCGTAAAGCGAAAATGATTTTGAGCTTGAATTATTCCCTGATGCCCAACGTATCTCTAAAGCCCCATATCATATGACCCTAATAGAGCAAAGAAAATTGAAGATTCAGTTAGATAGGCTATTACAGAAGGCATTTACTAGACCAAGTGTATCACCATGGGGAGCCCTAGTTCTCTTTGTAAAGAAAAAGGATAGAACCTTGAGGTTATGTGTCAAGATCACCATCAGAAACAAATGCCTATTGCCATGAAAAAATACTTTATTTGATCGACTGTAAGGAGCAGGAGTCTTTTACAAGATTTATTTGAGATCTGGATATCGTGAACTTAAGATTTTACCTGAAGACATTCCCAAACTACATTTAGGATCAGGTTTGGGTCACTATGAATCCACTGTGATGCATTTTGACCTGACCACTGCCCCCGGCGGCCTTTATGGATCATATGAATAGAGTTTCAAACCTTATTTAGACAAGTTTGTAGTGGTGTTTATGGAGGATATCTTGATATACTCCGAGGACAGAGATGAGCGTACTGTTCATTTGAGGACGGTGTTGCAGACCTTGAGGGAACATCAATTACATAGCAAATACAAGAAGCATGAGTTCTGGTTAGAAGAAGTGGTATTTTTGGGACATGGGGTTTCAAAGGAAGGGACTAAGGTTGATTTGCAGCAGGTGAAAGTAATTATAGAGTGCCTAAGGCTCACCAATGTTACTAAGACTGGAAACTTTTTGGGTTTAGCTAGGTATTATCGAGTTTTTGGTAGGATTTTTTTTCAAAGATAACATCTTCCCTTACCAATTTGTTGAAGGCAGCTACAAATTAATTAGAAGATAAAGTGATCGCTTGTAATTGCTGATAGTTCAAGCCTTATGAGAGAAATCACATGATCGAGGACTAGCAATTGTGGTTTTGGCACTGAAAATTTGGAAACATTACTTGTATGGAGTACCTTGTGACAAATGTACCAATCATCAAAGCTTGAAGTACATTTTCACTCATAAGAAGCTCAATCATAGACAAAGGCATTGACAAGAATTGCTTAGAGTTTACAACTTGCAGATCCAATATAACCCAGGAAAGGCAGATAATGTGGCTGATGCCCTGACAAGGAAAGCACAACATACCCCCAACACTGTAGCCATTACTAAGTTGAAACTCTTAAGAGGGCTTGAGAACTTAGATGTTCAATTGTAGTCACATGGGCAAGCATCTTAAAATATCAATGACCTAGGACCAACATTTATATTTGGAGAAAGCATGGAACTCTTAGCGATCCATGTTGTGAAAATATTAGCAGAGAAATTTACATGAAATATCAGGGTAAAATTATGCAGACATTGACAACAAAATCATATTTTGGGTCATGAAGATCTTCTTCAACATTCTATGAGATGACATTCATCAAAAGAATCTTGAAAATAGACTATTGGAATCGATAGAAAAGCCATACTAATAAAATAAGGAGATCCTTGGAGTTCCAGATAGATGATAAGGTTTTCCAGAAAGTTTCACAAACTAAGGGTATAAGGAGGTTAAATTGCGAGCTAAATTGAGGCCAAGATCTATTGTACTATACAAGTTTATTGAAAGATTGAATCCCGTAACTTGTCGACTAGAACTACTTATATAACTAAAACACGTGTACAACGTGCTACTTACCTCACAACATAGGCAGTACATTCCAAATCCTGACCCGCTCTTTTAACCAAACATATTGCGGTCAATAAGGGTCTAGTGTTTGAAAAACACCTAGCCTAGATACTAGATCACAGGATTAAGCAGTTACGCATCAAGTACTTACCTTTAATCAAAGTACATTGGGCAAATCATACCTCCTCGGAAGCCACTTGGGGAAACCAAGGATGAGAGGCAAGCCAAGTGCCCACATCTATTTAAGATAAACTTGCATGTTTTGTCAAAGCTCATAAGCTTCAAGGATGAAACTCTTTAATGGGGGAAAACGTTATGTAATAGCCTGACCCAAAATGATGTTTTTTTATTTAACTAAGCACGTTATTAATTTTCTTTCTTTTGTTTATCACATTTAACCATCCCGAATGGGAAAAATTCATTTGGGCCATCACTTTGCAATTCGGGTTTTTATTAACGTAAAATTTTGGAAAAGTTGATAGTAGGTCTTGATAATTATAATTTACGTGGTCAAATTATTTTTCCGTAACGTCACAAAAATTTAAATTTGAGCTACGTAAAAATTTTATCGCCATGGAGCGCTTTATTATCGAGCCCAATTGATTTTGGGCCCAACTTGAAGCCCAAAAGCTTATGCACTTGGTTTAGCAAATTGTCATTATGTATATCTAATCGAAATTACCATAAAGCCCTTTTTTATGCAAAAATATCATCCACGCATTAGGGTAGCATCCAAATCACTTTCCACCAAGATAAGTATTAGCTTTGTTCTTACTCTTCTCCACACATTCCCCCCTTCATCTCCCTTCGTCAACCGCTTTCATCTCTCTTCGTCAAGCTTGTAAGTGAGGTAAAAACCTTAACCCAATTTTGTTTAATTCTTGGTTTCATGTTGGATTTCATTATGGATCATGTTATCTTGATATAAACAAGTGTTATTTCGATGTTTTAATTGTTGGTCTTAAAAGTATGCAATGGTTAAGGTTGCTAATGATTATGCGAGCTTAAGTTTGAAGTGATGGATTTGGATTGTTTTGTATTTGATTTTGTGATCTTTCACTTTAGTAATGGATATCATAATGTTTATGTTGAGACTGAATGAGTTTAAATGCAAGAATTAAGTTGGTCATAAGATAGGGTTTTGGTGATCAAGCTTGGGTTGATTTATTTCTCGCATCAAGTCTATTATTTGTGTACACTTGGATAAAAAAAATGAACCTTGGATGTGTTCTTTAATTTGGGAAATCACATGAGGTGATTTTGTGTAAACAGGTGGATTATGGAAGTTTTCCCAATTGATTATAAAAGGTCATTTTGATCATTTATGCAAACAAGTAAGCTTGTGGATGTTTTTTGTAACGCCCCCAAAAATGCTAATGGCATGATTTTCGAAAAACTGCAGTTGAAGACTTAGTGATAAAAAGCGCTACCGCCGTCCTAGTAAGGACAAGGCTCATTGAAATCATTTAATCTTACAACTCATGTTCACAATCACAATATCTATTAAACTGAAGCACTCTAGGACCAAAGTCCCTAATAGTTCAACTTCAATACTATCGACTTAATCGTACCATGTGCTAACTCGCACTCCACACTATACAAGTATATTGAATATAGACCCAACTTGACCCTGAGGTCGATCCCAACATTCATGCTATTTTGAATCCACTGTGAGCATTTGATGACTTCCAAAAGGGCTTGCTAAATGGGGAAACATGTGAAACTTTATCACCTAAAATGAAAAATATGAAAACAATTTGAAAATGTGGGCTAAAACTCAGTATATGCATTCCTATATTATAAAATGAGCGTAGAAACACTGTTGATGGGTACCCGCCTTTGCAATTCATTTAGTTCGCAATAACAATGAAAATGAAAGTAATATGAAACTGAATTCCTCATTATTATCTAGATATGAACCCCTTGCAATGATATGATCTATACATAAGTGTACACCTGCCAATCCAATCAAGACTTGGCCTGAAACCGTGTAGGTAAATGATGGGCTAACGCCCTATAGATGATAACTGACGGGGTCACAAGTTAAATGACAAATCACTGCATAAATTAATTCATTGATAAACTCATTAAGAGTTGTAACTTGGTAAACATGTTTTGCTTTCTGAAGATACAGGCAATAGACGTAGCTTGAGTCTTTAAAAATGTCATCTGACTTGATAAATGTCATATGTTTCATAAATGTCATCTGACTTTACAAATATGTTCTGACTTGATAACACTTATGCATAACTAGAAACGATAACTAGGCATCGACTCTGTTTTGTAAATGTCATTGCAGGTATGTGTAGTCAGTAAATGATCCTTACGCACATAATTGAGTAAGTAAAAGTATGTGTGATAGAAATTGAGTAATTAAATGGTATACATAACTTGGGTATTTCCATATAACTTCAAAACTGAATTAATGAAAGTAATTAAATCTGAAATGAAGTAAATGAAAGTAAAATATACCACATTGAGATAAAATGAGATTACAAAGGAAAAGGCCTTGATGGTGACAAATGGGAGAGTGGTTTTGGCCTTTTCTGAAATAGGTTGCTGATAGTATAGCTTGGTTTAAGATAATAGCGAGTACACTAGATTGGCTTGATAAATATATTTGATACGTTGTGAATTGAGTACGTAATAAAGGTTTGAGGCCAAGAGAGATATATAGCTTGGTTCAAAAGAGCATAAACTACAATAACTTGGTCTGATAAATATGGTTTCTGAGTCAAAAATTCTCTCCACTTTCCATATTTCATTCACAAGTTCATTAAATACAGTTTTTCACCCCAAACAGATTATTGTTCCCAATGAAAGCTATTAAACTCCCCAAACTTGGTACTTTCTTTGTAATATCCATAAGTGATTCAAAACTCATAATTAAGCTTCCAAAATGCATTGTTTTATGCTTTTCTCTCATAAATCGAGCTGAAAACCACAATAAAATCCATAAATATTTATTTTATAGCTAATATTTTAGTAAAAAAAAGTAAGAGCATAATATAGGCTTCGAAAGAATGACTCGTAACTTAGTCTCCCGGTCTCCAATTGAGACCCAATACCCCAATGTCGAAAGCTTAAGAAGTCCCAAAAAACTT
Organism: Selenicereus undatus; assembly: GCA_017589665.1. Taxonomy (NCBI): domain Eukaryota; kingdom Viridiplantae; phylum Streptophyta; class Magnoliopsida; order Caryophyllales; family Cactaceae; genus Selenicereus; species Selenicereus undatus. The sequence continues at coordinate 39,398,397 of JACYFF010019584.1, forward strand.
TCATTTAGAACACCAAGCATGATTCCCACCATAAAGTTCCCAAAGTGGGGCTAGAACATAAGTATGCCAATTTTGGTCTAACATGCGCAGTTCTGGTAAAACGACCATAACTTTGTCCACAGAACTCAGATTAAGGTAATTCAAAAGAAATTTAAAAGCTAACACACAGATTTATCTACCCTCCAAGAATCATAATTTGTGGACGGAACAATTATTACCAGTTTAATCTCAAAGTCAACCCTGTTTTCTGACATTTTCAGCCCTCACTATTTTTGCTTTCTCCTCTTTTTTCACATAAATCCTCACTTGAAATAGTTCCTTAAAATCATGTAACAAAGTTTTGGTCCTTCCCATCACCATCCAAAACCATCACACTTAATTTCACCTTAAAATCATATACATCAAAGATCATTTCTCAATCAAATATACACTAATAACATGCTTGCTATTAAAGGAAGGTTAAACCTTACTCAATCATTAAAACCCTAGTTTGTGGCCAAGTTGGACTCACCTTCGACTCATACAAAACCATGAACAACTACAACAACTCCATCATAATCATTAGTAATGCTAAAGATCACCAAATCAAATACAAATCAATCCATAAACATGGTTTTAACTTAAGCTTGCATGAACATGATCAGCGTCAATCTTTACTTACTATCCAACTTATCCATCAATTAAAACATCCAAAGTAACTCATATTTCTATCAAAACAACATGATTAACCACCAAAAACAACAAGAACAAGAATCAAAACCAGGATACAAGCAAAATCAACAAGGTAGGGTTAGGGTGTTACTCACTTTAATGCTTGGAAAAAGAGGTATAGGTGGTGTTGGATGTTTGTTGGAGTATGGGGGGTGGATGTGGGTGGCTGCCTGGTGGCCAAGGGATGGTGGCAAGCAGTTGATGTGGTGGCTAGCAACAACAACTAGAGAAGGCAGCCTAGTGGAGAGGGAGATGAAAAGAGAGAAAGGGTCTTCAAACTTTGAGATTTACTTGGAAGAAATGACTCCAAATCACTTGTTTAAGATTTAATCCAGCAAAAGTAAGCTTAATCCAATAATAATTTGACATATGTAATGGTGATTTGTCAAATAAATGGGAGCAATGCTTGTTGGGCCAAAATCGGGCCTAAACGAGTTTTGGTCCGAAAATTCACTTTACGCGATTGAAATTGTTCGTAGCTCAAAGTTTTTTTTTGCGAGGTTATAAAAATAATAATAGTAGTAGTAGTAGTAGTGGTTGTAGTAGTAGTAGTAGTAGTAGTAGTAGTAGTAGTAGTAGTAGTAGTAG
>JACYFF010019584.1:39399873-39442636 GCA_017589665.1 Selenicereus undatus
AATAATAATAATAATAATAATAATAATAATAATAATAATAATAATAACAATAATAACAATAATAATAATAATAATGAATTCTTAAATTATAATTATCGAGGCCTACTATCGATTCACCTGAAATTTTACGATAACTGAAACCCGAAGTGCAAAGTAGGACCCAACATATTGTCATTTGCTAAATAAATAAATTGGATGTATTTGACTTAATAAACATGATTTGGTTAAATAAATAACCATATAAATAAATATAATTTAAATAAATATGGGCTAGGGTCGGGATATTACATGTTTTGAGTGATTTTGAAAAAGAGAAGAATTGAAAAATTTGATGTAGATGATTATGGAGTAAATTTGAGTGATATGGCTTTGTAAGGTGATGAGAAGGAACAAGGCTTTGTTAAATTATTTTAAGGAGTTATTTTAGTGGGGAATTAAGTGAAGACAAGGGGGAAAACAACAACAGTAGGTTTGTTGACAGATCAGAAACAAGGGTCTCTTTGCAATTAAACTGATACTATTTGGCCCATCAAAAAGTTGTGATTTTTGGTGGGTAGATAGATCAGTGAGTTATCTATCAAATTCCTTTTGAATCACTTTATTATGATTTGTGCGGAAAACACTTATGGCTGTTTTGCCAAGACTGCTCAGGGCAGACCTGAACTATGCATAGTTGTGTTTCAGCTCAGTTTTAGGGTCTGTGTTGTGGTAATTAGATTTTGTCTTGTAAATGAAAGTGTTACGGGACTTTCTAATTATTTTATATTGGGATTTATATCTTAATTGAAAGTCGGGGGTGAAAGATATGGATTTTTTAAGTAGACATTCAAATGGTAATATGAGGGAAGAAAGAAATTATGATATTTGAAAATATTATCAGGAGTTTCTATATAATTATAGATATTGCAAAGAAATTACAAAGATCAGTGAGTTCAACAAATTTGATTATGTATAGAAGCTCACATGGGTTGAAAAATTGAGTCACATGGGCATGAGACTGAAATTTGAGAAGTGGGGCGAGTAATGACTCAAGATCGGTGTCTATCGGGCCAAACCGGGGGTATATGAGCTTTCATGAACCTCACAACACCCCTCTTGGAATTAAACCTTTATTATTCATTTCAGAAAAATCAAAAACCCATATTGCATTTATATCCATTAAAGTCCTTTCATTATCACCTCAATTATTTCATTTTGTTCTATTTTGCTCCAATTTGTTTTACTTCAAGTTTAATGACCCTAACTTATTTATTTCTCAAAATCAATTTAGTATAACTTATCTTATATTGAATTGTAGATGCCCTTTTTATTAATCAATTTTCATAAAGTTATAAATCATGGGAGTGAAAGTTGTTTACTAACTGCATTTATCTATAACTACATTTCTTAAGCAGAAACGAGGCATAGTCTATCGTTTCCCATTGTGTATAAGTATTATCAAGTGAGATTGCATTTTAAAGACATCAGGTACCTTCATTGCCTATATCTTTAGAAATCAAAGTGTATTTATCAAACTTATCATGTTTTGATAAGTACATCAATCAATCAGTTTACTCAGTGGTTTATCACCTAATCAGTGAGCCCGCCAGTTATCATCTTTAGGGCATTCGCTCTTCAGTTACCCGCACGACTTCAGGCCAACTCCCTGACTGGTTTGGAAGGTGTACGCCTATCCATAGATCATAATAGTATCAAGGGGCTCACTTTCAAATAATAACTAGCAATGTAGCTTTACATTAGTCTCGTTCACTGTTTTAATTTAAAATGAATTGCAAAGCGGGGGCCCAACCAGTTTATGCAGAGATCTTTTAACAACATAGGAATGCACGTACTGAGCTTCGGCTCATAGTTCAAAATATTTTTCATGTTTTGTTTTAGGCAAATGTTCGGTGAATTGCGCTCGTCCTTGCGAACCAGCTGAAGAAAATAAGTTGAGTATGAGAATCTGGATGGATCAACAGTGACATAGTACATGCATATTTCAAAGTTGTATTTTGAAATCTTTAGTGGACAGAGGTGTAGATTATATGGTGAATTGTTTTATTATGGTGTATAAACCTTATGTTCGTTAACTGTTGACTGTATATGGTTTGATCATGTATGAATGTGTATGGTTGAAGCTATACCTAACTATATTATTTCTAGTACACATGCTTCAAGCCTTACCCTTTTAGACCTCAGTAACGCGCCGATCATTAGGTTTATCAGTTGTAATTAAGAGAATCAGAATAGTGATCGGAACTAGTGAAGCATGTTAATTAGGGGCGTTACAGTTTTGGTATCAGAGTCAGGTTGATATTCTTTAATGAGATATAGAGTATAAAGAGTAGAGATTGGAGGGTGAGAAGGTTGGTTAGTGAAGGCTATTAATATATCATTATGGATTTATGACATTTGAGATTTATGATAGTGGAAAAGCCTGATTATCTCTCCATTGTTCTTTACTTATGTTCCTCCTTGTTAGATGGATCCATATGCAGTGAATATAATGTCAGATACTCATGTGGCCATTCACATCTCTTTACCATATACTAGTACGGTAGCCCACATGCAGACCCCATTTCTGAGTTTCATAATGTTATGGTCCATGCACATAGGATGTTGTGGACCTTATCTATAGCTGGCCCTTGGGTCGAGTTTAGGACCAGATATCATGACTTTATGATGACTCGAGCATCGGGATGGGATGAACCTAGATTTCAGTTTCGCGAGGCCCAAGCTAACATTATCACCGGGCACTTATTAAGGGAGGAGTTTGAGTCGCGAGGGAATAATATGGACATTCTACAGTATATATTTTCGTTACACTTTGTATCTCCTACACCATCACCACCTGCACCGAGCATTCCTCAGCCACTAGACAACCCAAAGCCATCGGGACCTAGAGAGGGGATCCCTGTATCTGATGGATCAAATAAGGCCTACAATGTTATGGATCTCCCTGATACACCATAGTTTAGCTCTGATGGTGACCTCATGGAAGACTCAGAGAAGGATCCCATATTAGAGGAGCATCAGCTTGATGATAATGATAAGAACGCAGTATTTCAAACAACATTTTTGACTCGGACGAGTAGCCTAAGGATGAGTCTGACCTTAACTGTGATCCATCTAGGGGTCATTAGATTTATTTATATTATATGTTGACATCTCACATAGATTACTTTTTGAGCCCACTTGTAGCCAGTTGGGTAGATGAATTTTGGGCAGGTTATGACATTGCACATAGTTAGACAGGTCATTCCGATTGTGTTGACTAGTCCGACCTACTACTGGGCATATAATGGACTTAGTCTATTGGGGCTAAGTAGTGTTTTATTAGGAGGTAGATGTAAAGGTTCATATTGGGTGGTTAGTTGGATGTGATATTCTTTATGGAACCATGTATATGTATGTACACAAGCAATTATGGTAATGATATAATGAAGGTTTGTGTTATGTTTTAATAATACTTGGGCCATGCTAGTTGTATCTATTGTATATGTGTATCTTTTATGTCGGTTGTGGTCGGTTAACTGAATTACTCAGCTAAATGGATAGTCAGAATATCAGAATTTGTGTAAAACAATGAAGAAGCCCACATAAAAGAAAATTCAGACCATGGATAGGGTCAGGCGACCAAGTTTTGTGTAATGTGTCAATAACCCTTAATGGAATGCTCTTAATTCCCCCAGAGTTGGTTAGCAATATAGGAACTCTAACTGTTAACAGACCTTGGTGTATGAGCTTATGAAACGAATAGCCCCAGCACCTTCTAAAATCCCTTATAAAGTCAATAAATTAGCAGATAGCGTGGGCGATGCAACCCTAAAGTATATGATGGAAAGTATGACCTAATGAAGCTAGAAGCATGGATGAGAGGGATAGAAAAGATTTTCATAACAGTGGAGGTTCCAGAGGATAAAAAGGTGCGCATTAGAACATTTTATCTAATTGAGGAAGTATACTTTTGGTGGAAACTGTTAAGGATAGGCTCTTAGGGCCTGACTTCAGTTGGAGTAGATTTCTGGAAGAATTGAACATAAGTGGTAGTACGACTGTGATGCAATATGTTAGCAAATTTATAGAAGTATCCAGGTTTGTTGTGGAGTTTGTGTCATCTGAAGGACTGAAGATGAGGAGACTTGAAGAGGGATTAGCTTTCTATATTTGCAACCAGCTAGCTGGTCAACCAATCCTTACCTATCAAGAGTTATGCGAGTGAGCAACTGAAGTGGAACGAGTGATGGATGAATTAAGGCCTTGAACCCGATTAATCGAAAGAGGAGGTGGACCGAACATATAGCTCTGAGCGAGAGTGTAAACCAAAAGAAATCTGCTCTCGCTTCTCCTAAGAGTCGTCATGCAGGCTTTGCAGGGCCCTTAGTGGAATGCCCCCTATTCCCCCTGAGTTGGTTAGTAATATGGGAACTCTAACTATTAACAGACCTTGGTGTCTGAGCTTATGAAGTAAATAGCACCAGCACCTTCCAAAATCCCTCATAAACTCAATAAATTAACATATAGGGAGGACGATGCAACCCTAAAGTATATGATGGAAAGTATGACCTAGTGGAGCCAAAAGCATGGATTAGATGGTTAGAAAAGATTTTCACAACAGTGGAGGTTCCAGAGAATAATAAGGTGAACATTGGAACATTTTATCTGACTAAGGAAGTGTACTTTTGGTGGAAACTATTAAGGATAGGCTCTTAGGGCCTGACTACAGTTGGAGTAGATTTCTAGAAGAATTAAAGATGGTTGGTAGTATGACTGTGATGCAGTATGCTTGCAACTTTATAAAAGTATCCAGGTTTGTTACGGAGTTTGTGTCACCTGAAAGACTGAAGATGAGGACATTTGAAGAGGGATTAGCTTTCTATATTTGCAACCAGCGAGCTGGTCAGCCAATCCTTACCTATCAAGGGTTATGCGAGTGAGCATCACGAGTGAAGGCTGAATTGAGAGCCTTAAACCCGATTAATCAGAAGAGGAGGTGGATCGAACATGGAGCTTTGAGAGATAGTGTAAACCAAAAGAAATCTGCTCCGGCTTCTCCCAAGAGTCGTCCCGCATGCTTTGCAGGCCCCTGTGGGAAATATGGAGGAACTAACCACACCACTCCTGAGTGCCGAGTGGGAACTAACAAATGCATGTGGTGCAATAGCCCCCGAGCAGGTCATTACTGCCTGTCCCCAAAGACTGAAGGTTGTAGACAAGAGCTCCCACTTTCAAGGCCTACAGTTGTAGGAAGGGCTTGATTCAGTTACCACTCATTCATTTATATCCACTCGATATGCCATACAACTGAATCTTGAAAATAGGGAAACATAAACCAATCATAGAATCAAGTTACCCAACTACTATAAAGCTTAGTGTCCTATCTCTTATAAACTTGTTCCAATTACTATTGGTGGGATAATATTCCCTAGAGTTTTAATTCAATTTGACTCACCAGACTTTGATATCATTCTGGAAATGAGTTGGGTGTGTACTTATGGGGTCAAGATAGATTGTGACAACCTTAAGGCTATTTCGAGGCATGAACGAGGGAGAGAAATATGTTTTATCGGCAAAGAGAGGAAATACCTTGTGCTTTAAATTTTGTTATGAAAGCAAGTGAACTCTTATGTCAAGGATATATTGGGTATTGGTGTTATGCTATTAACACTCAACCACATGAAGAAGAAGGAGAAGACACCCATGTGGTTTGTGAATTTAGAGATGTTTTCCCAAAGAGTTACTGGGACTGCCCCGTAAACAGAAATTGATTTTGAGATTGAATTAATCCTTTATGCTTAACGTATCTCTAAAGTCCCACATCATAAGGCCCCAACAGAGCTTAGAAAACTGAAGATTCAATTAGATAAGCTATTACAGAAGGCATTTACAAGACCAAGTGTGTCACCATGGGGTGCCCTAGTTCTCTTTGTAAAGAAAAAGAATGGAACCTTGAGGTTATGTGTCGATTACAAAGGGCTGGACATGATCACCATCAAAAGCAAATACCTATTGCCACGAATAAATGGTTTATTGGATCGATTGTAAAGAGCATGAGTCTTTTCCAAGATTTATTTGAGATCAGGATACCGTCAACTTAAGATTTTACCTGAAGGCATTCCCAAATCGCATTTGGGACTAGGCTTGGGTCACTATGAGTTCACTGTGATGCATTTTGACCTGACCAATGCCCTCGGTGGCCTTGTGGATTTTATGGATAGAGTTTCAGACCCTATTTAGACAAGTTCGTGGCGGCATTTTTAGAGGATATCGTGATATACTCTAAGTATAGAGATGACATACTGTTCATTTGAGGATAGTGTCGCAGACCTTGAGGGAACATCAATTACATAGCAAATACATGAAGCATGGGTTCTGGTTAGAAGAAGTGGTATTTTTGGGACATGTGGTTTCAAAAGAAGGGATTAAGGTTGATTTGCATAAGGTAAAAGCACTTAAAGAGTGCTCAAGGCTCACCAACATTACTAAGATTAGAAAAATTTTGGGTTTAGTTGGGCATTATCAAGTTTTTGGAAGGATTTTTTTTCGAAGATAACATCTTCCATGACCAATTTGTTGAAGAAAGCTACAAATTAGCAAGAAGATAAAGTGATAGCTTGTACCTCTCAACAGTTCAAGTCTTATGAGAGAAATCACCCTACCCATGACCCAGGACTAGCGGTTGTGGTTTTTGCACTAAAAATATGAAAACATTACTTGTACAGAATACCTTATGAGAACTATACCGACCATCAAGGCTTGAAATACATTTTCACTCATAAGATGCTCAATCTGAGACAAAGGTGTTGACTAGAATTGCTTAAAGTTTACAACTTACAGATCCAATATCACCCAGAAAAGGCAAATAATGTGGCAGATGCCCTAACAAGGAAGGGACAACATAACCCCAACACTGTTGCCATTACTAAGTTGAACCTCTTGAAAGGGCTTGAGAACTTGGATGTTCAATTGGTGTCACATGGGCATGCACCTAAAAATATCAATGGATCTAACTCTTTTAAGTTGGAGCCCATAGTACTTCAGGACCTAGGACTAACATTTGTACTTGAAGAAAGCATCGAACTCTGAGTGGTCGATGTTGTGAAAACACCAGCAGAAAATTTTGCATGAAATATTAAGGTAAAATGACGCTGACATTGACGATAAAATCATCTTTATGGTCATGAAGATTTTCTTCAACATTCAATGATGTGACGTACATCAAAAGGCTTTTGAAAATAGACTATTGGAATTGACAGAAAAGCTATACAGATAAACGAAGGAGATCCTGGAGTTCTAGGTAGGTGATAAGGTTTTTAGAAAGTTTCGCCAACTAAGGGCATAAGGAGGTTGAATTGTGAGCTAAATTGAGGCCAAGATCTATTGGACCATACAAGTTAATTGACAGATTGAATCCCATAGCTTGTCGACTAGATCTGCTTATATAACTCAAACACGTGTACAACATGCTACTTGCCTCACAACACAGGTAGTACATTCCAGATCCTAACCCGCTCTATTAACCAAACATATTGCGGTCAACGAGGGTCTAGTGTTTGAAGTGCACCCAGTCTAAATAGTAGATCGCAGGATTAAGTAGTTACGCATCAAGCAGATACAAAGTACATTGGGCAAATCATACCTTCTCAAAAGCCACTTGGGGAAACCGAGAATGGGATGCAAGTCAAGTACCCACATCTATTTAAGACAAACTTGCATGTTTTTCCAAAGCACGTAAGTTTCGAGGACGAAACTCTTCAAGGGGGGAAAACTATATGTTATAGCCCTAAACGATGTTTATTTATTTGGTTAAGCACATTATTACTTTCTTGCATTTGTTTATGGTATTTAATCATCCCGATTGGGAAAAATTCATTTGTGCCCTCACTTTGCAATTCGGGTTTTTATTAACATAAAATTTCAGGAGAGTTGATAGTAGGTCTTGATAATTATGACTTAAGTGATCAAATTATTTTTTGGTAACATCACGAAAATTTAAATTTTAACTATGTAAAAAATTTATCGCAACAGAGCGTTTTATTATCGAGCCTAATTCATTTTCGGCCCAACTTGATGCCAAAAAGCTTGCGTACTTGATTTAGGAAATTGTCATTATGTATATCTAGTTAAAATTACCATAAAGCCCTTTCTTATGCATAAATATCATCCAAGCATTAGGATAGCATCAAAATCATTTCCCACCAAGATAAGTATTAGCTTTCTTCTTACTTTCCTCTACACATTTCCCCCCTCCTCAACCACCTTCATCTCTCTCTTTCAAGCTTGAAAGTGAGGCAAAAAATTTAACGCAACTTATTTTAATTCTTGGTTTTATGTTGGATTTGATTATGGATCATGTTATCTTGATATAAACAAGTGTTATTTTGATGTTTAATTTGTTGGTCTTGAAAGTATGGAAGGGTTAAGGTTGCTCATGATTATGCAAGCTTGGGTTTGAAGTGATGGATTTAGATTGTTTTGCATTTGATTTTGTAATCTTTGGCCTTAGTAATAAATATCATGATGTTTATGTTGAGTTTGGATGAGTTTAAATACAAGAATAAGTTGGTCATAGGTTAGGGTTTTGGTGATCAAGCGTGGGTTGATTTATTTCTAGCATCAACTCTATTATTTGTGTGTACTTGGATAAACAAAATGAACCTTGCACGTGTTCTTTAATGTGGCACATGAGGAGATTTTGTATAAATGGGTGTATTACCAAAATTTCCCCAATTGATTATAAACGGTCATTTTGTTCAATTATGCAAATAAGTAGGCTTCTAGATGTGCTTTGAATGATTTTGAAAATAAGAAGAATTGAAAAAATGATGTAGATGATGATGGAGTAAATTTGAGTAATATGGATTTGCAAGGTGGTAACAAGGAACAAGGCTTTGTTAAATTATTTTAAGTAGTAATTTTACAGGGGAATTACGTGAAGAAAAGGGGGAAAACACCAACAGTAGGTATGTGACACATGGGTCTCTTTGCGATTAAACTGGTAGTGTTTGGTCCATTGATAAATTGTGATTTTTGGTATGCAGATAGATCCATGAGTTATCTTTCAAATTCCTTCTGAATCACTTCATTCTGAGTTGTGTGGAAAAACTTATGGTCGTTTTTCTAAGACTGCACATGACAAACTTGAGCTGTGCACAGTTGTGTTTCAGCTTAATTTTAGGGGTCGTGTTGTGGTAATTGGATTTTGTACTATGAATGAAAGTGTTGTGGGACGTCCTAAGCTTTGCATATTGGGTTTTATATCTGAATCGGGGGTTAGGGGTGAAAGATATAAATTTTCTGAAGTAAACCTTCAAACGGTAATATGAGAGAAGAAAAAAATCGTGACATTTAGAACTATTATCTGGAGTTTCTATATAATTATGGATATTGCAAAGAAATTATAAATTTTAGAGAGTTCAACAACTTTTGATTATGTATAGAAGCTCACATGGGTTGGAAAACTGAGTTACATTGGCATGAGACTGATATGTGAGAAGTGGGAAGAGTAATGACTCAAGATCAGTGTCTATCGGGCCAAACTAGGGTTATATGAGCATTCATGAACCTGACAACGACCCTTTTGGTATTAAACCTTTTTTTGTTCATTTCAAAAACATCAAAAGCCCATATTGCATTCAGATTCGTTAAAGTTCTTTCATTATCACCTCAATTATTTCATTTTGGTCTATTTTGCTCCAATTTGTTTTACTTCAAGTTCAATGACCCTAACTTATTTATTTCTCAAAATCATTTTAGTATAACTTATCTTATATTGAATTGTGGATGCCCTTTTTATTAATCAATTTCCATAAAGTTATAAGTTACGGGAGTGAAAGTTGTTTACGAACTACATTTACCTATAACTACATTTCTGAAGCAGAAACGGAGCCTAGTCTATCGTTTCCCATTGTGCATAAGTATTGTCAAGTGAGATTGCATTTTAAAGACATCAAGTACGTTCATTGCCAGTATCTTTAGAAATGAAAGTGTATTTATCAAAGTTATCATGTTTTGGTAAGCACATCAATGAATCAGTTTACTGAGTGATGTATCACTTAATAAGTGAGCCCACCAGTTATCATCTTTAAGGCACAAGCCCTTCAATTACCCGTCCGGCTTCAGGCCGGGTCCCCGATTGGTTTGGCAGGTGTGCGCCTATCTATAGATCATAACAGTATCAAGGAGTTTACTATCAGATAATAACTAGCAATGCAGCTTTACATTCATCTCATTCACTGTTTTAACTAAAAATGAATTGCAAAGCTTGCACCCAACCAATTTATGCAGAGATCTTTTAACAATACAGGAATGCATGTACTGCATTTTGACTCGTAGTTTGAAATGTTTTTCATATTTTGTTTTACGTAAATGCTCATTGAATCGCCCTTATGCTAGCAAACTAGCTGAAGAAAATAAGTTGAGCATGGGAATCTGGATGGATCAACAGTGACATAGTACATGCATATTTAAAACCTGTATTTTGAAATCTTTAGTGGATGGAGGTGTAGATTATATGGTGAATTGTTTTACTATGGTGTACAAACGTTATATCAGTTAACTACCGACTGTACATGGTTTGATCATGTATGAATGTGTATGGTTCAAGCTATGCCTAACTATATTATGTCTAATACACATGCTTTAAGCCTTTTCCTTTTGGAAGTCAGTAACGGATCGATCATTATCAGTTGTTATTGAGGGAATCAGAATAGTGATTGCAAATAGTGAAACATGTTAATTAGGGGACGTTACATTTTGGTATTAGAGCTTGGTTGATTTTCTTTGATGGGATATGCAGTATGAAGAGTAGAGATTGCAAGGTGAGAAGGTTGGTTAGTGAAGGTTATTAATATATCATTAGAGATTTATGACACTAGAAATGCCTGATTATCTCTCCAATGTTCTTCACTCATGTTCCTCCTTGTTAAATGGATCCATATGCAATGAGTATGATGTCAGGTACTTCTGTGGCCATTCATATCTCTTTACTATATGCTAGGATGGTAGCCCACATGGAGAATCCATTTCTGAGTTTCATAGTGTTATGGTCCATACACGTAGGCTATTGTGGGCCTCATCTATAGTTGGCCTTGGGTCAAGTTTACGACCCGATATCATGACTTTTTGATGACTCGAGCCTCGGGATGTGATGAATCTTGATTTCAGTTTCCGAGGCCCGGGCTAACATTGTCACCTAGTTGTTATTAAGGGAGGAGTTTGAGTCGAGAGGGAATAACATAGACATTCCATACTATATATTTTCATTACACTTTGTATCTCCCACACCATCACCGCCTGCACCCAGCACACCTCGGTCGCCAGACAACCCAAAGCTATTAAGAACTAGAGAGAGGATCCATGTACCTGATGGATCTCTAAATTGTTATGGATCTCCCTGATACACCATAGTTTAGCTCTGATGGTGACCTCATGGAAGACTCAGAGAAGGACCCCGAATTGGACGAGCATCAGCTTGATCATAATGATGAGAATGCAATGTTTCAGATAACAGTTTTGACTCGGGCGGGTAGCCTAGGGATGAGTCTAACCGAGACTATGATCCATCTGGGGATCATTAGATTTATTTACATTATATGTTGACATCTCAGATAGATTACTCTTTGGATCCACATGTAGCCAGTGGGATAGATGAATTTTGTGCAGGCTATGACATTGTATATAGTTAGATAGGTCTTTCCGATTGTGTTTACTAGTCCCCCCTACTTTTGGGCATGTGGTGGACTTAGTCTATTGGGGATAAGTAGTGTTTTATTAGGAGGTAGGTGTAAAGGTTAACATTGGGTGGTCAGTTGGATGTGATATTCTTCGTGGAATCATGTATATATATGTATGTATGCAAGCAATTATGGTAATGATATAATGAAGGTTTTTGTTAGGTTTTAATAATACTTGGGCCATGCTAGTTGTATCCATTGTATATGTGTATCTTATATGTTTGTTGTAGTCGATGAACTGAATTACTCAGCTGAATATGTGTAACACAATGCACAAACCCACATAGAAGAAAATTCATATCATGCTCAGGGGTCAGGCGACCAAGTTTTGCCTAATGTGCTAATAACCTTTAGTGGAATGCCCTCAATTCCCCATGAGTTGGTTAGCAATATGGGAACTCTAACTATTAACAGGCCTTGGTGTCTGAGCTTATGAAATGAATAGCCTCAGCGCCTTCCAAATTCCCTCATAAAGTCAATAGATTAACAGATAGGGTGTGCGATACAACCCTAAAGTATATGATGGAAAGTATGACCCAGTGCAGTTAGAAGCATGGATTAGAGGGATAGAAAGATTTTCACAACAGTGGAAGTTCTAGAGGGTAAAAAGGTGAACATTGGAGCGTTTTATTTGACTGAGGAAGTATACTTTTGGTGAAAACTATTAGGGATAAGCTCTTGGGGCCTGACTTCAGTTGGAGTAGATTTCCAGAAGAATTAAAGATGAGTGGCAATGTGATTGTGATGCAGTATGATAGCAAATTTATAAAAGTATCCAGGTTTGTTGTGGAGTTTGTGTCACCTGAAAGACTGAAGATGAGGAGATTTGAAGAGGGATTAGCTTTCTATATTCACAACCAGCTAGCTGGCCAACCAATTGTTACCTATCACAAGTTATATGAGTGAGCAGCTAGAGTGGAATGAGTGAAGGCTGAATAAAGGGCCTTGAACCCAATTAATCAGAAAAGGAGGTGAACCGAAGATGGAGCTCTGAGCGAGAGTGCAAACCAAAAGAAATCTGCTCTCGCATCTCCCAAGAGTGTTCTTGCAGGCTTAGTAGAGCCCTATGGGAAATGTGGAGGAAGTAACCACATCACTTATGAGTGTTGAGTGAGAACTAACAAGTGCATGTGGTGCAACAGCCCAGAGCACCTCATTGCTGCCTATCCCCAAAGACTAAAGGTTGTAGAAAAGGGCTCCCACCTTTAAGTCCAGCAGCTATAGGAAGGGCTTATGTGCTGTGCAAGAAGGAAGTTGCCACCTCTGGTACATAGTTACTGGAATTCTTTTAATTTAAAAGCTATTTTGTGTATTGATTGATTTAGTTGCCACTCATTCATTTATATCTACTCGATATGCCATGCAATTGAACCTTAAAAATAAGGAGACATAAACCAATTATAGAATCAAGTTACCCAATGAATCTAAAGTTTGGTGTCCTATCTCTTATAAACTTATTCCAATTACTATTGGTGGGATAGTATTTCCTGGAGTTTTAATTCAATTTGACTCTTAAGACTTTGACATCAACCTTAAGGAGGTTAAATTGTGAACGAAATTGAGGCCAGGATATATTGGACCATACAAGTTTATTGAAAGTTCCGATAGCTTGTCTACTAGATCTACTTATATAACTCAAACATGTGTACAACGTGATACTTACCTCACACCATAGGCAGTACATTCCATATCCTGACCGGCTCTCTTAACCAATCATATTGCGGTCAACGAGGGTCTAGTGTTTGAAGAGCACCCAGTCTAGATATTAGATAACAGGATTAAGCAGTTTTGCATCAAGTAGATACCTTTAATCGATATATGTTTGGCAAGTCATACCTCCTCAGAAGCCACTTGGGGAAACCGAGGATGAGATGCAAGCCAAGTACCTACATCTATTTAAGATAAACTTGCATGTTTTGATAAAGCTCATAAGTTTCGGGGACGAAAATCTTTATGGGGGGGGGGGGGAACTTTATGTAATAGCCAGACCCTAAATGATTTTTATTTTTTTAGTTAAGCAAGTTATTAATTTTCTTGCATTTATCGCATTTAATCCTCCCGATTGGGAAAAATTCATTTTGGCCCTCATTTTCCAATTCGGGTTTTTATGAACGTAAAATTTTGTGAAAGGTGATAGTAGGACTTGATAATTATGATTTAAGTGATCAAATTATTTTCCCGTAACAACACAAAAATTTAAATTTGAGCTGTGTAAAAACTTTATCACAACAGAGCGTTTTATTGCTGGGCCAAATTCATTTTCAACCCAACTTGAAGCACAAAAGCTTATGCACTTGATTTAGCAAATTGTCATTATGTATATCTAATTGAAATTGCCTTTTTAATCCATAAATATCATCCAAGCATTTGCATAGGATCAAAATCATTTTCCTAGAAGATAAGTATTAGCTTTCTTCTTACTCTCCTCCACACATTTCCCCCCACCTCAACCACCTTCATCTCCCTCCTTCAAGCTTGTAAGTGAGGTAAAAACCGTAGCCCAACTTTGTTTAATTCTTAGTTTTATGTTGGATTTGATTATGGATCATGCTATCTTGATATAAACAAGTATTATTTTTATGTTTTAATTGTCGGTCTTGAAAGTATGGAAGGGTTAAGGTTGCTCATGATTATGCAACATTGAGTTTGAAGTGATGGATTTGGATTGTTTTGTATTTGATTTTGTGATCTTTGGCATTAGTAATGGATATCATGATGTTTATGTTATGTCTACATGAGTTTAAATGCCAGAATAAGTTGGTCATAAGTTAGGGTTTTGGTGATCAAGCGCGGGTTGATTTATTTCTAGCATCAAGTCTATTATTTGTGTATACTTGGATAACAAAATGAACCTTGGAATTGTTCTTTAACTTAGGAAATCACATGAGGTGATTTTGTGCAAAGGGGTGGATTACGAAAATTTTCCCAATTGAGTATAAACGATCATTTTGCTCATTTATGCAAATAAGTAAGCTTCTAGATGTGCTTTAAGTGATTTTGAAAAAGAGAAGAAATAAAAATTTGATGTAGATGTTTATGGAGTAAATTTGAGTAATATGGCTTTGTAAGGTGATGAGAAGGAACAAGGCTTTGTTAAATAATTTTACATGAGTGATTTTATGGGGGAATTATGTGAAGAAAAGGGGGAAAATAAGAATAGTAGGCTTGTAAACAGACCAGAAATAGGGGTCTATTTGCGATTAAACTAGTACTGTTTGGCCCATTGAAAAATTGTATTTTTGGTGGGTAGATAGATCGATGAGTTATCTTTCAGATTCCTTTTAAATCACTTTATTCCTAGTGGTGTGGAAAAACTTATGGTTGTTTTTCTGAGACTGCACAAGACAGACTTGAGCAATGCACAGTTGTGTTTCAACTCAATTTTAGGGGCCGTGTTGTGGTAATTGGATTTTGTACTGTGAATGAAAGTGTTGTGGGACGTCCTAAGCTTTTCATATTGGGGCTTTATATCTAAATTGGAGGTCGGGGGTAAAAGATATCGATTTTCTAAAGTAGTTCTTCAAACGGTAATATGAGGGAAGAAAGAAATCGTGACATTTGGAAATATTATCAGGAGTTTCTATATAATTATGGATATTGCCAAGAAATTACGAAGTTTAGTGAGTTCAACAACTTTGATTATGTATAGAAGCTCACATGGGTTGAAAACCCCAGTTGCATGGGCAGGAGACTGACATTTGAGAAGTGGGAAGAATAATGACTCAGGATCGGTGTCTATCGGGCCAAATTGCGGTTGTATGAGCTTTCATGAACCTCACAACACCCCTCTCGGAATTCAACCTTTTATTATTCATTTCAGAAACATCCAAAACCCATATTGCGTTTATATCCATTAAAGTCCTTTCATTATCACCTCTGTTAAGTTATTATATTTAAGTTTTGATGATAACAAATCCAAGTGTAAAAATTTGTCCAATTAATGTTGCTCCAAACACGATCTCCAAACAGGCCTAACTGGTGTTTGTAATCTTTATTGTATTAACTGGTTTGCTACATGTGAGAACAAGTCTTCAAAACAGGTTTTAATTGGTGATTCTATATTAAGTCAAGAACGCCATCTCGACAGTTGATTGTAAGGCATGTTCCTGAACTCTAGCAATGCAAAGAACAACCCCAGCAAACAAGGTGGCCTTGGTGTTCACAGCAGCTCTACAAATCTTGGACAAGATGACTCGTTCAAAACAAGAAGTCTTGGGTATATAGGTTTTATTTATTTAGACTCTTGTTAATATGCCAATATTGAAAACGCTTTTTAAACACCTCTTGAATCGGTATTTGCGCTAAGTGCTTCAGAACACCAGTTGCGAACAACTCTGCAAACAGGGTGCCTAGGGTGTTTCTGAACTGAAGTGGCCATACCCGGTTATCTTTGAAAATTCATTTCGGTTGGCCAAGATCTCCAGAATACTGTCTTTAAACTCCAAGATTGCTATTTTTCTGGAAAGGATATTTCTTGAAAATATTATGGGCGATTTACGAAAATAGGTTTTGGGAGATTTGCCAAAACTAAAAGATTCCCTTTGCCTATATTTTCGGATATGATAAAATTTCGAAAGCTGAAGATTTCTGGTTGCCTTTTGAATCTTCTTCACGGCTATGGGAAGATAAGGGTTATCCCTTAAGATAACAAATCCCTTATACTTTGGGAAAAGTTTATCACTAGCCGTTGGGGAGTATCTTTCCTTGAAAATCGTTTTCCATACTTAGTTGATTCTTTGGCCTTGACCGTTGGATTTTTGTGTATAAAATCTCAATTTTTTCACTCCCATTGAGAGAGACAAGAAAGCAAGAGAGAAAAACGAGAAACTCACAACATACGCAAAAAGGAAAATTTCAAAAGTGGTTTTTCTAGTGAGAAGAATTTTTCGAGCTACACTTGAGAAAAGAAAGACCGACACAAGTTGTGTTTAAACTGAGCTTTCAATATATTGGCATAATAGGATTTTCATTGTACCTTACATCTGCTTAGTAAGAAGCACCCCCAGTAAGGTGTTTGTTGACTTTGATCCCAGATCAGTCAAAAGTGAGTGAGTGTGTCCTAGTCGTGTGGACTTTGGACGTGTCCAATCTGGTGAGATTTAGACGTGGTGTAACCTGTCTTAGAGAAGGGGGTTACGTGGTTGCAAGTTGTAACAAGGTGTGTTACATTTGTAACGAGTTAAGCCCGGTTTAGTGAAGTGGTTAAATCCTACATGAGGTAGGTCGTGGTTTTTCACACCTCAGTTGGGTTAGAGGTGTTTTCCACGTAAAAATTGTGTGTGCTTTATTTTCCGCATTTATCTTGGTGATTTTCGCATTTGCAATATTTGAGAACACACTCTGCAAACAAGTCACAAGGGTGTTTGTTATTCACAACGCGAAAATCAGACACCACAATTCACCCCCCCTCTTGTGGTAGAATACTCACGAACTTAACAACCTCAATTATTTATTTTGGTCTATTTTGCCCCAATTTGTTTTACTTCAAGTTCAATGACCCTAACTTATTTATTTCTCAAAATCATTTTAGGATAACTTATCTTATATTGAATTGTAGATGCCCTTTTTATTAATCAATTTCCATAAAGTTATAAATCATGGGAGTGAAAGTTATAAATCATGGGAGTGAAAGTTGTTTACTAACAATGGCAGCCCTTGAATTGTTGAACAATCTTCAAGCTTCTAAGAGCAATCTTCTCCCTTCTAACCTCGACGAAAGTTGCACTAAAACTAAACTAAACTAAAAAGATATGAAAGTGGGATTATGGTTGTTGAACAAGATCCCCCTTTTTTTGCTATGAAAACATCTCCTTTTAAGCAGCAATCGGATGGAACTCAGTCGCACAACAGAGGAAGACGAAGAGGGTAGCAATTACCAACTTGCCACGGTCCATAGCAGGAACCATGGTCCGGCCGTGGTCTCGGTTGGAACCGAGTTTTCTGCTCTTCTCATACTCCATGGACATGGCATCTCAGGGGCATCCGTGGGGGTCAACATACACTCAAATGAGGGTCAAATGCATAGTCAAAATGGTCCAAAATCCTGTAAATGTCATCAAAGAACCATGCGCAAGCACAAAACGAGAATAGGAGTATAAATTTTAACATTAAGCACATAATTCTCCTAAAAATGCAACAAAATGACCCTAAAATGATATACACTTTTAGCACTTATCAAGATCTAGAGTGTTCCTCATGGGTGTCATACCATCGAAAAAATTCATGGCTGACATCAAGTACTATGTATTGGAGGAGCCTTTTCTCTACATGCTATATGGATATAGTTTTTATAGAAGATGTTTCACGTAAGATGAGGTTGAAATTGTCCACCACCATTGTCATACTTCAACTTATAGTGGGCAACATAGTCCTAATAAAACTATTGTCAAGTTTCTCCAAGTGGGCTTCTATTGGACCAAACATTTCAAAAGTGTAAGAAGATTTGTGATGACTAGTGACTACTATGAAAAATATTTCAAGGAGACATGAGATGCCTCAAAGTGGTATTCTTGAGGTCAAGCTTTTTGATGTATAAGGAATTGACTTCATAGGTTCTTTCCCTCTTTCTCATAACAATTTCTATACTCTTATGGTGGTGGACTATGTGTTCAAATAGATGGATGCCATGGCCACCCCAACCAATGATTCCAAGGTTGTGATCAAGTTCCTTAAGAAGAACATATTCACGAGATTTGGCACTCCAAGAGCTCTCTGAGTGACAACTAGACTAACTTTTGTAACAGGCCTCTAGAGTCTTTTTGGAATAAGCATGAACTTTTCATAAGGTTACTACACCTTTCCACCCGTAAAGAAGTGGCCAAGTTAAGTTATCCAACAGAGAGTTGAAGAGCACTTTAAAGAAGACCATTGATCGCTCTCGGAATGATTCATCCTTGAAGCTAGATGATGCTCTATTGGCACACTTGATTTCTTACAAGACTCCTCTAGGTAGTATTCCATATTGGCAGTACTTGGAAAACCTTTCCATTTATTGGTTGGACTAGAACACAAGGCATATTAGGCCATTTAGGGACTCAATTTTGATCTTAAGCCAGTCGAAGAAGGAAGGATGTTGCAAATGAATGAGTTAGATGAGCTGTAGTTGGATGCATATAAGAGTTGCAGGATCTACAAGGGGAGAACCAAGGATTTGCATGACAAGCACATCATAAAGAAGCGATTTGAAGAAGGTGAGGTGGTCTCGTGTTTAACCTAAAGATAAAATTATTCCCGAAAAAGCTAAGATTCTCGTGCCCAAAATCGTTTTAAGTCACTAAGGTCTCGGGTGGAAGTGTGGAGTGAGTCTACTGGGTCATTTAAGGTCAATGGATATCAGTTTAAGCCTTAATTTGTGGGGAACCTCATTGAAAAGCTCGCAATCCATACTCTCACCGACCTCGTTCAGGTTTAAGAAAAAGAATTCGGGCTTTTGAACCTAAAATAGTGCTTATTGGGAGGTAACTCAAGCCATTTGTATTGTTTTCCTTTTTCTTTTTGAATAGTGATGTACATAGTCACTGGGATCATCGTTTAAAAGAAAAAAGATGAATGATAGTCAAGATAGAGCCTCTTAGGGCCTTTAGTGGTCATGACCATAATCTGTGCTTTGGCAGTTCCAAATTTCTAGAAAAGCAGCTATATATGATCATAAAGAGCCACAGTAACATGATTGCTGTCTATGGTCAGCCCCCCAAACTAAAACGAAAAAAAAGGAGTGTGTGACTATCATCATGTTCTGTAGCGAGCCCGTCCTTGCAGTTAACATTTTCAAAACCCAATTTGATTGTCCTTTTTCCCTTTTCATCTTCTTCCTCGACCTACTCTCTACCCCTCTTCAACTCTCTCTCTAAAATTCTCCATGACAATCCTCCATTCCACCTCCACTTTTTACCATTCTCCCTCTCAATTCACTTCTCCATCACAATTCATCTTCTTCCTTTCATCAATTACCCTTCAATCTCCCTTCCCCCCCCCCCCACAATCCCCACCAATTCACCCCTTCCCATACCTTAACTTAGAATCGTCCACTGCACTCTATTTAAATCATCCTCAATTCCTTCACAATTTCTACATCTTTCACCTGTTCCTCCCACACTTACCTCCATTGTCATTCTTCCATCCCAAAATCTCTATTTTCTCTCTCTATCCATATTCTTATTTCCTCCATTGTTGAGGAACCTTCAACTCCGTCCACATTACTCAAAAATTGGTTTCATTATTAAGGAACCTTCAATAGCTCCATTGTACAGTGCAACCACTAGTACGTTAGTGAGGATTGTTATTGGGGGTCTCATGATCCTTGTTGCATCGTCAATGGGCTTTACCCCTAGTCCTGATGATAGAGTCCAAGGGTCTAGGAAATTGAATATGGTTGCTTCTAAGAAAATGTAGTATTGTAAGGTCGAGACATGATGTATACGTTAGATTTATATAGGGAGGCATCTAATGTCCCTCCCTAATATTGAGTGTACTACTCTTAACAACTAGGATAACCTCTCATTCATGACTGATGAGGAAGATACCGTCCATCTAGTCCCTCCTCCTCTTCCTTCTAGCTAGAAGCCTCTTCGTCGTCCCATCCTCTCCTGTCTTCTGACCTTGACAAGTAAATGTCACCCTATAGCCCATACAAGAGGAGCACGGCTCCCTTAGGGCCTATGTTCAATTGTAGCTTGCGACACTCCGTGACTTTGTTTTAGGAGCGTTATGATGAGCTTTGTGGTATGTTCACCTCCTAAGCTTAATGCTTTCAAGATCTACGAGCTTGCCTTGAAACTTGGGGGATTGGCATATATCCCATGATCACTCTTACCCTGTCACTTCCCCTCCATTCTAGTGCTTGCTTCCTACTTTTATCCCATTCCTACTTACTTTTGAGTGCTTGCATTGAGGACATTGTTTTGGCCAAGCCTAGGGGAATTGCATTGTTGGTGACTTTTTATGTCTTGAGTATATGGATGTATATATTGTACATGATTGGATCTAGGATTGCATTTAGGGTTAGCCTATAGTTAGAGCATCTAGTGTTATTGTCTCTTTGCCTAACTTAATTTGTCTTGCAATTAGGATATTAGGAACATATAGGGCTAACCTTACATCTTATGTAACGCCCCCTAATTTAGCATGTTTCACTGTTTGCAATCACTATTCTGATTCCCTCAATTACAACTGATAAACCTAATGATCGGGACCTTACCGCCGTCCAAAAGGACAAGGCTTGGAGCACGCGTGCTAGAAATAACATAATTAGGTATGGCTTCAACCATACACTTTCATACATGATCAACTTATATACAGTCAACTATTAACCAACATAAGGTTTATATACCAAAGTAAAACAATTCACCATATAATCTACACTTTCATCCACTGAAGATTTCAAACCACAACTTCAAAGTATGCATGCACTATGTCACTGTTGATCCATCTAGATTCCCTTGCCCACTTATTTTCTTCAGTTGGTTTGCTACCATGAGAGCGATTCACTGAGCATTTGCCTAAAACAAAATATGAAACCATTTTGAACTGTGAGCCGAAGCTCAGTACATGTGTTCCTATATTGTTAAATGATCACTGCATAATTTGGTTGGACGCGCGCTTTGCAATTCATTTTGAGTTAAAATAGTGAATGAGATGAATGTAAACTGCAATTGCTAGTTATTATCTGATAGTGAATACCTTGTTACTATTACGAGGTGTACACCTGCCAAGCCGATCGGGAGACCTGGCCTGAAGCCGCATGGGTAACTGAAGGGCAATGCCCTGTAATTGATAACTGATAGGGCCACTAATTATGTGATAAATCACTGATTAGACTGATTCATTGGTGTACTTACCAAAATCTTATAATTTTGATAAATAAAGATACAGGCAACCAATGTACCTGAAGTCTTTAAAATGCAATCTCACTTGATAATACTTATGCACAATGAAAAACGATATACTAGGCCCGGTTCTGCTTGAGAAATGTAATTGTAGATATATGGAGTTAGTAAACTGCATTTGTTCCCATAATCTGTAAATTTAATAGAAATTTTATAATCAAAAGGCATTTGTAACAGAAGTAATTCAATATAAGATTACTTACACCAACATGATTCGAAAACCAAATAAATTAAGGCAATTTAACTCAAGGAAAAATAGTGTGGAGCAAAACTGATCAAAATAGAATAATTGGGATTATAAATGGAAGGCTTTGATGGTTAGAAAAGGAATATGCATTTTTGATATTTCTGAGATAGATAATAAAGGTTTAAGGCCAAGAGGAATGTAATGAATCACACCAACTAGGCTCGATAACCACAAATCTCGAGTCTTAATTCTCCCCATTTCTCAAATTTCATTCTCATACCCATTTAACTTGTTGAACTCTCTAAACTTTGCATTTTCTTTGCAATATCCATAATTAGGAAGAACCTCCTAATAATATTTCCAATGTCACGATTTTTTTGTTCCCTCATATTACCGTTTGAAGGTCTACTTTAGAAAATACATACCTTTCACTCCCGACCTGCAATTGAGCTATAAAACCCCAACATGAAAAGCTTCAAAAGTCCCTCAAAACTTTCATTCATAGTGTAAAATATAATTCCCATAATAGGGTTCCTAAAATTGGGTTAGAACACAATTATGCACAGCTTCAGTCTATCCTCTGCAGTCCTAGAAAAATGGCTATAGGGTTTTCCACACACCTCATATTAAGGTGATTCAAAATGCATTTGAGAGCTAGATCAGTGAGCTAGCTATCTACCCACCAAAAATCAAAATTTTTTAGTGGGCCTATCATTATCAGTTCAATCACAAAGTCACCCCTATTTTTAGATTGTTCAAAACCTTGCTGTTTTAGCTTTCCCCCTTCTTTTCACATAATTCTCCATCCAAAATCATACCTTAAAATCATGTAATGAAGTCTTGGCCCTTCTTATGATCGTACAAAGCCATATTACCCAATTTCACTCCATAATCATCTACATTAAATTTTTAATTCTTCTTTTTCTCAAACTCACTCTAAATACATCCATAAGCTTATTTATTTACATAAGTGGGCAAAATGATCCTTTGTAATCAATTGGGGAAATTTTCATAATCCACCCCTTTTCAAGAATCACACCAAATCATTTTTTTTTTCAAATTAAAGAACAAATCCAAGATTCATTTTGTATCAAAACATTAGCAACCAACATACCTAATGCCATTATCATTCAAGCCATGCACTACTTGCCCAAAACCCTAGCTTATGTCCAACCTAGAACATATGTATCTGATCCCCAAATCACCAAAACACTCTCATAAATATCATTAGAGATTAAAACCACTAAACCAAATACAAACAATCCATGAAAACATACTTTCAATCTTAAACTTGCATGATCATGAATAACCCTAATCCCTAACATGCCACAAACTTAATCAACAATTAAAAACATCGAAATAACTCTGGATTTCATCCAAAGAACATGATCAAAACCCAAATCACATAAAAAAAATAAAAAAGAAAATAAACCAATTTCAGATCACTCACTTGGAGCTTAAAAAGAGAGAGGTGGAGGTGATGTTTGGTGGTTTTAGAGATTGAGGATGGTGGCTTGTGGTTCTAGGGTGTTAGGGCTGTTAGTGGCAACCACTTACTGGCTGCAAACTGGCTAGAAAACACCAAGAATAGGCGACAATAGCTGGGGGTGGTGGTGGTTGTGGGTTAGAGAGAAAAGGAAGAGAGAAGTTTGTGGTTTGAGTTTGCTTGAAGTTGCTTATGACTCACCTCATTAGTTGGCTTATATTCACCCTCCAAAAGTAGCTTTTTGCTAATTAAAAGTAGGTACAAATGATGGTAATTAATTTAATTTAACTACACCAAAATTTTCGGGCCATAATTTGAGCGTAGAGTGAATCGGACTGTAAATCGAGCCCAAATGAATTGGGCCAAACTTAGCGAATTTGGGGCCAAATTTTTGCATGGTTAAAAATTAAAATTTTGTGATATTATGAAAAATAATTTGCCATCTAATCATATTTACTGGGAGCTAATATCGATTCACGCAAAATTGTTACGGTAAATGAAACTTGAATTGCAAAGTGAGGCCCAAAATGAATTCTCTCAATCGGGATGATTAAATGAGATTAATAAACGAAAGAAATTAATAACATGGAGTAATTAAATAAATAAGTATGATTTAGGGTCGGGCTATTATTGCCTTCCCCCCTTAAAGAGTTTCGTCATCGGAACTTATGAGCTTTGACAAAACATGCAAGTTTATGTTAAATAGATGTGGCTACTTGGCTTGCATCTCATCCTTGGTTTGCCCAAGTGGCTTCTGAGAAGGTATAATTTGTCTAATGTACTTTGACTAAAGGTATCTGCTTGATGCGCAGCTACTTGTTCCTACGATCTAGTGTCTGGACTAGGTGCTCTTCAAATGCGAGAACCTCAGTGACTGCAATAGGTTTGGTTAAGAGAGCATGGTCAGGATCTGAAATGCACTGCCTAAGTTATGAGGTAAGTAACACATCATGCACATGTTTGAGTTATATAAGCAGATCTGGTCGACAAGCTATGGGATTCAATCTTTCAATAGACTTGTATGGTTTAATAGATCTTGGCCTCAATTTAGCTCGCATTTTAACCTTCTTATACCCTTAGTTGGCGGAACTTTCTGGAAAACCTTATCATCTACCTGAAACTTTAGGAATCTTGTTCTTTTATCAGCATAGCTTTTCTGTTAGTTCTAATAGTCTAAGTTCAAGGGTTTTCTGATGTATGTCACCTCATTGAATGTTGAAGAAGATCTTCATGACCCAAAAGATGATTTTGTCGTCAATGTCTGCGTCATTTTACCTTGATGTTTCATGCAAATTTCTCTACTAGTATTTTCACCACATTGACCGCTGGGAGTTCCATGTAAATGCAAACATTTTCCTAGGTTGCGAATTACTATAGCCTCAAACTCAAAAGAGTTGGATCCATTGATATTTTTATATGCTTCAATGAACTCAATTACTTTGGTTCAAAATTGACATTCTCTTCAAAAGAAAAGAACCTTGTTACTAGTGAGGAGGTGCTCACCAATGGTTCATCACCTTGTCCACTAATGGAAACTGTTGTATACCTTGTTAAGTACTCTGATACTATTACGAGTTATAAAACATGTTATGTACGTGTCCGGGTTCAACAGGTAAGTGTAGTCAATAAGTTACAGGATTTAACCTTTCAATGAATTATAAGGCCCAATGTAACTAGTCTCTAATTGTCCTTGGATAGTCAGTCTCTTACTACCTTAACAAGAAAAGCCTTTTGAAATACTTCATAACCCATATGAGACTTTAGTTATTTCCTTGTTCTGCCAGCACAACTCTTTTGTCGACCTTGTATCACCTCAACATGTACTTGAATTTTCCCTCTTACTTCTTGCTTAGGTTAGCTGTGACATTATACTCAATGTTTCTTCCAGCTCACTTCAATATAATTAGATAGTGCTTGAGACTATGCCCTTGTCAAAATGTCCTCATATGATATTCCTAATGCGTCACATGATCTGCCCTCATCGGACTACCCAAGGATCTACTCCTGGTTGGTAATGGGCAATAAAATGATCATAGTTAGGGATGAGAGTGATGGAATTATTAGCCCTGAGAATCATTGCATGCAAAAGATATGAACAATGAGACTAGAAAGGACTAATAAAGGAGAGACTGTCATGGGGTGGTTAGAATAAAGATAGCCATGAATGTATCCAGAATTCTAAAACATAATACCACAAGAATCATGGTTTATAATTGTTGATTGTAAGGGATCCAATACATAGTTATTCAAGAAGAAAGATGGCCCGGTTACCTTCGTGTTTAGCTAATGATTTAAAAAAAGGATGGCTAAACAAAATACAATAAATAGAGAAATAGATTTGATAGCCAAGGTACAACGGATAAATAAATAGCTTGAGCAAGCAAGGTCTAATAAATAGATAAATGGATTGAATAGGCTGCAGTGGGAACATGCCTTTACTCATACAGAGCCAAGTCAAGTACGACAATAGGATTTAAATAATGATTACTGAAGTTTACTTATAAGGATATAAAATATAGGTGTGAAAATTGCAAGTGTAACAAATAGATTAAAAGATTGGACCGGTAAAGTACAATGGATAAGTAAATAGATTGAACAAATTACATTAGAAACGTGTCCTTTGCTCATATGAAACCAGTTCAAGTCCAGCAATAAGATTGAAAAGAAAAGCAAGAGCTTACTTATGAGCATGTAAGATATATGTGTGGGAGTTGAACTTCAAAATAAGGAGAGTAAAAGGATTATAACAATCACCCACACCAATGAGAGTTGAATCACCTTATGAATTCAGAGCAAGTCATACGAGTATATCATTACGCATAAATGGAGTATAAGGTATATGCGTGAACACGCTCTCAACAACAAATGAATGAGATATAGGTATTCAACAATGAATAAAAGAAATATGAGATACACATAGGAATACGCTCCCAGGAGAACGAGTAAAAGATGATAATAGTCAATGGTATTGGAATATTGACAACCATTACAAGAAATACTCTATGAAAAGCATTCTTGCAAACATATGTGATACTTGGCATGGTTTAGATGTCAGATGTGGCCCTTAAAGCAATGGTCTAGACAAAGAACTACTATAGAGCAAGTGAGTGCTGTTAGCAACGAAATGATACCCTAAACAATCCAAGGACTAGGGCAAAGGTAGGTCAATGACTAGGTGTAATAGGAGCATTGCCAATGTAAGGTCTTGGTGACAAAAACAGATGTTCCCTTTGCATGACAACTGGTCACACTACATACAACCCATATAACATCGAGTAACATATCATAAGCTACTAAACTATCACCAACAGACATAAGTACTCATTGTAATGTCCACCGCATATTGATTCAACCCAAAGATATAGCCCCACAAGGCATTTTCCCTATCTTGAGGGGTATATGTACCTTAACAATGTAATAATCTCTTAGGAAGGTGCAGAAGGCATCCCCACATTGGGTTTTAAACATCACTATATTCAAAATCAAATATGCTAATGTGCCTCATTGAAACTCTTAAATCCGACGACAAAACGGACAGAGCTCCTCCCACAACTGGCCCAATCCAGGCTTCAAGCCTTACAATAGATACTTGAAATGAAAAGAAACATTTTCATAGCTCAACGGCCATATACCGGAGTTCATAACTCAATGGTTTACACACCCGAAGTACACAATTGCAAGATTTGAACAGATAAGAGAAATGAACATATAATACAACTCCTAAATAAATGAAAACATGCATCCATACATATTAACTTATAACCAACAACTTATTCAACTGGTCTAGCATAGCTCATAAACACCTTATAGCTCACAATGACTCTCAAATCTTTAGCTCTGTTGAACTCTATTGAGGTCATAAGATATGAGACTTTACAAACAATAAGTGAATAGGAACAAGGAGTTAGAGTATGCGACAGTGAAATATGAACACAACAATGACTAAACTGTAAGCGGAGAGGATCAAATCTTCGTACAAATTACACAGGCACACACACTGGTGATCATTATAGGCTCCATTATAACTAGCGAGGTAAATGATCATGATTGTTTGGGTTTAAGTTGCTTATAAGAAAAGTTACCCAAGTGTTGGGCTAAACTGGAACCTCATGTGATCCACTCACTCTGTAAATCTGCTGCCATGCCATGAGTTGAGCTAAACTGGTACCTTTTTGAACTGAGCAATCTAATCCATATTCTCTCCAAATGGTCCCTGTATCACTGTCTCTTATGGAGAATACTGTAGTGGAAGCTGGCAAGTATGCATAGTTAAGGACATAAGATTCAAGTAATAAAAGATATGGCCTGCCATACTTCTCCGATTCTCTACATCACCCAATGTTGGGTCATTGAATAACTTACAACTAAAGTACGTACTACATCTCTAAAGATCCCTTAAGAGTATGATATGCACATTGGCAAAGTTCACGTAACAGGTGCACATACATATCACTTCTTTAGGTTCTTTCCCTTACATCCTACATACCCCCATGGAAACTCTTGTTAAAATAAATACTCTTAAAGTTAATTCCATTGCTCTTAATACTAGTATCTCACTTACTTCCCACCTTGTTTCCTTGAAATGTTGCTATGCTCTCTACCTTGGTTCCATGCAAATATTGATATGCTTGCTAAAACATAATAACGTGGAGTCTTCCATAAGGCCACCATCAGAGCTAAACTATGGTGTATCAAGGAGATTTGTAACAATGTGAACCTCATTTGCTCCATCAGATACAGAGATCCCTCCTATTGGTCCCAATGGCTTTGGGTTGTTAGGCGGCTGAGGAGTGTTCAGTGCAGGTGGTGATGGTGGGGGAGATGCAAAGTGTAATGAAAATACATACTACAGAATGCCCATGTTTTTCCCTCTCGACTCAAACTCCTCCCTTGATATAGCTCGGTGGTAATGTTAGCCTAAGCCTTGTGAAACTGAAATCTAAGTTCATTCTCCCAAGGCTCAAGTCATCAAAAAGTCATGATATCGAGTCCTAAAATCGACCCAAGGGCCAACTGTAAATAAGGTCCACAACAACCTACGTGTATGGAGGATGAGACTAAGAAACTTAGAAATGGGGTCTTCATGTGGGCTATCACACTAGCATATAGTAAAGAGATGTGAATGGCCACAAAAGTACCTGACATCATATTCACCATATATGGATCTATCTAACGAGAAGGAATCTAAGTGAAGAGCATGAGAGAGATAAATAGGCATTTCTACTGTCTTAAATCTTTAATGCCGTAAATCTCCAATGATATATTAATAACCTTCACTAACCAACTTCCTCACCCTCCAATCTCCACTCTCCATTTTCCATATCCCATCAAGGAAAAGCAACCTAGCTCTAATACCAAATGTGTAACGCCCCCTAATTTAGCATGTTTCACTGTTTGCAATCAGTATTCTAATTCCCTCAATTACAACTGATAAACCCAATGATCGGGATGTTACTGCCATCCAAAAGGACAAGGCATGGAGCATGTGTACTAGAAATAACATAGTCAGACATGACTTCAACCATACACTTTCATACATGATCAACTCATATATAGTCAACTGTTAACCAACATAAGGTTTATATACCAAAGTAGAACAATTCACCATATAATCTACACTTCCATCCACTCAAGATTTCAAAACACGGCTTCAAAGTAGGCATGCACTATGCCACTATTGATCCATCCAGATTCCCTTGCCTAACTTATTTTCTTCAGTGGTTTGCTAGCATGAGGGAGATTGATTGAGCATTTGCCTAAAACAAAACATGAGAACATTTCAAACTTTGGGCCGAAACTCAGTGCATGCATTTTTGTATTGTTAAAAGATCATTGCATAATTTGGTTGGGCACTCGCTTTGCAATTCATTTTAAGTTAAAACAGTGAATAAGATTAATATAAACTAAAATTGCTAGCTATTATCCGATAGTGAACCCCTTGATATTGTTGTGATCTATGGATAGGCGTACACCTTCCATACCGAACGGGGGACCTGACCTGAAGCTGCGCGGGTAACTGAACGACAATACCCTGTAACTGATAACTGATGGGGCCACTAATTATGTAACAAATCACTGATTAGACTGATTCGTTAATGTACTCACCAAAATGTTATAATTTTGACAAACACATGCTCATTTCTAACGACACAGGTAATGAACGTACCTGAAGTCTTTAAAATTTAATTTCACTTGATAATACTTATGCACAATGAAAAATGATAGACTTGGCCCGGTTCTGCTTCAAAAATGTAATTGTAGATATATGGATGTAAGGCTTGTCGCAGTGCCTCCAAATTAAATAACCTAAATACCCTTGTAATTAAATATTAAGAACTATAGATAGGGCAAGTAGGGTCGATCCCACGAGGAAATAAATTTTAAGTTACGAAGGGATGAATTCTCATAAATAAAAAAAAATAACGTTTTACCAACTCTAGATCTAACTTTATAACTGAAACAATTGCGAGTAAAAACAGAACTAATTTGGGGGGGGGGGTGAATGGATAAAATAGTTGCATCTAACAAACAATATGATAAAAAAAAAAACCAGAATCGTAAACTAATAATAAAATTTATGCAAAATAGAAGATAAGAATTATTAATCAATTGGGAAAAAAATTGCTTGACCTTCCAATATATATTTTACCATGCTATGTTATTTAATCATCGATACATATATTATATTTATCGAATAGTTAAACTGAAGGTTAAGAACGTCTGTAACCCCTATTTTCCCTTACTGTTTAATACACCTTAGAACGTCTAAGGATGAATTCTATTAAATCACTTAATTTATTACTCAACAGCATAATAAATTAAAGACTCAATGCATGACGATTTAGGAAAACTTCATTTAACCCAAACCATTAAATCCTCAACAGCAGATTTAATGTAATTTAGACCCAAGTTGATTCTTTTAACGCTGATGGTCAAAAGTTGTTACTAGTTAACATTAATTAAATGTTAGAATCATTTAGGTGGCCAAATAAAAATATTTTGACATTCAATATCAAACAATTAAACCTAATCAACTTAGATTATTCATAAGCATAATATGAATTTAGGCACAAAATTAATCTCAAAAATAACACATGGTAAAATAAAATATTAGGTCAAGCAAATCTTAAATTAGCCTAGCATAATAACACTAAAATCCAATATGTTCAATAACATTAAGATAATAATAATAAAAATAAAAAGGGGAAAAAACCAAAAAAAACAAAAAAACAACTAAGTCTATCTAATTGATTCACGGGTAGAGGAAACAAGTAAAAAGAGAAAAGGAAAAAACAAATAAAAAAAAATAGACAAAGAGCAGATCGTTACGAAGTACAGTAAATCACACCAAAAAGTTGAGCTTCAATCTGGTTATAAACGAAGATGATGATGACGATGGTGAGACGTGGGGTGGCTGCTGATGATGGAAATCAGAAGAAGAAGGCAGACGGTGATGGTGATGAAGGTGCAGGTGAGGCGGGAGGAAGATGGTGATGGTTATTCTGATGTAGGTGATGAGGGAGATGGGCTGCTGCGTGGGGATGATGATGGCTGATGAAGGTGATGATGCGAATGGGTGTGCGTCGAGGAGCAGAGGAGGAGGGGTTGATTCTGTACGTGAATAGGAGGAGAAGAGGAGGGCTGAAGCTGATGATTGAGAAAAGGGGATGAAGAAGATGATTGCTGGTGATGGTGAATAGAGCAGCCGTGGGGTGGGGTTTTATTAAGGTGGGTTAAGGTTTTTTTTTGTTTAGGGTTTCTTCTTCCTTCTTCCTTAGAGTTCTTCTTCTTCAAGACTTTTAGCTTTTCCATAATTCTTGAACCCTAGCCCAAAATAATAATTATGAAAATAATATTATTTTCATAATTATTTTTGGACCGTCTTGTAGTTAACTGTATAAAATTGAGCTTCTACGTCCTTTCTCCTCCTCTTAATTAAATTAACATTAATCCTGAAAAATATATAAAACAAATCAAATTAAACGAAATAATATATATAATACACTAAAAATAATTATAAAAACAATGCATGATTTTTGACTTAACAATGGATTTTGTAAAACGCATTCGTCCCCATAATTCGTAACGTTAATAGAAATTTGATAATCAAAAGGCATTTGTAACGCAAGTAATTCAATATAAGATGAGTTACACCAACATGATTCGAAAACCAAACAAATTAAGGCAATTTAACTCAAGGTAAAATAGTGTGGAGTATAACTGATCAAAGTAGAATAATTGGGATTATAAATGGAAGGCTTTAATGGTTACAAAAGGAATATGGGTCTTCGATATCTCTTAGACGGATAATAAAAGTTTAAGGCCAAGAGGAATGTAATGAATCACACCAACTAGGCTCGATAACCACTATTCTTGAGTCTTAATTCTCCCCATTTCTCAAATTTCATTCTCATACCCATTTAACTTGTCGAACTCTCTAAACTTTGCATTTTCTTTGCACTATCCATAATTATGTAGAAACTCCATATAATATTTCCAATGTCACGATTTCTTTCTTCCCTCATATTATCGTTTGAATGCCTACTTTAGAAAATCCATATCCTTCACTCCTGACCTGCTTGAGCTATAAAACCCCAACATGAAAAGCTTCGAAAGTCCCTCAAAACATTTATTCATAGTGTAAAATATAATTCCCACAATAGGGTTCCTAAAATTAGGTTAGAACACAACTGTGCATAACTTCGGTCTATCCTATGCAGTCCTAGCAAAATGGCCATAACGTTTTCCACACACCTTGGATTAAGGTGATTCAAAAGGTATTTGAAAGCTAACTCAATCAGCTATCTACCCACCAAAAATCATAATTTTTAAGTGGGCGATCATTAACAGTTTACTCACAAAGTCATCCCTATTTTTAGACTATTCACCCTTGCTGTTTTAGCTTTCTCCCTTCTTTTCACATAATTCCCCATCCAAAATCATACCTTAAAATCATATAATGAAGTCTTGGCCCTTCTTATCACCGTACAAAGCCATATTACCCAATTTCACTCCATAATCATCTACATTAAATTTTTAATTCTTCTTTTTCTCAAACTGTCTATCCATAACCTTATTTATTTGCATAAGTGCGCAAAATGATCCTTTGTAATCAATTGGGGAAATTTCCATAATCCACCCCTTTTCAAGAATCACACCAAATCATTTTTTTTTCAAATTAAAGAGCACATCCAAGATTCATTTTATACCAAAACATAAGCAACCAACATACCTAATGCCAAAATCATTCAAGCCATGCACTACTTGCCCAAAACCCTAGCTTATGTCCAACCTAGAACATATGTATCTCATCCCCAAATCACCAAAACACTCTCATAAATATCATTAGAGATTGCAACCACTAAACCAAATACGAACAATCCTTGAAAACATACTTTCATTCTTAAACTTGCATGATCATAAATAACCCTAAACCCTAGCATGCCACAAACTTGATCAACAATTAAAAACATCAAAGTAACTCTGGATTTCATCCAAAGAACATGATCAAAACCCAAATCACATAAACAAAATCAAAAAGAAAAGAATCCAAGTTGAGATCACTTACTTGGAGCTTAAAAAGAGAGAGGTGGAGGTGATGTTTGGTGGTTTTAGAGATTGAGGATGGTGGCTTGTGGTTCTAGGGTGTCTGGGCTATCGGTGGAAACCACTTGCTGGTGGAAAACTAACCGGAAAACACCAAGAATAGGCGACAGTAGCTGGGGGTGGGGGTGGTCGTGGGTTAGAGAGAAAAGGAAGAGAGAAGTTTATGGTTTGAGTTTGCTTGAAGTTGCTTATGACTCATTTCATTACTTGGCTTATATTCATCCTCCAAAAGTAGCTTTTTGCTAATTAAAATCAGGTACAAATGATGATGATTAAATTAATTTAATTACTCCAAAATTTTCGGGCCACAATTTGAACCCAAAGTGAATCGGGCCGCAAATCAGGCCCAAATGAATTGGGCAAAACATAGTGAATTTGAATTTTTGTATGGTTAAATTTGTGACATTATGAAAAATAATGTCACCTAATCATATTTACTGGGATCAAATATCAATTCTCCCAAAATTGCTACAGTAAATGAAACTTGAATTGCTAAGTGAGACCCAAAATGAATTCTCCCAATCGGGATGATTAAATGAGAATAATAAACGCGAGAAATGAATAACATGGCTTAATTAAATAAAAAAATATGATTTAGGGTCGGACTATTATATCTTAGGACTAACTTCATGCAAGACTACATTGAAAAAAATCATTTTAAAAGCAAAACAAACATCTCTAATGATGAAACTCCTAGTTAGTAAGTCTTCTTTGACTTGATTTGACTCTTTGTCATGCCAATTTATGAATAAAGTTTTTGGAAATGAATTTCTGGAATTGTGTTCATATTCTTGCCATAATGTCAAGTGAGGATTAATTTCCCAATGAATCCTTACATAGGTGTTGGTGCGTGACTTGTAGTAAGCTAGTTGTTACTTTGATAGAGGTCCCCTGAGGCTTTGAGCTTTTTAAAAAATAATTCATTATTTTAGTCGTATTGTCTTTCTTGTGAATCTTCCGGGACTTTTTTTCTCTAGAACTTGCTTCAACTCTCATTCAAGGCCATATTTAGCATATGCATCAGGAAAAATGGTTAAGTTATTCTCTGTGTTGATTTATCAGGCCACATTGGCCAAATAGCCATCTTGTTATGCATGCTATGTCCCTTGCTAGCCCAATTAAGCATTTAACCATTTTTATTGGTGTGAACCTTCTTATGCAACCCTTATCCAAATACCTTTCTTTATACCTAAGCGAAGATTGTTGAGTTTCACTTCATGATGTGTTGATTGAGAGTTAGTTTGTGGATGCTGAGATCTCTTAGTCGTTGGTTTGGTTTGTTTAATTTGCTAAGGGTTTTGTGTTGTTTTTCCTGAAGAAAATCTCTTTTGATTTAATGGGTTGGTTTTGTGGATTATCGAGACAAATAGTTGAAAAAAAAATTATGAAGTGCTTGTCTTTTACAGCCTTTGCCATTCTTTTCTCTTAAACATTTCAAAAAGAAAAACTGAAGGGAAAAAATTCCCAAAAGAACAAAAAGTTCCTTAAAAAAAAGAAAAAAAGAAGAACAAGTGTAAAAAGACAAAGAGTGAATAAAAGGGTTTGACATGGTTGGATTGTATATATTTGTTTTTAAGGTAGTGTTTGGTTGGGGGGGAAATGATTTTACTGGAAAATGGCTTTCCAATTTTCCGTTGCTTGGCTATAAAGGTTGGAAAAGTATTTTCAAAGGAAAATGATTTTCTCCCCAATGGAGGAAAATGATTTCCTTTTTGAGAAGATGGGAAGTTGATTTTCCTCCTTCAACTCTTTGTTGATATAGTCAACTGAATTTAGATGAAAAATTCAATTTTAATAGTTTGGATCAAAACTTGACTATCCGATGAAAACTTTTAAAATAAACTCAAATCTAAACTTTCACTTCAAATTTCTTTCATTTGATCGACATTTATTTCCACTACGACAACTTAATCGATATTTTTTGCCACTAAAACAATTCAGTCGATTAATCAGTAAAACAATTTCAATGGTTTGGATCAACACTTGATCATCAAATAGAAAATATTAAAACAGGCTCGAATTCAGATTTTGAGCTTGATAGTCTTTCATTTACTGAACATTTTTTTTCCATAACGACAACTAAATTGATATTTTTCGCCCCTTAAACAGTGCATTCACCACTAGCAAAATTTCAATAGTTTGGATCGAAAGTTGATCATTGAATAAGAAAGAGCGAAATAGGCTATAATTCAAATTTTGAGCACGACATTCTTTCATTTGGTCAACATTTTTCTCAGCCACGACAATTCAATTGATATTTTTCGTTATCTAAACAATTCAATTGATGTTTTTCATAGCTAAAATAATCTCAACAGCGTAGATCGAAACTTCATTATCCGAGAGGAAGTATTGAAAAAAACTCAAATGTGAATTTTAAGCTTGAAATTCCTTCATTTGGTCGACATTTATATCAACTACGACCATTATACTTAAACAATTCAATTGACGTTTTCCTCTTTTTCATGGAAAACGATTTGTCTTGTACCAAACAACGGAAAATGTGATATGAAAATCAATTTCCCATGGAAAAACATTTTTCAAAGAAAATAATTTTTCGGGAAAACCATTTTCCTCCCAACCAAGCACTACCTAAGTTTCAATTCTTTTTTCATAGCTCATTTGCGAGGGATCTGTTTATTGTGTTGATGTGGTATTAGTTAGAGGTGTGCTTTATAGGTGGTTGGAAATGTTTGGTTTTGCTATTAGTTTTTGGCTTTTAGTGCCAAAGTTCCCAAAGCATTTGTCCATTTAGCCTCATTACACCCATGTGAAGTCCTCGTAATTGTCTTATGTGTATTTTACCCTCGTGATGGTGAATTCAAGAGTCTTAGCAAGCATATGGTAGATTTAAGTCTATAAAATGAGATTTGAGGGAACCTTGTTGTGCTGTAAAAACATTCATGCAATGTTTTAGGAAAAACTACACAAACGTACCTTACTTTTTGTTTCAACTATTTTAAGGATCCTCAATTTTTAAAATAACTATAAGGTACCTTAACTTACGAGGTAACTAACAGAAAGGAACCTCAAAGTTTATGCAAACTATTTTCATGTCCAACTCTACTGTTTTAATTCTTGAGTTGTGCCCATAATTTTGCATATTTGTATACTTTATCCCAATCTTTAAAAACTTACTTTCGAAAATTTTAATTTTGTGCATGTGATTTTATGTTTATAAGTACCACTCAAAGCCCTCTTTAAGCTAATTATGTTTAATACTTGGATCATCATCTACTTGTCCTGCTCTTAATTAAAAGCAGAATTAGTGAAAATTAAGACTGAAGTTAAGGAGATAAAGGAGCACTTATCTATAATTCATCCTTCTTTGACCAACAAAATTAGACGTAATGGAAAATCTAATTTAAGTATTAGTACTCCATTTCAACATAAATATCCTTTGTAAAATCTAATTTAAGTATTAGTAATCCATTTCCAAAAAGAAGTAAGAGAAAAATAATTGAATAATCATCTGAAAAGGCAGAGAAAGAAGAAGAGAATTAAGTATAAGCTGTATAATCTTGAGGAGTTATAGAGTATGTTTGATAAGGAACAAAACCCAATAGAATTAAAAAAGATCATGAGCATAATATTAGACAAGCAAGAAGTCTTACCTGATCATAATGAAGAGATAAATAATGTCCAATTAGAGAAAGAAATATATCAGCAGAGGAAGTTGATTAAATTAGAAGATCTAAGTGCTGCTCCTTTAGAAGAAATGTAAGGTCCATGAAATTTAGTTTAGTTAACCACATGGGTTAGTTTAATTAAGTCATTATATTCATTAAATTTCGTGTTTATGTGACATTCTAATTTGGGTAAATAGATGCTCGCAATTAATTTCGGTTTAGTGGATTGTTTTAATTTTGAAATTTAAGTTTTTATATGTATTGCTCAAATTATGTCAATACTAGTTCAATTGGGTCAAACCCAATTGTGGATATTTTACTAGCTCTATTATTGGCTAGGATGAGGAAAAAAAGGGGGAAGAGTTTATGCGATTGGGGAGTAACCGCATAGCTTTAGCTTTCAAAAAAAAAGGTGAAAAGAGGTGGGGGCATGCTGCAGCAGCATCAATCACAAAAAAAGTAAGAGGGGGGGTAACACACACCACACACCACACACACATACACACAGAGTCACACCACACTAAACTCACACACCTCACATAAACAGAGGAGAAGACAAAAGAGAGGAAAAACAGAGGAGGAAGAAAAGAAGAAGAAGGGGAAGAGAAAGAAGGAGAAGGGGAGGAAAAGCTTGGGGAAGAAGATCATCACCTTGCTCTTGCATTTGAGTCTCTTCCTCCAAATTTTTCTCAAGTGGGTGACTCTCTCCTTAATTTATACTAATTGGCAATCAAATTGATTTTTGGGTTTATGCTGAATGTTTGTAATTTCGAGCAGATTTTTGGGTTTAGCTGCTTCAGCCTGTCCTCCGGGGAGTTTTGGGGTTAGGAGGGGTTCGGGTTGCGGAAGGTACGCCTAGCATCCTGGAACATCGGGACCCTCACGGGTAAATTGATAGAATTAGTTAAGTCTCTGCTTAGACGTAAGGTTAATATAGCGTGTGTCCAGGAGACGAAGTGGGTTGGGACAAAAGCTAGAGAAATCGATGGGTACAAGTTGTGGTACTCGGGGTCAGCCAAGGCGAAGAATGGAGTTGGCATCCTAGTCGGGAAGGATTTGGCGGACCAGGTGGTCGAAGTGAGGCGAAAGAGCGACCGGATTATGGCCATTAAGGTTTTGGTGGGTTCAGTTTTCGTGAACGTGGTGAGTGCGTACGCACCCCAGGTAGGCCTGCCGGAAGAAACTAAAAAGCTCTTCTGGGAGGACCTAGATGAGGTCACCCAGGGTGTACCTGAAAGCGAGAAATTGTTCATAGGAGGAGACTTTAACGGCCATATCGGCGTGGAGGCAGCAGGATACGATGGGGTCCACGGGGGCCTCGGTTTCGGAGAGAGAAATGCGGCAGGGGTCACTGTGTTGGACTTTGCGGTGGCCTTTGATTTGGTGGTGGCCAACTCCTTCTTCAAGAAGAAGGAGGACCACCTGGTGACCTTTAAGAGCAATTCTTGCAGGACCCAGATTGACTACTTCCTAACGAGGAAGGAAACTCGGAGATCGTGTAAAGACTGCAAAGTGATTCCTAGCGAGTTGCTGGGAACTCAACACAGGTTGCTTATTTTGGATGCAGAGTTCAAGTATCCTAAGAGGTCAAAGAGGAGAGCAGAAGAACCCAGAATTAAGTGGTGGACTCTCACAAAGGAGAAGGCAGGGTTAATAGCAGAGAGATTAGCTGAGGAGAGAGTTTGGAGGAGGGCAGAAGACGCCGACTCGATGTGGGATGCTGTGGCGAATTGCATCCGTAGGTCGGCTAAGGAAACCTTAGGTCTTTCCAGGGGAGGCGGCAACAGGATGGAGGGCGCCTGGTGGTGGAACGAAGAGGTAAAGGAGAAAGTTAAGGCAAAAAAAGAGGCTTACGCGGAGTTCATGAGCAGCAGTTCAGAAGACGAGCGGGCTCATAAGAAGATTGGATACAAGGCGGCCAAGAAGGTAGCCAAAAGGGCGGTGGCAATAGCAAAAAGTCAGGCGTTTGATAGACTGTACCATAAATTGGGGACAAAAGAAGGAGAGAAGGAGGTTCTTAAACTGGCTAGGGCGAGGGAAAGGAAGACTAGGGATTTGGGTGTGGTAAGGTGTATCAAGGACGAAGAGGGTAAGGTGATGACTGAGGATGCTGATATTAGGGAGAGATGGCAGAGGTTCTTTGCTAAACTCCTCAATGGGGAAGGGGGGGAGACGAATGTAGTAGGGGCGGAGAGTGTAGTGATCAGCGTGCGGGCGCCATGATAACAAAGGAGGAGATTAGGGAGGCCCTCAAGAAGATGGCGAAGGGGAAGGCAGTAGGCCCGAACCAGATACCAGTGGAAGTTTGGAAGTACATGGGGGAAGTGGCACTAGAGTGGCTTACGGAGCTTTTCAATGTTATTTTCAGGACCGCCAAGATGCCCAGAGAGTGGAGGGCCAGCACAGTCATCCCACTGTATAAAAACAAAGGGGATATCCAAGACTGTAATAACTTTAGGGGCATCAAGCGGCTCAGCCATACTATGAAGCTATGGGAGAGGGTGATTGAGAGAAAGCTGCGAGAGGAAGTAGAGATTTCAGAAAACCAATTTGGTTTCATGCCAGACAGGGCAACCATTGAGGCAATCTACCTCCTCAGAGGGCTCATGAGCGTGTTCAGGGATAGAAAGGTGGATCTCCATATGGTGTTCATTGACCTGGAGAAAGCGTACGATAGAGTCCCAATGGAGGTATTGTGGAGGTGTTTGGAAGAGAAAAGGGTGTCGCCCGCGTACATTCGTGTTATCAAAGATATGTACGAGGGAGGGCGGACGAGGGTTAGGACTCCGGCAGGGGTCTCCAATGATTTTGCGGTTAGTTTGGGCCTGCATCAGGGCTCCGCTTTAAGCCCGTTTCTTTTCACATTAGTTTTGGACGAACTCACTAGAGGTATCCAAGACGAGGTGCCTTGGTGCATACTTTTTGCAGATGACATCATCCTTATCGATGTGACCAGGCAGGGGGTGAATGACAGGCTGGAGAGTTGGAGGCATACACTAGAGGCTAAGGGCTTCAGGCTGAGTAGATCGAAAACGGAATACCTTCACTTTTGTTTCAGCGGAAGGATAGAAGAGGGGGGAGAAATCGTACTGGATGGGAGGGCAATACCGAAGGTCTCCAAATTCAAGTATCTGGGCTCGATCATCCAGCAAAATGGGGACATTGACGAGGATATTAGCCAGCGGATTAGAGTGGGCTGGCAAAAGTGGAAGTCGGCGTCAGGGGTGCTGTGTGACAAGAGAGTGCCCATGGGTTTGAAAGGCAAAGTCTATCGGATGGTAGTTAGACCGGCGGTTCTCTATGGATCGGAGTGTTGGCCTCTAAAAAAGGCGCAGGTCCAGAGGTTGATGGTAGCTGAGATGAGGATGGTCAGGTGGATGTGTGGTTTTACGAGATTGGACAGGATTACGAATGGGGTTATTAGGGGCCTAGCTGGAGTGGCCCCCATAGAGGAGAAGATGAGGGAATCGAGGCTCAGATGGTTCGGCCACGTGAAGAGGAGAAGTGTGGCCGCCCCGGTGCGAAGATGCGAGAGTATCAACCCACCCGGTGGTAAGAGAGGGAGAGGTAGGCCGAAGAAGAGCCTAGAAGAGGTGGTTAGAGAGGACCTGAGAGTTGTCGGTCTCACGGAGGACATGGCTCAGGATAGGAGGCTGTGGCGGGACAAGATTAAGGTCCCTGATTGTGGGGGACCGGCTCCGTAGGAGGCAGTAGCCTAGGCAATGTGGGGTAGGGTGGGGTGGGGTAGGGTGGGTTTTGGTTTGCTTGTTTGCAGGTCATGCTTTTCCGGATTGTCACGACACCAAGCGCCCACGATTTGTTGAGGTATGTCTCCACCCCCTCTCTATTCGCTTATCCGGAACCTTTTCTCCTCCCCTTTCTCTTACTTCGGTAAATGGTTTTGCAATCGTTTTCTCTCCAAACCTTTTTCTCAAAACTGTTTTGTGGGTCTTATGGAATCAACCTCTCTATGGGTAGGAATACCGGTAGAGGTAAGGTTGCCTACAACTGGATCTCCCCAGACCCCGCGAAAGCGGG
Organism: Selenicereus undatus; assembly: GCA_017589665.1. Lineage (NCBI taxonomy): Eukaryota > Viridiplantae > Streptophyta > Magnoliopsida > Caryophyllales > Cactaceae > Selenicereus > Selenicereus undatus. Next base: position 39,440,418 of record JACYFF010019584.1, read on the forward strand.
ACCCACTTTGGGAGTTTGTTGTTGTTGTTGTTGTAGGAAATTTAGAAGTGAAAGGAAACTATAATGTCAATAGTTAGGGTTTGGAGTTTCTTAGGTTTAAGCATGGAAAGACTATGAGTGTGATGGAGTATGCAGCTAAGTTCAGTGAGCTTAGTCACTCTGCTCTTGTTTATGTGGCTATTGATGAGATGAGGATTAAGCGATTTGAACATGGGCTAAAGGGTAAACCTAAGGAAGTAGTAGTAGGCCACCTCTATGCCAACTTCCAAGAGATGTACCAAAGGCTATTAAGATAGCTTGGGTAGTAGATGAGAATAAAGCTATGGAAAGAGAAGAGGTACAACCAAAGAGAAAGTGTGGTTTGGGAAGTTCTAACCCTAACCTGAGAGGAATCCTAAAAGGCTTAACCCTAGGTAGTTTTAAACAGGGGAAAGCAACTTGAAAGTGGTGGGGAGAGGAAACTCTGTGACAAATGCTTCAGCCACCACACTGGACCTTGTAGAGGCCCATAGGGGCAACGTTATGGTTGCAGTGAATTTGGACACTTAGTGGCTAATTGCCTAATAGCTACATTGAACAACCGAGGCAACCCCCAAGGGTAGAACTATCGACCCCAGCAATCAGTGCCACAAGGTCGCCCTCCAGTTCCTAAGAAGAGAAAGGGCAAGAACCCTTAAGCTGCAGGCCGGGTTTTCTACCTTGGTGAAAACCAAAAGGAGGATCCTAATGCAGTCGTGATAGGTACTTTTCTTCTTAACAAAACTTATGCACATGTTCAATTTGATTCTGGTGCAAGTCATTCTCTTGTGACCTTCGAGTTCGCTAAGAGACTTTCTGAAGATCCAATTGAAATGGATCACGTATTGTGCATGACTACCCCAATAGGTTCTGTGCTACAAAATAATGTTATATATAGAAATTTTCCTTTGAATGTAAGTGGAAAGAATCCTCCTGTTGACTTGGTGAAAATCGAAATGCAAGGCCTTGATGTTATTTTAGGGATGGACTCATTAGCTAAATATCAGGTAACCATTGATTACAAAAGAAAACTAGTCTCTCTCATTACTTTCGAAGGAGATAAACGTAAACATAAGGGGAGCAACCCTCAAAAAGTAATTTTAGTCATCTACGGTATGCAAGCTTTTAGGATGATGACAAAGGGGTGCCACAGGTATTTATGTACAATAGAGGTAGTTTCCTCATATGAACCCAACTTGAGTGAAATCCTTGTAGCCAAATGAATTTCCCGAGGTGTTTAAGGATGTTCCTAGATTACCACCAAATCAAGAAATCGAGTTCACTATTGACTTAGTGCCTAGTACCACTCCTCTATCTAAGGCTCCTTATCGAATGGCACCAGTAGAGCTAGTTGAATTGGAAGTTCAATTACAAGAACTATTGGACAACGGACTAATCCAGCCTAGTGTGTCTCCATCGGGAGCCCTAGCGCTCTTTGTTAAGAAGAATGATGAAAGCTTGATGCTACGTATTGATTACAGAGAGCTCAATAAGGTAATCATTAAGAACAGGTATCCTCTAACAAGGATAGATGATTTCTTCGGTCAATTGGCAAGATCAGCAGTGTACTCCAAAATTGACCTAAGGTTAGGTTATCATCAGTTGAAAATTAAAAGGCGGATGTGCCTAAAATCGCCTTTAGGACCTGATGTGGATGCTATAAATTCCTAGTGTTACCCTTTGGTTGTGATCAACCTGAAATTACGATATTTTATACCTTTTTATTATCTAATATTTGCTCGAAATAAATTATTAATTTAGGATTTTAATATTGTTTTATTTGTTTTGTAGGAATTTGAGAAACTTGAAGAATGAATAAATTGTGTGGAAAAAAAAAAGACGAAGTTGAATCAAAAGGGGATTGGATCACAACACGCATTGGACTAAGATAAAGAGAAGAAACAGGCCCAGAACAGGGCCCAAGCAGAAGCCCAATCCGCCTCCTCTCATTTCCCCTTTTCCCCTCTATCTCTTTTTCGCTTTGAGTTGACCCACACTTCTCCTTTTTCCCCAAGCTCGCCCAACCTGGCCTGTCTTCTCCATTTTATTTAATTTCTCAGATGTGTCATGCACGTGAGCAGCAGCCTGTTCTTTCACTTAAGACCCCATGCGCGAGTCGTGTGATTCCCAGCTACCCCCAACCTCTTCTTCTTTTTCTTCTTCTTCTTCTTCTTCTTCTTCTTCTTCTTCTTCTTCTTCTT
>JACYFF010019584.1:39442646-39470027 GCA_017589665.1 Selenicereus undatus
TTCTTCTTCTTCTTCTTCTTCTTCTTCTTCTTCTTCTTCTTCTTCTTCTTCTTCCTAATTTCAACCCCCTGACCTAAAAAGCAGAGCCACGAACAAGGCAGCGTCTAGTTCTTCGTCTTCCTCCCCAATTCCCGCCGTTACTTCCTCTCTCTCTCTCCTCATTCATTGTCCATCATTATCACCATCATCAAGCCACCGTTACAAAGTGTTGATAGCCATTAGTTCATCAAATAATGGGGGAAATTGAAGGGATGGAGAACGGCGACTTTGGAGAGCTTTAATGGAGGTCGAGGAGTAGAACACGACGGAAACAAATTAGGGTATCATAGAGTAGAGCCACTTGTTAGTTTCAATTTTCTTCAATTCCATTTGGTTTCCAGTTTCATATCTTGTTCTTAATTCTCGAATTAGTTGAATTAGATCACGTTTTTTTAACTTCGAGTACAAGTTTGGATATTGGTGTTGAATTTACAAGCATTTGTGTTAAATTTCTGATCGGGGTTCTTATTTGTTGAAATTTGGAACTTTATTTTTTAGCACGATTTCGGTTTCATTACTACTCTCAGTTTAAAACTATTAACATTTCTGATTTGTTCGACTCAGGATATGAGCCTTCTCAATCTTTCATTGTTGTTGGCTCTCTTCATCTTCTTTATTTTGTTTGATTTCAGCGGTTGGAGACAGGTTGTGCTCTGTCAGATTTGAAGATGTTGATTGCGAGTCTATGCTTTCATTCTACTTATTGGATCGTGTGATTGTTCTCTAAAATCTCACTTTAGATCGATAATGGTGGTTGAATGAATGTTCTTACCTAATTGTGGTCACTGTTAGAGTCACGCTACTCAAAATTTGCTTCATATTCTCAAGGTCTAAGTTCGGCTAATAGCATTAGTCATACAAGTTGCTCAACAATTTTGTTTCAGGTCTTAAGTATGTATTAGATGAGAATTTTAGTAAACTAATTTCGTAAAATCATCCCTGAGGATGACACCCGTAAGTGTTACAACAATAAATCGTGTACTTGTGAAAAATCACAAGTTTTTGGCGTCACCAGGGATGGTGTTGTGAAATTAGGAGGCGTAGTTGAGTCGTAATTTAGTTGTTTGAGCCATTTTCGTTTCCGTGTTCTTGATTTTAGTTTAGATTTTATCGTTTTTATGATTTGAGTTAGATTTTGATTTTGTTTTTGTTTAGTGTTAATGTAGTTTTTTATGCGTCTTGATTATTTCCTTGCTAAAAAAAAACAATTCTAATTGCTTTAGTTTTTGTGCAGGAAAAAAAAACAAGAGCAAAATCAGAAAAGTGAAAAGAATAAACCAGTGCAGCTTATTTCCCATTTCGAAAATCTGTTTCACATATTTGGGGAACTCATGGGGTGAATTTGTGTATTATGATATTTTTCTTAGATTCTCCATTATTTTTAGAGTTTGTGTGACCATTTCTGGAATGTTTAGAATTGTGTAGATTTTTCTGTAATTTTTGGAATTAATTTCCTTTTTGCATTTTTCTGCACTGTTTGGGAACAAAAAAAAAACAGAAACAAATATATTTATGTTCCCTGTGATAGTGTTGAATTTCATGTATATAGGGTTCTAATTTTAGGAATTTTTTTTTAGCTTTAATTTTGTTTTAGGCTTTTGATTTAAGAAAATGGTGTACATGCTTTGTGTATGTGCTTCTCTTCAATTTTTTGTATTAGGTTACTTTTTGATGTTTGCATCTTTTTTGTCTTTCTTTTCTTTTGGTCATTTGGTTTTCTTTTTGTTAGTTTATTTTGTTAACTTAATTATTTACGTGTCTTGTTTTAGTTTTAGTCATTAGTTTTTAGAGTCATTGTCTTTCCTTTTAATTTTTCTTTCAATAATCGAAAAACAATATCCAAACAAAGGAAAAAAAATGTGAAAATCTAAAAATTGAAAAATTCTTAAAATTGAAAAAAGAGATTCAAATATGCCAGTTTTGAATTTCCCACAATTCGAGCATGAACCTTTCTGGAGTTATTTAATGCGACTTAATGATTATCGTGCTCAATTGAATTAGAATTTTCAAAAATGGAAAATTTACGAGGTCATTGTTGTGGGTCTAAATATTGAGACTAGAGGTTATGTAGACTCTCTTTGTCCTGGAGGTTTAATTGGATTATTGTCTAGAACTTGAGATGAGGTTTGGGATTTCTTTGAAAAGTTAGCTTGGGATACTTATGAGTTTGATCAAGCTAACGAGAATTTTAGATATCCTACTCAAGGCGAGACTGTTTTTCATGCCAATCCTTCCCATCAGGACTACTTTATGCAGTCATGTGCCACATTTCAGTCTTATATGTCTCCTGTTTTTGTGAATATTGTGAGTCTTCTTGTCATGATGCTTGTAATTGTCCATATTGTGCTTATATTGATGCTACATGTGCAGGTGTTGAAAAGAATATTAATACATTGACTGATAAAATGGTAGAGACTATGAAAGAGAGAATTGTTGAATATTCTTACTGTTTTAATTGTAGTAGGGAGAATTATAGTGAGCTTGACTCTAGTTTAGGAACTCGTAAACTTGAAGTTAGTCTGTATGATAATTTTGAGCCTTCTTATCCTACTAGGCCTAACTTGCATGATGCCATGTCTTTGCCTAGTCCAGAGCAAGAGAGTGACCTCTCTATGTCTCCATCACAAGACCTTGCACATCACACTAGCTCAATTAATGACATCACTGAGGATCGCCTAGTTTCTGTCGACCCACCCGCCCTTTTTGATCATTCTTGTGAGTTTGAGGTGGGTGAACAATTTGACACTGCTAGTGAATTAGATATGAGCATCCAGTCTAACATTGAGCATCATGAGATAGATGAGTCAGAAGGAGCTAAATTTCAAGAGGCATGTGTGGAGGTAATTAAGCCCACTATGTTGGACTTTACTGATGATATTCTTTTTATAGAATATGAATCTTTTTCATTTGGATTTGATGTCACTGTGGGTTTGGATGTGGAGCCATGTGCTGAATATGAGACATTTTCTTTTGACCCCATCTTTACTAACCTCCTTTTTGAATCTCATAAGTCTAAATTTGTTGAGTCTGAGAATATTGCCACTAAGAATTTTGATTTAGCCCAAACGCTTATGCCTTTTGAAACTAGGAGACTTGTGGATTTTCGACCCACTGTTTTGCCTAAACTGCTCATTCCTGATGATAATCACATTTCTAGGCCAATAACTCACCGGCTGGCTAGTTTGAATTATATTTGCCTATTTGATGTTTGGGCCCCTACATTCAATAAGATGCTACGTGCTCTAATAGGTTTTGATTTGAGTAGCAATTTTCAGCTCAATATGGAGTGGCTGCTGCTCCATGGGCCTCTATCTAAGCAAATTTCAGGAGCCTATAGATTACGTGTACTTTTGCACCTGACTTGGCATAAATGTTCCTCTTTATCTCCTCTTTTTATTTTGTTTTCATTTGTATATATTTGTTGCTTTGTTTTATTTTTATTGTTTTCTTTTTGAGTTTTTGAGTCCTGTCTTTTTCTTTCTTTTTGAGTCTCCTTTTCCTTTTCTATATTTATTTTTCTTTTTGGTTGTATTTTATGTTTCTTTCCACTCCCATTGAGGACATTGTGCAATTTAGGTGCGGGGATGGGGAAACTTTGAAAAGAAAATTTGAAAATTTGAAAATCCAAAAAGATTTTTGTTTTGTTTTTGGAAGCTTCGTATTATTTTGATCAGCTTAAATCTCCTATGCTTTGACGTTTTAGCTTTGTATATAAGCGTGATATGTACGATAGGTCTCTGTCCTCAGTGTGTAATTCTAAGCCCTAATTCTAAGCCCAATTGTTTTTTATCGATGTGTAATTCAATCCCTAATTATACCATCATTATTATCTTAAGGTCTTAGTCTTCCATAATTGGCTCTCCCACTTGTCTTTGACACGATTACTTTGGTTTTTGTTTGCATTCCAAAAAAACAAAAACCAAAAAAATTAGAAATGAAAGAGAAAAAGAAAAAAAGGAAATAATAAAAATTTGGGAATGGCAAGTATCCCTTTGAGGCATGCGTTACTGAGCTTTACCCTTTGAGGCATGTGCTACTGGGTGTTACTCTTTGAGGCAATACTGCTACTCGAAAAGCTTGCTTTCTATGTTAATAAGTCAATAATGTAGTTTGTGTCAGTCAAGTGAGATTGAGTTTGATTATGGTAAACCTAAGCCCTAGGATGATGATGCACTTGCACACGAGCACTTGGATGGATTCAAAGTTTTGACGTATAATGGGGTGAAAAGTTAGTGATTTGATGTTATCCATGGGCTAAAGAGCCTTGATGAGTACATTTTGTTTACATGCAGCTCGATATCTTTGCTACGTGGGTGATTTGATTAGTTAGAATGTGCACATGCTTCTCCCCTGTATATTTATGTTTGCAAATCCAGCTATTTTTCTATTTCTGTCTCTCTTTTCCCTTTTCGATTTATTTCTTTAAAGATTTTGTGGGTATATCTTCTGCAAACCCTTACAAGACTTTCCTTGTCTACTAAGGGTAACCTAGGGGTTTAAAAGGCTTATTGCACGTGCTAAGTGCAACCGTGATTCCTACGAAAGTGAGTTAGGATTTTTTTTTTGTTTACTTTTCTAGGATTTTTAGTTTTGTTTTACCCGAGGACGAGCAAAACTTATGTTTAATGGTATTTGTTCAACATGAAATTATGGTACTTTATATCCTTTTATTATCTAATATTTGCTCGAAATAAATTATTAATTTAGGATTTTAATATTGTTTTATTTGTTTGTAGGAATTTGAGAAATTTGAAGAATAAATAAATTGTTTGGGAAAAAAAAAGAGGAAGTTGAATAAAAGGGGATTGGATTACAACACGCCTTGGACTAAGATAAAGAGAAGAAACAGGCCCAGAACAGGGCCCAAATAGAAGCCCAGTCCGCCTCCTCTCATTTCCCCTTTTCCCTTCTATCTCTTTTTCGCTTTGAGCTAGCCCACACTTCTCCTTTTTTCCCAAGTGCGCCCAACCCGACCCGCCTTCTCCATTTTATTTAATTTCTCACATGTGCCATGCACATGAGCAGCAGCCTATTCTTTCACTTAAGATCCCATGTGCGAGTCGCGTGATTCCCAGCTACCCCCCAGCCTCTTCTTCTACTTCTTCTTCTTCTTCCTGATTTCGACCCCCAAACCCGAAAAGCTGAGCCACGAACAGGGCAGCGTCTGCTTCTTTGTCTTCCTCCCCAATTCCAGCCATTACTTCCTCTCTCTCTCTCCTAATTCATTGTCCATAATCATCACCATCATCAAGCCACCGTTACAAAGTGTTGATAGCCATTAGTTCATCAAATAATGGGGGAAATTGAAGGGGTGGAGAACAGCGACTTTGGAGAGCTTTAATGGAGGTCGAGGAGCAGAGCACGACCGAAGCATATTAGGGTATCATAGAGTAGAGTTTCTTGTTAGTTTCAATTTTCTTCAATTCCATTTGGTTTCCAATTTCATATCTTGTTCTTAATTCTCGAATTAGTTGAATTAGATCATGTTTTTTTAACTTTGAGTACAAGTTTGGATATTGGTGTTGAATTTACAAGCGTTTGTGTCCAATTTTTGATCAGGGTTCTTATTTGTTGAAATTTGGGACTCTATTTTTTAACACGGTTTCGGTTTCATTAGTAGTCTCAGTTCGAAACTATTACCATTTTTTATTTGTTCAACTCAAGATATGAGCCTTCTCAATCTTTCATTGTTGTTGGGTTTCTTCATCTTCTTTATTTTGTTTAATTTCAGCGCTTGGGACGGAGCCAGGGTTCAAACCAAGGGGGGTGAGATTAATAATACACATAATATAAACTTTAATAGCTCTAAAAATGAACTGTATAGCTACTACTTTCAAGAAAGTTGTCCTTGACGAGATCTCATGTTTTAAAAGTAAAGCATGATATCATCGTGCGAGAAACTTTTTAAAACATCAATCTCAAAATAAGTAACAACAGTATCATTTAAAAATTCATCTGATATTTTTAAAAATACCAATTCAAATTTCTAAATTCTCAATCAAGAAAGGAAAAACCCAATTTTTTAATTGATGAGTAAATCTCTAAATTAACCACTTATTCAACGCAAATTCAATAAAAGTTAGTAAACTAAACGTAAACGAGGAAGCAATTGCAAACAAAATTAGCCCGACTTTAAATCTTCAACCAAGAAGACAATTAGATTAAAATCCTCATTTTTCAATTCATGAATCATGAGTAATTCACGAAATTAATCAATTATTTAACATAAATCTAACTAAAATCAGTAAAATAAACATAATTATTTACAAAATAACAAAGTTAAAAACAAAAATTGAGTATTTTTTTGAATTACCTCAAATTGAGAATTTGAGATTTGGGATTTAAGAGGAGAGCCTTGGAGGAGTGGAGTGGAATGGAGGTTGTCGGCCAGCAGCATTGGTCGGTCGGCGGAATGGTGGACAGTGGCTAACTGCATAGGCCAGAAAGTGAGAGAGAGTAAGTGGGCATGCCAGGGGCTGGCTGCTGGCAAGAGTCGAAAGGAGCGAAAAACCAGAGAGAGTCGAGAGGAATAAATGTCCAAAACTCAAAAAAAAAAAAAAACCTTATAAGGGACCGTAGAGGCAGAGCAAAGTAGATTCGAACCTGCAACCAGGCGAAACAAGGGGGGCAACCAACCATCCTACCAAGCACAACTTTGCAAAATATATCTGAACCAATTAATATATATCTATTTTTTATCCACAAAAATATTCCATATTTAATTTTTTTTCCCCAAAAAGCTAGGGGGTCAATTGACCCCCCTTGCCCCAATGTAGCTCCGCCCTTGGTTTGGAGACAGGGTGTGCTCTTTCAGATTTGAAGATGCTGATTGCAAGTCTATGCTTTTATTCTACTCATTGGATCGTGCTACTGTTCTCCAAAATCTCACTTCAAATCGATAATGGTGGTTGAATGAACGTGCTTACCCAATTGTTGTTACTGTTAGAATCATCCTGCTCAAAATTTGCTTCATGTTCTCAAGGTCTTAGTTTGGCTAATAGCATTAGTCATACAAGTTGGTTAACAATTTTGTTTTAGGTCTTAAGTATCTATTAGATAAGAATTTTAGTAAACTAATTTCGCAAAATCATCCCTAAGGATGACACCCATAAGTATTACAACGATAAACTGTATACTTGCAAGAAATCACAATAGGTTGACGAATGCTCTAGCCTCTTTCATACACCATATGAATAGGGTATTTAAGTCATAGTTAGATAAGCTCATACTGGTTTTCAGTAATGACATCTTGAACTATTCTAGATCCAAGGAAGAGCATGTTGAACATTTAAGAACTGTACTGAGGACTTTAAAGGAGTACAAACTTTATGCTAAACTCAAGAAGTGTGAATTTTGGTTGGACACATTCCATTTCTTGGATCACATGGCTACTAAGGATGGGATGTCAGTAGACTCCACTAAGTTGGGAGCAATAGTGAATTGGCCTATGCCTACAACTGTGACAGAAGTTAGGAGTTTTTTGGGTATCGTGGGCTATTACAGGAAATTTGTGGATGGCTTTCCCAAATTGGCTTTACCTATTACTAGGTTGATTTGCAAGAACACTAAGTTTAAATGGTCTAAAGAGTGTAAGTAAAGTTTTTAAGAACTGAAAAAGAGGCTAGTATCAGCCCAAATATTAGCAATTCTCAAAATGACTGACAGACTTGTGATCTTTAGTGATGCAAAAAGGGAGGGTGATTGCATATGCTTCTCACCAATTAAAACCATATGAAGAGAATTACTCCACGCATAATATGGGGCTAATAACGGTAGTGTTTGCTTTGAAAATTTAGAGGCATTATCTATATGGAGTTAGGTGTGACATTTACACTAACCACAAGAGCCTTAAGTACATTTTCACCTAAAAAAAAGTTGAACATGGGGCAAAGAAGGTGGTTAGAACTCTTGAAGGACTATGACATGAAAATCAAGTATCATCCAGGAAAGGTGAACATAGTTGCTGATGCTCTAAGCAAGAAATCAACAGGTCTCTTGCCTGTCTACTTACCCAAGAAAAGCTTTTGAAAGAGTTTGAAGAACTACAAATTGGAATTATTTTACTTGGAGACAGAGGATATTGGCAGCACTCCAAGTAGCCTCACCCTTAGTGGATGGAATCATGAAGCGACAGAGTGAAGATCCTGAGTTAATGAAAATCAAGAAGGGAGTTGAAGAGTGAAAAATAAAAGACTTCACCTCAAGGAGGGTATTCTTTACTTTAAAGGGAGATCGTGTGTGCCAAATGTTGCTTACAATTCCACTTTCACTACATATCCTGGGAGTAGTAAGATGTATCATCACTTGCAAACTCACTTTTGGTGGATTTGGATGAAAAGGGATGTGCCAGATTTTATGGCTAGGTACTTGACTTGCCAGAAACTGAAGATTGAACACCAAAAACCTGGTGGTTTACTCTAGTCCCTACCAATCCCAGTGTGGAGATGGGATCATGTCACCATGGATTTCATTATTGGCCTACCTAGAACCACCAAGCACCATGATGGTATTTAGGTGACGGTTGATAGACTAACCAAAGCTGCTTATTTTCTCGCCATCAAAATCACATTCACTTCAAAGCAACTTTTTGATCTCTATATCTAAGAGATAGTCCGATTACATGGTATACCCCTTTGTATTGTGTCAGACTGAGGTACTAAGTTCACTTCTAAATTTTGGAATGGTTTCGAGGCGTCATTGGGTACTGAACTGAATTTAACTACGGCTTTTTGTCCTCAAACAGATGGGCAGTCAAAAAGGACGATCTAAACTTTGGAGGATATGCTAAGGGCTTGTGCTCTGGATTATGCAGGTAACTGGGATTGCAACTTACCTCTAGTAGAGTTTGCATATAATAGCTAACATGCTAGCGTTGGTATGGCCCCATTTGAAGCATTGTATGGATGGCGTTATAGGACGTCTATGTGTTAGGATGAAGTGGGAGAAAGAGAACCATCAAAGGTAGAGTTGATTGACCAAACCAATGAGGTGGTTAAAACCATTGGGAAAAGACTTCAAGTAGCTCAAAGTAGATAGAAGAGTTATGTGAAATCAAGAGGAAATTCGTTAGAATTTGGAGTCCTCTTAAGGGGAGTCCACGATTTGGTAAAAAGGTAAGCTTTGCCCTAGGTTCATTAGGCCATTTGAAATCCTACAAAAAATGAGGACCGGTGCCATACCGATTGGCCTTACGACCCTATCTACAAGGCATACATGAGGTATTTCATGTTTCCAACCTCCGCAAGTATGTGCACAATCTAGATCACACAATTTGCTATGAACCCCTTCAAATCAAGGAGAACCTTACTTTTGTAGAGGAACTGATACGCATCTTGGAAATGAGACAAAGGAAGCTAAGAAACAAAGCTATTCCTTATGTCACAGTCCTATGGAGAAATTACAAAGTGGCTAAAGCAACCTGGGAGCTTGAACGCGAGATGCGGGAGAAGTATCCCACCCTATTTACGAAAAGTATTTAAAATTTCAAGAAAGAAATTTCTGTAAGTAGGGAATAGTGTAATGTCCGTAAAATTTAGTTTAGTTAATTACATAGGCAGTTTAATTAAGTCATTTTATTCATTAAATTTCGTATTTATGTGACGTTCTAATTTGGGTAAATAGATGTTCATAATTAATTTCATTTTAGTTGATTTTTTTAATTTTTGAAATTTAAGTCTTTACATATATTGCCCAAATTACGTCAATACTAGCAGAATTAGCTCATACCCAATTATGGAAATTTTACTAGCTCCATTATTGGCTAGGATGAGAAACAAAAAAGGGGAAGAGTTTATGTGGTTGGGGAGTAACCACATAATTTTAGCTTTAAAAAAGGTGAAAAGAGGATGTGGGCATGCTGCCGCAGCAGGAATAAAAAAAAGGGGGGGAGCGCATTTAACACACAAACACACGCCACACTTAACACACACACACCCAGTCACACCACACTCAACACACATACACCTCACGAGAGAGAGAGAGAGAGAGAGAGATAGGAAAGAGAGAGGAGAAAGAAAGCAAGAAGATGGGGAAAAGCAAGAAGAAGAGGAGGAAAAAAGCTTGAGGAGGAAGATCATCACTTTGCTCTTGCATTTTAGTCTCTTTCACAAATTTTTTCTCAAGTGGTAACTCTCTCCTTAAATTATACTCATTTGAAATGAAATTGATGTTTGAGTTTATGTTGAATGTTTGTGATTTTGAGTAGAGTTTATAGTCATTTAGTTGATTTCTGAAATTTTGAAGTGAACGGAAAGTATAAGATTGATAGTTAGGGTTTTTGTGGATTATGAGAGTTGTTGCATGTGAAATTATGACTAAGTATGATGTATTAGTGCTTGGATGTGAAATTCTGACTAAATAGCGTGTATTAGTGCCTAGATGTGAAATTGTGACTAAATAGCGTGTATTAGTGCCTAGATGTGAAATTGTGACTAAATAGGATGTATTAGTCCTTGGATGTGGAATTTCGACAAAATAGGGTGTATTAGTGCTTAGATGTGAAATTTTGACTAAATAGAGTGTATTAATGTTTGGATGTGGAATTGTGACTAAATAGGATTTATTAGTGTTTGGATGAGAAATTGTGATTATTGAATAAGGTAGTAAAGGAATGACTTAGAGAAAGAAAAAAAATAAGGGGAAAAAATGAAAGGAGAAATTTGATGGAGATTGATAAAGAAAACAAGGAGTTTTAGGTACGATAAGCATACTTCTAAGACTTGCGTTGGATGTTGGTTTTTGAAAGTAGTATGTTAATAATAGTTATTGGAAAGTCTTAGACATAAGTCCTAAGTCAATTGCATTGAACTAAAGAGATATTTTAGTTTAGTGTGACTAATGGTCATGTGGTAAGAAAGTTATATTTGAGGCTGTAAATTATGCTAGAAGACTTTTGGAAGTGCTCTTGATTGTGCTAATCGATCATTAGCCTTCTTATGTTTTTATGACTTTTATGGTATCCTTATTATTTAAGATGTTTTGTCAATTGATGAATTGTTACTTTTGACTATGAGTTGTGAAGTATGTTGGATGCCTGATCAAGATGAGGGTAAGCTCATTGTGAATGAATTTGTTTATAAAGTGCATTATGCCAAAATATGTGTTCGGTGCTTACGACTATTGTTCATGTTGTCATGGCTTAAGTATTGTTGGAATGCTTACCTTGTTTCAAAAATTACTTCGTTTCTAAATAATGTGGGCGAGTAGTTAAAGTTTTAAAAAAGAGATTGTGCTTGTAAAAGTTTTTTTTTTTTTTTGAAAAGTGCTTGTAAAAGTTATGTTTATGTGAAAAAACACTTTGTTGTTGAGAATAATTAAAGGCCTTGCATTATAGTCAGGTTCCAAAAAAATTGTGCGGCCTATGCGTTCTACGCCAAGGGATTCCCGATGCGTTACGGGTTTCTAGAAATTAACATATGCATTGCAGGTTAATATTATCCTGACGAGGGTCAAGTACATTATCGACTTTAGTGTGTTATGGGAACCTAAGTGTCTAAGGGGTATGCGTCTTACTCGTATTAAGAAGGAACTAATGACTAGCAAATAAAGATTGCCCTGAGAATTAATTTTAAACCTAATAAGTGATGTACGATGAATTCCTACCAGTATTTTAAAAAGGATTTCAGTTTCATTTTGCTAAAAGTTTCAAAAGGTAATTTCTTACACTATGTTTTTGTTATGACCTTATTGTTTGAATGCTATTAAGTGATGTATGGCATGCAAAGGTTTTCGGTTTGAAAGGCGTTGGTTATTCACTGAGCGTTTGGTTTGCTCCTCCCCTCTTTTTCTCCTTTTTCCATGTTTGGACTAAGTTCTGTGTTCATGGAGAACAATTCTTTTGTGTGTTATCATTTGTTGGGGGATGTTGGTGCATTGCCTTATTTTGTTCAAATGCTCCTCTTGTAATTTGGTTGATAAGGAGCTCTATCTTTTGGACTTATATAATATTGCAATGCCTAAATAGATTGGCTCAATTGATCTCCTTAAGGTCAACGCTACCTACCCCACCCCCGAACATGTTGTACCACTTTGTGAAGTGCGACACAAGTTGATGGATATTCGGGTGTGCGGCCCGTGAACACCTTGTTTATTTCTTGAAACCTATATAGCGGTTGATTTTTATTTGGTGATGTGTACTCTAAGCGGGTAGCTCGGGGAGTAAGTGATGCAATTATTGTCAATAGTATTTCACAGGTTGACTTGTTTTGATCCTTGCTTAGCGCAACTTTTCAAGCGAGACCTAGAATATTTCTTTAAGGGACAAAAAAAAATGCATTCCTTATTGTGTCTGAGCTCTTCAAGAACCATTTTTAACTTTTAATTTATCCTTAAGGATTTCATAATGGAGCCTTAGCGATGTAATACTCCTCTTAAGGAAGGAGGGGCGTCACGAGAAATTAGCAGGAAGCTAGATAGAATAGTATTTGACGATGAAATCAATGAGATTGGAGGAACTTAACCTAGATGAAATAGAGTCCAATCTAATTAACAATGTTGTTCATAAACATGAAGAATTTGGTAAATTTCTAGAAAAAATACCGATTTAATGAGACCTAGATATGTTCCATAGAGCGTACAACCAACTTTTCCTTTGGGTTTATCCCAAGAAAAGGCACATCCTTTGAAAAAATTAGTCTTACTCTGATTAGCCAAATGGGTTACATCTTAAATATTAATAGGTGTCGTAATAGAAAAAAAATATTTGAACATTGAAAAAGGAGTATGAGTTGTATCTTAAATTTGAATACCACGTGAACTACAGGAAATTTCCTAATTTATATTGAATATAGTTTTTCCTAGCATTATAGCTGATTGATATGGCCCATTAGATGAGGAAGGTAAAAATATATTAAGAATGATGGAAACAACAGCTGCTACGTTAAAAAATTTATGTAAAGAGATTGAAACTGAATTTATTGAATCTAAACTTTATTATGAAGAAAAGGCTAGATAGTGGCAAAGGAAGATTTACAACGTTGAGTTTTGGGACATGAGATATTTGAAAAATTATATTGCTGAATTTAGTTAATACTGTCACAAAATTGGACATAATGAAACCCATCTTGCTTTTTTATGATAAATTACCGTATCTAATCAATTATATAATTTATGAAAAATACATTACATGGCTTGAAAAGGTAGATGTCATTGATACTCTTAGTACAAGGATATCTTACTTAGGAAATTAGTTCAATGATCAATGTCTTGATCCCTAAAAAAAAGAAAATGAAAAAAAAAATTCTAGCATGTTGGGATAATCCTCACCAATGGGAAAATGAACCTGAGAAGAGAAGAAAGAGAAAATTTTATAAGAAAAAGAGCTTTAACACAAACAAAGGGGAGAGAAATATAAAAGAAAGTATTATAACAAACAAAGCCCTAAAAGGGAGACTTTTTGGAAAGGCTACTTATTGTCCTGTAAGGAAAAACAATTGTAAGAGGCGGTTACCTACTAATGATAATTTGGAAAATAATTTACAAGTCAGATAATACCCTAGACCCAAAAGGTAAGATAACAACGACAAAGACAAAAATTTTTGAAAGTCTTAATCCAATGCAAAAAAAATTCAAAGGATAAAGTCTAATCCACATGAGATTAAAATTGATAAGTCATGGATATCAAGCTTTGTGAATCCCACAAAAATCAATAAGAAAAATGTAATAAAGATAGATAAGAATAGGAAAATTACCATTAAACCTGAACTCTTAATAAGCACGAGTGCACGATTAGAATGGGGGAAAGGATCATCAATAGTTAAAGAAGAATTTAAAAGAGATGATACAATTGTTATGACCATGAAATGAATACAATGAGTTTTGAACAAGCAAGACGTAGTATATACCCAAGTATGAGTTAATACAGAAAAGTCATTAGGTACAAAATGAGGATTATTAGTGAACCAATCAATGAGAATGAACTAGTCAAAAATACGACTATAAAAATATGCTATGAAGTTACCAATACTAACCCTAATAGTGATCTATATCTCAATAAATATATATTTAGAAGAATATAATAGATATAAATTGTGTGCCTATATCAATAGTGGTGGTTCTGCTTGTTTTGGAAAAAAATCTCTATTTGTAGAATTTATGTGGAATAAAGCAAAAAATCTTTTACAAGTAAGAATAGACGATAATAGCATAATGAGCCACAATGAAGCCATAGAGGGTTATCCATAGAAATATGAGGAGTCTAATACATTGTACAGATTTTATAAGCTCCTGATCAACCCTCTCATGATATGATTATTGAAAATAATTTTCAAATGTTGTATTCCCCGTGCACACAAACCATAAACCAAGTCATATTCACCATAAATGATCACTTGGCCCTTATTGATAAGTTAAATAAAGCACACACTCATCAAAAGATTGAGTTTACATGCAGTGAGCGTGATTAGATGGTAACACCTGTACAATATGAGATAGCTCTAACAATCTTTCTACTTGAGTTATTTATTAAAGAACAGGTTGGTGAACAACAAGGGCAATTATGCTAATAACCTTCCTCTGATAATCCTCTTAAATTTTAGGACAAAGATAAAACATTTGCAAATATTACTTTGCTAAATCCCATCTCTATTATATAAGTCAAACAAATGGTGTATACACACCAGGATATCCAAGAACTTAATAAGCAAATCAAAGAATTGTTGGATAAAGGATTAATCAGAAATAGTAAGAATCCTCATATCAGTCTCGCTTTCATGACGACAAATCATGCTGAAGAAAAAAGAGGAAAAACTAGAATGGTAATAAATTACAGAAAGCTTAATGATAATACTAGGCCTTTGATAGCTATTATATTCCTATCAAAATAGTTTTTTTCAATAGAATTCAAGGACCTCTTGGTTCTTGAAAATGGATTGTAAAAGCATATATTGGCAAATAAAAATGGATGAAGAAAGCATTTGGTCTTAAAAATGCACCTCAAATACGTTAAAATGGAATGGATAACATCTACAAATATCTTAAACATTATTATCTTGTTTACATCAATAATATCCTTATCTTTTCCAAGACCATAGAATAGCACGAAGTTGATGTCTTAGCTGTCACCCAACGATGCATTGATCATGGTATTATTCTTGGCAAGAACAAGTGCATTTATACCGAACAAGAAATCACGCTTTAGGTCTAGAAATAAAAGTTGGACAAATTATCCTACAAAAGCATATTCTAGAAAAAATAGAAAATTTTCCTGAAAATATTAAACATAGGAAGCAATTAGAAAGGTTTTGGGATGCCTTACATATGCTTTAGTTTTTATTAAAGATTTAGCTAAATTGAGAAGACCATTGCAGCAGAAACTCAAGAAACAAGTAAATTGGACATGGACGCCTACTAATTAAAAGATTGTTCAAAAAATCAAAAAAATATGCAAAAATCTTCCTGTTCTTAATTTGCCTGATGAAGGAGATGATTAATTCTTCAGACAGACACAAGTAATGAGCACTGAAGTGCAATGCTGAAAATCAAAGAAGAAGATAAACTTTACAAATATTACAGTGGAAGTTTTAATAAAGTAGAACATAACTATCCCAGTATGAAAAAAAAAATCCTTGCAGTCAGAAGGGGGATTGAAAAGTTCTTAATCTTTTTTGCCCCAAAACCTTTCCTTAGTCGAACTTAAGCAATACTCCTGCATTGGCAACTATGGCTTAACTAGTTTTCTTTCTCTTTTGAACATATACAGGATGAAGAATTATCTTGCAAGTAGTTTAACTCGTAAACTCACCAATGGTGATCATCATAGTAGAACTCCTACCAGAAAAGGAAGAAATCTAGAATGAAATGTCACTATTGCTAGAACCGGTTTCTCCTTCTAGTAGAGTTCTTATGAGAATTTTAGAATTTCGTACAAAAAGTATATTGCACTTTGGTTTGCTGTCTTCTGCCTATCTTATAGTACAGAGATTCAACCTTTTAGAGTTACAAATGAATTACTTAAGATGTCCTTATGATGCCCTAGAAAAAATAAGTTTCTATGTTCAAGAAAAATGGTCCAATGACTGGCATGTAGCCTCCATCAACTATTATCACAACTATTCCTCCGATATTTGGGAGTCATAGAGTACTAATATTTTGCTTTTCTAACAGATTTAGATTTGGTGGTGTTAGATTCCTAGCAAATTTAACCACTCTGCATGACCATCATGAAAGGCTGGGAATACGAAATGATAGCTTACCTCATGAAAATCCCATACGCTACGTATCCATTCTTCTCAAGTCTAACTAAATTTCAATAGTTCATGTTTAAAATGACCCATTGGATTCTCACATCTCCTGATGGTCCAATAAAAATCATATACAATAGAAGTCTATATGTTGAAGTATATTGTGCAGTAATTGAGTTTGAAAATGGAAAAGTCAGGTCAACCCCATTATCTTATTCAATTAATTAATTTAGATGATCCCAATGATCAACGACGAGAATGGTTTCTAGAACGACAAGTAGTTGGTGATCCTACTTTAGCAAGAGACATTGATTTTTATAATGTTTATCATCAAATTTGGGCATTGGTTGAACAAGGGGAAATACTAATGCATTGCGAGAATATTACTTTCATTTATCATAATGAGTTTGGCAAATATATGAAAGTAGAATGAGCTACTTTAGAAGGTTTCTTTGATTATATCTTTGATATTAGAGCTGAAAAATTCTTATTTAAGAAAGGTAAGAAATATTTTTATGAATTATTTAAAAAATAGGATTCAAAGCATCTTCAACTTGATGAAGATTTTGATGATTATCTAGATAATGATAAGCTAGAAGACATTATTGGAGATGAAGGTATGTAGAATCTCAGTATGGATTACTAGTCTTGTCAGCATTAAGAGCTATAAAAAAATTGGTGCTCCATTATATGTTCTCTTGTCAAGTGTCAAGTCAGTAAAATAATGTAGTATACTAGTTATGTGAAAAAATTTGTATCAGTGTGTGCAAATTGGTTATTAGGGCATCTTATGTAGTTCATATCCTCTATAAAAGAAGAGGCTTAGTGTTAAGAAGGGACACGGTCATTTGACCATACTCGAGCAAAAGAGAAGTTGACAATCTCCATTTCTCTGTGACCAAGCATCTCTGATGATCTCAATAGATTAAGTTCCTCTTTAATCTTTCCATTGTAATATTTTCACTTTTAAGCTTTCAATAAAAGAAGTTTATCAGTGGGGAACGTTATTCAATTGAACCTTATGTGTAAATATCATAATTTCTTGATTAGAGTCTATCTATCCTTTAAATTATTAAACTTGATTAGTGAGTACAGTCTGACGTAGGAAACAAAACAAATCTATGTTGAGCCTAATCTAAGGGAGGTGTGGTTAAGATTAGCAATCTTTGTAAACTAGAGCTAGAGGAACGTGCCAAGATCCAACCCTGACTAATTTCAGGTAACGATCCAAACTCTCAATTAAGTTTTGCTATTTTGCTAAGCATAGTGTGCCTATAATCACAGAAAATATAATATTGATAATATGAGTAGTAGAATGTGATAACTAGTTTTAGTAAATTCATCATAACAAGTTAAATCATTTAAATCAAGGATATTTCCTTAGAAAGCAAAAAAAAAATAGCAAAATTACTAAAAGTACCCAATTTGGGCCAAAGTTAAAGATTTCTAAAAATTTCGGGCCAAAATAATAAGAAAAAGGTCAAAAGAATATATTTTTTGAAAACATTGGGTACCCCAGTATCATTTTGAAAAAGTAAGGGGCCTAAAAATAGTTGTCTTAAAACTCGGGGTTCTTGAGAGTCATTTCATGAATGCTTTCCATGACCAAAGTGAGTTTCTGCCTATCCATCTAATTCTATATACTCCATGTGTCAATATGAATTGCTTATGATGATTTTGGTGGTTGGTTTAAATTTGATGTTGTGGTCTTTAAAGATATTTCGAAAATTTCATTCTCTTATTAAAATATTTTGATCACTTTTCAACTAATTTTGGGTCAGACTTTTAATAGATGGTGCTACCTAAGGAGGTTATACATAGATCTTTTCATTTAATTTTCAATTTCATTGTGTTAGGGGTAATTTGCTAGTGATTGTTGCGGACAATATGCTTTAGTGATTGATTTTCGGTCTTGTTCATGTTTTACACTTAGGTATGAGTGTTTGTTCTGCTTTGCAGGGTTTAAAGACCTTTGACCTAGTGCTCACCCCGTTTACTAATGTTATGAGTCATCAAAAATCTGTTATTTGATTAAGAAGATTAGACTTGACTTTGGTATGCTTGAGAGAGACTTGCACGTTGAGAGGTCAATTTAATAATCTTGACCTAGAATTTAGACTAAATTGAGAGCCCTTGAGAAATCATAATTATATTAGTTTAAGGAATGCTTTTCATTTCAAAAGAGAGACTTCAATTTTATGTGATTGTTGACCTTTGAACTATCAAACACTTAAGAAGTCACATGCTAGATTTCTAAATTCAACTCATTACAGATTAAACAACACCATGGTTGTTTTAAATTGATAGATTTCTCTTTTGCGAGCAAGTGTTTCGTAGCTTAGTTTAATCACTCTCAAACATGGATTTTTCTTAGCATTTCAATAGGACAAAGCTCAATATATTGTATTGATCCTTGTGGGAGCGATGCTTGATTTTAGTACAACATCCCATTCACTTGTCATGGCGATCGCTTGTTGTTTAACTAGTTATGATCAACATGACTGAAAATGCTTGTTGATGATGTTGATTTCTGGGCCGTCTAAATTTTTATCATAGTATTATTTTTGTTAGGATCCATTGACTAGAAGTTAGATAGGTATTTGGTAATAATTTAGAAACTATTGTATTTTAGTTGTACATCATAGTGATGAGATGGTGCATTTTATTCTGGTCAAGATTACTCCACATTAACTCTTGTAATATTGTAAAGAAGATTCATGATCATGAATGTGCTTAAGATAGAAATGTCGCCCATCACATGCTTAAATTGTAATTCAAACTTGTGATATCTGAGTGTGGGTATGAGTTAAATTAGACTATCATTTTTTTAATGTTTATTCGACTTTTTCTTATATCATCAATATGTTTTATAATTTAATTCCATTTTAGATTCAATTGAGATGAACATAACTTCTAATGGACTAGTGCCAAAAAAAATTTCGTTTGACTTATACTGTGTAACGTCCCCAACTTAAGTTTGTATACTTATTTGGTTAACAATAAATTAAGCATCAGATAGGGGCGGAGCACTTGAAGAGATGGGGATGTTATCATTGTCTCTTTTGGAAAGATCGGACTAAAATATCAGTAAACACACTAAGGTGAAATGGACTTGGAACTCTTTTTTTATTAGATGTGTTGCTTTGGAATAAAAAACTGAATTCAGAAGTCTAAGATTTGTGAAATATTAACAGGAGAACAACTTCATAAAACCTATGACCAACTATTTTACTTTAAAGCTGGACCATCACAACATAATTGCATTATTTAAATTTGTGCAAAGCATAACTGGAAGGTTTAAAGAAAATTTGTACATATCTTTCATATGTCCAAACATCCAACAAGCAAAATCTAACATCGATCGAGAAGATCGACCCAAGGTTTGGTCTTTGTCAGAGCCGAGCAAAAAAATCGGGCACCCAATTCCAGACCCGCAACCAGTTTGGACTGGCGGGTCCAAACTCAAAACCGGTTAAGCTTGGTCTAGGATTGGTTCCAATATTAAAGACCAATTGAAACTGATTTTGAGACCAATCCTAAATTTTGGAACTATAACCAGATCTGTCACATGATAAAAGATATTTTTTTTAAAAGAATACACCATCACAATAAAAAAAACCAGGTAACCCCACTTCTTTTCTCATCCAGTATTTATCAACAATTAGAACCAACCACTCCAAGCCTGAATATGAGAATGTAGGTGAAGACCTTGAGGGAAAGGAATGGAAGTGAAGCAATGAACAATCCAATCCTTGATTTCGAGGCTACAATCTAAATTGAGATTTGTGAACCAAAGCATCACCCTCTACGAGCTCTACTTCCTCTCCAAGAACGACTTGACTGTCCACTAGTACCACTGCATATGTCTCCCCCTCTCAATTTGTGTCCCTAAGTTTAAATTTGTTATCTTCTCTTTGATTTTGCCTTCCAGTTAATGCAACATTGTTAACTCTTGACTATTGATAAGTGAAATTATATTAATTTCATCAATTGGGGGTGCTTTAGTCAGTATAGGAGGCCTAATTTGCTATCTTGTCTTCTCCCAACAAGAAGAAAATAATGGATGAATCGGAGTCATGTACCTGGAATTAGACCCGGTCCCAACCGGTTCCGGTACTGGTACTGGTTCCAAAAATGATGGACCTGGTTTAACCGGTTTTGAATTCCTTAGACCGGTGCCAACCGGGACCAATATCTATTCAACGAAAAAGGATCGAGTACCTCATGATGCTCACTTCTAGTCTTTGCAGCCCTTACCAACTCCCAAATTCTATTAGACAATACCAAGAGCTAGGGAAATGTTAGCACTCATCAGTATGCATAGTCCACTTCTCATGTTGTTTTTATGCCTGATTCTGGTGTAGCTAGCTCCTCTATTCCTAAAACATTACAACATAAAACAAGAGAGAAAAAATGAGTGTGAAGCCTAGTACGTTACTTTTATATAATAAAATTAAGCTAAAAGAGTCAGTGAGCGTACGCAATTACCTTTAAATCGATTTTATAAATCATAAACAGTGCAATAAACTTAAAATTCAGTAAAGTAAATAATTCTTCCATTAGCCATGCTTAAGACCTATATATGGTGAACCATAGTAACTTATGAATTTGGAGATCTCCACCCAACTTCTAGGTTCTAGTGTCAGTATTAAGCACTAATTAGTAATCAATAATGACTGAGATGCACTTATAGGAAGCCACGTTGTCTAGTGTCCTTGGCAGCAAACTTAAGAACTTAAGATAATAATACATTATCATCATAATGGTAAATGGGCCTTTCAGATGGTCAAAACATAATAAAACTTGTGAGTATGATACACTAAGACTTTTACTTCCATTATAAAGGTGCAAGTAATCGCGTATCTCAATAAATGATTGTTTCCTTTTGACTGTTGGCCTTCAATGTTTATTTCGTTGAGCGGTTAAATGAGCATTTGGATTTAATAAAATCTTATGAGTCTTAGTGCATTGCTAAAGAAGTTGTTTGTCATATAAATTTTAAGTAAATTTTTTATCTTCTTCAACTAATCCTATACATATGATCATATTTGTAAAATTTTTTCCTTTCCTTTTTATTTTTAGCACTTAGATTTGTACCTCATATGAATCTTTTGTGCTTACTTTTATTTTATTCTGAATGGCACCCTTTCTATTATACAAATATGAGGGAAAAATTACACAAAGGTATATTAAGTTTTATGCAAGCTATTTTAAGGACCCTCAAATTTCAAAAATAACTGTAAAGTACCTTGACTTATGCGGTAACTAACAACAAGGACCCTCAAAGTTTAAGCAAACTATTTTTAGGTCCAAATCTACTATTTTAGTTCTCCTATAGTGCCCTTAACTTTCATATTTGCATATTTTACCTCAATCCTTAAAAACTTATTTTCAAAAAATTTTATTTTGTGCATGTATAATTTCTTTCACTATTACTGCTCATAGCTCTTTTCAATAGGTATCAAAGTCAAGTGACTGAAAATAATTAGGATAATTAATTTAATTAATAGATAATTAAGCTAATTAACTGTGTTTAACGCTTAAACCATCTTCTACTTGTGTTGCACCCAATTATTCACATATTCTGCACGCTCCACAAGGAACCACTTTAGCAGTACTGCAGTTAAACTATATGACTGATATAGTTTTAGAATTAAAAATCGAATTAGTGAAACTTAAGACTGAAGTTGAGGAGAGTAAGGAGCAATCTTTTGTAATGCATCTTTAATTAACGAGATCAGACATAGTTGAAAATCCAATTTAAGTGTTAGTACTCCATTTTTACAAAAATATCCTTTCCAAAACCCAAAAAATAAAATTCATTTCCTTTGCATGATATAAAACCCAAAAAAAAAGTAGGAAAAAAATCAATTGAAAAACACCTGGTAGATAGAGAAAGAAGAAGAAGATGGAGTGTTAGCAGTATAATCTAGAGAATTACAGGATATGTTTGATCAAGAAAAAAATCCCAAAAGAATTAAACAAAATCATTGGCGCAATAGTTGAAAAACAAGATGTATTATCTAGTGATAATGAAGAGACAAATAATGTCTACTTAGAAGAAGAAATATATCAACAAATGAACCCAATTAAACTAGAGGATCTTAATATTGTTCCTTTAGAAGAAATTAGGAAGAGATTAGATAAAAAAAATATGGTGAAATGGTAATAGATGATGAAACTAATGAGATTGGAGAAGAATTTAATATAGATGAAATCGAGTCCAATCTAGTTAACAACGTTATTCTCAAACCTGAAGAATTTGGTGAACCTTCTAGAAGAAATACACATTTTATGATACCGAGGTACGTTCCTACAGGAAGTACAACTAAATTTTCCTTTAGGTTATTCCAAGGAAAACCACATCCTTTGAAGAAATTGACCTTACCCCAATTGGCCAAATAGAATACATCTTAAACGTCGATAGAGCTTGTAATAGAGAAGAAATATTTGAACATTGAAAAAGAGGCATAAATATTGCCCTAAACCTTAATGCTATATGGATTGCTAGAAATTTCTTAAACTATATCTAACATAATTTTTTTGGGCACTAGCTGATTGGTATGACTCATTACATGAGGAAGGTAAAAATGCATTAAGAATGATGGAAACACAAGTTGTAATGTTCAAAAAATTATCTAAGGAAATTAAAACTGAATTTATCAAAACTAAACTTGATTTCGAAGAAAAGACAAGAGGATGGCAAAGAAACATTAATAACATAGAATTATGGGATATGAGATATCTGAATAATTATATTGCTAAATTTAGCCAATGTTATTACAAAATTGGGATAATAAAACCAATCTTTGTATGTTTTATGAGAAACTACCATATCCAATCAATTTTATAATCAATGAAAAATATATACATGGCTTGAGAAAACAGATATCATTGATACCTTGGGTACAAGAATTTCTTATCTAATAAAATGGATCAATGTTCAATGTCCCGATCTCCAGAAGCAAAAGAAAATGAAGAAACAATTTCTAGCTTGTTAGGATAATCCTCACCAATGGGAAAGGAACTCAAAAGGAGGAGAAAAAGAAAATTTTATCAGAAAAAGAGCTTTAACAAGCAAAGGGGGAAAGAAATATAAAAGAAAATATTATAACAAACCAAACCTACAAACAAAGATTTTTTAGGAAAGCTGCTTACTATCCTGCCAGGAAAACAACTGTAAGTGTTGGACATGCGGAGAAGTGGGTCATTATGCAAACGAATGCAAAAACAGGTAGAATAACAAGCTTATTGGAACTTTGGATAGTCTAGTTTACTTTGATCTTAATGAATAAGAAGCACTAGATCTAGCCCTGAAAAACGACAAGAAAATTGTTGAAATTGTATTAGAAGGTGAATATAAAGAAAGTGATTATGAAGATACTAGTCATATGATGGAAATTAACTTAATTAGTCTCAGTGATTTTCAAGGAGAAGAATTTATTATAGATAATGAGAATAAAGATGTTGAAGGAGATTGAGTCCTTCTTATAATTTAGAAAGACATGATCTATAAAAAATCCATCTTTCAATTAAAGAGTAAGTACGTATGTGAAATGATGGAGGGACATCTAGAGATAAAAGACTTTGAGTATGATGTTGGAGAAGTTAATCTCATTAATTGGGAAAATATCTTTAAGCATAACAAAAACAGAAAATATAGGTATATCCTCGTTAGAAAGTGTCCAACTGCAAATTACTCAATTATAATATTATGGCAAATACATTGATCTTTATACTTTGCTCTATGATATTAGGCATACCAAATTTGATAATCAAATTATCACAGGGATTAAGACCAATCTAGCACAGGGATTAACACCAATCTATGTAATGAATCAGTAGGATTCAATTGTCAACCTGGATATTATATAAGCCTAAAAGATAAATTTGCCAGAAACTCCCTATCCCTTAAGATAAAAATAGTTGGAATGGATATGAAAAAATGAAGTTACCCACTAAGAATATTTTGCAAAATAATCTACAAACTAGATAATACCAAAGATCAAAGACTAAGATAACAATCATAGAGGCGGAAAATTTTGAAAGTCTTACTCCTATGTAAAAAATCAAAAGGATAAAATCTAATCCTCAGGAGATAAAGATTGATATGTCATGGATATCTAACTTTGCTAATCCCACAAAAATCAATAAGAAAAAAGTAATAAAAATTGATGAGACACCTTAACTATTAAGAAGTGTGAACGCAAGATCAGAATAGGGAAAACGGTCTTCGTCAACAAAAGAAGAGCTTAAAGAAGATAATACAATTAGTATGACCAGCAAAATGAGTAGAATGCATTTTGAGCCCCCAAGACACCCTGTAGATCAAACTATGAGTTTAGATAGAAAAGTCAGTGGGTACAAAACAAGAACTATTACTGAGTCAATATATGAGGATGAATTAACCAGAAATATGACTATGGAGATATGTATGAAGTCACCAACACAAATTCTAATACCTTCTATATCCCAATAAATGTATATTTTAATGGATATAATAAATATGAATTGTGTGACTACATAGGTAGTGGTTGTTCTATCTGTTTTGGAAAAAGATCTTTATTTTCAGAATTTATGTGGAAGAAAGCCAAGAGTCCTTTACAAGCAAGGATATTTGATAATAGCATAATGAGCCACAACGAAGCCATAGAAGGATTATCGACAGAAATAGGGGGAGTTCAATGCATTATACTAGTTTTATGGGCTACTAATCAACCCTGTCATGGTATAATTATTGGAAATAATTTTCAAAGGGTATATTTTCCATGAACATAGACCATAAACCAAATAAAAATTGCAATAAATGATCAATCAACTCTCATTGATAAATTAAATAAAGCTTACACTCATCAAAAGATTGAGTTTACACACAGCCGGCGTAATAAGAAGGTAATACCTGCAGAATGAGAGATAGCACTAATAATCTCACTACTTGAGCTATCCATTAAAGAGCATATTATTAAACAACAAAACCAATCATGCAAAGAACTCTAGTATAACAATCCTCTTAAATTTTGGGATAAAGACAAGACCTTTGCAAAAATCATTTTTTTGAATCCTAACACTATTACTCGAGTCAAACAAATAGTGTACACACACCAGGATATCCAAGAATTTATCAAGCAAGTCAAAGAACTTTTAGATAAATGGTTAATCAGGAATACCAAGAGTCCTTAGACCAACCCTGTTTTTATGGTAAGAAATCATGTAGAAGAGAAAAGAGGAAAAGCTAGAATGGTAATCAATTGCAAAAGTTTAATGACAATATTGTCTTTGATAGTTATTATATTCTTGACAAAATAGTTATTTTGAATAGAATTCAAGGAGTCTCTTAGTTCTCAAAAATGGATTACAAATGCGGAAATTGGTAGATAAAAATAGATGAAGAAAGCATTCTTTTAATTGCTTGTAGTACCCTCAAGGATATTATGACCAGATGGTAATGCCATTTGGCCTTAAAAATGCACGTCGAATATTTCAAATGCGAATGGATAACATCTTCAAAGATTTTAGTCACTGCTGTCTAGTTTACATCGATGATATCCTTGTCCTTTCCAAGACCATAGAACAGCTCAAAAATGATGTCTTAGCCATCACCCAAAGATGCATTGATCATGGTATTATTCTTGGTAAGAACAAAGAGAAATCGAGTTTTTTAGGACTAGAGATAAAAGTTGGAAAAATCACCCTACAAAAACATATTATAGAAAAAAAAAGAAAATTTTCCTAAAAGGATGAAAGCCAAGAATCAATTAGAAAGGTTTCCTGGATATCTTACCTATGCTGCGGACTTCATTAAAAATTTAGCTTAATTGAGGAAACTATCGCAACAAAAACTCAAGAAAGAAGCAAATTGGACATGGACCCCTAGTGACTTAAAGATTGTTTAGAACTTCAAAAATATGTGTAAAAATCTTCATGTTCTTAATTTTCCTAATGAATGAGTTGATTTAATTCTTGAGACAGATGCCACCAATGAACATTGGAGTGCAGTACTTAAAATCAAAAAAGGGGGAAAACCCTGCAAATATTGAAGTGAAAGTTTTATTAAAGTTGAATGCAACTATCCCACTATGTAAAAAGAAATCCTTACAGTCATAAGGAGAATCGAAAAATTCTTAATCTTTTTAACCCTAAGACCTTTTCTTATTCGAACTAATTACAAAGGAATACTTGGTTTTGTAAAAAAGAATTTATCAAATATCCAAGCGCAATGGTGACTCATGCATTGGCAATTTTGGATTAACCAGTTTTCTTTCTCTATTCAACATATACAGGATCGAAGATTTCTCTGAAAGATGGCTTTACTCGTGAACTCGCCAATGGTGATCATCAGAGCAGAACTCCTACCGGAATGGGAAGAAATCCAAAATGAAATGCCATTACTGCTAGAACAAGTTTCTCCTTCTAAATCCTTATGGATATTTTAGAATTTCACACAAAAAGTAGACCACGCTTCAGTTTGCTATCTTCTGCCTATCTAATAGTACAGAGATTCAACCTTTTAGAGTTACAAATGAATTACTTAAGGTCTCCTTATGATGTCCAAGAAAAAAATAAGTTTCTATGTCCAAGAAAAATAGTTTAATGACTAGTATATAGCCTACATCA
Organism: Selenicereus undatus; assembly: GCA_017589665.1. Lineage (NCBI taxonomy): Eukaryota > Viridiplantae > Streptophyta > Magnoliopsida > Caryophyllales > Cactaceae > Selenicereus > Selenicereus undatus. The sequence goes on from JACYFF010019584.1 coordinate 39,469,478, forward strand.
TCTACGATCACAACTCTTCCTACAATGTTTGGGAGCCATGGAATACTAAGATTTTGCTTCTCTGATAGATTTGGATTTGGTGGTGTTAGATTTTCTGCAAATTTAATCTCCCTAGATAGCCCTATCATGAAAGGCCGGGAATATTGAACAATAGCTTACCTCATGGAATTCCTAGATCCAAAGTTCATATTCTTTATAACATTAAGTTTCAACAATGCAAGCCTGAAAGAATCCATTGGATTCTCAAACCTCCAAATGGTCTAATAAAAATTTCATACATTAGAGGTTTGTATGCTGAGCCACATTACATAGTAATTGAGCATGAAAATGGAAAAGCGAAACAATCCCATTATCTTGTTCAATCAGTTGATTTAGACGATCCCAATGATCAACGATAAGAATAGTTTCCTGAACAACAAGAACTAGTCACAGATCCTGCTCTAGCAAGAGCCATTGGTTTTTGTAATATTTATCATCAAATATATACATATATATATATATACATACATACATACATACATACATACATACATACATACATACATACATA
>JACYFF010019584.1:39475027-39524780 GCA_017589665.1 Selenicereus undatus
TGTATGTACATATATATATATATATATATATATATATATATATATATATATATATATGTGTGTGTGTGTGTGTGTGTGTGTGTGTGTGTGTGTGTGTGTTTTATTCTAGTCCCATAGGTGACGCATGGGAAGCTCTCTCAACGTCGTCATTATTGCATAACCTAAATCCAAGCCTATTAGGAAATAATGAAATGTTTTTTTAATTTCTAATGTTATTTTGTTGCCTTTCCAATTTTCTTAAAAGATATAAGTATTAAAAGATTTTGGCTCCAATATTATTAGTGTTGTATTTTGAAAAAATTATATTATATTTGATAAAAAAATTGTGATAAAACATTTACCCATTGATGTTGCACCATTATTACATTAATAGTAATTCTACCAATTAATAACAAATTGATTATTCCGTATAGGTGCATGTACATATGATATTAGCCGGCATTCATATTTTAATGTAAGATTATTCCTTATAGGTGCATGCACATATGATATTATTTTTTAATAAAAAATATCCATAATAAGTTGTATGTTTTAGACAACTTAAAGTCATTGAATTGTACATAAAAAAAATATCACTGAGCTTTTTAAATTTGAATGACTTCTAGGATATGCAAGATTATTAGATTATTGAGTGTAATTTGTGTATAGTATATAGTTATTATAATAATAATTTTTTTTTTGTACATCATACGGAATAAAAAATACTAATTTCCTTTTAAAATACAACAATCGTGTAAAGAACTCGCTGCTATAGAGATTAGGCATATTAGGGAAGACCGGGCACCTCTATAAACCTTTTTCACAAAACTATTTTGTGGGTCTTATGGAATCAACCTCTCTATGGGTAGAAATATTAGTAGAGGTAAGGTTGTCTACAACTGGATCTTCCCAGATTTTGAAAAAGCGAGATTCACATTGAAAATTTATTATTGTTGTTGTAGGGAAGACCGGGGGACGGTAGTCCGTATTTCTTTACGAACATAAAGTTGGAAAAAGGTCAAGGGATTCTCTCTGACATCTACCAAATTTACTTTACGTGTGCCGGTTACCTTACCCTCTTATTAATTTAACTAATCTTATGTTCGCAGTGTCAAACAATCTTTAATTTAATATTGCATTTATGCTTTCTTTTGATTGAATATTGGAATAACTTCCTCGATCAAAAAAAAAAATAAACATTGGAATAACTTCTAAAATATCTGTTTGATGATATTATTTTAGTGTATAAAATGTTTTGCAGAAGCATTTGTCAAACGCCCGTAAGAACATCCGAGTCTTGACTGGTTAATGGCTGGGGATTTACTCCAAGCCTCAGTTTTCCGTCCTTCTCCGCCTACTTTTGTGTCTAAATGCTTCCTTATCCAGTTATCCTCATCGATTACTGAAAGCTAAACTAGAAATTAAAAATAAAAATAACGCTTCTTTTTCTTTATACACTTCAATATTTCAAAGCTTGTGTTACATGTACGATTGGTCTAAGAAAAAATAATTTTGGGACCATTAATCCAATACAAAGCCCGCAGTACTGCACAATAGGTATAGAAAAAAAAATAAAATTGGGACCAATTCACCAAAATATATGAATGCATGAATCATGATCCATTCTTTCTTCTCAGACGTGCTCATTCCCTGCAGCGCATGATCCATACGGTTTGGATCACGAGGCTACCATGGTATGCTTATTAGGATTATCCAAATTATGAGGTTCTTCCCCCAACCCCCCCCCCTTCCAAAGAAAGTGTTTTAAGTTCTATTAAAAACAAGTCCAATATTATAGGACGAGTCCATAAAAAATAGTTTATTGGTGAAATGTGTTAGTGGTTCTTGTTAAAATTACAATAAGAATGAGAAAAAGTTAGATCATGGATGATGTCGAGTATTGGCCCTCACTTTGATGATCCAATTTTCAGATCATGCATTGGAGATGCCAGGATGTAATGTCACCTTAGCTTGCATCCTACTTTTCTAACTTCAATTATCCGTTGAATCAGCAATTCATAAAATAACTTATTGTGAGATGTTACAATTTTTTTTAGTTAGGTTGGTAGTGTACAAAAGTAGATCTCATCCCATCACATATTTCTCATTTACAAAATTTGGCATTTATTTACTTAAAGAATAAATATAATGTTACTTTTTTTTTATTGAATGGAGCCACAGAAGATATTATAATATAATAACAGTATAATTACTATACAAAAAGAGAGGAATGGTGCGACACACCATCTTGTAGTGTGACCCCCACAAAGAGATAGGAAGAGAAATATCTAGAAAATAACAAGCATATTCTACAACTGTTAGATGGATTGATACTATAAGCTTCCACTCCTTAATCAACCTTCAATAATGCTTGGGGGGAAAAGGACTAAAACTAAACAATGGCCCGACGCAAGACTTATACAATGGGCCGAAAGAATATTTGGCATCTCAACAGTAGATTAAGTTTATGCACACTCCATCTATCATTCATATCAATATGATGTTTATGTTAATTAATTCAACTAGTAAAATATCTATTGATTATTAACAAAAATTTAAGCGTTTAAATGTATCAATTCTTACCCATGCCTCACATATCAATATCAATGAGTTGATTTTTTGGCATCTCATGAGTTGATTAAGTTTAAGCATATTCCATCCATCATTCATATCAATATGAGTTGATTTATCCACTACTATTTTTTTTAGATCATTAATTTTATTAATTAAAGTCGAATTATTACTAAATAATAAAAGGAAAACTCTTTCATTATAAATATAATTTATTTACAAATCTCAAATCGATAATTTAACAGAAATAATTACTCGACCACTTCAAGCTTGGATAATCTCGTGTTGGTACCACTAATTTATGTTAACCATTTTTTTCAATACTACATTTTGGATTTTATGGTCCAAAATAGAAATAATGTACTATATTGGGTGTTACTAAGCTGCGTACTTAGGTTTAGTTCCAAAATAGTTACATAAAATCATTTCGTTTTATATTAGTCGAATATCAACATAGTCAACGTTGCTGATAGAATCTCAAAGCCTAATTTTCCTACACATAAATATTTTACAAATGGATTTATTTCATTTTATATTTTAGATGACATACATATTTTATCCGACATTTTTAAATATTTTCTAATTTTAAAGTTGAAATGATGTGGATAAGATTTTGAAAATGCCGGGCAACGTTGCTTGAATTTGTATCTCCAATCTCTTGAAAACAGGGAGATATCCCGCCTTGCACGGAATCCACAATGGGCCACTTGATGTACTTGTACACAATTATGAATACACACCATTAAAAAAAAAAAACATGCAACTCAGATGTGACCTCTAACCAACCCAAATATCCTGCATTTCTTCAATCATATCGCCTATTCCCAGCCTACCCACTACACCATCCATCAATTCAATTCGCCTCTTTTGACAACTGAATCCGAAATTATTACTAGGAGAAAGGAGGAATCGCCGCATCTCGATCACTTCAATGTTCATAATTCGTCCAAATTCAACCCAAAATCCAATCAAATTAAGAAACACTTCACTATATCACATTTTCATAGAGCCATAGATTTAAGGTTTTCGTCTCCTCGAACAAAAACATTCGACAAAATATTCGAATTACACACCGAATTTCCTCCAAAATTTACTGAATCCAGTACTATGATAACAGTCATGTACCAATTAACCCCCAAAAATTTAAAGCAAAAGTTTACACATACTGAATTTTCCGCTGTTTTTCCAGTGAAAATGAAAGTACTGACCAAAACGAGGACTTCCACGATTCACCCCCTCCACCTAATAGTAATAGCCATTCAATTTACCTACTAGCTACAGTATCCAATCCAAACGGAGCCTTAACAATTACTACTAGCAATAGTATTCAATCCAAACAGAGCCTTAACAATTAATCAAGAAAACCAGTTTGCCGCCACACCGCGTTGCGTACCTGCCTCAGATCTCGCCCCTTCAAGGTCCTTCCAACGCCTTCCAGCACCGATGACGTCGATTTCAGCTTCATCGCCACGATCTCGTGCGGCGGAAGCATCTCTTCATCGTTATCATCCTCATCATCGAGGCTGTCCATATGATTGAACCTCGGCTTCTTCATCGCCGGCAGCGGCACCTTGATCGGCGCCGAGTTCTGGAACTTTCTCGAAGGAGCCGACTGAGTGAACTCGCCGCGGTGAGGTTGGTTCATCCCCGCCGGAGGCTTCGGAATGGGACGGAGCGGCGTCGACGAAGGGATGACGATGCGGTTCTGGTCGTCGTCGGTGATTGCGGCCAGGATGCCGGATTTCTCCGGTTGACGGAACCCTAATTTCCGGCGCGACACTGGCGAGGTAGATCCACGGCTAGAATCGTCGGAATCGCCACCAGTCCAGAAGATCTCGGCCTCGTTGAGCTCGTGGCCGTAAACAATGGAGGTCCGATCGCCGGAGGAGGAGAAGAAGCCGAGGAAGCGATCTGAGGACGGGGATCGCCGGTGACGGTAGTTTCTGACGCCACTAATCTCCATTGTCGATCGACTGCTTATGATTGAAAACAGAGAGAGGAGAGAAAGAGGGAGGTGCAAATTGTAACTTGTGAGTGGAGTGGGGATTTTATAATAGTTAAAGGGGAGAGAGGATAAGGATGGCACGCGGGAGGGAGGGAGAGAGAGAGAGAGATGTGGCGGAGAGACGCTGTGTAGATTGTGGAGAAAGCCAAGTGGAAAAAGTCATCGTGAGTCGTCATCATTTCTTCAGAATGCAGATGGTATGGCATGTGGCTTGATATTGTTTGCTTTGAAAAACAAGAATTGAGGAAATATGACTTCCTTATTTGTACCGTTTGACAAGGCATATGTTTCACAGCATTTAGGTTCTGTTTTTTTCGTAGGTCCTTTTATATTTATTAATTTTAATTTATTTTAATTAATTTTAATTTATTTAAAATAAAATATAAATTTTATCTCATTTTAATTCACTTCAATCTATTTTAATCTATCTCAGAACATATGTAATGGTGATTTATAATTTTGAATCATAAGTGAGGCCCATACCTTTTACATTATCTCATAAGTCAACTTTTTTTTTTTCTTTTCTACATCCTATGGATCACCAACCTAGATCATCAAATAAAATAATATTTTATAGGCCCACTACTGCTATATTATTGGGTTTTGGACTTTAAAAGGCTTAGTTGACAAAAAAAAATTAGAGAAAATGTGTGGGGGACGGATCACGGCCATGAACTGGACCGTGGGTTGGATCGTGGGCAAGCGAAGCGGATCACTGATGCATGGTGTTGCTTGGACCGTGAGTCAAATTTTTGGCTCGTGATTGCAGGTGCTCTCAACCCACTTCAACCAACTTTAACCCACCCCTTCATAATTATAGTCTCATTATTTTAACTCACTTCAATCTACCACAAAAAAAATATACCAACTTCAATTCACTTTCACATACTTCAACCCACCTAAAAAAAAAATATCAACTTCAACCCACTTCACCCTGTTACCCACATCAATTTATCCACGAAAAGAACAGGCTCTTAGTAGGGAGTTTCAAATTTGAAAATTTTAAAAATTTATCTTTTAAAAATTTAATTTAGATTATTTAATAAAATATTCGTTATGAATTCACCTCATAATATACAATATTCTTTTTTTGAAAAGCAAAAAAACTTACGAAAAGATAAAAATAAAATTGAACTCAACCTAAAATGACAAATCAATCCGACTCGCAAGGCAATAGGAATGGATATGGAACTAGCATTGCCATTCAAGCATGTGGAATTTGGGCTTCAACAGTAGAACTTATTCCAGTGATTACGGATGTTCTAATCAAGTATACTCAAATTCAGCATTTATTTTGTAAATTATGCATGTTTTTAATTTTAACCTAAGTTGTCATAACCACTTTAAGTAAAATAGTTAAAGTATTCATCTTTCATTTAAAAGGGGCGAGTTTGATAACTATTATTGATGTTCTCCTCGTTCCTGAATCATTGTAGGCTTGTTTTGCTCTCCCTCTTTGTGTGTACATAGCCTATGAGTAGGGCTGTTGAAATTTCATTTGACCTAAAAAAGGTGTATCCTCATGAATTTCTTATTTGAACTTTATATTTGAACACAATACGTTTTATATTTATATTGCCTAAATCTGATTTTGACTTAAATTTAATCTTATCTAAATTGTTCGACCTCCAACAAAAGGAGATATGGTTATAAATTTCTTGCAAAACTTTTATTTTGTCCAATCCGATTCAACCTAAGCCCAAATTTTTGCACTTCTAACCACAAAGTCTTTCCTAGATAGGGTGTCTTTGGGCCTAATGTTTATCATAATTAAAAATAAAATTCTAGTTGAGCTTTGGTGAGATTGGGATCGATTAAGGTTTGATAAGCTAAGGTTTTAGATTAGGGAAATTTACCTAATGGTATGCTTCAAATTAACACTTTTTAGTTTGGAACTTTTCTTACTTAGAGGTGTTGTTTTTGTCTAACACATCTTTAGAGGGGGTCATTTCTTGTCTGTGTGTAAAGACGGTAAGGCCCTTAATGAACTCTTTGCAATAGGGGAAAAGTAAGCTGAAGAAAGAGATGGGATTTCATAGCTTGTTGTAGAAGACACCCACAAAGAAGACTCACCAATTCTCTGAGGTTGTCCAAGTTGTCAATGGTGGAGGAAGAGGTAGGTATGGGTGGGATGTAAACTGAAGGTGCAGGAAGGAGCTTCAGAAATTATGAAAGATGTCATTTTTCTGAAGGATCGAAAGAGAGTGAAGGGCTTGATGCAAGGGAGCACTGTGCATGTTGTGTTGGTGGTGAGCTGTGGATGACTTCTTGTTTGCGCTGAGCACAGGTTAATGAGTTAATCAGTTATGTAACTTGTGTGTGTTAGTTTATACTTGCAATTGGGAATGTCGAAATTTGGGGGGGAGGGGGTTCTATTCCTGTGTTGTTGAATAGGGTTTAGGGTTTGGGTGATGAGGTTGGAGAGGTGGGGTTTATGTACGTTTGGTTAGTTAGGGCTTGGACTAAATTGATGTATGCAATTGTGGTGTGCTCGTGGTGCTGAATGTATGATGCTCTGTAGTGGTTATCCCGAATATGTGTATTGAATAACCCAGGATAACCATTATAGTAGGGCTAGTTTAGTTGGGTAGTTGACGTGAAATGGTTAACCCCATAAATACGTAATGAATATTCCAGAAAGTAAGAGTGGTGAACCCGGTAATACGTATTGAGTACCCAAGTTAACCGCTACAAAAGCTGTGCATGAACATGTTTGGAGTGCTGGTCTGCAGTAATAGATGAGTAGAATGGTTGTAATTGAGGTGGGCAGGTGTAGTTAAGTGGGTCAGGGTGTGTTTCTTCATTTGCATTAGTGAGTCGTAATTGCGTACTGAGTAACGGATGACATACTAGTGGATAACCCGGGTATCGGTGATGAATAACCCGAGTAACCTGTAGGTAAGGGAAACAATGGATAAGGAACTGTTGACAGGACATATGTAGGGAAGACAGTCTCATGTGCTGGGTTGAATGGCGACTTGAGTTTGATAATTTGTTGGAACCCAAGTTAGTGGTGTATGTGAAGTTGTGATGAGATATTTTGGGGTGTGAATGTGGTATATACCTTGTGTGCGGAGTTGTTGCTGACAAGTATGCGTGTGTTTGCAGGTGATCATTAGTGTACAACACAATGGAAGGTAAAAATGTCGTTGGAGGAAGTGGTTGTGGCAGGGAGATGACATTGTATATATGCTGAGGAAGGTTGTTAGAGGAAGGTACGGGGGGAAAGTTATGTTACCAGGGGGGAGGAAAGACTATGTGTGGGTGAAGGAGAACATGGGCATGCTTAAAGTGTTGTGATTAGTGAAGGAGGCAATGGGGGAGGCTGTACGAGGTCGGCAAATGTGGTATAGTTTGAAGTGTAATCGATTTAAGTTGTTGCCATTGGGATGAGATGGTGATGTTAAGAAGTTGATGAAGGGGAACAATGAGTATGCTTACCTGTATGTGGTAGGGAGTGAGGGTCCGTGTGTGGGATGGGTACATGGAAGTGAAGCATGTAAAGGGCAGTGGAGGGGGGTGGATGTAGTGATCGTGGGAGGGGTGGAGCAACTGTCAGTGTTAGTGATGTTGCACACAGGGTGGACGGGGGAGTGGTTGCGGACCACGTTGTAAGGTAAGAATCGTTCATACCAACAAGCATGTGGGTGTGGGTCGTAATTTGCAGTACTTACAAACAATGACTGATCATGTGTGAATTGATGTATAATATGCAGGGACGGTACGGAAGGAAGTACAGGAGAAGGAGAGGAAGTTGATGAGGCAGCTGTAGTGGAGGAACGTACGAAGGTGATAAGGAGTTGTGTATCATTTAATATATCTGAGGACGAATCTGGTGATTTAAGCTCCAACTCTGACGACAATGAAGCAGGGGATGGTGTAGTCTGGCCAACATCGGGGGTGCAAGTGGAGGCATACCGAAAGAGGATGCTGATATGGAAGAATGAAATCAAAACAAAGGGTTAGGTGTTTGCTTCTGCGAGTGAGGTGAAGATAAGTATTTGGAAGTATGCCATAGCGAACCGATTTGAGTATAAGTATGTACGAAATTGTCGGCAACGAATTGTTGTGAAGTACATTGCAGAAGGGTGTGGGTTTTACATTTGTGTGAGGGGCCACCTAAAAAGAGGTGGAATGTATGTGAAGGAGTTTGAACCAGAGCACGTGCACAGCGTGGAAGCTGAGTGCCAAATGGGGAAGTGGGGGAGAAGGCGAATGCGAGCGAGTCTACTTGGTACTCTCATTGAAGGGAAGGTTCAATTAAGTGATAGTTACACACCCCCAGAGATATTGAAGGATTTGTAGTTGGAGATGGGAATGAAGGTATCATATATGCAGTGTTGGAGGGCCTGTGAGTATGTGCGGTTGCTAGCAAACGGAAGACCAGAGGACCATTACAAGCCGTTGCCCTAGATGTGTGAAGCTATTGTAAGGGCAAATCCTGATTCAAGAGCATTCTGTGAGCTGCAAGGATCCAGGTTCAAACGTCTGTCTGTTGCATATGGTGCATCATTGAATGGTTTCATACTTGGGTGTAGAAAGATATTGTTTGTAGATGGAGCTCATTTGAGTGGGCCATATGAGGGGACTATACTGTCAGCGGTTGCACTTGATGTGGATGACCACTTGTTCGACATTGCATATGCAGTTGTGTTCGCGGAGAACATCGATGAGTGGCTATGGTTTTTGACCGTAATACGCGAATGTTTGGGCAGAATGCAACAAGTGATCATGAGCAATAGGAATCAGGGGTTGCTCTCTGCGGTGCCAAGGGTGTTTGGGATTGATTACCACAACTATTGTTTGCAGCACGTGCGGGAGAACTTTCTGATGTACGCAGGGAAGGTAGGGATTCGACGGTAGGATTGAAGGACTTGTTGAAGGAGGTGTTCAATAGGATTGTGTACGCCCCAATGAGGGTTGAGTATGGAGTTGCAGTGGAGGAGTTGAGGAAATACAAGCCGCAGTTGGCAGATTGGGTGGAGCATAATGAGCTCGAACGATGGGCGCAGTCAAAATTCACAAAGGATATGTGGGGTAGGTTGAATAACAATGTTGTGAAGAGCTATAACAACTGGATGTGTTCATTACAGCGTATGTCAATCCCGTGGCTTGTTAGTGGGCATATACAGAGGCTCAGTTTGAAAGTCGATAAGCGGAAGACGGAGCTCGAAAAGTAGAAGAATGGTGTAGGCGACAGAATTGAGAAGAAGCTGAGGAAGACACTAGCCAACATTAGTTCTGTTGTAGATGTGAAGCTATGTAACACAGCCCTTTGAGAGTATGGTGTGCTCCTGACGAACAATCGTAACCTAGTGGTGAACCTAGCAGAAAGGAAATGTAGCCACAAGTGGTGGCAGTTGAAGGGCTTGCCGTGTGCATATGCAATGACAGTCATTCACAAGCAGAAGTTGTGGGCGTACGATTATTTCAACGACTATTACAAGGCAGGTAGTCAGAGTACAATTTACATGAACAACATACATCCAATGGAGACTCATGATTCTGCAACCGTGGATGACGCCACGGGTCCGGTTGTAGGCGGGGAAGCATTGGATGATGAATATAACCAAAGAATCCTTCCGCCATTGAACCCACGTCTGCAGGGCAGCCCACGAAAGAGGCGAATTGAATCTCAAAGGCAAGGCTTTCAGGTCCGGAAGTGCTCAAAATGCGGAGAGGTTGGACACTACAGAAACACGTGCAGGAATCCGCGCGCTGATTTCAATGCAGATGAGGCAACTGTTGTTGTGCCCGTGGAGGATTTATCCGAAGGCAACTACGTCCAGGAGGCATAACATGAAGGTAACATATCATTTCCTAGCTCATATCCCGGGATAGTTGTGGCACTAATGTGGGTTGCCAACATAATTAGCCGCCTTGTCCCGGTTAATGTTCATAAGCAGTAATCGTAAGTAATTATTTTATAATGCCGTGTGGTGGTATAGGTGTTCGTGTTTTGGTCGCAGTTGGGATGTTGTGCAATGACAGATTCATATGAATGCAGTCGGGGTTTTATGACCTTTACTTCCTCTGCGAACTGGCAGTGTAGAAACATGTGGGTTGGAAGTCGTTCATGTACATAAACAGCAACCTTTGGTTAATTTACATCGCCAGTGTATTGTGGTTGTTTTCCCTTTGTTTTTCCCCTGGGTACATTGGGCCTTTGAATTGAGATGTTGATATAAACATCCTGGGATTGTATCGGGTTAAGCAGGGTATGCATACTGGCCTGTTTGAATACATATCCCAGGATATGTATACGAACTGGTGGGTGTGCACTACCGTGGTTATCGCGTATGGTGGGAGGGCAATTAATGTGGTCAGTGGGAGTGTGAAGTTCTGGACAGTTAGGTGGGGAAGGTAGGTGGAAGAAATGAATTCAGTGGAACAACGTTAGTGTGCATGACTTAAGGGGGCAGTGCAGGGGAATTGTGAAGGGAACCCCGGGTTAGTAGGGGGATTTTCGTTCAGCAACTGGAGCATGCCACTAAACAACTACCAAGTAATGGGATGGGGGACACACATCCTAGTCAATGAGAGTCATCTGCCATGATGGCGGGAGTGATCGTACCAAAAAATAGATGTGGACGCAGAAGTCAATGCCATTTTGGAATGTACTTCCACCAAATAATATGTCGAAAACATAAATTGACACATTCGACCGGAGTAATGCCACAGTTAACGGTTATTATAACTATCAATTCTGACTAGGTCGGGGTACATAGTCAGCATTCAAGTTAATAACAAAAGGACCCAGGTAGGTGGGGGTGGGTGTAGGTAGGTGAAATCGCTTATGATATCGACCTGTACATAAGGCCTTAATATGTCACATTACAACACCTACACTACTGACACACACAATATATGCAATCGTTCGTAACCATTATCTCCACATCAATATGGCTAACCTTGATGTTTCTAATCAATCCCTACCAACCCTTAGGTGGGTTCAAGGGGGGCACTTATGTCCCCTGGACAACATCTCCCTCCAAACTACAACTACAGAGAGCCCCTTGGTTTTGTTGGGGGGGTCATCATCCTGTGGGACAGCTCCAAAGTGGAAGTGTCTGGTTTAACTGGGCATGACACGGACATGTCTTGTATTGTGAAGGTATGCACCCAGTGAAGCATCTGACACTCGGTTTGGAATGATGTCCATTGAAGATGTTCACATATGTACGTCATAACTTCGCAATCGTTGTTATGCAGGGCTTACTGTAAGTACCCTGCGTGTAACCAGCGTCGAAACCGTTGTCAGTGCATCCATGGAGAGTAGTAGATGTCCACTATGATGACGTGGACGGCGGTGTTCATTACCTTTTGTACATGTTCGTCACATCACGCTTACGACAAGGTCATTTCATAACTTTCGGACATCCAAGTTGCAGTAGGAACTAACGTTAGTCCATTAAAAACACCAGTGAAGGGCAACCTTTTGCGCAATATATGTACCCACTTATGCAACGGATAATGTAATATTTATCATGTATGGATTGAATTTGCCACGTTCTGAACCCATCGATAGCCCACAACTAATGAGGACTATCCTGGGATATTTAAGTTATAGACTATCGTTGTATCCCCAGCAGCAAAGTGAATGCATTTCCCTCGCACACAACATACATAAAGGGCATACTGTAGACTGTTAATATGCATCTAGGTTATATTTGTCGTAAAGGTGGGATATGGGTAGTGGTGGGTTAATGAAACGCGTGCATTGTGTAAAAACACAGTATCATCGATGTTGTCTGATGCGCCAAAGGGGGAAGGTAGGAAAAACATTATGATATGGTTGTGGTGATTGCAGTATATGTTAGTGGGTATTAACATAACACATGTGGCGAATGGAATTCCACGTCAAACATCACTATTGCAACCAACAACCATAAATGAAAGGGAGGGGTGGTATTAAGTGAGCACAATATATGACACGCAAGTGTAATGCAGTAGCAGTACAGTAAATGTAATCCAACCATATAAAATGAAATGCCATGTACAATTTTTGGGTGGAGGATATAATGTAGGGGGTAGACATTGGTTATATAAAGCAACAATGGCAACTTCTCCTGAACAAGTACACTAAATTGGTGGGTTCAGGTACAACGCATATGTCAACTGCCACTATGTTCGCCTAATCAGTCAACCTAGGTTCCCCAAGTGACAGCTCAGGGTCAGAGTTCACATGCGATTGTTGTGCAATCGAGACGTACACATGCAAATGTGGGCTGCATGCGGACATATTCAAAGGTGATAGTCCATATCAGCGATGGTATGCCCGGTGTTCGAAAAGGGTAAGTCCTCATCGGCATTTTCCATACAGTTGTACTTCATTAGCAGTTACCCAACTCTATCCACCCTAAGGTTCTGACGTTGTGGCCGTTGTCTAATGACTGTGGTTGGGTGCAGGACAAAGTCGCATGTGACTACTTTTGTTTGATTGATCCGGACTTCCCGAAATGGGAAAATGAGGTGATAGACGACCTTCTACATGAGAGTGCGCTGGAGAAGGACTGGGTTCTAGATGACCGCAGTGCTCAGCTTTGGAGCCGCGAAGAGGACATGCATATGGACGTTGAACGCTGGGCAGAAGGGGGCACACTGCAGAAGTTGCTCGGACTTGATGTAGCAGCAATCGCAATTCTGCTTGATTTCTGCATCCGTTGGATGTAGGCGTCAAGGTTTCATGGGCGCTAAATGATCCTTTCCCTATTTTTTGGGCATGGCATTCGCCACTGTTAAGCTGGGTTATGTGTTTGGGCTGAAGTCGTCACATAGGGGTGGTTTTTTTGCAATCACGACCTGCCAAACCATGTAGATGGAAAAAATGCAATCCTATTTTTTATCAGGGTACGTCGTGCCATCCCAATTGTTTTTTGGGATCGCAATGTGACCACCATGTCACATGTATATAATATTATGGGGTTGTTTTATGAAATGTAATGGTGAAATTTGGCATGTGGTACGTACGAAATGTGTATTGTATGTAAGGTGTGCGTACGCAAACTTGGAAGATTGTCGTGAAAGTTATGATATGTGAACTGCTGTATTGGTTACTTCGTCCATAGCGCCGTTAATTGACTCGCACCTGAAGTTGCACGTAAATGGGGTGTGCTTAACTAACAATAAAACTAGTACAATTGTGTGGAAATTGACTAACCCAACTTTGTTAACCAAACATTGGCAATGTTAGTGTGCACTTGATTGTGATGGACGTGGTGTTAGGCGGAGCCACATTTTGGGGAGGTCCCCACTTCATAATTGGGGAGTACATGTCTGATGTCAACCACAAAAGAGGGGCGACCCAACACTAATCATGATGTGGGATTGGCGGGACAACCACTCCTATTTTGGAGGGAAAAAGTCCCGCCCAAAGCATTCCCCCATCATGAATTGACCCACTCTGGGTCAATCATATTTAATGGCCACCAACTCCCAAACCCAATTTAATGCAGCAAAAATCCCCCCACAGTTAAGCATTCCACCGAGAGGTTGGTACACCCAACCCATACCAACCACAATTACAAACACAACCAACGTACTGACACATACTAATGTCAATGGCTTCCGACCAAGACAATGAGTTGGTCATATATTGCAACTGTGGTCGGGTTGTTGACATCATCCCTGCTCAGGGCGACAAATATCAGAGGCACATGGTTTGCCACAAGGTACTGAATCCATCCACATAGTTTCGTACGCTTGTGTCTGTTATTACGTCCACACATGCGTTGTCATTTGTAGTTACATGTGTGTTTTCCGTGTTAAGTAGAGGAAGTGGAAGCACTTTCAATGGGTGGATGATCACCTAACCCGGGTTTAGAAGATATCTGTCAGAAACCTTCAAGCAGAGAACCGATTGTTGTGTGCTGATTTGTTGACTGCCACGACCACTCTCCGCCGGTACATGGACGCCGAAATGGGTGTGGAGCTACTTATCAACGACGACATTAGAGGTCAACTAATGAGCTTGTGTATATGCATCACTGCGGTTATCGCGTACGTGATGATATTCATAGGTGTCCTCATATAATCTCATTTCCCGGGTAATGGGGTACACTTTTTTTGGGTTCGTCACTACGTCAACATGAGCCATTGGGGATATGTTCATATAGTTGTACTCCCGGGCTGCATATCCCAGGATGTTTTGTGTCACATGCTGGAAGTTTACTGCACCACTTAAGTGCAAACTTCAAGTATGTGACAACTATTATCCTTAACTTCATGTTTTTACACATCCACCTTATATAATGGTGTAAATGGGTGGGTATGTAGTAGTCCCCCACCTGCTATGCTTGTGGAGAGTTCCGTGTAAGCATCCGCATGTGTTGCATGTGTAGAAGACAGGTTATCTATTCGATTGCAATGGTGTCTGTGTGTGGGCATGAGAATAACAGGACCATTTCCCTGCAACAAATAAATATCCCACAACATTTCCCACCCACCGTTAAAGAGGTGGAATATGGGCAGTACCCCACAAAGTGGTTAACCAACCCTAATGACCAACCCCGGGTGTGCAATTTCAATAGTAGGGTACCTTAACATGTCAGTATCCCACTAAATAAACTTCACTACCCCAGGATGTCGATGCGTCAATAACGAGACAATTGACGTGGCCCACATCAGAATCCCACGCAATGTACATCAGTAATCCGAGTTGTGGATATAACCACCTCTAATCGTACACGTCTAACATGTGACTAACCCAGATCATAACGGAGACTAACCCAGGTTGGGGGAGTAATAATAATAGGAGTGTTGTGCATGTAATGAGTATCCCACCAAACAGAGGACGCTAACCCAGGTTGTGGAGTTCATAATAACGGGACAATTTCGTTCAACCAAATAAGTTTCCCAGACAAATGTGAGCAACCCGTGTTGTGGATTTAACCACCTGTGCTCCATGTATGTCGAACATGTCAGTAACCTAGATAACAAGGGCGACTAACCCAGGTTATGTATGTGACAATAACGGGATCATGGACGTGCACCAGTTCAGTATCCCCAGATATACAACTACCAAACCCGAGATCTCCATACGGGTAGGTCAGGATATGTTATGCATAACCCCCACAACAAAGCAGGTGGCAATATCCTCAAACACCCAATGTGACTAACCTAGGTAATGTCATAACAAATGCAGTAATGTACACTGCATTGCAATCCCTTTAACTGGCTTGCATTGGGAAAAGAAAACTTCCTCACCAACAGTTGAGAAGGTGCTCGTCCGATGCATGTGAAAGACACTGTGAATATCCCAAAGAATTGTGGCTAACAACCAAGGTTATTGATAGATAGGAGGCAGGATATGATGCAGTTTCTCATTAGCCCAACAACATGAACTGCATATCCTAGGATGTACATCAGCAGCAACCATGGGTAAATAATGTACAATGCAACTTCTGCATCTAACCCGGTCCTAAGAACTAACTAACCTAGGTTATACGTACGCAGAAACAATGGAGGTATACAACTGAAACAGGCCAACTCCAGTAGGTCACTGACCCACTGATATCAATACATCCACACAAGCCAATAAAGTACAACAATCGGTAGCTGAATACAGAAAAGTGACCGATGTCAAAAAATAGACAACAAATAATAACAAACCACCAACGAAGAACTGAACAATGTCACCAAAGGTACGCCAGACGGACCCGCCGCCAATGCGTACCGTGAGAACCACTAGGGGGGAGGCAAACCTACAGTTCACATGCAACCATGAATGAATTACGTGCCCGACTTTGCATATGTGACAAGATTGGATAAGTGGGAGACAAATCTCGTAGATGTTGCAGGAAATGAGCAACCCGACCCTGGATAAAGCTAAGCAGGCACTTGTCCCTGCAATGCGCCACACAATCTTGGTCGAACTCGAACCCATCAGCTTTGAGGGACAACGAGTCCATGAAAGCCATGACAAACACCCTGCAATCATGTCCACTGTGCAAAGAGACAAACAGTAATGTCACTAACTCAGTTAAAGAACATCATGTGTGCATGGTGTGGTTGTAATGGGAGATGACTACAATACTTCCTTTGTTCTGGGCATTTGGCTGTGACGACCTCCCAGTGGCCTGCGTTAGCATTTGTGGTGGAGAAGAGAAACGTAAGGACGAAAGCAATCCTCTTCACACATGCGAACAATGTCAACAACATAAGTGATGTAGTGCACAAGGACCGAACCACGTCAGTTGAAATGAAACACACAGTTGAAGCACCAATCAAAACACACATAAACGACTCACCATGCTATCGAGCAGTTCCTACCTACTCTTCGCTGCGGGACTGGGCAGCGAATCGTACACGAGAAAGGCATGCTCATGCAAGTCCGCAACAAGCAGCAACCAGTGCTAGTCAGTTGTCTCCAGTAGGGGCATGAACACCTA
The DNA here is from genome assembly GCA_017589665.1 of Selenicereus undatus. Lineage (NCBI taxonomy): Eukaryota > Viridiplantae > Streptophyta > Magnoliopsida > Caryophyllales > Cactaceae > Selenicereus > Selenicereus undatus. Next base: position 39,491,972 of record JACYFF010019584.1, read on the forward strand.
CACTTAGCAGCAGGTCACAACATGTCCATTAAAGAAATCCGTCAATGTGTTTCCAATGAAAGAAGTTGGTGGTGTCTTACATAGTGTACGTCCGGGTAAGGGGTGGCTTTGAAGTTATCCAATATGACGCCCGAGAAACGCCCCTTGTTATGCAAGGTCACCTACGAGAGACACACAAGAGTCAGTGAGATTCACTGCACATATGAACAAGGGTGGTTTTGAGTACATGTCCACAGTCACAGCTTCATACGCTCGTGTGGTGCTTCAAAAACACCAACATCCAGCACAAGTTGGGGTACATCCGCTGCCGCTTATTCAAGAGCTCGGTGAACACATCCATCGCAAGGTTTCCAATATAGTACTTGCCAAACCTATCCCCGGCTCCCCTCTTTGGAACCACATGGATGAGGCCCAATAACCAACTTACCGGCACGAGCTTTGGCAGACACTCTGGTATGTCCTCCTCCTTGTCCATCAATGTCAGCGCACATGTCAAGCTCAAAGTAACATTGTTACGCACAGAAAACTACAACCCCGCCTCCCATGTACTTACCACTGTCTGGCGTTCGCGCGTACACGCTTAAACCTAGTCCTGACCTTGGTCACCAACTCCATCGTTGTTGCCGACAAGGGCGCGAAAATATAACCTGCCAACACCTGCATAATACGAAACCATGAGTGACACATTTCAAGTACATAGACATCGAATAACATGCAGGCGAAGTTGATGAATACCTGTTTCGTCAACTTTATCCTGCTCAACTCCTCCACACTGGGGTCGATGCCCAACCCTTACACTGAAAGCGGCTACACGTCAAGAATAGGTGGGTCCACGCTTCCCTCACCGGGGTCATCCACAGCATGTGCCTCATCCCCACCTGTCACCCCTTCGTTCCTCTCCTTCTTGCTCTTCCGAGCACCCGGGGGACGAGTTGGGTCAGTGAATAGGCTGCCATAAACTGCGGTCAGTTTTCGACTCCGAAGCTTCCTCCTCATGCGAGTGACGATGTTCGAATTATTGCCACCACCATCATCCCCGCACCCCACATCCTCTGCATCAACACTTGTCCGCTCAGTCTCCCCTAGTATCTCTCCCTCCTGCTCCGGAGCACTCACCCTGTCTCCAGAGTCACCCACCGAGGGCTGCACACATGCCTCATGATCAGCGGCGGCGCTGTCTGCTATAGTCGGTAGTGCAGGGTGCAGGGACTCCATCCCCGGGATCATTTGTCGCTACAATATTCCCCCCGTTTGTCGCGGCATGTGTACAATCATCATCATTTGCAGCTGAAAGTGCGGGTGGCGTGCACTCACCCTCCCAAGCTGCTGAAGCACCTCCGACATACACGTCCCCCACGGCTGGACCTGCACCATCTGTCCTCGCTGCTGCCTCCCAAAGATGTGGCCCGGGCATTGCACCAGACTCCCCAACCTCCGGCACCGTCTGCTACTGTTCTAGTGCGGGCACCTGTGCACTGACATCATCTTCCCCGCATGGCATCGCCCCCGCATCATCCCCTCTTTCGCCAGTGTGTTCAACTGTAGCATAGGGCTGACCATGCGACTCACTACACCATACGACTCACTACATTGGGGGCTATCCCCTACATCATCACAACCATCAACAGGGGCATAAGCTTCTGCTATACTCTCTTACGTGCTCTGATCGTCACAAGTACCATATGGGATATCCGCTCTTGTTTCGCAGGTTGCATCCTCGTTCTCACCCTTACCTGGACTAATTTCATATACAGTTGCTTCTCCCATATCAGTTACTTCCCCTGCCATAAAGTCCACTCCACCGTGTACGTCTACCTCTACATCACCTCCAGCTTGATGCCGTGTATCCTGCTACGCAGCGGGTGCCGCGCACTTCTTCAACCTAGCCTCTAACTCGTGCGCATGACTTTTCCAGAATTCCAGCATTCTCAATGTATCTACATGCTTCCCTTTCTCAGCACGCAACGCATCACGTGCCCGCTCAAGACGCTCCTCATATGACAGTACACCCTGCATTGAAGACCAACCAACTGTTAGCGTATGCACACATTACTCACCTAAGGTATTCAACACACCATCCACGGACAAACAGGACGCTACCGACACACATATAGTTACAGAAATAGCTGCTGAATCAAAGTTTATCCACCTCTCCATCAAGGATATAGTCTCGGAACCCATCTGTCTTCATGAAAGCCCTTACGGTGGCCACAACATCTCCTCCTCCTGAGGACGCAGCACAGGGATCACCTACAATGTCATCAAACTTCAGTTATAACAACGGATATAAAATTTCACAATTATTCCCCCCCGATCATTTACTTTAATGAGTGACTACTGGGAACATTTGTCGTACCTCGGACTCTTTGATTCCCTCTACCTGCTGGAACGTATCATACCTTCCCCCATGGTTGACGCTTTCCCAACTTGCCAACCGAGGGAACCTGCACTTGTTATGCTACGCAAACCTTATTTTGTGCTCGTAGAACCACACCTGCGCAAAAAATGGTTAAACATGAGAAACAAAACCAAATTTCAGCCATTTACTTAACGTATTCACTTCACCGTATTGAACTCTGACCCGAATAAGCAGGGAGAATCCATTCATCTGCACATCAGAAACTGACCCCTCCAGCTTCCGCTGCATCTCCTCTATAGCTTCAACGAGCACGCGCCACACCGCTTCGGCCCACGCATATTCATTCATTCTGCGAACATCCTCCATGTACTTTTGCACAGACCATGCAGTTCCGTAAGGGGTTCTTGGGAACATAACCCCACTCATCACCCTCCAAGCATATAGACTTAGCCACATCTCTAGCTTCTTCGGCTCTTTGTTCGCGTCCAACAGCTTCTTCATCACCTTTATGTAGTTCCTGAACACCGACCTCTTCCTCCCGTTCTCGCTCTTCAAGCTGTCACTCTTCTCTGTCACATACTATGCCATGCACAAGCGTACCATCCTTGCTAGCTCAGTCGTAGACAAATCATTCTCACCGAACTCCACTATCTCGCCGGTCACCGGCAAACCTGTGAACAAGGCGACGTCATACACCGAGAAGGGCACGAGCCTCCCAGCAAGCCTGAAGGCTTTCCTCCGTGGCACCCACACCTTCACTAGTGTCGCTGTCAACTCCCGTTGCATGGAAAAAGGACGATACTCCAGTATTGGCTTCAATATCGTCCCCTCATTCGCTTCCTTTTGGTATGGCTCTAGCATCTTGTTGAACTTGCATATCTTCTCCAGCGTACACCTTCCCCTCACACTAACTGGAACTACGCCCCTCAAACCCTGTCCCTTCTTATCAAACATGAACCCATCTCCAGTTGCCTTCCGCCTCCACCGCCTACCCTCCATTGTGGGTTCCCTCATCCTCTTCCGACTTTCCCCCTTCCCACTACCCTCAACACTATCAGCATGTACCTCTTTCGCATCATCACCCTCGCTACTCGAGCCTCTAATAGCTTCATAACTCTCATCCACCATGGATACAGTGTCCTCCGTACTGCTCCCCGTCTCCGAAGGCGCATACACACTCCCCGATGACATTCTCCACTCCTCATCCATCAAGGAACCTTGTTCGCCACCTCCACTATGTGACGATCCTCCCCCCCCCCGCGGGACGTTTTCCAGCAGTCCTATTCATTATGAACCTGCAAGATACCATCACAATAAGTCATTCCAGCACCCTCAACATGAAAGCATACACACCCACATTGCATACAAGTTAACATGTGCTTGCCACAGAAAACTCATTTTCAAGTCACACCACCATACATATATCCTGGGTTACACAGTGGCAAATTCATTGTTAGTCACATAGACCGCCAATTTGTGGAACACTTGAATACCTTCACATTCCTCTACATCCAGGGTTACAGTATGCTCACATCTGGGACACCCTCAATATGCAAGACAATTCACATTCTATTATTCTAACCTTGGATATGTAATTTACAGGGATATGTACCAAACTTTCACATGCCACTTACCCTAGGAGGGAGCTATATTTTCCAAACAATTATCCTGGGTTATAAACTTGCAAATTCAGGGTTAGTCACATCTACAACCCTTTGTGGAACACTTGAAAACCTACATCCTCTACATCCAGGGTTACAACATAGCCACTTTTGGGACACCCTCAGTATGCAACACAATTCATATTGCTATTCTAACCTGGGACATTTATTTGCATTTATAGGGATACTAATGTACACCAAACATTTTATACATGCCACCTACCCTGGGAAGGGGCTACATTTCCCAGACACTCATCCTGGGTTGCACACTTGCAAATTCAGGGTTAGTGAAATACACACCCATTTGTGGAATACTTGGAAAACCTACACCATCCTCTACATCCTGGGTTACAAAATGGTCACTTCTGGGACACACATTATGTGAAATTCACATTACTAATATTATCACCTGAGATATGCATTTGCATTTACATGGATACTAATGCACAACGAATATTTCACATGCCACTTACCCTAGCAGGGGCCTTCATGTCCCAGACAATTATCCTGGGTTACACACTTTCAAATTCAGGGTTAGTCAAACATCATCCTCTACATCTAGGGTCATAGCATGGTCATTTCTGGGACACCCTCAATATGCAACATAATTCACATTACCACTATTCTAACCTGGGACATGCATTGACATTTACAGGGATACTAATGTACAACTAACATTTTACATGCCACTTACCCTGGGAGGGGACTATATTTCCTAGACAATTATCCTGGGTTACACACTTGCAAATTCAGGATTTGTCACATACACGACCAGTTCAACACTTGGAAAACCTACACCATCCTCTACATCCAGGGTTACAGCACGCTCACTTCTGGGACACCCACATTATGCAAGACAAATCACATTATTATTATTATTATCACCTGTGATATGCATTTGCATTTACAGGGATACTAATGTACAACAAACGTTTCACATGCCACCCCATTTCCAGGATAATTTTCCTCGGTTACTTGCAAATTCAGGTTTAGTCACATACCCACCTGTGGAACACAACCTACACCACCCTCTATATCCAGGGGTTATCGTATGGTCACTTCTGGGACACCCTCAATATGCAAGACAATTCACATTACTGCTAACCTGGGATATACAATTGCCACAACTCACATCATGCAAACGAATTACGAAGCATACTCAATGCTTATCCCACATTACATACATGAATATTTCGGGATTTTAGGGCATACAAATTCACACCCCTTTCTTCATCTTGCACCATGCCTACACTTGAAACACTAGACAATAACCACCACCAACTACTCACAAATTACACCATGGTTGACCCCTTCCCTACCTCAGCACCACCGACATCTATTTAGTCTATAGCTTAGGTTATCCACTATGTAATTCGGGGATGCTGTACCTATGCGACCTACTTACAACCTACTCAGTGCACGTCTCCCCCCCCTAATTCCCCACCTTTTCTACTACAACAACAACCCATGCTCCAACTCCTTCACATTTACAAACCAACAACACCGTTCTTCATTCACTCCAAACACACAACAAAATCCGTCTCCTCCCCTACCATTCACCAATCCAAACTGAAATTGAACATCCTCTATCACATAAAACAACCACCACCACCAAAATTACACACAATTAAACAAACAAAACCCTTACCTTTGAGATTTGAACAGCAACTTAGAGCAATTTGTCTGTCCCACACCAAGCGAGCATCCACAAAGGAGACAATTGTGCAACCTTCGTTGCTCCTCCGCTATTGATATCAATGGCTTCCACTCCCTCCACGTCCCCTTCAACCACGGCTCTTCCCCTTGATCGTTATTTGGCAGTTTCTCACTTTCTTCCCCCTCACACCCTTCTTCAACCTCTCTCAATTCAGTTTTGAAAATAAATGACCGAAATGGAGGAGGGGCAACTTTGGCACATTAACTTCCGTCTCTTCCCCTGAGCTGCCATGTTAATAGACATGAGCGCCCACTGTGTTAGACAAAAACAACACCTCTAAGTCAGGAAATCCACAAACTGAAAAGTGTTAATTGAAACAACACTATTAAGTAAATTTTCTTCAAATTAGGCAAAGATTTCTTTTTTCTTTTTTCTTTTTACCCAAGTTTCATTTGTTGAACCTCCACAGTATTTTGCCTTTCTTACAGACTTTGATATTTTATGACTTGCTTTAAATTTTATTAAAAAGTCTTATCTTAAAATCCTTCCACAATCAACTTAAGATAAAACAATCAATACTTAATTAAGCATTGATATTGAATATAGATAAGATAATATGACCCACCCAATGAAAAAGAAAGAATAAAATGATATCAAAATTAATGTGTATTTTGCAAATTTATAGTCAATTTCATTAGTATTTGAAATGACTTAAATACTTTTATAATCTCGGTCTATTTTTGTTGAATACGTGACTACAATGGTCAACCCTAGTTATACTAAACATTAATTTAATAATTTACTAGACAAGAAAGCCTGATTAGATATTAACATAGATATACATGTCCCAATAATTATGAAGAATTTCCTAATTGAAAAAGCTAAACACTTGTGTGGAATTTGTTTTGTCACGACCATCTTTTGGTTATGTGTGCATACGTTAAATCTTGCCAGTTACAAATTGAGAAACTAAACAGACTCTTATTTCTGCCATTTTAAAAGGTGTCATTATTAGACTTGGAAAATGGGTCATTCGGTTCGGGTACGGGTCGAGTCAAGTTCGGGTTGGGTCATGTTCGGGTTAAGTGACATTTCAGGTCGTTTCGGTTTGGATCGGGTATGGTTCGGGTCAGGTCGATTTCGGGTCAACCAATTTTTGGTGAAATACACTCATCATGCCAAAACAAGTAACTTTGCTGAAAATTTCGGGTTGGGTATGGTTCGGGTCGGGTCTATTCGGGTTTCGGGTCCACTTTTGGGTGAGCATATTTCGGGTGTCGGGTCTGGTATGGGTCCGGATCATTCGGTTCGGATTTCGGGTCTTGGGTCAGTTTTACCAGGTCTAGTCATTATTCTAGGTAGGCCACCAACGCTTTTTCATACAAAATTTCCCGAGCCCGCACCTCATCCAATCAAAAATCGACGGTTGAGATCTTCTTTTTTTTTTCCATTTTATTTTTTAATGGATTAGAGCAAATTCCATCCCACCTGCCACTTTTCATTTTTTTTTTCTTTCACGGGAGGATGGCTATGATCGATGCTTTCCTAGGCCCTGTTTTTTTGCTGATTTAATAAATTCATCCCACTTCTTTTTACTTTCACCCACTTTTTATTTTTACTTTTCATATTTTTTCACACTTTAGAAAAATATTACTCCTTTTCACTTCCACTTACTCTGACAATCTCACCCACTCTTTTTCATTTCTACACATAACTATTATTTGTCATATTTTAAAATTTTTTGTAATTTATGTTATTGTGTGTACGAATTGTCTAATATCAATTATGAAAAGTTTTACTTATTTTTCGGATGTTATGGTAATATTTACTAGTCGTGCCAGAAATTATAGATGATGCAGTTTTTGTTATATATATTGAAGAAATAATAATTTTTTTTTGTGTTGTTAAGCAAATGTTATTTGTGACTGATACATATATTGGATATGATTCCGTATATGGAAGAGATGCATAATTTATTTATTTATTTTGCATTGGTTATGAAATATTTGTTATAGGTTACAAAAGTGTGGATGGTTGTTGTGGTATGTGTAACAGATTAATTTTTCGTTCATCATAATTCGTGACAGAAATTGCAGATGTTTTTTCCGACATAATGAAGGAATGTGAATTTTTTTTAGCATTGTTTGTAATTCGTAACAGAAAGTGCAGATGTATTGTATGTATATTTTGAGCATATTTTTTTTCCGTGTAAGTTAGTAACAAAATATTAGAAGTTCTTCACACAAATTGCAGATTATTGTTTTCCGTGTGCTAAGGGTATGTTCTTTTCGTTGGGAAATATGGATTGGTAAATAGGTGAAGTTGATTGAGATTGGTATAAGTGGGTTAAGGTAAGTTGAAATAGATATTTTTTGTTAAATTGGGTTGAAGTGGGTTGAACTTTGAAGTAGGTTAAAGTAGAATGAAGTAAGTTAAAATTGTTAAATTTATTTTTTTTGTATGATGGATAGAAATTGGTTAAAATAATTGGAATTGGACTGAAGTTAGTTGAAGTGGGTTGAAGTTGATATTCTTTTTGTTGAAGTTCGTGAAGTGGGTTGAAGTAGTTTGAAGTTAGTTGAAGTGGGTTGAAATTGATAACTTTTTATTGAAGTTCGTAAATTGGGTTGAAGTTGGTTGATGTTGGTAAATTTGAATTTACCAACGAAAAGAAACCGGTGTCTGAACATATGTGTATTTTTTTCATTGCTCGTATTTGGTTAATATATGAAAAAAACACATCCGTAATTTTTTTTATGAATAATGAAAATTACAAAATTTTTTTGTAACAACAGCCACGAAACAATATTTCGTACCCAAGTCAACACAAAAAAATATTTTTCAATTTAAAATTTTTTTTATCCTCGGTAATTACTATCACAAATAAAAGATTATATTAAAAAACAAAATATGTAACTTACATTAACTCTCCTACTTCATTTAGCTCATTTTCACTTCTTCTTGCTCCATTCCACTCCTTCTCACTCTCACATATAACAAATCACCCTCACCCATTTCTTTCTTCCTTTTTCACTATCGCCTATTTCACACCCCTTATTTTACGACGAAAAGAATAGGGCCTTGCTTGAAATTTAAGGTAGATTATTATTTATTGGCATCTGCAATGATTTACCCTCTGTAGTACACAATGTCGACATGACGTGCGTCTAATTGTTCTAGATACATGCTATTTTGTCTTTGTTTTCTATTTTATAGAAGCAACATACAGAAAAGAACAATAAATAAATAAATAAAGGTTGGTTTGTGTCCAAAAAAAAAATAATGGTTGGTTAAATGGGCCAAGATGGATTTATTTAGGGTTTGTTCATTTTAACTTTTATGACTAGCGTTCAATGGTAAGTAATTTTCAGAATAGTTAACGACTTTGGGGAGCGATTAATGTTTAAGAATATTGGACAAGGCTTGGGAGCGTCTAAAAAAGTGCCTAGGAGCGTTCAGCAACGCTTGGGAGTGTTTGGAAATAACTGTTAGCATTTACCAGCATTTAGGAGAATTTACAAGCTTTGAGAAAAGATGTGAGTGTCATGACAACATTTTGTATTTATCGTTGACGCCCATACATTTGATTTCAACAGATGAAACGAACAATCCCTTAGTAGTCCAATATTAATTCTTCTCAAAAAAGTCATGTAATCAAATAAATGAAGATAATTTACAATCTATCTCTTTATAAGCTAATAGCGGCTCAAGAATTCCAGCTGACTCAAGATTAAAGAGGAAAAAAAAGGTAATTTTAGGATCCGTTTGGACCTTAAAAAATTTGGTGGAAATAAAAAAATTTGAAAAAGTTACTTTTTTTCTTGTATTTGGTAATCACAAAGAAAAAAATATGGATGAAAGTTTAGTGAAAAAATTGTTAGAAACAAGTAATAAAATTCTCCGCATAAATTTGTGAGGAAAGTTTGAGGAAAATTCCCAACCTGCTCAAACATCATATTACTTAGATGATATTAACATGATTCAAGTAGTTCATCAATATTCAAATTTCTCATCCAAATTCTTATATTTTTTCCCCAATGTAAACAAGAGAAAAAAACTCATTTTCTCCCTACTTTTTTTCCTTCATATTTTTTTCCTTCAACTTTTCTTTCCACCAAATTTTTCAAGATCTAAAGGAGCCTTAGTGTTATGAATATAAAAAAAATTGCATAGAAGAGTTTTATCTTTTATAGATGAATAGTCCATTGCTTTTAGAATATTAGGGAAAAAATAGAAAGAAAGAAAAGAAAAAAGAAAAAAGAAAAAGAAAAAGAAAAAAGAAGGGAGGTGCCCTAGTTACTTTCATTAACTCTTGGGAAGCGAAATTTTCTTTCATTAGCTTCTTCTTGTAATTTCTACATATTTTGTTTCATTATTTTCTTCCTTTAATTTTTACATATTTTGTTACTGCTCAACTTGGAAAATATTTGGTAGATTAAATCCATGGGTTGAATATAGCTCAGTCTCTGTTTTTATTTATATGTTTGTACATTTATCTTTCTATCTATTTATTCATTTATTTAGTGGCGACAGTGGACCTGTTTATGTATTTCGCATCATATTTATGTTTTGCCACTCCTGATATAAGCTAGTATTCTATACCATAAATATCTTGCCAAAAGAAAGAATAAATAAATGAACGTCTGAACACATTAGTGACATTACTGGCTTGATATAAGAAAGCGACATCATCCACCATTATTGGAGGTAACTCAATTCTTCATGATGGTATCAGCCAATTACCCTTTATTTGTCTACATTTCATGTAAAAATCAATAGAAATTAGAGGCAGTACTGTGAAAATGGAAATGTATGCACTATGTGGTCATCATTTATCTCAATTGATAAAATATTTGGGAGCAATTTAAGCACAAGATAGAATATGGGCTAGTTTGGATCCTGAGACGCTTGCATTACTAAGAAAGAAACCGATAAGATGAACTCTTAAAATAAGAGGGTGTTCCTCCTCTTTAAGTGTCTTTGATGTTCAAGTTAGAGGAGGTAATTGCACGAGAGTTAGATAATAGTCTATAAAGTTAACAAGTATTGCTTGTCTTACCCAAACTCCCTTAGGGTATAATCATGTGTCATTTGTGTAGGGGTCTTAGGACGGCTTCCAAGGGGAAATATGACATTATATCCCTTAATATATGTTTAATCATGAATATTTGTAGGGCCCCCAATTCATAATTAAGTATTTAATAATTGATTAAGTATCCATGAGTAGCGGAAGGCTTATAAATAAGGAAAACGTTACTACCGTTTTCAAAATGAAAACAAGGCGTATCCACTTGAAAAGAAAACAAAATGTACATTCTTTAGGAAAATCAGCAAGGTTCATCCCTTTTTTTTTTTTTGGTTTAACCAAAGGTATCCACCGCCGATCGCAGTGACTAATCCTCTCGCCCCGGAAGCTCCACTTAAGGGTAAAGGGTTGACAAAGAATTAACAAGAATTAACCAAAGGTTCATCCCTTTTTTATACGAAAATCATACCACAATTAACAAACTAGCAACTCTTAGCACTGAGGGCAAAAAACGCTTATTAATGAAAACTATTCTTAATTGACGTAAAAGTGATTAAGAGGGTGTAAGAAACATACCCAATTTCTAGAAGATTTGAAGCAACTAGAGGCATGGTTGTATGGTCGAGCATGGCTATGCGTTCGACACTCCAAAACAGCGCCTGAATCCACCTGAAGCGTGGTGAATTCACTCAAATTTCGGCCCAGAATTCACAACAATGGCTTGTTCGAGGTTGGGGAGGTAAAATCCGAAGATTTTCAAGTGGCTGACCGAAAATTGGGGGTTTTGGGAGCTTGGTAGTTGGGCATGGTGATGGGGATGAGGAAGAAGATGAAGAACAGCGAGAGAGAGGTGAGGCTCGGGGGGGTTCGCATGCCATCAAGAACAGAAGTGGGCTAGGCGCAATGACAATAAAACCCCTCCCTTTTCCCTTTTTCGTTTTGTTTCAAGCTATTTAATAACAAGCACTGCTAGTTTGTTCGTTTCTCGAACTCTAAACCCAAATCGATAATATAATCCTCGATCAACTATTCATTCCCGAATCTATCTAGGTTCGATTTATTAAACCTTGAAACTAATTCTAAGGCTAACAACCTAATCGCATTTGGGAAATGACTAAATAAATCGAATAAAAACTAAATTAAACTATCGATATAATTTAAAAGGACAAATAGCACGAATGAACTTTAAAATCAATAATAGCAATAATAATCCCTTTTTATAAAATTATAGCTCCCATAAGCACATTGATAATAATTTAACTCATATAGTTACTAAAAATAAGATTTTATAACGTAAAAAGGTAATATAGTTAGCTTAACGGAAAACAAAGACGCGGGTCTTACAATGATGGCCTATTTTAACTAAATGAATGCAGTTTTGGGAGTGAACTCGCTTGAACGGGGGAATCCATAAAGAGTTTTATAAAGGTGTGAATTGTATGATAAAGGATTTCACTATGAGAGCCAGTAAACTTATTAACTGTTATGGCCCATACGCTTTAAATTGACTAAGATAATTTGCTTTAGGCAATATGATATGAATGATGTTAGCTTAAGGTATAAGTCCTGGTACTAGGAAACCCTAGAAGACCTTGACGAGGGTAATGTAATGGTCCGATATGTTATATGTAGCCATCCCAGGAGTAAGAGCGTAAGCGTGAGTGTTAGGTCTCACTATGGGGTTAAGAATATATCTCACCCAATCGGCACCCTGTAATGATCTTATGCCAAATGTATTTTCCTAATAAGTGAAGAAAAATAGTCGGCATTACGCCATTTCAAGTATTTCAGAAAGAAAGTTTTTATGGGCCCTTAAGAGCCCAAATGAATGAAATATGAAAAGCTTATAAGGGTCAGTACGCGACCGATATGAAAGAGTTTTCTTTAAAGAATACGAGCCTCAAGAGGCTAAGAGAAGAGTTTTTATGAAGTGTTTCCAGTAACAATAAAGAAAGCTTCTTGTGCATGACATGTGCATATGTCATGTATAACTTATGAATGAGGTGCTAAGTAAGATACGATTATGAAAAAGGAAGCCTTATGTGCATATTTCATACATACCCTATGAATGAGATTTAAATGATACTTGAAATGTGTGTGTCTTATGCATATTATATGAATGAAATGTCAAGAAAAGCATGATTATGAGAAGAGATAACCTTATGTGCACATCATATGAATGAGGTTTCATGCATAGTTCGAATGGAATGCTAAGAAGTTATGTTTATGAAAAAGAAAGATCCCTATGCTTAGCCCTCGATGCTGGCTTATGTGCCTAAGTGCGTGATACGCAAAGAATTCAGTCAATCAGGGGCTTAAAGATGAGTTTGAACGACTTAAATGAATTTTATGGATAGTGATCCTTGCTTGAGGATTTAAGAATGCCTAATATGATAGTAAAGTATGAATACGTGATATGTGACTACAAAAGATATTATTGCATGCAATGGTTTATTCTTTTAAGGGGGTCGGGGAACACTCACCGAGCGTGTGGTTGCTCATCCCACTACTCTTTCCCCTTTTTCCCTAGGTTGGTATTATGACAAGTAAAAGCCCAGTCACTAACGTCAAGATGGAATCTATTCTTGCTTGCAAGGTGTCATGTGTGCATATTGAAGGGATCTTACGTGTTTAATGAAGTTATGTAATGTATTCCTAGAATCGCAAATGTTTGTAAACAAGTATTCTAGTTCTTGTACTGTATTCAGTGTAGGAGTCGCTCTGTAAGGCTATGTGAGCCAACCATCTTATTAGCCAGTTGTCCTTTCAGTAGAAATCATTTTGTTCTGGGATGTAAACCCCAGCACTCCAGTTGTGTGAACCGTTGAGTTGCATCTTTCACTTCTACTGTATTAATGAATTAGTTTGTTTGATGTACTCTGAGCGAGTTCCTTGTTGAGTTATGAACTACGGTGTGTAGCCGTTGCGCTTCTTTTAAAATGTTTTACGTTTCCGTTGATTGCAGGGGTTATTGTAAGGCTTTTAGCCTAGAAACAGTTAGTTTTGGGGGGAAACTCTGTCCGTTTCGCCCATGAATTTTAGTAGAAAGTTAAGAAAAAATAACGCTCTTGGCCCTAGGGGCTCGGGGTGTTACATTGATGGTATCAGAGCAAATGTCATGCAACCATAGGCCGCTACCTGAGTCTTGCATTTCATATACTCGCCTAGGAACACTTTGTGGTCATGTGACATATGCCTCCTTTGTGTGCAAGTGTGCTTTATAGTGTGGCCATCTTCGACTTATGTGAGGCTCGAGTAGGTCGATTAAGTGAAAGTGGTGAGTTGGGCATAAGTATAGTAGTCAGATTGAGGTGAAGTTGTGGGTGCCCCACTGGTATAATATGTTCCTAATGTGCTAATTGACTTCATTGATTGACTTTTTTGTGATCCGGGTAAACCGATCGAATAAAATGTGAGCCTTACGTTAGGATGTGAACCCAATTCACTTCCGTGTTCTTGTGTGAGCTAAGTGATTTTTTGAATGGTGAATGTTTTTTTCGTGCACTCTAATAAGACAATCAATAGTTAAAGCACGTCGATTTAGACTCGAGTGATTGAAAATCCTTTTCTAAGCTCGTCTTTGCCCCTAAAGTACTATTTGCTCCTCGGGCCCCATAGTGGAGTGAGCAAACGTACTCAAAGGTTGGTAGAGAAGAAGTTCAAAACAGATGAGCTATTTTTCACCTTTGAAATCCGAAGTTTCAAAATGTTAATGTCTTTTTTGCTATCGTGTCAAGTTTTACTTAACACTCTTTAGATGAACGAGTTGAGGTTTCCAAATACATGCCATTTTACTATACGTGTCGAGATCGGTTGCTACAATTGATAATCCTACTAAATGATATCTTCCATTTTTGAATTCTGAATTCCCTAAGTATATTAGGGGCTACTTTGTATGCATGCTTGAAAGACTATGTGCTAGTGGTAGGACCTTATTGAGCATTGCATAAATGTACCTGTCATTCTCCTTCTATGCCATTGTTGCCTAAACAGTGCATTACTTACTTTCTATTACACGAATTGCCATTCGGCAATGCAGTGACGATGTTTTGGTTGGAATGAACCCTAATAGACCTAGGAAGCACAGGGGAGGAAGAACCTAGCAGACTTTGGAATTGTACATGGTAAACGATCCCTACTAAGGTAGGCGACCTACAGTAAGACTCCTATGATCACCTTTGACGTAGGTGTACCTCATAAGACCTTAATGCGTACCTATAAGACCGTCGATGTGTTTGTGATCAAATGCCAACAAAATGAGTTTCGACAACTGCTTGGCTTGAATTTGATTGAACATGTAACTGTATTAGTTAGAACGATTTGAATTTATGCAGTTAGTTACACGGCATGACTCTTGAATTGTTATGTATAACCCATTAATACTGTTTTCTCGTGTTATAATTTGACTGGTTGAACTCGATGGATGTAAAGCATGATTAGATGACAATAGAGCTACATTTACATGAATTACATCTATAGAAATATGTATCTCATGTGCAAGAAAAGTAGCCTAGTAGAGCACTCCGGGTCATGTCATCAAAATTATTGGCACCCATGTCCATTATGCACGGTTATTCAATTGTCTTGTGAATGATTGGCTTAGTTAATGCATATCTTGGTGTTTGCTTGACTTGAGTTGGTTTTGGCATGTAAACTAGCTATCCAAACGATTTAACTCTCAAAATCCATAGCATGGTATGACTTTAGAGTCATCATTTACATCCCATGAATTCCATGATTCCATGTTGTAGCTTAGTAAATGGATACACCCATATTTGAAGCAGGATGAGACAACCCTAGAAACCTTCATTCATATATTCTTGCCCTTATATGTTTGATCAGAGTAGTGCAGTGAAAGCATGTAGGCCATAAGCCACATGCCCAGGATTCATCTATTAGCATAACCATTCATTTCTATGAATCTATGACTTAAGAGATGATCGGCCCCAAGTAAGAACCTTAGGGAAAGCCTCCCCACCATCAAAGTCATCAACTTGCATTTCTACGTTAGCACCTTTTCTCCAAGTTGTTCTTATCGGCATGATTGTTCTAGTTCATGTTATTCGTGATTCTTGATCTTCAATGCTTTGATGTTAACCCTACGTGATGTCAATGTGATCTTGAAAGCTACTTCAAGTTCTTTCATAGCCAATATGGCGTAATTGGTATCTCTGCTACCTTAGTGTAACATGGCAACTTCTAGTAAATGATTTAACCTTAGATTGACCTAATATCTTCATGCTTTTAAATGAACCTATTGAGTTAAATCCTTCATATGACTTTGGCATGCCCTGTCTAAGTTGCCATGAATGAAATGTTTAAAAGTTATTTGGAATTGATATAAAAACATAGAAATGTCGGTCACATATGCTTCCGTTTTGTAATTGCTTACTATATGCGTATTAGATGTCTTCATGTTGCTTAGGAATCCTATACTTGAGAATACTAAATTACTGATTCAATGTAATGCTATGTGATGCTATTATGCTTAAATTATACTATGTGGTGCTATGTGACGTTCTTATTGTTCTAATGTATTATAGGAATCTTTGAGTTAACCATTGTGATCCTAAAGGTGACTTGAATTCATGTCTTAGAATAAGACTACTAGCATATGACCTTGAAGAGTCAACTGCCCAATTTCCCTTCCTTTAAACTTCAATTCCTAGCAATGCATGTGTATGGAGTTGTTGCTTAATAGGTGAGTTCAGTCTAGATTATCGAAAATCTATGTTTATTTTTAAGACAACCTCAATATGGTTTCCATGCCAACTCATTTGCCCCGCTTCAATGCAATTTTCCCTCGGCGCCTAAATAGAGTGAGCAGACGCGTGAAGAGGATTGGCAAGGAGACTAGATACCATAACCCTTTTTCCCACGGTTTAAAAGATGTAGTGATTGCAAATCAAACCTTTTGGAAACCTACTGTGTAGATCGTAGTTTGTGTGTGTACATTCTCGGAATGACTGAACTTAGTTTTAGAATTTCAAGGACGAAATTCTTTTAAGGGGGGAAGAGTGTTAAACCCACCTTCTTTATTTTAAGTTAACCTGGCTGTGTTACCTTCTACGTTATAAAAAAACATATTTTTACTAACTATACAAGTTAAATTATTATCAATATGCTTGTTTAAGCGATAATTTTATTGAAAAGAATGTTTTCGTCGCTATTAATGTTATTATCATTATTAGTTTTGAAAATCTTTCGATGATTTTTAGTATGCGTTAATATAGATTATTAACGAGTACTAAATCGATTAGGAACCCGAACACAATTATATTGTCAACTTTAGATATAATTCGATGTTTATTAAATCGAACCCAGATATATTTGGGAACGAATAATCGATGAATAGTCAGGTTCTCGATTATTGAATTTAGAGTTTGGGACACTAACTAAGCCAACGATACCGATTCCTAAGCAGCTTAGAACACAAAAATAAAAAAAAGAGAGAGGGAAGGGCATATTAGTAATATCACGAGACACCCCTTTTTATCGTTCTACTTCACGCGACCCCCTCCCCACCCCGTCATCTCTCTCTCTCTCCCCTTAGCATCTTCTTCTTCCTCCTCAGTCTCCTCCATGAATGCACCAATAGCTCCATATTTTGATGGAATTTCACCACAACTAGCCTTCAAATTCACCCCCTCTACCTTCCCCAGAGGCTACTAGACCTTGGGTGCGGAATCAGGACAAAATTGGAAACGACCCAGCACTGTTTCGTTTGAATTGGGTTGTGATTCGACCCCGCAAATGCGAGCCAAAGCTTGGTTGAGCAACCTAGCTTCAAGTTGCTTCGAATCCTTTAGAAACTGAAAGTAATTCACGGCCCCAAACACCCACCACAATTCCAAGTCAGTGGGTGAGCATTTGCGCAAATTTAGGGTTCAAAATGCACAGGTTTAGGCGTGGTATGAGGCATGTTCGTGCGTTAATGAGCAAGAGCCGAGGATTGGAGTTGTTCGAGCCCTAGAGTTGAGCTAGTAGCCTTGGATTCGAGCCTTTAGCTTGGAATCCAGGTGGGTGTTTCTCGCCTCCTAAGTATTAGTAGTTTCGACATCCTTTTAACATTTACGTTGCGTTGTATGTGAGTTTAGAAATAGTCAGATCGATTGGGATTATGCATGTTCTATTTTAGCTAAATTTAGTTTAAATCAAAGCATGTTAAGTTTAGTTAGTCTATCCCTGAAAGTGACTTCGAAATAACCTAGCGATGCCTGGAATCAATATATGTTAGTTTAGTTAACTAACGCTTGAAAAGTAGCTTCGAAATGAATTATGTAGTTTAGAATCGATTCAAGTATATTAGTTAATACATGCGTAAAAGGTAGCTTCGAAATGAATTATGCATGTTTAGAATCGATTCAAGTATATTTAGTTAATACATGCCTGAAAAATAACTTTGAAATATGCCTGTTCAGATTAGATACATGTACACTTAGTTAATTTATGTTCGTTTAATAACTTTGAAGTGAAATATGAATGTTTAGAATCGATATATGTATGCTTAGTTAATTTATGTTCGTTTAATAACTTTGAAGTGAAATATGAGTGTTTAGAATCAACATATGTACGCTTAGTTAATTCATGTTCGTTTAATAACTTCGGAGTGAAATATGAATGTTTAGAATCGACATATGTACGCTTAGTTAATTTATGTTCGTTTAATAAGTTGGAAGTGAAATAGGAATGTTTAGAATTGATACATGTACACTTAGTTAATTTATGCTCGATTAATAGCTTCGAAAAGTAATGAGTATGCTTAAAATCGATACTTGTGTGATTAGTTAGTTTATGCCTGAATCGTGACTTCGAAATAATAAATGAACACCTCGAATGCAATAAAATCCATGTTTGATTAGTTTAATTGTTTCGTTAAAGTGTTATTTCAAGTTAAGGCAATATAGCCATATACGTAAATTTGGTTACATATATATACATATACATATATATGCTTGTGGTAACGCACCACTGGATGGTGTTGCTTGCCCAGGTAATTGCATAATCCCTATCGCACGTCTTTTTATAAGTTTTCATGATCATATGTTATGATTATTAAATTGAAAACCGCCATGGTGGTCGGATAGTTTGAGGTAGAACAATGAGTGGTTCAGGGTTCTTTGTGGTCGGTGCCTATGAGGAGGGAGCATGGGTTGTGAATTAACCGGAATTGCGTGGATTGCGAGGCCATGTGTGGCTCATATTGCTAAGTTGAATTATGAAGTGTTTGAATGAGTACATGTGCACCCCTAGCCTTTTTATGTCACTAAGATGGATTATTTGCATGAGGGTGAGTTTTGAAAAAAAAGGATTTCATGTTTTGAAATGATAATAGCCATAACTATTAGTACATGATGTCCTACTTCAACTAAATGAATGCAGTTTTGGAGTGAACCCGCTTGAACGGGGGAATCCCTAAAGACTTTTTTAAAGGCGTGAGTTGTATGATAAAAGATTTTGCTGTGAGATGCAGCAAACTTATTAGCCGTTATGGCCCATACGCTTTAAATTGGCTAAGATAATATGCTTCGAACAATATGATATGAATGATGTTAGCCTAGGGGATAAGTCCTGGTACTAGGAAACCCTAAAAGACCCTGACGAGGATAATGTAATGGTCCGATATGTTATATGTACCCGTCCCGGGAGTAAGAGCTTAAGCATGAGTATTAGGTTTCACTATGGGGTTGAAAATAGATCTTACCCAATCAGTACCCTATACTGATCTTATGCTAAATGTATTTTCCTAATAAGCGAAGAAAAACAGTCGGCATTACACCATTTTAAGTATTTCAAAAAAAAAGTTTTTATGGGCCATTAAGAGGCCAAATGAATGAAATGTGAAAAGCTTATAAGGGTCGGTATACGACCGATATGAAAGACATTTGTTTAAAGAATATGAGCCTCAAGAGGCTAAGAGAAGAGTTTTTATGTGCCTCAAGAGGCTAATTGAAGTGTTTTCAGTTAAAAGAAAGAAAGCTTCCTGTGCGTGACATGGGTATATGTCAAGTATAACATATGAATGATGTGCTAAATAAGATACGATTATGAAAAAGAAAGTCTTATGAGCATATTTCATGCATACCCTGTGAATGAGATTTGAATGGGACTTGAAATGTGTGTGTCTTATGCATATCATATGGATGAAATGTCAAGAAAAGCATGATTATGAAAAGAGATAACCTTATGTGCACATCATATGCATGAGGTTTCATGCATAGTTTGAATGGAATGCTAAGAATTTATGTTTATGAAAAAGAAGATACGTATGCTTAACCCTCGATGCTGGCTTATGTGCCTAAGTGCGTGATAGTTATAGAATTCAGTCAATCAGGGGCTTAAAGATGAGTTTGAGCGGCTTAAATAAAGTTTATGGATAGTGATCCTTGCTTGAGGATTTAAGAATGCCTAATATGATAGTAAAGTATGAATACGTGATATGTGACTACTAAAGATATTATTGCATGCAATGGTTTATTCTTTTAATTGGGGCGGGGGACACTCACTGAGCGTGTGGTTGCTCATCCCACTGCTCTTTCCCCTTTTTCCCCAGGTTGGTATTATGACAAGTAGAAGCCCAGTCACTTATGTCAAGATGGAATCTATTCTTGCTTGCAAGGTGTCTTGTGTGCCTATTGAAGGGATCTTACGTGTTTAATGAAGTCATGTATTGTATTCCTAGAATTGTAAATGTTTGTAAACAAGTATTCTAGTTCTTCGACTATATTCGGTGTAGGAGTCGCTTTGTAAGGATATGTGAGCCAGCTATCTTATTAGTTAGTTGTCCTTTCAATTGAAATAATTTACATTCTGGGATATGAACCCCAGTACTCCGGTTGTGTGAAGCATTGAGTTGTATGTTTCACTTCTCCTGTATTAATGAATTATGTTTTTTGATATACTCCGAGCAAGCTGCTCGTTGAGTTATGAACTCTAGCGTGTAGCCGTTGAGCTTCTTTTAAAATGTTTTATGCTTCCGTTGATTACAAGGGTTATTGTAAAGCTTTTAGCCTGGAAACAGTCAGTTTTTAGGGGAAACTCTATCCGTTTCACCCCGAAATTTAAGTAGAAAGTTAAGAAAACGTAACACTCTTGGCCCTAGGGGCTCGGGGTGTTACAGTATTATTTAATGATCAATAGGATTTGTTTTAGTGATTACTAGTGTTTTTTTTTGTGATCAATTGATGGAACTATGGGAATATGTTGTTAAGTCATAGTATATGTGGTCACTTATAGTATATATTTTAATGATCACTAGAATTGTGTTTAGTGATCACTAGATCTTTCACAAAACATATTGTGAGGGGATGGATGGATGGATGGATGAATGTATGAGCTTTATTTTGTTGCATTTGTGGTTTATCCTTATCAAGAATCATAGAACATATTTCATAGTACTAATTGCTGATCAACAGTTCCTATTGTTGTGATGGTTAAAACTACCTTTGGTGATCAGTAAACCTATTTATGTTGATGAGCATAAATATGTTGGTTTCTCATGTAATACATTCGAAATGATAGTTGAATCATCTTTGTTTTGTTGTATTTGTTTTTATTCTCATTAAGAATCATAGTATTTTTTTTACAAATAATATGGATTAGTGAATAATAGTTACAGTATTGTTGATAAATAGAACTATCTTTGGTGATCACATGAGATCTTTTTATGGTGATCAACATAAATGTGTGGATTTTTTATGAAACATGTCCTGAAGTAAGGTTGTAGAAGCCTTTATTTTGTAGTATTCGGAGTTTACTCTTATAAAAAAAATACCATTACATGTTTTTGTAAGTGATATCTATTGGTGATCAATAGTTAAAGTTTTGGTGATCATTAGCACTAAGTTTGGTGATCACTAGCTATATTTATAGTGATCAACATATCCTGACTTAGTGATATTAGCATATTAGTTACTAAATCAGTAGATGTTGTCTTAGTGACAATTACCGTTGGCTTTGATGATCATATTATTGAATTATGGTGGCTATATGTTGGTAGGTGAAAATATATATCTTCATTTAATGAAATTACTTAGTGATCAACAAATGCAATTCAAGTGATCCTTACAACTATGACTTCAATTAAAAGCTTAATTACTTAGGCTTTATTTGCTTGTGCTTCAGCTTTATAACAATTAAGAATTACAATATACATTTTTTTACTTATAGTCTTATTCAATGATCAATGGATATACTTTCAATTATCACCAGAAGTATGTTTGGTGATCATTCATACATCTTCCTAAATTGAGTGGAATCATAGATTTAGATAAATCTAGAAAATAATAAAAAGTTATATAATCTGGAAAATAGTAATTGTAATTTACAGACATTTCAAATTTTCATCCATTGTAATATAGCGACAAAACAAACAAGGCAAGTAAAACCTACACCTTCTTTGTATTCTTGAGATTGGAGTAAATTGTCCTGAACTCCTTGAAATATTTTGCTCTTCTACTTGTTATGAATCTTTCCCTATTGTGCTCATAGTTGACTATGTTGTGACAATAACATGCCCTTAGAACATTAGAATTTGCATCCTAAGTACAAAGACAATTCAAGATCAATTAGTTACATTCTCAATTTTTGTGTAGTATGCAAGTAAAATTATGACGAGATACTTATGTCATTTGGATTGAGGCCAGATTGCACTTTTCTCCCTCTCCAAAGTAGCTCTCCATGTACCCCATACAAAATACGCAACAATCTATAGCATTTCTCTTTGACCTCCACGATAGTGTCAAGTAGACATGCTTTAGTTACTTGATAGTGTCATGTTTTGGATGATCTATACCCTACAAGTAACGGCCAAGTACTTTTGCCTACACAAATTTTTAAAACTAGCATATTATTATTGTAACATCCTGACTTTGCAATCCCTTTTTATTTACTAATATTAACCTACGTCGTAGTCGAAAACCTTAGTGGGGTGTTGCCGCTGTATTTCCTTTTTGGAAATACTAGGTTGGGTATCAACCAAAAACATTAATGCATAGTTTATTCTCACATTAAAGCATAAGTTAAAATCTTGGTGACAACTAAATCAACGTTCAATCTGGACACCAATCTCGAACACAAGTTTAATATGAAATTAATTCATTGTAACTAAATCTTAGGTGACAAGGCCTTACTCTTAATGGGGTTCCCATTCCCACGCTCATGCACTTCACCTGAAAATAAAACATTTGAAAAAGTGAGACAAACTCAATAACAACCACCCTAAACTACCAAAAACATGTGCACAAATTCACTTCAAACCATTTTGGGGGTGGGGGAAAAACATTAGCAGTTCAAAGTACTTTCGCATTCCCAACGTGAGACGTATAACAAGCTAAGTCCCACTTATTCAGTTTCAGGATAAAGGGGGGAGAGCGACATCACTGGGTTTCATGGCTGCTTAACCATATCCTGCCCTACCGTCAATTTGGACAGTTATCGATAACCTGGCCCACATCCATCCACAAGGTGGCACGTGGGTGCTAACATGCATATACTTTTACGTGGGGAATGCTAATGACCTTCAAACAAAACAAGAGTATAACTCCTCAGTCTCGCCCATTCATTTAGTTACTTATATATTCACAATTAATATCGATCTTTAACGAGAACACAGCCCAACCTGACCCATCCTGATCCTGAAATATTTTATTATTATTTTCACAATGAAAACATTCAAGATAGACTCACGCAAATACCAGTTGAATGATCACTTCAGTAAAAATCATGGTAAAACCTCATCACATATTTACTTGGAAAAATCCCCTGAACATCAATTCAATACACATTCAAACACCTTTCAAGCATACTTACAAGACATGTTTTCAAGGGATATTTGAGGGAGTTAGGGCATGATTGTTACCTGTTAGAATAGTCCCATAAGCTCTAGCTCAGAATGCTAATTTGGCATAAAATAATTTCCTATAATAGTATTATGTTGGTTTCAACACTTAGCCTGACTTTCTACTAGCCCACTATACCCTAATAATTTTCTTAAGCGCCTTCTTACACCAACAACCAATTTCAGCCCTCAAATATTAAAAACCACACACATGCTGCTACTATGAGGTTTCTAAATTAACCCTTGATTTCACCCCCCAACTTCCCGGGACCATAACTTTCACTCCCTACGTTGAAATTTTATGATTAAACCCAGTCTGGAAGGCCCAATTTGTGAATTACAACTTTCCTTTTGACAGAAACTCTAGACAGTAAAGGAAATTAGAGGTAGGAACCTTTTTCTTTTGCCTTGATCATTCACAGTTACAACATGTACATTATATGGACAAAGCATCTACCTACTGTCATCCAAAATGCATGATCCTAGTGTAGCCTAAAAGTCATGAAATAATTACAAAAGGATTTACAAAGTTGTCAGTTACAATTCTTTACTCCGCCTCAAGTTGGTGCATGGAAATGAATCATACCCAACTTGCTTCATAGATATTGAAACTGCCGCTTTCCAAGAGCCTTAGTAAGGATGTCGGTGGGTTGAAACTAGGAAGGAACATGAAAGATATCCAAATCTCCTTAATAATATTTCTCACGCACAAAATGATAATCAATTTCGATATGTTTAGTGCGCTCATGAAACACCAGATTCTTAACAATATGAAGCGTGGCCTGACTATCACAAAACAAATGCATAGGTCGTGTATAAGACACTCCCAAAGAGGCAAGAAAAGTCTTTAACCAAACAAGCTCACTAGTGACTACTGCGATAGAGCGATATTCTGCCTTAGCAGATGATCTCGAGACCGTGGTCTGCTTTTTAGTCTTCCACGAGATGGGAAAACCACCTAGAGTAACCAAGTAGCTAGTCAAGGAGCGCCTAGTGAGCGAACAAGCACCCCAATCAGAATCACAAAATGCAGAGAGATGTAGAATGTCGTTGGCACAAAGCATAATCCCGTAATCTGGTGATCCTTTGATATAACATAATACTTGATACACTACTTCCATATGTTCCCGACGCAGAGCTTGCATGAACTGAGAGAGAATGTTTACGGCATAACATAAATGTGGACAGGTAATAGTGAGATAGATTAACCTTTCCACAAGTTGCCTATAGTGACCAGCATCATCAAGATATGATCCCATGGCAAGTACGGGTTTGTGATTTTCACCAATCGGAGTGGCACTGGCTTTAGCCCCCAATATCCCACTTTAATCAACCACCCCGAGGGCGTATTTGTGTTGGCTAAGAAAAAACCCCATGGGTCCACGAGCAACCTCAATTCCAAGAAAATATTTCAGTTACCCAAGATCATTGATGCTAAAGCATTTATGAAGATAACCCTTGTGTTGGCTAAGAAATAACGCCATGGGTCCACGAGCAACCTCAATTCCAAGAAAATATTTCACTTACCCAAGATCATTAATGCTAAAGCATTTATGAAGATAAGCCTTGAACTCTTTGCTAGCACGAGAGTCATTGCTAGCCAAGACAACATCATCGACATACACAAGTAAGGCCATGAAAATACTCCCTTTTTGGTAAGTAAAGAGAGAATAATCAGCATAAGAATAAGTAAATCCATATTCTCGAAGCTTAGAAGAAAGCCTACCAAACCACTGTTGAGGTGCCTGGCGAAGACCATAAAGTGATTTCTGAAGTCTGCAAACCATGCTAGGTGTGCCACATGTGAATCCAGGTGGCAAAGTCATGTACACCTCCTTGTCTATATCACCATGCAAGAATGCATTATTCACATCCGATTGATGCAACTGCTTTCCCTTGGAGACTGCCGCAGACAAAAAACATCACACACTAGCCATCTTAGCCACGAGAGCAAACATCTCGTTATCGTCAAACCCTTCAATTTGGTGATCAACATAAATAACAAGGCATGCTTTGAAGCATTGTATTGTCCCATCTGAGTTGTATTTGACTCGATATACCCACTTACAGCTGATAGGTTTCTTGTTTAGTGGCAATGCTTGCAATGTGCAAGTCTCATTCCTTTCTAGTGCATGAATTTCTTCAGCCATAGCTGCCCTCCAACGAGGGTCCTTAACAGCTTCATGATAATGTCTTAGCTCTATTATTTTGGTAATAGCAGCTACAAACTGTTTGTGAGTAATAGAAATTTGTTTGCAAGTGACATAATTTACAATGGGGTAAGGCGTACCTGATGATTCCTTTTGGAGCCCAATGTGCAAGCGAGATGGGTTTATGTAACTGAGTACAATAGCAAATGTAATCATTGAAATGGGCTGGTAGCTTCCGGGCCTGTGTACCTTTCTCATTTGATGGGCCTGGATCTATTGTAGCATTAGGCACAGAGGGCTAATTGGGTTCTAACTGAGCTTCTGGCTGAGACATCTGGACCGTTGGATTGCTGGACGTTGGGCCTTACACTGGGCTATCTTCATTGCTCCCCCTGACTTCACATTTCCTAGTTTGCAGACTCTCTGGGCTGAAGTCGAGTGAACTCCCCCTGGCCTCCTTTATTTCTTGCTGTTGTGCCGAACTAAAAATGCTTGGTCCATATTCCTCATGTAATAGCAAATTAGGCTTTCCAAAAATACACGGTTGTGATGAATCGCCTTGTTCACTCCGTTCAAAAGGAAATTGATTCCTGCAGAAAATCACATCTCTACTTATGAATGTCTCATACGTCTCTAAGTCACACACTCGCCATCCCTTTTTCCCGAATGAGTATCCAAGAAAGACACATCGTTTACTTCGCTAAGCAAATTTATCTTTCACTTTGGGATTATTTCGGGTAAAACACAGACTAGCAAAAACTCGTATTTCTGTACATGATGGCTTACATCCATAAGTAACCTCATAACATGTTTTCCCTTTGAGTAATTTCATTGGGGTCTGATTAATCAAGTAGGCTGCTGTAAGAATACTATCTCTCCAAAGTTGTATCGGTAAATATGCTTGAAATTTAAGAGCGCATGCCACATTTAAATTATGTCGATGCTTACGCTTCACCCTTCCATTTTGTTGGGGTGTATCCACACAGCTACTTTCCTATATAATGCCACGTTCAAGGTAGAATTCCTGCAAAAGTCCTGAAGTGAACTCCGAACCATTGTCGCTTCATACTATTTTAATCTTCTTATCAAATTGGGTTTTTATCATGTTGATAAAACCCTTTAGCAACTTACTCGCTGCAGTTCTATCCTTCATTAAATATACCCTGGTGGCCCTACTTGCATCATCAACGATACTTAGAAAATAATGTGCCCCACACAAGGAAGATGTTCTATATGAACCCCAAATATCGCAATGAATTAAATCAAAAATATCCTTGGCATTATTTTTGCTAACTGCAAATGGATTACGAGTTTGTTTTGCCCAAACCCAAATTTCACAAATATCTCCTTTACTACATACTACTCCTAAAGCAGAAGGAAGGTAAGATAGCACTTCTAGACGGATGCCCAAGGTGTTTATGCCACAAATGGTTTGCATCAACTGTGTTTACTTGTCTTGATGATGAGTTCTTGAAATAGTAAACTCCATCTTGTTGCTCACTCAATCCAATCAGAATCCTTGAGGTGCGGTCCTGTATTACACAAAAATCATCAAAATATGTCACTGCATAATTCAACTATTTACACAATTTAGAAACCGAGACAAGATTGCAATTCAATTTCAGAACACATAAAACATTATCCAATTTAAGTCTTTGGCCCAATACTACTGAGCCCTTTTCACACGCCACCGTATAGGTTCCATTCAGAAGTTCTATTGCAATGGGTGCAATTTTCTCGATTTTGTCCATCATAGAAGTATTGCCTACCATGTGACATGAGGCCCCACTATTTAACATACAAGATTCCATACCTGATAATTTCTCGAAACCACTCTTAGGCACATCAATTAGGTTTAAAACTCTTTGGACCTGGTTCGGTGACAAAGCCAGTATTGTGAACTAGGCTGCTGTTTCTATGTTGGTCTTTGAAATTGGGCCAACGACTTCTTCTGGGCCCATTCCAGAATCTGGGCCTACCTTCTGCCAAGTGTTCTAGAATAGAACCTTAGCAAACTCTCCTCGTCCTTTTCCTCGCGAAGTGCCTTGTGCTCCTCTATTACTTTGGCTACCGCGGTTTCCTCTTCCCTGCCCACGGTTATCCCATCCTGGTGGGTACCTGATTACTTCAAAGCAAACTGCCTCCTCACGGCCATACCTACCACAGATCTTGTAAGCAGTTTTCTACTTCATCTTCGAGTTTCCTTTCGCAGCAAACGTCATGGCTTCCTCTCCACGGTTGTCTCGACTGATTATAACCTTCTTGTGATTTTCTTCCTGCTGTGTTATATCGAAAATCTTATTAAGTGGCGGCAGAGGATCCATTGCAAGGATCTGGCTTCGGATAGTTGAATAAGCCTCATTGTTTAACCCTATAAGAAACTGGTGAGCCTTGTCAGCTTCATACATGGCTACCAATTTACCTGTTGCACCGCACTTGCATCCACTACACGTACAGACTGGAGCTTTCACGAGATTGCTCAATTCATTCCACAGATTTACCACCTTAGCATAAAACTCTTCTATGTCCATATCTCCTTGCTTGCAATTTGCGATATTTGCCTTTAGTTGATGTATTTTTGGTGTATTGGCCATGCCATATCGCTTCCTTAAATCGTCCCACGCAGCCTTTGCCATGTCATAATAAGCTATAGTCATTCTGAGGGTTTGGATCAATGACATTAAGGATCCATGAACACAGCATAGAATTCTCCATATCCAATGCATGGGATTCCGAAAGTTCTTCGCCTATGGGAGCAAGTCTGCCAGAGCTCCGGTTATAAAACCCAGTTTGTTCTTCGCCTTCAAAGCCGTTCTCACATCTCGTTTCCACAACTCATAGTTCCTCCCATCAAAAATCACCACTGTGATCATGACCCTGGGTCCTTCAGAGGGGTGCAAGAAATACAGTGAGTGAGGTTCAACTATGAATCTCTTCTTGCTACCATCGCCCATGA
Source organism: Selenicereus undatus (assembly GCA_017589665.1). NCBI lineage: Eukaryota > Viridiplantae > Streptophyta > Magnoliopsida > Caryophyllales > Cactaceae > Selenicereus > Selenicereus undatus. The sequence goes on from JACYFF010019584.1 coordinate 39,520,619, forward strand.
CCATGATTAGTCACAGTTTGTGATGCTCTGATACCATGATAGAAACTCTAGACAGTGAAGAAAATTAGAGGCAAGAACCTTTTGCTTTTACCTTGATCATTCACGGTTACAACATGTACATTATATAGACAAAGCATCTACCTACTGTCAGCCAAAATGCATGAGCCTAGCGTAGCCTAAAGGTCATGAAATAATTACAAAAGGATTTACAAAGTTGTCAGTTACAATTCTTCACCTTTCATGATCATCAATACAACTCGAGTCTAACTTGTTTCAATTTCAACAAGTCCCTGAACTGTCCCAATTATGTCTAGTTTTGCGTGGTCCTAGTATTTTGGCCATAGCTTGTTCGTCTTAACTCTGATTCACAAAATTTAAAATTTTGTGGCTAGAGGACCTCCAGACCCACCATCACAAATGTTTCCATGATTTTTATGGATCCCAATTATTTCTAGTAAGCCCACAAAGTTAGATAACTTTCTGGGCATACCAACAATGATAACAACTCAACTTTTAACCTTTATTTCATACACAATTCAACCCAAACCTCCTCAAATCATGCATACAATCCTTTTACCCAATAATACCATTACTCCTAATTGCTGAAACAGCCAAACCATCCAGGACATAAGAGGAGAAACGAATATTTACCTTAAAATAAAGAATCGAGAAAGGGAAAGCCTTAGGGTGCTTTAGTTCTCCCAGCAACAGTTCAAATATGAAAAAGACCTCGTAGGAGAGTGCAACCAACAAATTCCATGGCCAATTTTGAATATTTTTGAGGGAGAAACAATGGAAAACTCAACACATTAGGCTAGGGCTTGAAGTACTTACTAAGAGAATAAAAAGTGGGTTGAGGGAGAGAGATGGACAGTGGCTTGGGGTGGCCGGCGGTGACCGGTGGCTGGTCACGGGAGGGGGAGAGAGAGAGAGAGATGTCATTGGGGGATTTCCGTGAGGAGAGAGAGAAGGAAGAGGAAGAGAGAGGGAAAAAGAGAGTTTAAATCTTAGGGTTTGTCCCCCCTTACCCCTTTTTTGGGTATTGCTATTTTTTTTTCTCTACAAGTTAGACCTCTACGAGCTCAAGCATTCTAAGTCGGCCAATTTCATAATAATTATAAATAAAAGAAATATATATATATATATATATATATATATCTTTATATATATAATCCTAAATAAATAATTAATCTCTTTCCGAGGTTTCACATTCTACCCCCTTAAAGTACGCACCTGGTGATTCAAATAAGTGAGGGTATTTAGATTGCATTTCTTGCTCTGGTTCCCTCGTGGTCTCCGGCATCTTATGATTTGCACAGAGAACTTTCATTAGGGGCATTATTTTCTTATTGAGATTGTTTTTCCCTCCAATCCAAGACGCGAATCAGTTGCTCCTCGTATATCAAATCTTCCTGTAGCTATATGGGATCCGATGTAATGATGTGGGATGAGTCAAGGATATACTTGCGTAGTTGTGACACATGAAAAACATTGTGTACTCTGGGTAGCTCAAGTGGCAGTTCCAAACAATAAGCTACCTCCCCGACTCACTGAACGATGGGGTACGATCTAATATATCCAGGGCTCAGCTTGCCCTTCACGCCAAATTTCATGATGCCTTTAGTTGGAGACACACGGAGGAAGACGCGATCCCTTACCTCAAACTCTAAAGGTCCATGCCTTTGATTTGCATAGCTCTTTTTCCGACTATGAGCCACTTTCATTCGCTCTTGAATTATTCTGAGTTTCTAGGTAGTTGCCTGTATTAGTTTTGGTCTAATGATCAGTGCATCATCAATCTCCTGCCAACACAATGGAGTTCTGTACCATCGACCATACAATGCTTCCTACAGGGCCATCTCGATGCTGGCATGGTAGCTGTTGTTGTAGGCAAACTCGATCATCGCTAACTGCTCATCCCAAGCTTGTTTGAAGTCCAATACGCATGCTCGAAGCATATCTTCTAGGGTTTTAATTGTTCTCTCAGTCTACCCATCCGTGGCTGGGTGAAAGGTTGTACCAAAATGTAACAATGTCTAGAACGCCTCCTGCAACTTCTGCCAAAACTTTAATTGGAATCTGGTGTCCCGGTCTAACACAATAGAGTTCAGCACACCATGCAATTGGACTATCTCCTTTAGGTAGGCTGGAGCTAATTGGTCTAAGGTCCATGTGTTTCTCATGGCTATGAAGTAAGTCGTCTTCTTGAGTCGATCCACGATGGCCAAAATTGCGTTGTTTTTCCTCTGGGTGGGTTTAAGCCTACTACAAAGTCCATGGAGACCGAGTCCCACTTCCACAAGGGGATTTCCAAGGGTAAGAGTCCTGTAGGCCTTTGGTGCTCCGCTTTTACTCGCTGACACATCTTGTTTCATATTGCTCCACTAGAAAGTTCGTTTCAAGTCTTTATATAACTTGTCCCCACAAGGGTGAACAGAATGTGGGGTGTTGTATCCCTCATCTAGGATTTTCCTCTTCATTTCCTCTATGGCGGGAGCGTATAACCAGTTCTAGAACCTTAGCATTGCATCCTAGCGAATCACAAAGCCATGTGCCTTTCCTGCTTTATCTTGATCATATCCAACTGCAAGTCTATTTCACCTCTATCGCATTCTTAGGTCTTGGCCACTTCCTTATAGCCTTTATCTTCTAAGGATCTATAGATACTCCGTCATTAAACACGACAAGCCCCAAAAATGCCACATGTCCTAACCAAAACTCACACTTTTTCAACTTTGCAAACAACTCATTCTCCCTTAGCACTTCTAGGACGGTCCTCAAATATATCAATATATCATCTATGAGCACTACTACAAACTGATCCAAGTAAGGTTTGAAGACTCTATTCATGAGATCCATAAATGCCGCTGGGGCATTTGTAAGCCCAAAAGGCATCACTATAAATTATTAATGTCCATATCAAGAGTGGAATGCAGTCTTGGGTATGTCCTCTTCCTTGATCTGGAGTTGGTGATACCCCAAACAAAGATCTACCTTAGAGAAGGTCCCTGCACCTCTAAGTTAGTCAAAAAGATTCTCTATCCTGGACAAAGGGTAGCGGTTCTTGACCTTTATTTGGTTTAACTATCTGTAATCTATGCACAATCTCAATGTCCCATCCTTCTTTTTCACGAACAACATCGGGGCTCCCTATGGGGACATACTAGGCCGAATATAACCCTTTTCTAATAGCTCATCAAGTTCTGTCTTTAATTCCTTAAGTTCTGTTGGTGCCATTCGATAAGGTGCTTTAGAGATAGGGGTTGCCTTTGGTACAAAATCAATACAAAATTCCACCTCCCTTGGGGGAGGCATGTCAGGGATCTTCTTCAGGGAAACATCCAGGAATTCTCGAACTACTGAAATGTCCTAGAGGTATGGCTTAGTGGCCTAGATTTCAACTACATTGTGTAGGAGTCCTTTGCATCCTCATCCTAGTAGTTTATGGGCTTTTATCGCAGTGATAAGTCTCACCCTACTCTTCGAGACCTTCCCTTTATGAACTATTATCTCTCCGTTAGGCCCCCTTAGGGTGATTCATTGTTTTGGGCAATTTATTTAGGCTTGATACTTTGCTAACCAGTCCATCCCAAAATGACATCGAAGTCAGTCAACTCAAACTTATATAGGTCCACTGGAAACTCGTGTTCATATATCTAAATGGGGCAGTCTTCATATAGTTCATCACATTTCACGGTCTTTCTATCAGGGAGAGTCATATACAGTAGACGGGGTCTATGGGTTGGAACTACCCTAGGGTCTCAACCAGCTTGATAGAAGTAAAGGAATACGTAGCACTAGAATCAAACAAAACATCTATTAGTTGAGCTTGGATAAAGAATGCACCAGTCACCACGCTTGAGGCATCCTCTGCTTCCTCCCTAGGCATAATGTAACTTTTGCCCCCAGTGTTTCATGGTGGTTGATTGTGAAATAAGCCGAGTTTAGTTACTTTCCTAATAGTTCATGACACACGTACTACCATAGTTTAGTAAAGCATCTTATGCCACATTATTATACACAATAGACATACATTATTGTTCATAGTCGCATTCACTTGCCATGCTCACATGACCCAGTCATATCTTCACGTGTCCCATACGCATCTCATTAACAATAACGACAGTCATATATATATATATATATATATATATATATATAC
>JACYFF010019584.1:39525180-39599931 GCA_017589665.1 Selenicereus undatus
ATAACATAAGTTCATAATTCTCAACCAATCACAATAAACATTTGTATCCATGTAACTTAATAAAGTCTCTAATGCATAGGTTTGAAATAATAACTATTCCACACACCAATACTATCATTCCATAAGTACTTTAACAAAATTTCATAGTGAATAGTACAGTCTTTAAAAGCAAAAGATCCTAACTTCCAGCAGACTTCTAGTATCTACTGCTCAGGGGCGTCAATTAAGTAGGTACCCCTATACATTCGACCACACATGCCCTGCTTCTAGCAGTAACTTCAGGTTTAGGTTCTTCTTCAACTGAGTCCTCTTCTGGGTCTTCCTCTACTAGAAGCTCTTCCTCGGGATCCTCCTCTTCTAAGCGCTCTTCATCAGGGTCCTCTTTTGGATCTTCCTCTACCATAGGGTCTTCCTCAGGATCATCCTCATCTAAGGGTCCTTACTTAGGGTCCTTTTCTGGGTCTTCCCCCTCCATAGGGTCCTCTTCGGGATCCTCCTCCTCTAAGGGTTCCTCTCTAGGGTCTCCCTCCTCAACAAGTTCCTCTCTCGGTTCCTCCTCCCCAACCACGACTCGTTTCCCCCTACAAACTCTTCTCCCTTAAGCAATTTGGGTTACATGGTATTAGAGTCCTTAGTATCTTCCCCCGCTAGGGGTGATGGGTCTCATCATCGATATCAGGGGTAGGAGATAGATCGTAGGGACCCACATCTATTAGATGGTCCACTAGCTCTACTAGGTTTATTCTTATAGGTTCCTAGTCACACAAGGAACTCCTATGGTAGTAATGGAACACTCTCATCTTAGGGTGAAGCTCAATAATCCTATAGTGACATGCTAGGTCACCCAGCAGGGTCAAGAGAAGGAACAGGGTCTGGTTGTCCCTAAACCTCAAGCAGTCATTAGGTATCTTCCCCTAGTCTCCCACGTATAAATTCCTCAAGCCGTTCTCAGTGGCTAGCTAGATCAACAATGGGTTTCTTTTTCATCCTCCGATAGCGACAACAGTGACCTATGCAACCATAATGATGAGTCCCATTCATTCTATACATTAGCAAGTCCAAATCAAACACGTGTTCACAAGTAATTAAGTACATGCAAACATACCCCTTTTCACATCCTACACCCACGCTCCATGTAGTCCTTAGGTCTATAGGTTTTTAATTTTAATTCATTATTAAAATATTTTAGGCAACCCTTCAGGTCAGTAAACCTGTGCTCTGATACCACTTTGAAACACCCTGATTTTCTAATCTCCTTTTATTTACTAATATTAACCTACGTGATAGCAGAAAACCTAAGTGGTATGTTACTGCCATATTTCCTTTTTAGAAATACTAGGCTGAGCATCAATTGAAAACATTAATGCATAGTTTATTCTCAAATTAAAGCATAAGTTCAAATCCTATTGAGAACTACATCAATGTCCAATCTGGATAACAATCTCTAAGATAAGTTTAATCTAAAATTAATTCATTGTCACTAAATCATAAGTGATGAGGCCTTGCTCTAGATCGGGTTTCCATCCCCATGCTCATGCACTTCACCTGAAAATAAAACATTTGGAAAAGTGAAACAAACTCAATAACAATCACTCATAACTATCAAAAACACGCAAAGAAATTCATTTTAAACCATTTGAGAGTGGGGGAAAACATGAGCAGCTCAAAGTATTTACGCATTCACAACACAAAACATATAACAACCCAAGTCCCAATTATTCAGTTTCAGCATAAAGGGGGGCGAGTGACCTCACTGGGTCTCATGGCCTGCATTTGGGTTTAACACAGCTACTTAACTTTATCCTAGCCAACCGTCAATTTGGATGATTACCAATAACCTGGTCCACATCCATCCACAGGGTGGCATGTGGCCACTGACATGCATACACCTTTACCCGGGGATGGCTAATGGCCTTCAAACAAAACAAGAGTATAACTCCTCAGCCTGGCCGATTCATTTAGTTACTTATGCCTCCACAATTAACATCGATGTTTAACCAGAGCATAGCCCATCCTAACCCATCCTAATCTAGAAACATTTCATTGTTATTTTCATAATGAAAACATTCAAGATAAACTTATGCAAATACCAGTTGAAAAATCACTTCAGTGAAAATCATGGTAAAACCTCATCACATATTTACCCAAGAAACTCCCCTAAATATCAATTCAAAACACAACCAAACACCTTTCAAGCATACTCATAAGACACATTTTGAAGGGATATTCGGAGGGGGCTAGGGCATGATTGTTACCTATTAGAGCATGTCGCCTAAGCTTGAGCTCGGAATGCTAATTTGGCCAAAACTAATTTCCCACAATAGTATTCTGTTAGTTTAAACTCTTAGCCCGAGTTTCCACGAGTCCACTATACCCTAATAATTTTCCTAAGCACCCTCTTACACCCAACAACCAATTTCAGCCCTCAAATATATTTTTAGAATGCTATAAATATTAAAAACCGCACTCATGTCGCTACTGTGAGCTTTCCAGATTATCCCCAAATATTTCCCCAAATTTCCCGGGACCATAACTTTCACTCTTAGCGTCGATGTTTTAAGATTAAACCTATTTTGAAACGACCAATCTGTGAACTACAATTTCCTATTATGATCATTAATAGAACTCGAGTCTAACTAGTTAGAATTTCAACAAATCCCTAAACTATCCCAGTTACAGCTAGTTTTGCACGGTACCAGTATTTTGGCCATAACTTGTTTGTTTTAACTCTGATTTATAAAATTGAAAATTCCATGGTTAAAGGACTTCCAGACCTACCATCACAAAGGTTTCCATAATTATTAGGGATCTTGATTATTGCCAGTAAGCCCACAAAGTTGGACAACTTTCTAGGCATATCAACAGCAGTAGTAACTCAACTTTTAACCTTCCTTTCATCCACAATTCGACCCAAACCTCCCCAAATCACGCATAAAACTATTTTACCCAATAATACCAATTCTCCTAATTGCTAAAACAGCTAAACTATCCAAGCCATAAGAGAAGAAACGAATATTTACCTTCAAATGAGGAATAGAGAAAGGGAAAACCTTTGGGTGTTTTAGTTCTCCCACCATGAGTTCAAATCTAAAAAAGACATCATAGGAGAGTGCAACCATTAAATTCCATGGCCAAGTTTAAGGATTTTTGAGGGACAAACAATGGAAAACTCAACACATTAGGCTAGGGCTTGAAGTACTTACCAAGAGAACAAAAAGAAGGTGGAGGGAGAGATATGGACGGTGGTCTTGGGGCAGCTGGCAACGACCAGTGGCTGCTCACGGGAGAGGGAGAGAGAGAGAAATGTCGTGGGGAGGGCGCGGTGAAGAGAGAGAGAAGGGTAGAGGAAGAGAGAGGGAAAAAGAGAGTTGAAATCTTAGGGTTTGTTCCCCCCTGCCCCCTTTTTTTGGTATTGCTATTATTTTCTATTTTTGTTCTAGGTGTTAGACCTCTATCAACTCAAGCATTCTAAGTCGGCCATTCTTATAATATTTATAAATAAAAGAAATATATATATATGTATGTATGTATGTATATTCTCCTAAATAAATAAATAATCTCTTTCCACGGTTTCACAATTAGAATAAGAATATAATCACATCAGCACAGTGATAAACAGTATAGTTTTCAAAAGTCACCAAATTTTCCAAAAATTCTTTGTATGTCATCTTGAATGACGTCCTTGTGATCATGTTATCAATGATCTCAAGCTTGTTGTCTCCCAAGTTGAAGCAAAGTAAGAAGAAATGCCTTCTGTGGCATACGGGGAGAAAACCTTTATATCTTTTAAAGAAAAAAGAAAAAAACCACGTACACATTATCAGATACGAACACATTCAGTAACTTTTTAAGAAGCTCAGTGTATTAAGAGCATTTACTGAACTCAGAACGCACCAAGTCAACTTTGATCTTGATCCAGGGACATCTCGTTAAATCTCTATCAATTACTCAAAATCTATGTATCTTTTCTCGAAATTTTTTACTTTTGACATTTCTTTACCAAAGAATTGTTACATCAAAGAAAAATAATGAATATTTATGTAATGATAACTGCTAATGATTGACCATTCTTGGTGAGAAATTTATAAAAGTATATATTTCAATCACTCAATGTTTTATTGATGATCCCAGTGCAGCAATTATTTAATAATAAATTGATCATGATGGACTTACGTTTTGATTACATGACATGAGTCTACTTAGAGTAGCAAGATCCCTTTTTCTCTCTAATTCATTAAGTATGGCAGACTATGCACTGATTACATTTATTTCTTCCACTTTTCCTGGCTTTAGAGTGGACATGATCCCCCCTAGCTACCTCCTTATCACAAGCATTGAACAAAGGTTCACCAAAAATGAAAATTAGTACACATTTATCAATAAATATGCTCACATCCAGATAACTAATCACTGCTTTTACTCCAATTGGTCATAAATAAAATTCCAAATGATTACCAACAAAAGGAACTAAATTCTATGTAGAAAAAAAAGGTAAACATTAATATAAATAGTATGCTAGCAGATCGCTAATCAAATATCCACGTATCTCCAACAAAATAAGGATCCAATTGTAAGCAATGAGGGAAAATGTAATCATTTATTTTATTCCTCACCATTCATATTATTGGCCACCAACTATGTAAGGATTGGACTCTAACTAATGAGTAAATATAAAAACATAACATTTACATAAGACTCATAAGTGATCACCAATTTATCACCAATCACATACGTATTGATCACCAATCACTTAACCATTTATGACCAGTCACGTACCTATTCATCACTAAGCAGATAATGCACTGAGTTGCCAATGCGCCACTTATCAAACAAGGACAGAATTATAGGCTATAAACGAAGAGGTAAACATTTACACAAGTGAGCAGACATTGATTACCCATTACATCACTATGGATCACCAATCACATAACTATTAATCACCAACCACATAACCATGAGTCACCAGTCACACGCCAATTGCTTATTAACCTAAAAGTCCACTTAGTTGATAAAGCATTATTTGCTCCAAAAATATGTTATTTTTAAAATACCTTATGCTTAATTTATGCTCATAATAATTGTTATTTTTACATTTTTATTTGATTTTATTTGACTTAGTAGGTGTGGAATAAATTGGAAAAAGTAAGGCAAAAACACAAAAATAAAAGAAAAGCCTAATTTCTACACAAACCCTAGCTCGGGCACGCATGTAGCACATGGCTGAATTGCACCCTTAATCCTCATTTTCTGTCTCTTCTCTCGGCAACTAAGCCCTACAACCCCCCCCTCTCACCTTCATTCTCCAATTATCAACTCCATCTGTCCCTATCTTCTCATCTTAGTCTCTCGTTCTGTTCAACAAATCAACCACAGCACCATCAGCATCAGCACCATCATATCCATCCACCACACCACCTCCATCCTCATGCACTAGCATCCCATTGCCAGCTCAACCCGCTATCTACCATCCACCTCAATCCCCAAAACGACGTTGAACAAGAGAAGTGGAGCGACTATAAATCGAGGTTGCGGCGCTAAAATTAGGCATCAATCTAGGTTGTAGCCTTAGGGTTTTAGGTTTTAATTAAGTTTTCAGACTCTTATCTTCAAGTTTCAATTTCAATTTATAGGGATTTATGATTTTGGGTTTTAGGGTTGTAGTTTCGATTTCTCTGCTTCGATTTTGATTTCGTTTCTAGCTTGTAATTTTCATGCATTTAAAGCTTGGTGTATTAATTTGGAGTGGAAAGTAATGATTCTTCATGTGTTGTTGAACCAATTCTAGGCTTCGTGTGTTATGGGTGTATTTTCATTCTGGGTTCGTGAGATGCTGATGCTCGGGAGCTCTTTGTCTCCTCTGTTTTGGTTGCTATACATTAGACATCTATCTTTACCGGCATCAGCGAGTTGGTTTATTTACAAGATTGGTTGAATTCCATATTTTGGCTTTCAATGGTTGTAGGTTTAAGATCGATTAGTTGCAAATTTCCCCTTCCTGTTATTTCGATACTATTTGAATGTTGATGAAAAAATCAAAAACTCCCCTCCCTATGGCTGCTCTTTTCTCTGTTTCTTTCCGATTAGATTGGTTGATTTTGTTCTCTGCTTTCTGTTTTCTGTTTCCTATTTTCTACTATAGCTTTGATTTGTGACCTTGAGTTTGAGGTGTACCTAGATCGTGAAACCTTGATTTGGTGTTATTTTAGTTAGATTATATAATGTCTCATTTAGGTCATGGTGATTGATATGAAAAGTTAGTGATTACCCCCAGTTAGATCCATTTATAATCTATAGTTTTATTTGTTTAGAATTATGCTAGATTAGTTTAGTTTCATAGCTAGTGATCTTGATCTTGTCCTCGTCCCTAACGAGACGACCTTCAAGTACTACGACGATAGTCGTATTCTTGCGGCATATATTTTACATTCGACATTCTTGTACAAGTTTTCGGCGTCGTTGCCGGGGACGACGGCATGAGATTTGGGCCACATTTTCTGTTTCTTTGTTGCTTCCTTATTAGTTGCACATGATTTATCTTGCTTTCTTTATTTCATTATTATGTGTGACTTAGCTTCGTTATTTCTTGAAATCCAAAAACCTAAAAAGAAAAAGAAATGTCAAGAAAATAGAAAAAATTGGAAAAACTTGAAACTAAAAATTGAAATTTGGAAAATCTTAAAAACAAATGACAATTTTCTATTTCCCTTAGTTTGAGCATGAAGTGTTTTGGCAATGTTTGAGTAGATTGAATGAATTTTGTGCTCAATGTGTTGATCATTATTTTGAGAAATGTGAAATTTGCCACGTGATCTTTGAGGGTCTTAATGGTGAATATCGAAGTCATGCTAAGACTATGTACCCCGGGGGTTTGGATCATTTATTCACTAAGACTCCCGATGAGATTTGGGACTTCTTTGAATATTTGGCTCATGACACTTGGGAGTATGGCCATTCTAAAGAGACCTTTACACGCCCCATTTCTGAGCCTTATATGATGCATGTCATATCTTTAGATGAGAGTCAGTTTCAGGGTATATCTTATGAGCACTCTCATACTCCATATGCTCCTGTTTGATGTGGTTATTGTGATTCCTTTGATCATGATGTTGACACTTGTCCATTGCTTAGTAGACCAAGTATATTAGAGGCATTGGCTACCTTTAAGAGGGAGATTTACTTGCAGGGTTTAATCAAGGTAGACCTTAGGTCTTATGGGGACTTTGATGTTAGCAGTGAGGCTTCGATTCCTTTAGGACATGATTATTATGATGATACAGCTTCGGATGACCTTAAGGCTTGTAGTGATCCCTCATCTTCTTTAGCGATTACATCCTCCCTAGATTTTAGCATAGTTAGTGACCACCATGAGGGTAGTCTGACCATTCATGACTCGTATCTTCCTTTGGCTCCCTTAGGAGAGCTCGAGAAGGGAGACGGTTTTGAGACTCATGCTAGCTTTCATGATTAGTGTGACATATTAGTTGAGTCAAATGATACTTTTTCTAAGCAGGATTCTTTTGAAGAGCCTTCTGATGTGGAGTTTAGTGAGGTTTCACCTCAGATCCAGCTTATTGATCCCTTTTCTGATGAATCTTCCCCTAACTTAGGTCCCGTACCTTCCATTTCATCTCTTTCTTCTCCCCTCCCTATTCTTCCTTCTTCTTTAGACCCTCCGAAGTCTACTTTTGTAGAATCTGAGACTTCCATGTTTGTAGTCCTTGTTTAGATCATACTCTTGATGATAGTGACATAAAGAGACTCGAGGAACACTTTGAGGTGAAGGATTTGAATTTAGGTCGTCCTATAAGCTTTGGTTTTCATATTTCATTCAAGTGGCCTTGCTTTGGTCCTTTCCCTTCTACCTTTAGATATGTTGGACTTCATTTTGATCATTCAAACCACTCTTGATGGTCTGTGCATTCATATAGCGATATCTTTATTAGATTGTTGACTAGGGCGTGTGATTTTACATATGCACATCTCTCTTCTGTTTGGGCTAAGAGCTTTGATAAACTCAAGGGAACCTTGAGTTGCATTGCTTTTATGCAATTTATATGGGTTGCACCTCCTATTTTTAACTACTTGCATTTTTGTGAGGATTGTGCCCGGTTATTTGACAAGCTGCTTTGATCATTGGTTGGTTTTGATATGAGTAGCAGTTTGTCAGTTGTGATGGAGCGACTATGCTCCATGGTCCACCTCAACACCATCTGAGTGAGGCATTTAGTTTGGGTGTAGTCTGTATCCAACCTGGTATGATCGTTCCACCCCCTTCCATACACTTTCTTTTTTCTTTTTTTTTCTTTTTGTACATAGTCGTGTATATTTAGGATTGTTTTCTTTTCCTTTTGTACGTAGTTGTGGACATTTAGGACTGTATGGGTGATTGATCTTGAGGAAAAATTTGGGATTTGTTGAGCCGTGTTGGCTATGATCACCCTTGATTGTGTTTTGTTTTCTGAATACTTGTTAGTTGTGGATAGCTAAGATTGTGAATAGTTATGGATATCTAGGATTGTTTTTATATTTTAGTTTGTTATGTTTCCTTGGTTTTTGAGTTCTTGTTTTTATTTGGTTTTATTTTTGTTTCATACTTTGTTTTTAATCTCTTTTTGGTGTTTTAGTGGTTTTTTTTTTGGTCTTGTATTTTGTTTTTCTTTTCTTTTGCCTTTTATTTTGTTTTAGGGTTCTTTTGGTTTAGTTTGGGATTTAGTAGCTCCTTAGTCTTGTTTTGTGTTTATTTTGGTGATTGCATGAGTTTTGATCTATTTTTGTTTGGTTTTGTTTTGGTTTTAGTTGTAATTTTGATTTTGATTTTGGTGATTTTGTGTTTGGTTTTGTTTTTAATTTGTGTGGTGTCCCAGTTTGTATATACTTACGAATTTATGTCGTCTTCCTGATTATACAGCTTATGTGTTGCTTTTTGGCACCTTAGTTCCCACAATAAGGACATTGTGAAGCTTTCGTATGGGCTGAAGTGCCCATTTGTATATATTTTTCAAAATTTTTGAAGCATTTTAAAAGACTTTTTAAATTTTTCTTTGGGGTTTTGTGTGTTTTCTTAGCTAGTTTTGATCCCATGTTGCTAGGTCATTGAGCAATATGTAAATAGAGTTTGTATGATGAGATGTCTAGTTGAGAATTTAGATTCGATTTTTCATAATAACCTCGTCTCGTATGTGATTTTGTGCTACATTGCTCTCTTTATTGTCAATTCTTAGGGCCTTGTTGTTAAATTGACCTGAGAACTTTTTGTTTCTCGAAGTTGCCTTTCTATGTTCTTAAAAAATGAAAAAAAGAGAAAAGAAAAGGGAAAAAAAGTCTAAAAAGTGAATAAAAATCCGGGCACCAATTTTCATAGCCACTATCTTTATTTCATATCTTTAATTGGCTTGAATATGTGCTATTTTACTTGATTACACATCTATTTGGATAATGAAATAAGTGTTTTGCACAATCTAATAAAACCCCTTTTTAGGAAAGGCTCGAATATTTGTAAGTCAAGTGGGTTTAGGTTAAGTATGTTATTATTCTTGAAAAAAAAATGGGGAAAATGGAGCAAAGAAGGTAATTAGGCAAGGAAACGGAATCATATCAATGTTAGCAACTTGATTCATAAGACTTGATATACATTAGTACATGCATTAAGGTGTACATATCATTGCATATTGTGTGTAGGGAAATGAGAGTCCAGATGCTTCTTTTTGACTTAGATGTCTTCTGATTGTATATTCTATTTGTATATAGTTTGGTGACGTGGTTACTAGGGTGTTGTAATTATTTGAGTCTTGTACATAACTTTCCAATTACTTGTATATATGTTTATGTTTTGAAAAAATCCAATAAGATTTTCCTTTTTTTTTAAAATAATTTTGTGGGTATTTCACTTGCAAACCCTCACGAGACCTCACTCGTGCACTTAGGAAACAGAGGGGTTTCAAGGGCTTGTTGCTTGCACTAAACGTAACCGTGATTGCTACGAAAGAGAGTTAGGATTTTATGTTTCTTTTTAGGTAATTTAGTTGTTTTACTCGAGGATAACCAAAATCTTGGTGTTGAGGTATTTGTTTGCACCAAAAATATTGTATTTTTGCAATACCCTTATGCTTAATTTATGCTCATCATAATTGTTATTTTGGGATTTATATTTGATTTTATTTGATTTGGTAGGTGTTGAATAAATTGGAAAAAGCAAGGCAAAAACATTAAAATAAAAGGAAAGCCTAATTTCTACCCAAACCCCAGCCTGGGCATGCGTGTAGCACGTGACTAAATTCCTGCCTTAATCCTTATTTTCCCTCTTCTCTCTTGGCAACTAAGTCCGACAGTCCCCCTTACCTTCATTCCCCCATTCTCAGCATCATCTATCTACATCTTCTCATCTCTCTCTCTTTGACAAATCAACCACAACACCATCAGCATCGACACCATCATCTTCAACCACCACACCACCTTTATCCTCATCCACTAATGTCCCATTGCGAGCGTAGCGCTCCATCTACCGTCCACCTCAATCCCCAAATCAACGGTGAAGAAGAGAAGTGGAGCGACAATAAATCGAGGTTGCAGTGCCAGAATTAGGTATCAATTTAGGCTTAGCTTTAGGGTTTTAGGTTTTAATTAAGCTTTTAGACTCGTATCTTCAAGTTTCAATTTCAATTTTAGGGATTTATAGGTTTTGGTTTTAGGGTTCTAGTTTCAATTTCTCTACTTTGATTTTGATTTCTTTTCTAGCTTGCAATTTTAATGTATTTGAAGCTTGGTGTGTTAATTTGGAGTTGAAAGTAATGATTCTTCGTGTGTTATTGAACCAATTCTGGGTTTCATGTGTTGTGGGTGTATTTTCGTTCTGGGTTCATGCGTTGCTGAAGCGCGAGAGCTCTTTGCCTCCTCTTGTTTGGTTGCTATGCATTATACCTCTGGCTATACTGGCATCAGGCGGTTAGTTTATTTACGAGATTTGTTTAATTCCAAATTTTTGCTTTGAAAGGTTGCAGGTTTGAGTTCGATTAGTTGCAAATTTCCCCTACCGCTTATTTCGGTATTGTTTGAATGCTGCTGAGAAGATCAGAAACTCCCTTCGCCATGGCTACTCTGTTTTCGATTTCTTTCCATTTAAATTGGTTGATTCTATTCTCTATTTTTTGTTTTTTGTTTTCTGTTGCCTATCTTCTATTCTAGCTTTGATTTGTGACCTTGAATTTGAGATGTACCTAGGTCATGAAGCCTTGATTGGATGTTATTTTAATTAGATTATATAATGTCTCATTTAGGTCACGGTGATTGATATGATACGTTAGTGAGCATCCCTAGTTAGATCCATTTATTTGTTTAGAATGATGCTAGATTAGTTTAATTTCATAGCTAGTGACCTTGATCTCATCCTCATCCCTGAGGGTCACAAGGAGATGACCCTCAAGTATTACGACGATAGTCTTATACTTGTGGCATATATCTTACATTCGAAACTCTCGTACGTGCATTAGTTATCGTCCAAACACTGAATTATAAGCCATGAGGGAAGAAGTAAACATTTACACAAGTGATCACCAATTCATCATCAATCATAAAACCATAATTGTTGATCACCAACCACATAACTATTGATCGCCAATCATACATATTGATCACTAACCAGAAAATCAACTGAGTTGTCAATGCTTCACTTATCATCCAAGCACTTAATTATAAGCTAAGAGGAAGAATTAAACGTTTGCATAAGTAATCACCAATTGATTGCCAATCACATAACTATTGATCACAAATCACATAACTATTGATCACCAACCATATAACCATTAATCACCAATCACATACTATTGATCACTAACTAGACAATACATGATAGAGCCGCAAGCGCAAGGTGGTGATGAAGCAAATCAAGGTTGTCCCCACAAAGACTAGGTTGACCTATCGGGTCTTGTCCCCTTAAGATAGGCTAAGCGAATCAATACTTGATATTGAAATTAAAGTAATTAACCATCTAATCTAATGGATAAATAATCAACAAATTATACAAAACTAGCAATCTCTCAATTCATGTATCAATCAAGCATTTTTTCCTAAACATATTATTTTAAGATGAACAATTAAAGTATCACAGCCCTCTTTCAAGGTGAAGTGAATTACTTAAATTTAAACAACTACCATTTCTCAAGGGCCGTGAATTTATTTAGGTTCATTAAGCATGCGATTATCATATTTATGGTTTCTTAGTTGGTGTGACTTTCTCAAGACTCCACACAATCAAGTCAAATCCTAGGGTTCTAGTGTCGAATTTCGCCTTGCAATTCTTCATCCAATACCCAAAACATGCAAGAAGGTAATCAAATTTCTCACAAGACAATAAACATCTAGGATTCAATAAAACAATCCAACAATTCAAAAATACTCAAAGAGATTAACACTATATCAAGAACATAACTAGTATTTGCATAAATCCAAAATCAAAACAAAAAATGATAATCAAAATTACAAAACATAAATCCAAAGATAATGATAATAGAGAAGAGAAGAGAAGGGAAGAGAAGAGAAAAAAAATGATTGGCCAATTAACGTGCGTGAATCCGTCAGTTGCAAACCTGGCATGGAATCCTTGCAAATCTTCACTTCAATTCTCTCTCTCTTCCTCTAGTCTAATCAAAAATCGTAATCTAGGTAGAATAGAATAGAGTATGCAGATGGAATGATGGGGTGATAAAATGAGGTCGAAAATAGCCCTTTTATAGCGAAGCCGCCTAGAAGTCAAATAGTTGCGAGAAATAATGGAATTAAAACTACTTAGAAGGTGAACAGTTACGAGAAAACAAACAGCTTTGGGGGAAATGAGGCTACCATGGACCATGGGCACCAGCATGGACCATTGCTGGTGGCCACTGTTTCGACATTCTTCTGTTCTTTCTTCCTTCAATGGGCATAGTGAATTAACAATGTCCGTGGGGGTGAAGCCACACTTTTTTAGGGGTCAAATCTATGGCAAAAATGTCCAGAATCCTGCAAAGCACATAAAAGAACTGTAACCAAGTGTAAAATGGGAAAAAGAGTGCATAACATTGCATAAAACACATAATTCTCCCTAAAAATGGTACAAAATGGCCTCAAAATAGAGTGCACTTTAAGGACTTATCAAACTCCCCAAAGCTTAAACCATTGTTTGTTCTCAAGCAAACACTTGAGAAAACCGACATGGGGAGATACATCTAGGACTCAAAATATAATAACCCCCTTAAAGTAGGTAAGTCATAGCATATCACAAGCAAGAATAGCTATTAATGACAAGCCCAAATAGCACGCAAGTCATTTTAAAATTAGGAGGAGGAAAAGGTTTTCGAAAAAGTACAAGACCATAAGCTTGATATCAAACTTGATCACCCATAAAGAACCACGAAACACATCATACAAGCACATGGAATGGTAGAGCTAATTAGACTGGTAGAACCTCACTTTTTGGAATGTGGATCACTCCCACTCATGTGTTTGAAATTTCAGCATACGTTCACTCAAGACTCATTCCAAATATACAATCTACCATGTGCTTAATAAGGCTCTCAAATTTTCCATCACTAAAATGCAATGTGCACAAGACAATCAAGATAACTTTATATGGGTTGTATTGTGGGCTAGAAGGGTTAAGGGAAAGGATTGGATAAATGCACTTGGGCAATGTGGAGCTATTCACCAAGCGACTAGGAAGCAACCAACAAGGTACCAAGAAACCATGGAGTTTACCAATTCTCCAAACCATAATAGTAGATTGAACATATCGCAACAAATGAAAGAGGAAACAAGTTGACTAATAAATTAAGAACTCGAGCTATTTACATATCCAATGCCAATCACTTACTTTTTTTTCTAGTTTTTTTTCTTTTTTTTTTTGTTTTATTCTTGTTTGGGAAATGAAATGAAAATTTCAATTATTGAAAGGCATAGGATCGCAAACTATCAACTCAGAGCCGAATACATACATACACAACCCAAACAAGAGGGAACTAAAGCAAATGCTCAATGTCATCAATCCCTCAACAAACCAACATACCAAAGGCACCTTAAACTCAACCATCTCCAAAACCACCCACTACATAGATAAAGTGATGCACTATAGACTTGGCTTAAACGTAGAAATATGTGTTTGGCCAAGGGCAAATATGAAGTGTTTGCAACAAAGACATATATAAGCTCAAAGCGGCTAACAAAGTGAATAAACATGTAATACAAGGGTAGGCTATTTGGCTATGTGGCTAGAATGGTCAAAGAAGGAAATGTCTCTATCATATCATAAACTATGTACATGCTAATGTGGTTCTCAACAAGAACCTAGGCAAGTTCTAGAGATGCAATACGGAAAATTCACACACATGAAAAAGCGTGAGACTAGATTTAATGATTAGTCCAAAAAAGGCTTAAAGATTCATGGGATATCTACCAAAGTCTCAAATAGCTCATAAAATGACTCTCACATACCAGCATTATTACCAACGATTCCAAGGGCTAAAATAGTTCTCAATCAAGACAAAGGTCAAAACAAGAAATATTTACAAAATCTTCACAAATTTTGGCACCAAAAGGAATTACACATCAAAAGTTACTCAAGCTCATGAAAGCTATTCTTCCTTACAAAAGCATCATTGGAGATTATCTCAAACCAATCCCACTATCACTCTGTACATCTAGATATACAAATCTAAAATACAACTAAATTCTAAACACTAATGCAAACAAAAAGAAACCTAAAACTATATGCTCTAATGACTATGCAAACAAATAACCAAAATAGAAAACATAGAAACTACCCTTCCCCCATGCTTAGATAAGGCATTATCATTCAAAGGAAATCAAGGAGGAGAGGGGGAAATAAAAGAGAGTAATCTCACCTAGTTATAGATACTGAGTGCACCTAAGCTAAGGCCTCCTTGTAAATGGGCCAAATGGAGCATCAGCCACTCTATCACAACTTCAAGACGAGGCCCGCCAAATTAGACGTAATCAAAGCCTGTAAAAGCTTGTCGAATGCCACAATATGAGATATGCAAGCATGGAAATGAGAAAGCATCAAGATAAGAACATTGAAGAAAGTTAGTGCTCTTCTTATAAAACCAAATACAATAGAAAAATCAAAAGAAAAATCAAAGAAAGTATTCCACATGATTTTTCTAGGTGCATCCACTATGTACATGTAATATGGGTCAAGGGAGGCATTATACCCACTAAAGTGACCTAGGGACATAAAATTACAACATCCCCAACAAGCATATTGAACATGTTATTCTCATATCCCAAATCAACATTAGCATCACAAATCATAGGATTATCAATGGGTGTGTCAATGAAATACTCAGGAGAAACCCATAGGTGAAACGTGGGAATTATCAAAAGGATTAAGAAGAACAATATTATCAAAACCAAGGCTAGGAACCTCCTCATGCATGAACACATCACGTGACCCCTCCAAAGGAGTCTGAGCTAGATCGTACACATAATCTAAAATATCTTCCGACTTAAAACATGCATCAGCAACATCAAACCTAGCAACAAACCCAAAAGGCTCAACTCCTTGAGCTTCTTGCACTGAGCCAAAGAAAAGGATGAATCATATAAGGTCAGGACAACATCAATATTGTCCCAAGGTGATACAAAGTCAAGTTGGGCATAGCATGCATAATAAGGACACGAACTAGTTTCATGGTCAGAAGAATTATGCAAATCATACCAAAAAGGGCATAATAATATCAAGCATAGAATGCACAAGGATCAAAGAATGAATATCTAGAAACACCACTAGCCTTCTCAAATTCAAATGAATCCTAAACAATCTACTCAAGCAAATACCATGCTTCATTGGCACTTTTATCAACAAAACCCCAATACTCTAAAAGAGCTCGAGTTTTACTATTCACACCCTCATTAACAATGTCCAAAATTTTCCATTTACCCAAATAATAACCATATTGAGCAAGAAAGACATGCAAACACTTAAAATACCTCCAAAGTAATTCATGCTCAAATTAGGGGAAAATAGAAAATTACCATCTTTTTTTTTCAAATTTTCTAATCAATTTTTTTTTAATTTTTAAATTTTTTTCGTTTTTTTTCAAAGAAAGACAAAATGTTTAGTCAAACCAATTGAGAGAAACCCAATATCCAACACTAGTCCCTAGCATCAGCGCTAAAAACTTGATAAAGCCGCAAGCACACAGTGGCATTGTAGTAAATCAAAGTCGTCTTCCACAAGAAGTAGATCGATCTATCAGGCCTTATCCCCTTAAGATAGACTAAGCGAATCAATACTTGATAGTAAAATTAAACTAATCAACTAGCTAATATAATGGATAAATAATCAAGAAATTATACAAAGCTAGCAAAATAGCAATCTCTCAATTCATGTATCACTCAAGCATTTCTTCCTCAACATATTATTTTAAGATGGACAATCGAAGTATCACAACCCTCTTTCAAGTTGAAGTGAAACACCTAAATCTAACCAATTACCATTTCTTAAGGGCTGTCAATTTGTTTAGGTTCATTAAGCATGCAATTATCATATTTGTGGTTTCTCAATTGATGTGACTTTCTCAAGACTCCACACAATCAAGTTAAATCCTAGGGTTCTAGTGTCAAATTCCATGTTTCAGTTCTTTGTCCAATACCCAAAACATGCAAGAAGGTGATCAAATTTCTCACGAGATAATAAACATCTATGATTCAATAAAACAATCCAACAATTCCAAAATACTCAAAGAGAATAACACTAGATCATGAACATAAGTAGTGTTTGCACAAATCCAAAATCAAAACAACAAAAGAGAATCAAAATTACAAAACATAAATCAAAAGATAATAAGAGAAGAGAAGAGAAGAGAAGAGAAGAGAAAAGAAAAGAAATGATTACCCAATTAACGCACTTGAATCCATCAATTGCAAACCCGGCATGGAATCCTTGCAAATCTTCACATCAATTCTCTCTCTTTTCCTGTAATCTAATCTAAAATCCTAATCTAGGTAGAATAGAATGGAGTATGGAGATGGAATGATAGGATGATGAAATGAGGCTGAAAATAGCCCTTTTATTTCATAGCGAAGCAACCTGGAAGTCGAACAATTGCGAGAAATAATGGAATTAAAACTGCCTGAAAGTCAAACAGTTGCGAGAAAACAATTAGCCTTAAAGGAAATGAGGCCATTATGAATTGTGGGCACCACCATGGACCATCCATGGTGGCCATTGTTTCGGCATTCTTCTAATCTTTCTTCTTTCCACGGGCACAGTGACTTGGGGTGTCCGTGGGGGGTCAAGCTACACTCTTTTAGGGGTCAAATTGAGGGCAAAAAGGACAAGAATCCTACAAAACACAGAAAAGAATCATACTTAAGTGTAAAATGGGAAAAGGAGTGCATAATATAGCATAAAACACATACTTTTACCTGAAAATAGTACAAAATGACCTCAAAATATAGTGCACTGTAAGGACTTATCAATATACTAACTTGTTAATGGATCACTTATCATCCATGCATTGAATTATAAGCCATGAGGGAAGAAGTAAACATTTACACAAGTGATCACCAATTGATCATTAATCACATAACCATTGATTACCAATTATAAAACTATTGATTACCAACCACATAACTATTGATTACCAATCACATATCTATTGACTACTAACAATATAATACACTGACTTGTCAGTGCATCACTTATCATCCATGCATTGAGTTATAGGCAATGTGGAAACAAGTAAACATTTGCACAAGTAATCACATCTTGATCACCAGTCACATAACTATTGATCACCAAGCACATACCTTTTGTTCATTAACCAACCAATATGGTGAGTTACAAATGCATTACTTATCATACAAGGATTTGTTAGAGATATTACATGTCATCCACATCTTCAAGGTTCGTGAAAACATATTTAGAGATGAACAACTCATCTTTAGACAGCTTGTCAACTAACTTTATCAACCGGACAACATACCGCGAGCAATAAGCTAGTGGCAAGTTTTCAGGCTGTCATTTCTCATCCTAGTAGATGGCTTTACTTCCTCCCCCTTTGCATGAGCCATGGTAGCAGTTGCATCCTTCTTATCACCATTTTTAGGTTGATCCTTTTGGTTTTCTTTAGGTTCAACCTTCATCTTGGTGGCACTTTGGGCTTGCTAGAATCACTCGATTTCTAGCAATTTCTCTTTTCTGCTCAACTGCCTATTTAGCAGGTGATACACTTGTTGTTTCTTTGCCACCACTGCTATAAACAGTAGGATTACCCTTATCGGAGACCCTTGTTTCTTCACCACCACACTATTTGTTAGGGCCATGTGCTTTTACTGCCTACTTCTACTGTTGGATAGGATCGTTTGTAGCAATAGGTTTCACTGTTTGTTTGACACCTTTATTGTGCAATGTAGGCTTGGTCTTTTCTGAGCTCTCAATTTTGTTGCCCTAGAGTTTCTTACCTTGAGCCGTCAATGGAGGTGCTTGCTTGCCTGTTGTGGTGGCTACTTAGCAATGGGAGGAGTTGGTGCTTTTGTATCACTGTTCTACTGCATAGTAGGCTTTTTTTATCATAATAGTTGTCTTTCGCACCTTTCCCTTTTGAGAAGCGGGCTTTTCCTGTACTTTGGACTTCTTCTCAGGCGATTTCTTAGTTCTCAAGTCACGGTTCGCCTTGGTAGAGTCCCTCAAGGAGAATCTCAACGGTGCACAATCATCATCGTAATTATCGTCATTCTTTTCCTCGATGGTCTTTGGATCTGGAAGGGACGTGCTTGCTGGAACTGGATTTTGACTATCCAGTTGACTCAGTCCTAGTCTTATACTAAATAAAGTTATCTGGTCGTCCTTCTTCAATTCCTATGTCACTTGATCTGTCAGGACTTCCTCATAGTGCTCATCCCTTACAACCCTGATGCTTGCATCTACCATGGACGTATTTGTCGTAATTGGACCTTGACTCTCTGGTGGACTAAGTCCGAGTGCGAGGTTGAATAAAGGTCATGATCGTCCTTGTTTTATTGCTACTTCGCTTATACCTTCATAAACTTTATATGAGCACCCTAAAGCTCCACAACAGTCTCCGTCATATCGACAGTGTTAAAATTCTAAGCTTCGCTAATTGATGGCACTCCTTCCGCACCCCCCTTTTTCTGGCTTTCATCACGTTTAGTAGAAGCATACCCGAATAAGGAGATCATTGCCTTCACTTCGTCTCATATCTTACAAAGAGTATCATTTTGCTTGTACTTGTTGCACATGTAATCCATGGCAATGATAAAATTTTTGTAAGCCAATTCCAAGTCTTTTGTAGTAGAAACTGGCATGTCAACCTCTTTTTACATTTTCTAAAAAATTAGATATGTTAGGTGATCACTAACAATGTGCCATTTGATCACTAATCACATGATTATTGATCACTTATGAAAAAAAACACTGAATTCTAAGTGAGAAAGAGAAAACTAAATGATAACTTAAGTGCTCAATAATCTTATACATATTGATCACTAATAACATCAGTATTGATCACCACCCACACAAGGACTGAATTGAAAGTAACGCGGAATAAAAAATCAAACATTAAGTGAACTGATCATTAATACTATGCATATTGAACACTAATCACATAAGTATTTATCACCAATCGGATGCCAACTGATGACAAATAACATCTTTAATGATCACTATAAAGAAAAGCACTGAATCTCAACCATAAACGAAAAAAAGTAAACATTAATTTAAGTGATCACTAATGTTATTGATAATGACCATTAAAAATATGACTGTTGATCACTTGGTAGATAATCCACACAAAGACATAAAATTAAGTTAAGCTAGGTGATCATTAATTTTTGTTTCTATTGATCACTAATCACATAAGTGTTGATTGCTAACAATACACCTATTGATCACCAATAGCATCTCGCTTGATCGCCATCCACATAAGAACTGAATTCTAAAGGGTGGACATAAGAGTGATATTTATTACCTCAAATTCTGTCTTGTTTTTGCCTTCAGCAGCTTGTTGTTGAGCCTATGGTAGATGTGGGAAACCCAATACTACTATGACTCCTCTACCAATACTCTCATCTCCTCAATGCCTTTTTGTATTTTTTTAAATAATAAATATGTTATCACATTAAAGTTTAAGCAATGAGAGGAAAAAGTAAACAATTATTTAGTTTATCAATAACATTATGCCATTTGATCACTAATCACATCATCATTACTTACTTATTAGAAAACACGAATTGTAAACATTTGAATACTAAACAATAAGTTAACTTCTCACTTAAATTATACATTGTAATGACTAGTAACATCACGATTGATCACCACCTACATAAGAACTAAATTGAAAGCAATGAGGGAACAAAGCTAACATTAAATATTGATCACCAATCACACAAGTATTGATCACCAATCTTGTACATATTGATCACTCGACAATTGCCACAAAAAATAAAAACAAGCTCACTAATGATATGCCAATTCATCATAAATAACATCTCCAATAATCACTATACACAAAGGTACTGAATGTCATGCAAAGAGCAGCAACAACAACAACAACAACACCTCCCAGTGTGGGTTCCACTTTCGTGAGATCTGGGGAGATCCAGATGTAGGCAGCCTTACCTCTACCAGAATCCGTGCCTGTAAAAAGGCTGAATCCAAGGTACCTACAAAAACAATGATTTTGTAAAAACATTTTATAAAAGAAGGATTTTGCAGAAACATTAATGGAAAAAAACTAGGGATTTGCAGCAAGGAAATGTCATGCAAAGAGCGAAAAAAAAATAAACACTAAGTTAAGTGATCACTAATGTTATGTATAATGATTACTAATGACATAATTGTTGATCACTTAACAGACAACAACTAAATTCCAAAGATTTAAGATAAAGCAATAAAAAAAACCGTAAACATTAAGTCAAATGGTGGACTAATGTTGTTACAATTGATTACTAATGACATCTTCATGCATCAGGCATCCACGCAAAATTGAATTCCAAGCAATGATGGAAAAAAGCAAAGATTAAATTAAGTCATTACTAATCGTATTTTTACTGATCACTAATCACACAACTATTGATTGGCAATCTTACTTTTATTGATCACCAAAAACACATCTATTAATCACAATATATAAAAGTATTGCATCTAAGGGTTGGGAAAAAGAGAGAAACTAATCCAAATTAAATGATCACTAATCTAAATAAACAGATCACAACTTACATCTGCATTGATCACTAACTAGGATGCTTAAACATATTATAATAGAAAAGAATATGTTTTGCTTATTACCTCACTTTCAAACCTCTTGTTGTCTTCAGCAAAGTGCTGCTTAGGCTGTATTGGATGTGGAACATCCAGTGGAGGTTAGGGGTGTGCAAAACCAGTTAACAGGAGTTTTAGTTAACTGAAAATCAACCAATCAGATTTTCGGTTCTAGGAAATTCCAAACTGTAACCAAACCAAAAATTTTGGTTTGTCCAAAATCAGACGTATAACAGAACCGGTTAATCGGGATTTCGATTCGATTAACCGCTTTTCCATTTTGGTTATAGGTTAACCGATCATAAATAATAAAAAAGTATCCTCTTTTACGTAAATTTTTCATTTTTAATTTTTCAAATATTTTTATAAAAATTAAATTTTGGTTATCATGCATAAATAATAAGAAAAGTGCACTTTGTTACCTAACTTTTTCATTTTTTATGTATAATTATTTTTCAAAAAAAATTTGGTTCATTTAACCATCGGTTTACCAAATTTTCGAATCACCTAAACAGTAAGCGAAATAAAAATTGAAATTTTTTTTTCAGTTCGGTTAACCAAACCGATTTTTTTTGATAAAATTATTCGGTTAACTCGTTTTTTGGTTTGTCTTTTTTAGTTTTTGGTTCAGTTTTCGATTTTGCTTTTTGTTGTGGATGTTTAGTGACCCCTCTTCAGAAATTATGGCTCCGGTCCTTGCTTCTATCCTTTTCTTGATCACTTCATTTCCTCATGTGGACATATTTGGGAATTCTCTCTTCACAATTCTCTTAACGAAGACAACTCTATCCAAGTAAAGCATTTAAAACTATAGGACAATTAAAAAATATATAATTACTATATGCATTTAGGTCACTTACACACATATGAACAGTTGATCACTAATACGTAACTTACTAGTAGGCCAATTATTGATCACTAAGACATTATGCCATTTATTTTTTAATCACTAATGTGTTTTATTATAATGATCACCAATTTTGTCACCATTAAGAAGAACAGCAAACTTTCGAAATGCACCCCCTTTGCAACCGTATTCTCCTTGTAGTGCCTTAAACTACTGATCAGCTTGTCTAAGAAGAATTGGCACCGGTTTAGGGATGCGATCTGGTTGACATCCTTCACATTTTTCACGAAATACTTGCTATAATATTGGTTCTTCGATCCGCTGAAGAAGCAATTGACCAATATATGATGAAATTTCTCTTAATGTTTTCCCCTCCATTTATTTTGCCTAATATGAAATCCAGCTTGTGAGTGACTTCCGGGGTGTTCTGATCAATTTCTTATTCTGCCATCCACGTAGCGTGCATATCTCTATATTCTTCATCTATGCAAGACTTAATGATTTTAATGATTTGCCTTCCCACAATAGGCACACCCAACAGTAGGTATACATTAAATGGCACGACTTAAAACTTATGCCCATTAGGAAGCTTGAAGCAGACAGTGTAGGGATCAAAACTTTCCACCAACCATTTAGAAAACTTCCCTCAGATTTGCTTTAGATCAACATTCCAGAACGAAGCAAATCCTATCGATATGACTACTTCAATCTAGGCTTCATTGAGCCATGTCGTCATTCATGAAAATGAATGCATAGTCATCATGGTAATAAATGCCTTTTTGTAAGTTTTCTTTTCATTTCCAATCTCCTCTTCAGATTTTAAAGGCCAGTCTTGTTGAACCATTTGACGATATTGTGTTAAGTTGGGTGTTTTTGCTAGTACCAAAGCACCACCAGCCTACGATTAAGCATCTTTTTTCCCTCTCCTGTGATCCCCTTCAGATTTTGATGTAGGCTTGCTGCTCTTTGGAACGTCCTTTATGATAGAAGAAATCATCGTTTCTT
This sequence comes from Selenicereus undatus, assembly GCA_017589665.1. Taxonomy (NCBI): domain Eukaryota; kingdom Viridiplantae; phylum Streptophyta; class Magnoliopsida; order Caryophyllales; family Cactaceae; genus Selenicereus; species Selenicereus undatus. The sequence continues at coordinate 39,548,307 of JACYFF010019584.1, forward strand.
ATTCCTTACTCCTCTTGTCATCATCACCATCTATTGTTGCCCTTCATAACTTGGATCGCTTTCTACTTTAGCGGTTTTATCATTGTCCGAATCATTTGAAAGTTCAACCTCAGAGAAGTAGCCTTTCTATACTGCAGGTTGTGCCACGTCTTGCATCCTCTATGATCGCCTAAAACGGAATGCCTTCGTCGTTGGCTTCTCATTCTTTCTTTCTTCCCGCTTCTCCCTTCTTTGCTTCTTAGTCGATTTGGTTGGGCATTTTTCACAAGTTTCTTCTTCTTGTTAGGGTTTCTCATGAGATTTCTCACTCTTTCCCTCTTTACTTGCAGGCTTTTCAGTAGTGTTCTACTTACTGCTCTTTTTCTTTTCCTTAGATTTCCTTGGCAAACTCTCAGACACTATCTATTTCTCTGCACTTTTCTATACAGATTTATTCCTGCTTTTCAAGAAGAATCCCTCTAAGCCTTCTTCTTTAGAGGTTTCTTAAAGGTCTTTTTGCTAGCCTTCCTCTTTTCGGGACCTTTCTTCGCTGGTTTTTCGAAAACACTTTCTTTTTGTTCAGCTTTTTTCTGGTGACTTATCTTTGTTTCCCTTATTATCTAAATGCTTTTCAGGGGGACCTCCTCACTACTCTTGTTACTGGTCTTTCCCTTCTTTTCACTCCTCCTCTTTGCAGGCTTTTAGATGGTTTTTCATAAACAGGTTCTTTTTTTGGAACCTTCTATGATGACTTGTGACTCTTACCCTTCTTATTTTCAATTTTCTCATAAGACTTTTGTTCACTTCTATTTTTTTCACTCTCCCCCTTCTCCTCAGTCTGCTTATATGCATGTTTTTGAGGGGGTTGGTCTTCACCGCTCTTCTTATCCTCTGCAACTTTGTCCGATGATTTGTCAAATACCATCACCTTCACTACGTTGCTCTCATTATGTTTGTCACTCTTCCCCTTCTTATGTGGTCATTCTTTAGCCAAGGATTTATCTTTAAAGCCCTTGTTCTTATCTGCCTCATCTTCATCATCTGATTCATTTGCAATGATGTTATTGCCATCTGTCTTATGGGCAAATACTTTGAACCGATGTCTTTTTCCTTACCCGGAGCTACTACTACTTTTATCATGAGATCCTTTTCTTCGGTTAGTGCCTACTTCATTTTGTTTATGATAAGAAGCCACTTTAGGGCTACAGAATATAAAAAGTAAGTAACTAATTTAAAGTTGAACTATAATCAATAGCTGTGAATAAGCAATACCTTTCCACTTGTTCGGGGAAACATGGTCCCACTATTAATGTCCTTGATAAAATTTTCTATCATTTTAGAAATTTGTTCCTTAGTCGCATCATTTTACCAGCTGCAGTAAAAGTAAAAATTTACGTATAAAGCATAGAAAAAGTTAGTATAGTTCTATGAATACATAAAATATAATTGATCACTAACTATACTTCAAATGATCACTAATCACAATTGTAACTATCACCAATACTAAGCGTATGATAGCAAGTGCAGTGGTAAGGGAGTTATTTATTATGGGCTTGTTCTTTTTGTTGGGAAATATATGCTGGGAAATGAGTGAAGTTGGTTGACATTGGTTGAAGTGGGTAAAAGTTGGTATTTCTTTTGTTGAAGTGGGTAGAAGTGAGTTGAAATTAGAAGAAGTTGGTGTATTTTTTTTATATGATGGTTAAAGCTAGTATTTCTTTTGGTTAAGTAGGTTGAAATTGGTTGAAGTGGGTTAAAATTAAAATTTTTTATTTAAGTTGGTTGAAATTGGCAAATTGAGATTTACGAATGAAAAGAACAGGCCCTATGTATAGTATGTATGTGTATTTGTGTTCTTGGGTGGAAAGGGTTGTTACTAATAAGTTGAAAGTAGAAATTTATGTATAGGAGGATAGAAATTTATGTATAGTAGAAATTCATCACTAATCATATTTCAAATGATCACCAATCACAACACTATTGATCACCAATCATACCTCTATTGATCACCAATAAGGGAAATGGCTAATTTCTAAGCAAATCATAGGAAGTAGAAAGGTAAGGGAGTTATCTATTAGTTACAACCCTGAGTTTGTGTGTTAGGGGTGAGGGATAGAAAGGGTTGTTACTAATAACCTAAAAGTAGAAAATCTATGTATAAAAGTATATGAACTCTAAAATTATAATTGATTACTAATCATATTTCAAATGATCACCAATCACAATACTATTGATCATTAATTACACCACTATTGATTATCAACAAGGGAAAGGACTAATTTGTAAGTAAATTAGGGGAAAAAATCTACATAAATGATCACTAATCATATGCCAGGAGATCTATGATAAATTGTCTATTGATCAACATCAAGAAATGGACTTAATTTTAGCTAACTGGGAGGTGAGGGTGGCAGGTGGGAAGAGTTAAAATTTATATAGAATACCAATGGATCACTAAATTAATGTCTATTGATCATAAATTAGATAAAAAATGAAATTGTAAGCAATTATGCAAAAAAGGAATCATTTACATAACTAATCACTAATTATATTCTAAATGATCATCAATCACAACTCTATTGATCATCAACTACGGAAGGATTAAACTTTCATCAATGAGTAAAAAACATAAACATGTATTTAAATGTCTACTATTGATCATCAAATGAGGAAAGAAATAAACAATTGGGTAAGAGATCTCTAATTATATTTGAAGTTATCACAAATCTAATGTGTATTAATCAACATTAAGAGAAGGATTGAATATGAAGTGATGATGAAAAAAATTAATCATTGGTAAAAAAAAAAAAAGTAATCATTGCTAAACTAATCAAACATATATTGATCACCAAGTTCAATTGTCAGCAATTGCGGGGGTTAACTGATAATTTATATAGGTGATCACTAATCATATTCCAAGAGATCATCAACCATAACTCAATTGATCACCAACTAGCAAAAGAAAAGTATTTGGAATGTTAAAAAAGATTTGAATTAGGAATGTAACCACATTAGGGGTCAAACAAAAATAATTCTCTGAAATGTTCAAAATTTCACTATTGGGCAAGCATTTTTCCAAAATTAACCAACTACAAATTAGCCACCCGTTTCGGTATCATATACGAGTAGATCACTAATCAAAAATCCTAATGATCACTAATCATATGCCAGTGGATTACTAATCAAATGCATATCCATCACAAAGTACACAACCATTGCTTTGTTAGCAATGAGGAATACAGACATCATTTTTGTTAAAGCAATTATTAAAAGTAGACATGTTAGTTTAGGCGGACGAGTTAAATATATGAGTTGGGTGCATTCAGGTTCAGATAAAATATGGGTCAAATGTATTTCGGGTTAAGATAAAATACGGACGAAAGTATTTCTATTTTACAGGTTTCGGGTCAACTCAACGAGTTTAGAGCGCCTTTTGAGTGACTTATTTCTTTTTTGTCAAAATCAAAATCTCGGCAAGTTTATTATGTAAAATTGTCTATATTTAATCAAAAAGCTTTGTAACTGTAATTTCAGAAAGAATATAAAAAATATTCAAACTTTTCAATATGGTACATGAACGTCATGTATGGACAATGAATCATGAATTTTGGGTGAGTTTGCTGGTGTATTAAATATTAATAATGGGCTGGATCATTCATGGTCGGCCCATTTGAAGCGTGTTAATGGGTCGATGCGGTTTGAGCTGTTAATAACCATTTTAATAATTTGATGATTTATTAATTAAACATACCATAACGCTATCAAGTATGCTTTATTAGTGGGTCGATCCTAACACAAATACAAGTTGGTCTATTACCAAACACTGACATCAAGTTCGAGACCAGTTAGAAGGAAACCAAATGAAAGAATATTGTAATTGCACAAGATATTGCAATAATCGATTAATTATAACATCAAAATTTTAAATTATTACAGAGTAATATTATTTAAAATGCAATGAGACGTATTCATTTCGCTGAGAATATAATGAAATGACTTCTACATTTTTAATACTTATCTTATTCTAAATTGAATTTATTAAGACTTGATAGTTACTTCATGTCCATTTTCCAAAATTGTTCCTTTTATAAGTTGTATATGATGTTATTTTTTGGGAATGAATTTGAGAAATAATGGGCGCAATCGTCTAATTTGCGGAGGGATGCGATAATTATATAATGTCTCTCTAAATGATTCGTTATGATGAAAAACAGTTATTACTAAGAGGGAAACATTAAAGAAAAATAAAAATAAGGATATAATATTCTGTTTAAGTGGGCAAGTTTAGGTTCGGGTCAAGTTTGATTCAAAAATTTACGGGTTTTTTGGGTTCCGTTTATTTCAAGTTTGTGCCTAGAAATTGTGTTCAAAAGCCAAAAAATTTGAGCGGGCTTGGGCCTGGTTTTCAGATCGAGTTTGCTTTTGCTAGTCTAATTAAAATGACCATAACTAATTGAAACAAAGACCACATATCTGCTGATCAGTAATCACATAATTGTTGATCACTAAGAAACTACCTGTAAATCACCGATTACACAAGGACAACATGATGAAGGAATGAGGAAAAAGTTTGATGGAAATAATTAAGTAGTCTGAGAAAATGATTTAATTAAAAGAATCCTCTCCAATTGCTTAGTAGATAAGCACATATCTAAAATGCTCACTTATAATATAATGATCACTAATTATCTTTCTGACAATCACAAACTAGACACGCAACATCAAAATTATTACTTAGAGGTTTTATACATTTTTTCACCTCTTTAAAGAAAATATTTGTAGGAAATATTTAAGGTATCTCAAAATCTGAATTTTTTTTAAAGAATATACTGCAATTAATCAACAGATGAACACATATCCAAAACAATTACTAATACCATGCCTAATGATCACTAATTATCTCTCTAATGATCACAAACGATACATGTAATATGAAAACCTTTTACTTAAGGTTTGAAATACATTTTTTGCATTTTTAAAAGTGATTATTCTGCATTTTCCTTGCTGGTTTCTTGAACTTCCTTTGTTACCAGGCCTTCTCAGTAGGAAACTCTATACGAAAAGCACATGCACGTTGAACTGAAAGATTAAGCAAATAAGTCTTTCGAAAATTGACTACATCACTAAGCTTAGTCAAATTCAACAATATTAGTAGAAAAATAAATTTAAAATCAAAAAAGAGAGCTCATAAGTAATCACCGCATGGTACATTTTTACACAACAAATGAGATTTTTTTTAGTGCAAAAGCATGGTGCAAGCTTTTTAAAATAGAATTCAAAGTAGATTTCGAATGAACATAAATCAATGAAAAATCATCTAAACACCAAACATAAATTGCTAAACAAACAAAATGGTTGTATTAAAACTCAACAAGCAAAGGAATATCAAGATAAAAGCCAAGAATCTCACTTTCAAAATGCAGAAAATGTCCTAAGAAGTTGAAAGAGTTGATAAATGTTGATGAAATTTCAAATTCAAACTATGAGAGAGAGAAAGAGAGAGAGAGAGAAAGAGAGAGAGCAAAAGAGAGAGTGAGAATTAAAGAACAACAGACACATGAGAAAATGAAGAGTCCCTAGCATGCAGTCTAAACTTTAAACAATCATTTTGTGTTTTTTTTTTTGTTTCCGGTATTTTCTCTTTTTTTTTGTTGGGATGCTAACATCAGCAAATTTGGTTGGCTATCATAAGATATAAATCCGGAAATGCAGTTTTTAAAAACTAAATTTCTTTTCTTCTTTTTTTTGTGAGAATTAATAGATGAACATTGAGATTAAAGAAAATGCATGTTTGAATTTTATAAAAGACAATTATTTTAAATTTTAATGAGAGAACATTTACAATTAATCTATCTTTTCAGAAAATGAATATTTAGAAATGAACAGAATGAACATATACCTTTTAGTTCAATTAAGGCTTATACGGACTTCAGAAAATAAACCAAAAGAATAATTTCAGTAGCCAAAAAATGATAGTATATGTTTTCATTAAATGATGTATTGTGATGATCAATAGGTTTGGTGATAACTAGATTTATTTACAGTGATTAACATATCCTCAATTGTAGTTGATGACCAATAGGTGTTGTTTTAGTGATCATTAGTATTGCTTTTGTTGATCAATTAACTAAATTATGGTGACCCCTGGGAACACGTTTGTTGATCATAACATATATCTTGACCTATAAACTGAGTTAGTGATCACCAATACTAGTTTTAGCAATCATTAGAACTGTGTTTGGTGATCACTACATCTGTTTTTTTGTAATCAACATAAATATGTTTGTTAGTCATGAAAAATATCTTGAAGTATAGTTGCATAGGCTTTGTTTTGTTGTATTTGGTGTTTGCTCTGAAGAAAAATCATAATCTATGTTTTTATAAATGATATCGATCGGTAATCAACAGTTATAGTTTGGGTGATCACTTGCAATACGTTTGGTGATCACTAGTTCTATTTATACTATTCAACATATCCTTAATTACAGTTACTGATATCAGCTTCTTAGTGATCAATAGTTGTTGTTTCAATGATCATTAGTATGGCTTTTGGTGATCGATTGATGCAGTTGTGTTGACCTTCGGAATTTGTTTATAAATCACAATATATGTCCAGTTATGAACTTAGTTAGTGATGAACAGAATTAGTTTTGGTTATCATTACAACCATGTTTGGTGATCAGTAGATATGTTTATACTAATGAACTTAAATATGTTGGTTAATCATGAAACATATAGTCAAAGTATAGTTAGATGAGTTTTATATTATTGTATTTGTGGTTTATTTTCATAAACAATGATAACATATGTTTTTAAAAATGATATAGCTATGTTAATCATTATTATCATATTTGGTGATCCCTTGGTGTACTTATGGTGATCACTAATATCATGCCAATTGATCACTAGTGACATTCTATTAGTCACGTGAAAGAAAAGGACTATGAACCATAAGCTATGGGTAAAAAAGTACACATTTAGTTAAGTGATCACTATTGTTATTCATATTGGTCACTAATTACATTTGTATTCCTCACCAAGCATACAAGAACTCTTCAATTGCTAATTACATATCTAATGATCACCAGCACTAAAAAGGACTATAAAGAACTAGGATGCCTTAACTAGCCACTACTTCCTTGATAAATTCATCTTTGTCCTTTCATAAACATTTATCATGCTCTTCATATGTGTAGAAATTACATTGGTAGCTGAAGTGAGGATTTAGTGGAAGCACTCACCTCAACGTATGAATTGCAACAGTTAAAGGGGTGGGGGAAGAACTATCACTATATCTTACATTGAAGTCTCTTAATTATGATAAATAAGTTTGTATTAGAAAATTGTTTCTTTTAGACAAGATTGAGCAGTATATGCACTGGATTGTTTCTCAATCCTATGTCCCAAGAGCTAGACACTCCTTTGTATTCATGCCTGAGAATTATAACATAAATGCTTTTATATCATCACTTCTTGAATCCTCTTGCATCCAAGGTATGTCTATGTGCTTTAGTTCAAACTCTTCAATGGAATTTACTCTCCTCTTATCACTTCATTCATTAATGATATACTTTTGCAAGAGTCTGTTCTGCAACACTCATACAAAATAAAAACATTAGCATAAGTATATGATTAAGTTTGTTAAGTAGATTTAAGCTTTATTAAGCTTTACTAAAATATCTGTGAAGTACTCATATAGGTATTATTCTGTGGACTTTCTCTTGATATGGTCAATTATATCCATACTTTTTTTCTTAAAATTGAAACAAATGAAAAATTGTTTTCCATCATCATAACAATGAAAGAACACTTGGAAAACCAAATTTGTCAGAAACTAGTGCCTTGAGAATAGCTGCTAAAAGAAAATCTTTAAAATTTCGTAAAATTAATCTTTCTAACTTAATGCTTACCAAATCAACTTGCTTTTAGTAGATATGGGGACTTAAGGACAGCTTGCTGCTCAGTTGGTCAAAAACACGACTTCAACTTTGGTTTCCTGTTTCGTCTTCATGTACAAATGCTTCAAAAACAAAATTAGATATTATATTAACAAGCACTCTATTTTATGAAAGCACATATGCATGTGAAAATATTATTAAAAATATTTTTTCAATTAGCTTACAAATGATTCGTTTGCAAAGAAAATCCTTTGAACACCAAATTGATCTGTATGCAATTCACTTGTATTTAATATACGCACCTAAATATTCATGATGGTTTTGTCAACATGGTTACTGCTACCAAGAGTTGAAAGTAGACGTAGGTTGGTGATATAGTACAAGTCATCATACAACACTTGCCTAAAAAATAAACAAACAAATTGGTAATTGAATTACCATCAACAAAATAGTTGGCTATGAATCAGTTTTTGGCAGCCATATTTATGTTTACCTCTGGTCTTCTGATGAGTTGAAGACAAGTCATAATACAGTTTCACTTCATACAAAATTCAATAAAAGACGACTCGTATTTTGCCGCATGTAAGCAGAGCACAAAGAAGGTGCAAACTCTTTCTTTTGCTACAAACGCTAGCTGTGTTTTTCTACCATCGAGGGAAGTGCAAAGTAACAATAGTTAGTACACACGGCAAACGAAATAAATTCACATAGGCTATTTCTATAACACGCATTTTTTTACCCTACAAGACACCCCACGTTGGAAAATGCACTCCTAATTTAGTAGAAAGAGTCTTAAAAGACAGGGGGAAAAAAAGCTAGGGGAAACCAACCAAGAAGGGAAAATATAAAAACAGAGACAATAACATGATCCCCAAGAAAACTACTATCGTTTTACCCGTTGACAATTCTATGTTGCTGCATTGCGTTGGCCATGTTATCTATCTTTTTGGGACTTCAACCATTATAACTTTGCCTTTGCTAATATTGCTTGTTGTTTGTACATCACGTATCTGAATATCAAGCTCCACAATTCTAATGACAAATTGAGTGACAGATGCCTGGTTCTTTTCTTGGGAGCATACCATTACTTGGCCTATGAAACACAACATTTAATGAGCAAATTGCATAATAATCAATTTCCATAAACAAAACTGCTAGAACAACTACTATACATTGTGATACTAATCATTTACACAGTTGCAATATGATTTCGAAATTTTAGACATGGATGGGAAAAGGTATGTCTTCATTTATGCAGTAATGATCACTAATTTATACAGTAGTGATCACTAATTTGTATAACAATGATGTAATTCATTAAAAAATGATAACTAATTTTATACAATTTTTTTACAATATTTTATGATAACTGATTTGTTTGCTAAAGATCACTAATTTGATCAATGACAATTACTAGATTTACAAGTCATTAAAAGTGTTTAAATACAAAATATGATGTGTGCATTATTAAGTTTGGGTCTTACATCACTGATGCGTCTATTGATGATCATTAATTTCTATGTTAGTGACAAAGTTTACATGCAAAGATCATTCATAACATTATTGCCAATTTTTCTATTAACAATCACTAATTTATATAATGATGATCACAAATATGCAAAACCATAATACCATTTACTTCCTTCAAATAGTAAAACCTAGGCTATTAGAATAGAAGGAGAAGTACCCACTGGCAATGGTGTGCTTCTACAATGTACGAAGCCCATGATAACTCTCATAAGACATTGTGCAAATCATAGTTTAGTAATTATGCTTCTATTGTTGGAATTTAACATGGCAGCTTCCTTGGGCAGCGCTTGGTTCTCCTCTTGAGAGAGCCCAATGTTGAAAATAGGTGGAGTGAGCTATAAGAACATGCACATTGTATCTCAAGAGCTCACAAAATGCCTCTCAATCACATCAATCTCCATCAAGAATGCTTCTAGTTCATACGAGTTGAGCGAGAGTATCAGGTTTCCACTCTTTGACTTCTTAGGTGTGCCCCTGATGATTGCATCACTCGTCACTTTCACAGCTACCTTTGTTACTCTCTTGAGGGGGTATGTGCTTCAAGAAGTAAGTCCTCTGATTCTGTCATGACTTCCTCCAACAGTTGTTTGTTTGTTATTATTTTATCAATTGCCACCTTATCTTCCTGAAAAAGAGCCTAATCCGAACAAATAATAGTTACAGTAAGAAAGAAACATCATCTGAAGTGAAAACAATGCAAGAAAACAACATAAGTATATTTTTGCAAAAATAAATTTAAAATAAAAAACATTAACCCACTGTGACCTTTGAACTCCTGTTCGATCTTTGACTTTAGCTTCAACTTCAACACTTTTGGGGCAACATTCCTCTCTATTAACTTTTTCCCCCTTATTAGTTACCAAGGTCTTATCCAAGGAATCCTCAAGATAACCTTTGCTAAATCCGATGCAAATTCCTATTTTGCCCTATATTTTATTTCCTCATTTGTCCACCTTCTCAACGTCGGGAATTGACGGGGCAACGACCTTAGTTTGAAAACCACACGATCAAGGTAACACAACTGCAAAAATCAGAAATACATTGAGAGAAATAAATTCAAGTCATATTATAAAATAAAAGCCAAGCAAAAGCAAAAACAAAAAGGCATTTAACTAATCACTAATTGTACAATAATGATCACTAATTTCTCTGGAAATGACCACTAATTTATTGAAGTTAATATGTTAGAATATATTTTTTTGTCACTAATCAGACATATGGTGATTACTAATTTCCAGGCCATTGATAGTGTTTGAATTCAAATATAATCTATGCAATGATCAAGTTAGGCATGTTAGATCACTAATTTGTTGGATGATGATCACTAATTTATTAGAGTTAATATGCTAGAATATTTGTTGATCGCTAATTTTTTGAATAATGATCAATAAATTGTCCACTGTATATTAATAATTTGTGTACTTATGACCACCAATTTTTTTTTAACAGGGTTTGAAGTAATCACTAACTTCTTTAATGAATATCACTGATTAATTAAAGGTAGTACGTTGGAATATTCTGTGATCACAAAACTTTCCAATAATGATCACTACTTTGCAGGTTATTAATAGTATTCAAATAGCAATACAAAATATGCATGATCAAGTTAGTGACATAGCTGAAATGCAAGGACCATCCCATGAAAGATCACTAATTTTTCTAATAATGATCACTAATTTTTTTGATAATGATGACTAATTTAGACTGCATAATGCAAACTTCATCCATGAGTCATATCTAATTAGGACCACCTAATGTCTTTTTCTAACGGTTGCACTTCAACTTAAGCATTGAACATACTATTTGGAAAAGGATTGGCCCCCTGAAGAACCTTGATGTCTTCTTCCTCCACTCATTGATTGAGGCTACAAGCACTCTCTTGGTGTATTGCACCCAGTTCAGTCGTTCGACATTATCTAAATCTAGCAGCGCATTCACTAGGAGGTAATTTATGCTTTTTGGTTAACGTGTATACACATGGACATGACAAACGATGTGAAATTTCTTCTGAAGTTCTCCCCTCCATCCACTTAACTCTCCATCATTGCAATCATATCTGTACACTTAAGCACACTATCATGGTCATGCACCTGCTATTTCTAATGCTTTATCAGGCGTTTAAACTCAACGCTTGCATCGGTTTGGTTTTTAGTGTCGAGTATCTCAAGTGGCCCTTTAGGAAGACCTAATTTCATGTACGTGTTCTCATCGATCATCCTCATCCTACCAAAGGTGAGTGGTAGGGAGCAAAAGTAGGTGTTGAAGTTGTGGGTCAACCACACTGCTAGTTTTCCCAGTATTGTATTAGCTTCTAAGTGGAGGAAGCCACCAAAACAAACTGCTTTTACTGCCTATTTCTGCTTGTTGTTAAGATTTCCAATCATTTGTTGTAATCTCTTAGGCGACATCCGATTGTTAAACTCCTTGATTATTCTGCTTTTAATTTTCGATTTCTTTGACAACTTGCACTCAGCATTTCCCAATGCCACCAACCTTCTTGGTTGTTGTTCATTAGTTTCATATCAACCATGTCTACAAGTATTTCTTCCCTCGTGTACATTACTCTGACTATGTGAAGGTGCAATGTCTTACACGTTGCAAATCAATTTTAGTGTCTGGTTTTGGACATTGTATATCACTTGGTTGCATCCCGACAGGTATAGTTGTAGGTGTAGGAGTTGGAGTAAGCGTCCCGAAAGGTATGTGCTCCTCGGTACATCCATCTACAGAGATGATCTCAGAATCACGAATCTCATACTCATAGACAAAAATGGGGGAGTTCCCATTTGTTGTCGCATGTATTGTTTGTAAGTGAGTTCAACTTATCTTTGCTTTTTATCCTTTTTTTTCTCCTTAAGATGACAGCGGTTTATGTTCTTGACTGCGGAAATTATTTTAACGAAGTAAGCTAACTATCTATAAACATCGAGAAAAGCAAATGCTTATGCAAGCATATAAATCATTGGTCACTAGCTTTCATTACTTTAAGTTCCAACCCTTGCAACTTCCTGAGAATCAGCAACCTTTCTTAAATTCTGACTGCTTCTTGTACTAACAATTTCCTAAAAACAAAGCAAAACGAAAAACTCAGAGATCACTAGTATATGAGAAACAATCACTAACCACAAATATAGATCACTAACAATAGGTCTATTGACACCAACAACAGAAGCAATAAATTCTAAAAGGAGTTGTGAAAAAGTAGACATTTATTCAAGAGATTGCAAAATCTATTGATCACTAATAATTTGTCTGTTGATCACCAAGAACACAAGAACTAAAATTGTAAAAGGTGTTACAGAAAACTAAACATTTATTTAAGAAACCAAATCTTATGAAAAACAATCACTAATTAGAAATATATTGATCATTGATAATATGTCATTGATTATCAACAACAAAAGCAATAAATTCCAAGAGCAATTACATAAAAGTAAACATTTATTCAAGACATTTACCATTCTATTGATCATTACTAATATATATGTTGATCACTGACAACACAAAAGCTAAACTCTATAAGGAATTGCAAAAAAAGTGAACATCTATTTAACAAATCACTAATCTTATCACAAACGATCACTAATCACAATCTATTGATCAGTAACAAAATCTCTATTGACCTTAAACAACGCAATGAATAAATTCCAAACAAAAATAAACATCCAATTCAGAGCTCATTAGCCTCATGCCAATCAATCACTTATTAAGGTTTATTATTCACCAAATACAGTAAGGCTGACTTACAAACAATTTGAAAAGAAATACAGACCTATTTAGATTATCACTAATATTATTCCTATGGATCAATGTTTAGATTTCTACATATTGCTAATTACACAAGCGCTTTCAACTCAACCTAAAAATAGTAAGTTGGCATTCAATATCCTAAATTAGGCTGCAAAAGCTAAATTCTGCAAGCAATTGCCGAAAAAGTGCACATCAATTTGACAAATCACTAATCTTATCAAAAGCGATCACTATTCACAAATCTATTGATCACTAATAAAATGTCTATTTATCAGAAACAATGCAATGAATAAATTCCAAACAAAAATAAACATCCAATTTAGAGCTCACTAGCCTTATGCAAATCAACCACTAATTAACGTTCTATTGTTTACCAAATATAGCAGGATTGGCTTACAAACAATTAGAAAAGAGATACAAACCTATTTAGATGATCATTAATTTTATTCCAATTTATCATTATTTACATTTTTATTGATCACTAATTACACAATCACTTTCAACACAACCTAAAAACAGCAAGTTGGCACACAATATCCTAAATTAAGTTGTAAATCCTAAAAATTCAAATTACCAAATGAAGAAATTTCATGTTAATTTCTCTACAAAAAAAAAAAAACACACATGTAACACTAGCTATGATATAAAAATTCAGTAGATAATAGCAAAAATTGAAAAAACTTGCATAGAAATTGTAGATCTTGCTCAAGGCATCGATCCTACTCCCAAAAATCAAGCCGAGAACACTTATGCAATTACAAAATCAGCTAAACCCCGAATGAGGCAAACAAACTTGAACAAATTGCAACAAATTATCAATAACAAGCTACGAACATGAGTCATCATAATTAAATTCACTTCATAGAGCAAATTCTATAGGATCCAAAAAGATTAAAATATTGATGAAAAAGCTCCATAAGAATTCAAGGGAGGAGGAGAAACTGAGAGTGACAAGCCATAGCAATAAAAGAGACAGCTATGATGAGAAATTCTGAGGAAAAGTCAGAGAGTGAAACGCAAAGCAGGTCACGTGACATTATTAAATCCTATCTGTTAATCCATATCTAATGACTGTGACTGCATCATCCTACTCGCCACAAGGAGAAGCTTATCCTACCTAAGTAGTCCCCTATATATACACATACACATACACCCACATCCCCCACACATATAAATATATACATATATATGTATATATACGTTCTATTGTTATGATTTCTGCAAGCGCATGGTTTATCGTTGTAGCACTTACAGCTGTCGATCTTCAGGCATGAATTATAAAATTAGATTACAATTGGGTTCCATGTAATTATAAAATTGAAGTAGAAATAAATAAAACCAAATTGGTTAAACAACCGGAACCAAGAACGGGGAAGGATGGAAAGCCAAAATTCGAACTAATTGCTCACACATTCAAAAGCCAAATCCAAAATCTTCATTTAAAATTGAAAACCCAAAATTTAATCACATCAATTTTTGAAGACTACCCCAAAATTTGAAAGTGGAACAAAAAAAAGCAAAACAAAGATGAAACGAAATTCTGAAACTGGAAAATTGAAAACTCCAGAGTAATCTACTCAGCTCTTGTTCGACCCTTCCTACCGATTTTATGGCCCTAAATTTAAGTCCCCTTTGCTGTTAGTTGCCTTTATTAATCACCAATTATGCCCTTTTAACTCTCTTATAATTGCTTAAAACATGTGATGAATTGAAGAGGATGAATGAGGAGATAGAAAGAGAAGAAAAATTAATACGCATAGTGAGTCAAGAAAGAAGAAGCAAGACGAGAAACAATTAAGCTGCTTCTAGGGCTGGAAGGCACCACATGCAGGGCCAGCCCATTTAAGCGCAAGATACTACCTAACGTTGGAGGACATAGGCTGAGCAGTCTCTTTCGGGGTTGATCTGAAATAAGGTCAGATTGGTTTCAACTAGCATATGGACACGGTTGAGCACCGAGTCCTTAGAAATGGACTGCCCAGTGTGTAGGAGAAAGATGTTGTCGACGCTTATTGCTCGTGACGACCCCGCCGCCACGTAAGGAAACTAATCACCTCTTACATAAGTTCGCGGGCTGCTGAAGGAAACTAACCAAAGCAAGCGCCTTTCGAAGCGATCAGGTACTCTTTTTTATAGGGCTTCTCAACAATGTTCAGTCAGGCCTAGCCGTCATCGAAAGGTTGCCCGAGCCGGCAGTGATCATCATCAACGATGATTCGAAATCATATGTAGAATTCCTACAGAGCAGGAAAACCGTTGATTACAGGGGGTGTATCGAAGCATACATCCTAAGTCGGGGCCTAGACATGAAATAATTATAATATAGGTTGTTTTGAAAAAGATTGATTGCTAATAACCGGAGGGCTTCATAGCTAATACAGAACTCACGTGGGAAGTAAGTCAAGGTGAGGGAGGATGGGATTGATTAGGTTAGCAGCAAATTGGCTTATGGGAGGAGAAGGAACCTGGCAAGGGGTTCTTGGCCACAAGGAAACAAAAGAACAGGTAGGCCCACATTCGAAGAAAAAATTAAAAAAAAGAATAGGAAAAGAAAGAGATGGAATGGGAGGATAGCTGGAAGATAAGGCCCGAAGTGGCGGAAGAGAAGAAGGTCTGAGAATTTGGGAGGCTTTCTGGGCCGCGCTTTGGGAAAAAAAACTGGGTCGCAGAAGATGAAAGAAAGAAAGAGGATGAAGAAAGAGGAAGGCTGCAGCACAGGCTTGGAGCTACTGGACCAGTGCAAGGAGAATCACAACAGACCCAAAGTGAGATGAGGAGGAGATCTGAGAAGAGGGAGTAGAATGCTGGACAGGCCAGGCGCTTTGGTCGCTGACTGGGAAGGATCTGGACCTCCAAGATTATTCTCTTGCTTTTCATTGGCCTAATTGTTTTTGCTTCAGCCTTTTTTTTCATGAAATTCATTCATTCTCCAAATTTTCCAAAATCCTACAAAAGAAACAAAAGTATATTAAAATCCTAATTAAATCATTTATTTGGAGCAAATATTAGATAACAAAGGGGCATAAAATACCATAATTTCATGTTGAACAATACCTCTACACTTAATTTTGCTCGTCCTCAAGTAAAATGAAACTAAAAGAACCTAAAAAAAGATAATAAAATACTAAATTGACTTTCGCATGAATTATGGTTACACTTAGCATATGTAACAAGCTCTTTAAATCCCTAGGTTACCCCTAGTGGACGAGTAAGGCCTCGTGAGTATTTGCAGAAGATATATGTACAAAATCTTAAAAGAAACAAAAAGTCAAAAATCTTTTTCTGGCTTTCAACAAAAAATTCATAAATACAACACTGGGAAAAATATGTAAATATTCTAATCAACCACATCATTCAAGTAACCTAGCATTGACTCACATATAAACACAATGTACACATCAAGAAATTCTCAATCCCCACTGATGACATCCATACACAATCTTTCACCCCACTTAAGAAATATGTACAAGCCCTACTAGTAGCACCTCACTTTAGGAATTTATGGAACACTCCCGCTCATGTGTTTAAAATATCACTAGGTTCACTCAACTTATCTTCCAATCATACAACTTACCATAGGCTTGCTAAAATTTTCAATTCTCCATCACTCAAATGCAAAATACAAAATAATAATAAAAGAGGACTTACAGGGGGTTGTCATGGGGCTAAAGGTAAAGGATGAGAGAGGGACAATTGTTTTGGAAAATGAGGAGCTAAAATCCAAATAGCAAACGAACCACCAACACTTACACAACTATAATAATCACATTCTTCGAATATGACAAAATAAGGCACACCCCTCAAAAGCAACCATTGGAAAAGAGTATATACAATGACAAATGCATTCATGCCAAATACTCTTATTCACAACATTTTCTTTTACTAAACCTTTTTCTAACCCCTTTTTTCAACTTTTCTTTTCATTATTTTCCTTCCATTTTCTTCATTTTTTTTCATTTTCTTTGTTTGTTTTTCTCTTTTTCTCTCTTTTTTTCCTTTGAAAGAAAAATAAATGAATGGCATGTACTGCAATAGCATTAATCAATTTCTTAATGAACAAAATGATACATCCCTTGATATAACCAAAATCAATCGCTAATTTCATAAACATCCAAAAGCTACCCATTAAATAATGAAGTGTTGCCCCACTAGTCTTGACTTAGATATAGGAAAATATGTTAGGCCACTGGATAAAGTGAATGGTACACATCAAATGAAAATTGTCAAGGCTCAAATGGTCAGTAAAGGACAAACTATTAAAATCAGGTTGGCCAATTGGCTATGTGGCTTACAAAACAAATGAATGCCTCTATTATATTATCATCATACACATGCTAAATGTGATTTCAAATAGAATCAAAGGAAGTTCTAGAGATGTAATCATAAAAGAGACACACATGAAAGAAAAATACATGAGACTAAAAATGATGAATTAGTCTTTAAGGCACAAAATCTCACAAGTTCATCTACCGAAGTTAAGCTTGCTTAAGAAATGTCAGAGGTTAAGACTGTATACAAACATCACACATAGGACTAAGTGTAACGCCCCCTAATTAAGCATGTTTTATTGTTTACAATCATTATTCTGATTCCCTCAATTACAATTGATAAACCAAATGATCAGGGCCTTAACATCATCTCAAAAGGACAAGGTTTGATGCAAGTGTACTAGAGATAACATAGTCAAGCATAACTTCAACCATATGCACTCACTCATTATAAGGTTTATACAGTACAGTAAAGCAATTCACCACAAAACTTACACTTCCATACACTGAAGATTACAAAATACCGCTCCAAAGTATGCATGGTCTATATCACTATTGATTCATCCAAGTTTCCCTTGCTTATTTTCTTCAGTTGACTCGCTAGCATGCTTTTCGGCTGACTTGCTAGCATGAGGGCGATTCAATTGGCATTTACCTAAAACAAAACATGAAAATATTTCGAACTGTGAGGCAAAGCTCAGTACATGCATTCCTACATTGTTAAATTGATCACTGCATAAATTGGTTTGGCACCCGCTTTGCAATTCATTTTAATTAAAACATTGTATAAGGTGAATGTAAAACTGGATTGCTAGTTGTTATTTGATAGTGAATCCCTTGTAACTGTTACGATCTATGGATAGGTGTACACCTGCCAAGTCGATTGAGACCTAGCCTGAAACTGCGTAGGTAACTGAAGAGCTATGCCCTACAATTGATAACTGATGGGATCACTAATTATGCGATAAATCAATGATTAAACTGATTCGTTGATGTACTTACCAAAATATTGTACTTTTGGTAAATACGTGCTGATTTCTAAAGATACAGACAATGAACATACCTGAATTCTTTAAAATGTAATCTCACTTGATAATGCATATGCACAATGGGAAATGATATATTAGGCCCCAATTTCTTTTTAAGAAATATAATTATAGGTATATGTAATTAGTAAATAACGTTGACTTTAATAATTTGTGATTGTAATAGAAATTCATTAAAAGGCACCCATAACTCAAATAATTCAATAGAAGATAAGTTCTGTCAACATGATTTGAAAACTAAATGAATTAGGATAATTTAACTTAAAGTGAAAACAATGTTGGCATAAAATTGATCAAGGTAGAATAATTGAGATCATTAAAGAAAGACTATGATGGGTATAATCGATTACGGGTTTTTGATATTTCTGAGATGGATAGCAAAGGTTTGAATGCAATTGGACTGGTGGTAGGTTCAAAATAACTTCAAACACACCGATTTGGACCAATAAACACTAATCTTGAGTTTTCAATCTCCCCACTTCTTCAATTTCATGGCACGTACCATACAGCTTAATTTTCCAAACCAAATAAGCTTCTAAGTGCAATCAAAATTGTTACCGATTCAAGGTCCACCTTAGAAAATTCATAACTTTCACCCTCAACCTCCAATTGAGCTATAAACTCGAATAGGAAAAGATCAAGAAGTCCCGCAACACTTTCATTTGGAACACTAAGCACGATTCCCACTATAGGGTTCACAAAATGGGACTAGAACACAAGTATGTCAGTTTTGGTCTAACTTGCGCAGCTCTGGTAAAATGGCCATAACTTTTTCCAAAGACCTCGGATTAAGGCGATTCAAATGGCATCTGAAAGATAAGACACTGAACTATATACCCATCAAAAATCATAATTTTTCAATGGGCCCACAATTACTAGTTTAATCACAAAGCTTTCCTCATTTTCAGAAATTTTCAAGCCTTCACTTTCAAGGCTTTCTCCTTTCTTTTCACACAATTCCCCATCCAAAATCACCTTAAGTCATGTAACAATGCTTTGGTCCTTCCCATCACCATACAAAACCATCACACTCAATTTCACTTCAAAATCATGTACATTGAAGATTATTTTTCAATCAAATCTATACTAATAGATAATAGTAATGTTTTAGTAACTGTCATTTTCTTAATTCTCATTAATTTGGAATTTTCAACCGTTAGATCAGATGGTGAGTAAATAACAGTCATTAGATTCACATTCTCGTAATTAATATCTCCTCTAACAAAATTATCTTCTCTTTCCTCCTTATTTTGCTCCCCACGGGACTGGTACGCACAGAACATTCCAGACCCCTCTCCACTGCTCTCTCTCTTCCCCTGTCTCAGCCATTCCCCCTCTTCCATAATGAAAATCCTGCTTCTCTGTCCTTCCCAGTGTCTGCCTTGTCCGCGTTGTTCTTCATTCCTGCATTCACAGAGACAATAGAGGAGATCGAAGTGTGCTATCAATGGACGTCACACCTGGGTAGTTCGAGCTTCGGAGCCCAGCAGTGGAATCTCGGAGGAATGTCTTCTATTCGCTCTGAGCCTTCTTCTATGAAGCCCTTATCAGGTGTGGTTGTTCCTCATCATAATTTCGCTCTGTCTTGCTCTGTTTTGGGTAGATCTGAGGGGTTTTTTGTGTTCTTGGTTGATTCAATTGTGCTATGAGAATGGAACCCTGGATCGACCTTCTTCAATAAAAAAAAGGGAGAATTCTCACGGTTGTTCTTGCAGAGATTGAGATGTAAAGATGCGAAATTAGGGATGTCAATTAGACATAACTGAGAATGATTTATTGCGAGATAATTTTTAATGGATCTGATACCTTCACCTATTTTGCTCTAACCACACCAATTTTCTCCAAAATTGGTGAAGCCCATCTTATGAACATCATTTCTAGAATCAGTTTGATAGTTTCCATGACTTGGTAATGACATTTATAGCTAATTGGGTATTCGATTTAGTGACAGAAATAGTCTTCTTTTCTTTTTTCCTGTGAGCATAGGCACCTTCTTTTTCTTTCTTTCAAAGCCTCCATTTGCAATTTACAGATAAATAATACCGTTTGTAAAAGTAGTTTTATTTCAAATTGTGAAATAAGGGGATAAATATGGGTAATAATAGAATTTTGAGGCCTCAGCTGAAATTTGTCTTTGTTTTGCACAGGTCTCAGTTGAAAGTGATTTAAGTCACTAAGTAATTCTTCGTTTTGCACAAGTCGCTCGAATTGAAAGTGAGGAGAAAGAAGCCTCAGATTTGAGGATTGAATCTAGATATGTTGTTTCGGATTTTCAGATATATTGCACAATTTCTCTTTTATTTTACCTTTTATTTTTAAACAAAAATTCTGAGTCGGTTATGATATGGTTTCCCACCTCCCTCCGACTCATAAGCACTCACAAACTCCTCCCCTCTCTCCAACGCAGTCAACTTATAACTACTCATTGCTCACTCCTCACGTTCTTATCTCACAACATCCTCTCCCATCCCATATATCGCTTGCAATTAATCAACTGAATTCTTCCAAATATATTTCCAAAGGATTCTGATCTTGCCAGGTACGCATCATCCTCACATTCTCTTGATGGTGTTTGCTTCTGATGTTTTTTTTTTCTTTCACTTCATTCTTTGTATTTCTTGGTTCTGTAGGTTGTTTCAATTTCAATTACGCATAATCCTCACGTTCTCTTGATGCTATTTGCTTCTGAACTTAATTATTTGTTCCGCCTGATTCTGTGCATTCTTGGTCTTGGGGATTGTTTCAATTTTAATTTTTCTCCCACAACATCCATCGACCATATGAGCAAGCGAAGACTAATGTATTTCAATTTTTTTGTTGCAGGATACTTTGGAGCTCATCTTTTCAAACCTGTATTTTAAGCTCAATCCCCTCCACCTGTAGGTATTAGCCTTTCACAATTTGTGCTATATTCGCAATATGCTAATTCCTGGTGTAAAACCCTATTCAGAAGGGGGTTTTTCTCAATGCGTTTTGCTTGATGACAATGAAAGTAGGTGAAACACTGATGAAATGAATTTTCGGTTTGTTTGGGGGCCCTATCAACAATTTTGCATTAGATTATTGTAATTCCCTTACTAAGGTTTTCTTAAAAAAGAAATTTAGATAGTATTTAATATAGTTTTGTGGTTAGGATAGTAGTCGACTCTGGTGTTCCTTGGTATACAAGTTTTCGAAGCTAGCTTTTAAGGTTTTTGAATAAATTAGGACCTTGCAACTCACCCAATCTTGATGTGCTAGCGGGTTGGCACAGTAAGAATGATGACATATTTAAAGGCAAGGCATACAAACTCTTTTCTGCTAAGCTAAGCAATTGGTAATTGATCACTAGGCTATGTATGGAGAGATGAAAGAAAGCTTTGATGGCTAAAAGAATAATAAACCTCTGCCCTATGGTCTTTACCCTCTTCTTTCATATGGTTTCTACCTGTCATATTTTTTCCTTGTCAATTTCATTATGTACATCCGATGACCAATGAAAATGTTTGATTAGTTTGGCTATAGGTTCAAAGGACATTAGGTTCGCTGCTGACTGTTGACAAGCAGTTGTTTTTGCCTTTTGTAATATGTAGGAAATCACTTAATCCAATTGTTGTGCCACTACATATTATTTTTGTCTTGAGATTACAACTGTTTCACTTAATATTCCCAGTACCATACATTCTCCTGGATTCTTTGTGGCTTCGCATTTCTGTAAAATTTATTGTGCAATTTGACAAGCAAATGGTTATTGCTGACTAGGCAATGCAAGGAAGAAAGAAGGCTTTTATGCCTAAAAGAACATAAAGAGTCTCTATCATATATACCACTATTACAGTAACTAAATTCAATCTATATACAATATTGTGATGTTGAGGTGGTGGGAACAAGAGTCTTAGATGACTAGAGCGAGATGGTGCCTTCAATTAGCTAGAAATACCTTCTTATTTGGTCTCCATTTAGCATGGAGAAAGGGCTATGTAGTATATGTTAAAGGGTTATGTGGTATATGTTAATTTCCTTGCCCAACATTGTAATAACTATGTAATGGAAGTTTATTTATTGTAAAAATTTAGATTGTGTTAGTCCAAATCATAATTACTAATTGTACATGGTGTTGAAATGAGCAGCAGTATTTTATATGTTTTATTGTTGAAATTAACAACAATATTTTACATGTCTTGGTATTGAAATGAGCAAGCATATTTTACATTTAATCAATTTTCAACAATTAATGTATTTCCTTTTTTGTAAAAAAAGGACAAATTCGATAAATATTGATTTCATACCTAGCATTTTAATCTGAATTCAATGCTAAGAAATATATTCTTCAATGTTAAGTAAAACTTTAATTTTGAAAAACTTAAATTAAAACACAATAAGTATTTAACTTCCTATGTAAAACTCCCTCTAAAATTTTTTTTAAATATAGACAAATAAAGTAAATCTATCAATAAAACATAACACAACATCGACATCAAATTTTTTTTTCATAAAAACGCATTTGGTATCTTTCAAACTTACGCATCGTTTAAAGCATAAGCATACGTTGATTTCATCAATATTCGCAATTTCATTAGTATAAAATATTAATTTTTACATAGATACAGCCATAATAGTCTCTGTTGTTGTTTTTTATATTTTTAATTAATTTTTTTAAAAAATATATCTTAAATTTAAATATTTTGTATATCTATATATCTATATCTATATATATCTATACATAATAGCAATCTTGTGGGCCCTATTATTTATCTAAATTCTCAAAAATTAGAGTTTTTCAACCATTAGATTGAGATTGTTTTTAATAATTACCGTTGGATTTATAAAAAAATAAAATTAATTTAAAAAAATCTATCTATCTGTAATGAATATATATCCATAATATCTATAATCTATCTCTATACATAATAGCAATCTTATGGATCCTACCATCTATTTAAATCCTCAAAATTAGAGTTTTTCAACCATTAGATTGAGATTATTTTAATAATTGTAGTTGGATTATAAAAAATCAAATTAATTTAAAAAATTATCTATCTATCTATAGTCTTATCTATATCCATAATATCTATAATATAATCCATTACTATATATAATAGCAACCTTTTCTTAACCGTTGTTTTCTACATAGTCTGCAACTTTCAAAATATAGCCTAATCTCAATTTTTGAAAATGTTTTTCTATGCTATCCAGATCATTGATTCTATTCTATTCATATGCCTACACTTCAGACATCCCATATGCCTACACAAAGACAAGTGTAATGAACAAATAAAAATCTCATGATAGGCAGAGCGAAGATTACATATTACCATTACGATATCAAGAGAAACTGTCACAAGATTACTGAATGAACAGAAGAAAGAGCTAAACAGGCAAATAGCACATCTATGCATGACGTGTCTTACGTTATTTTGTATAGCATAGTCATTACCACTAAATACTCCCAAATATCCAAACCCTATCATAGAACTTTTCTTAGTTAAAAAAGGCATTAAAATTAGAGTTACTGTCCAAACCACTATAAAAGTCAGGTACCTTTTAAACTATTCGGAATGGACCATATGAAAATGATGTTTATTAATTTTTTTACACTTATTTCATATTTTCGTTTAATTAAGGAAAACAAATTCAATAAGACCTTAATATCTATCTGCATAATTATGCACTATAAAAATCAGGTATAAATATTTTTTTTATGGACATATTGTTCATTATTTAGGTATAATTATGCACTTATGTGCACATGTTATATGTTATTATGACAACTAACAGAAAATAATGTTTGCCACTTTTTTTATATATATTTTTGTCTATCACATTAATATATATTATTAGTCGACTATATATAATTGGTCATGTAAAGAGATAAAAAAAATATTTATTGAATAAATCATTGACAATGAACAAAGGAACTTTTGTAATTGGATCAATGTAGGCAAAATTTGAACTCGGATTTTTGAAAACAACTTTCAAAAATTGCATTAGTTGAACTAAATGACACATACTGTATATTTTAAATTTGATAAGCAAATTTGCACAAATTTTTCCGTATAATAAAGCACCTTAAATTCAAATCAATGATTTTAGATAAATGCATATCTATAATACATATACACATGCGAAAGTAATATTTGTACAATAATTCATCTAAAATTCTTTATGGTCAGATTAATAATGTCGTTCCCCAACTTGAGATCTCAGTGCTGAAAAAATTATCTTTGTTGTGTTCTGTTTTTCTTTGACAAACGCATTAAATAAAGTTTGCATTCTTTTCTCGTAGGCGTGCCCTCAATATTGATATTTGTTGAGGTTAGTTTATCATATTACTATACTCATTACGTTCATGTATTCTTCTTTGTTCCTATTCCATTGCTTTAAAATTTCCTTGTGGGAATAATATGCACATATTGTTCGTTAATATTTTGAGTACTCTTATGCACATATTTGTCATCAATATATGAAGCATAGTATGGATTATAAAAAATATATCGATATTAACATTAGAGTTTTCACATGCTATACAGATAACCCATTGTGTACATCTCCACATGAATTAAAACCAACATTTGATATACTTATCTTTGGTTAAGATGGAAAACCTAAAAATCAACATTAAGAGAATAATAATTCCACGTACAAACATTACCACAATATTTACGATGTAAATTACATATGTACATAATTAGCAATTACAATACTTAATGTAACTAATGTACATATATAATTATTATACTACGTATTTGGTTACTAGAAATTGTTTACTTACATTATTTATACTTTCCTATCAAGCAAATTATGAACACCCTTTACATTATCAAACTTTGTGACCTTCCTACAATTCCTTAAATGAATAATACATCTTTTGTGAAATAAGAGGCAGTATTCTTAACATTAATCATAGTTCATTTCCTCAATATTATATACACAAACCATAATGTACAACACAATCGAACCTAAAAGGGCATGAAATTGAGAAAACTTCTATACAAAATCATACTATAGGAGTCATATTTTAACAAACAGTCGGATAATTTACATACTAATGAAATTAAAGACACCATCTACATTGTCAAACTTTGTGACACTCCTAAAATTACTTCAATGAATAATAAGTCCTTCATCATACAAGAGGTCGTATAATTTCCCTTTGATTTTATCGCCAAGTATACGATTTTCGTCAAATTATCAATATTTTGCATAGTTCATTTCCTATATATTAAACATGCAATAAATAATGAACAATACAATGGAACCTAAAAGAGCATGAAATCAAGGAAGCTTCTATACACAATCATACTGTGGGAGTCACATTTTGACAAACAGTTAGATACATTTACAGACCAAGCAAATTAAAAACATCCTTTACATTATCAAAATTTATGACACTCCTAAAATTCCTTTAAAAATCTATACACAATCATATTGTATAGGGAAAAATATGTTACCAAATAGTCTATGTATGTAACTTTATCTGCTTCACTGAACAATAAAATGATGAACTTTTACCTAATAAAGCACATAGTTTTCCTGAAATAGTGATGGAAACTCCAAGTGGAAGTGGTGAGAGCACTGTAAATAGGCTTCGAGCTAGACTTGCTCGACAAAACGAAAGGTGGAGACTATTTACTCGGCGTAATCCAGATCACACAACAACAACAACAACAACAACAACAACAACAACAACAACAACAACAACAACACCTCCCAGTGTGGGTCCCACTTTCGCGGGGTCTGGGGAGATCCAGCTGTAGGCAACAAAAATAAAAAATAACAAAATAAAAAAACTAAAAAAAGGATAGAATAGAAAATTAAAAACCCTAAACAAAGTAAAAATAAAAATAAAAAAGCAAAGTAAAACACTTAAGCAATAAAAAATAAAAAAAATTAGAAAAAAAACAAAAATAAGAAAATAAAAAAGTTAAAAATAAAAAATACAAAAATAAACAAAAATGTAAAAACATAAAAAAATTAAAATTAAAATTAAAAATTAAAAATTAAAAATAACAAAAACAAAAATTAAAAATTAAAAATAATAAAAAAAGAAAAAAAGAAAAAAAAATAGAAAATAATAAAATAATAAAAACTTACAAAAAATAAAATAAAAAATTTAAAAATACAAAATAAAAATTGAAAATAAAAATAAAAAGTATGGTTTGGTTGAAGTTGGTTGATGTAGGTTGGAGTTGGTTTTTTATTTCCAAGTGGGTTGAAATAAGTTGAAGTAGGTCGAAGTGGGTTAAGGTTGGTAAATTGCAATTCAACCACGAAAAGGACAGGGCCTAAATATCCTATTTGTGCAATTAAATATGCTTCACCGAAGACCATAATGATAAAATTTTAGCTAATAATAATGCACATAATTTATCTGAAGTAGTGATGGAAACCCCAACCGGAAGTGGTGACATCATTGTAAGAAGGTTTTGAGCGAGACTTGCTCGACAAAATGCAAGAGGGAGGCTATTTAGCCGGCGTCATCTAGATCACACCCAATCACACTTCATCGCAGAACGTGAGTAGTATCAGTCACAATCTAGAGAAATTCAACTAGCAATTGCATGTAGCACTCCACCTGCAACAAGGTTCGTAAATCGTTGGAATTTCATGGGAACTTTGGTTTCCTGTGGGCACTATCGCGCGGCTATGTGGTTAGATGAGAGGGTCGCAAGAGGTAGTGTATCACAACCTCGATTCATGCTTTGTTGTGAAAGTGAACGTGTTATGTTGCTGCCATTGCCCCCACCTCCTCCAGTGCTAAACACATTGTTGAATCAACCTAATTTTCTTGATAATATAAGAATGTATAACTCCATGTTATCATTCACATCAATGGGTGGAGCTATCGACCACTCTGTAGTGGATGAGCATGGTCCTTACTCCTTCAGAATAAATGGAAATAATTACCACCGAATTGGTTCATTACTCCCTGCAGAAGGACAGCGACCAAAATTTGGTCAACTATATATCTATGACACACATGACGAAGTGCAAAATAGATGTCGGGCTTTACATGGTCAACAAAGAGTGGGTGGAGTTGATGAGGAAACATTACAGGCTTTACAGCATATGCTTGATGCTGTGAACCCTTATGTCAAGGTTTTTCGCAATGCACGTGATATTTTCGAGGCAGATGTTGTGATTAATTTAAGCATTCGCATTATTAAAGCACGTGCTGGAAGACAATACACACTACCCACTGCGGATGAAGTTGCAGCTCTCATAGTCGGTGGTGATGTTGGAGGGGAAGCGCATCGAGATATTATTGTTCGAAAAATTGGCGGAAATTTACAGCGAGTATATGAAATGCAACCATCGTATATGCCCCTTCAATACCCACTCCTATTTCCTTATGGAACAGATGGTTGGTCAGCTTACATTCAATGTGTGGGGGGATCAAGCAGTAATTGAGTAATGGTGACAATGAGGGAATTTTATGCCTTCCTCATACAATATAGGCTTGATGAAGGAAATATTCTACTTCGATGCGGCAGATTGTTCCTTCAATTTATTGTGGATTGTTACGCTGCAATTGAGGCTTGGAGGTTACTATATATCAAAAATCACCAAAGCACACTGCGAGCAGAATTATACTGTGGCTTGCAAGATGCTATTACTGCGGGTGAAAATGATGGTCATGCAGTGGGAAAAAGGTTAATACTACCTGCATCATTCACAGGTGGGCCACGCTATATGAGACAACATTTTTTGGACGCAATGACCATCTGCAACCAAATGGGTTTTCCAGATTTTTTTATCACATTCACCTGCAATCCTAATTGGCCGGAAATCCAAGAAGCTCTAGCACAACAACCGGG
The DNA here is from genome assembly GCA_017589665.1 of Selenicereus undatus. NCBI lineage: Eukaryota > Viridiplantae > Streptophyta > Magnoliopsida > Caryophyllales > Cactaceae > Selenicereus > Selenicereus undatus. Next base: position 39,576,575 of record JACYFF010019584.1, read on the forward strand.
CCAATATGCGAATTATCGGTCAGACATTATTGCTCGAGTATTTCGTTTAAGGATAAAAGAGCTAAAACGAGACTTCAAGGAGAGAAATCTTTTCGGCAAAGTTATTGCAGGTAATGTTGTCAGCTAACTATTTCATATATTTAGCACATTATTAAATCTCTATCTTACTTTATTTATTGGCATTTATTTTAGTCCTCGGAACCTATACTTATCTGTTACATGTGTAGATATCCATGTTATTGAATTCTAGAAATGGGGATTACCACATGCCCATATATTATTAACCCTTGCAAGTGAGGACAAGCCTACGTGCACTAAAGACATCGATCGTATTATATGTACAGAACTCCCTGATGAAGGGACTGACCCCCTGGCGTTTGAAACTGTTACAAGACATATGATACATGGTCCATGTGGCACTAACATCTCTTATGCTCCATGCATGGTTGGTAACACGTGCACAAAGCATTACCCTAAGAGTTTTTGTGATAAGACCATTATTGAAGAAAATGGTTTTGTGAAATACAGGCGTCGGGATGATGGTCGAAGTATAACTATCCGTGGTAAGAGAATGGACAATAGATGGGTAATCCCATATAATCGTGATCTATGTGTCAAATACGATGCACATATTAATGTAGAGCGGTGTGCATAATAGAAGGTCATTAAGTACCTTCACAAATACATGCATAAGGCAGCTGACAGCGCTACAATAGTGATCAAGGACAATGTCCAGAATCCTCAACAGGGGATTGGTCCTCCTAACTATGAAGATGTCAATGAGATTAAACAATACTTGGATTGCCGTTATGTGTCACCGGTGGATGCTGTTTGGAGAATATTTGAATTCGAGATCACGCAACGTTATCCGCCAGTTGAACTATTGCAGCACCACTTGCTGGGATAGAAATATGTTATATTCAATGATCGTGATCGACTTCATATGGTTGTGGAAGAAGGAGCATAGAGGGTTACTATGCTCATAGGTTGGTTCATGGCGAATATTGAAGATCCTGAAGCAAGACGTTACGCCTATACAACATTCCCATCTTATTATGTATGGAATAAGGGAATGGGGAAATGGACTAAAAGAAAACAAAGGGTATGCATTTGTCGATTGCCCTATGCTCACCCAAACATGGGTGAGAGATACTATCTGTGAATGTTGTTGCACATTGTTCAAGGAGCTACATCGTATGAGGATTTAAGAACCGTTAGTGGAATATTATATTCAACTTTTAAGGAAGCTTGCTTGGCACGAGGGTTGGTTGATGATGCTAATGAGTGGCATGAGGCATTAGCAGAAGCATCACTATGGGCAACAGGGGTTGAACTTCGAAGTATGTTCTGTTCAATGCTTATGTTCTCAGAAGTGTCTGACCCCCATCGATTGTGGGAGCAACATTGGGAAGATCTTACTGATGATTTACAAAGACGAATAGAGAGGGATCTCAGAGACCATAGTTTACAGATTACTGTTGAACAACGATAGGACCTTGGACTTTATGAAATTGAGATGATTTTGAATAAGAATGGCCGATCATTAAGGGACTACCCTCCTATGCCTTTGTCATCACCTAATCTGGTGCATCAACTTGGTAACAGACTTATTAGAGAACAACTTGATTATGATCAAGAGCAAGAAAGCCATAACCTACAAATGTTGCTACCAACATTGAATTCAGATCAAATGCGAGTTTTCCAATAAGTTATTCAAGCATATGAACATGGAGGAGGAGGTTGCTTCTTTATTTATGGCAGTGGGGGGACTGGAAAAACATATCTTTGGAAAACTATCGTAACACATTTTAGGTCAAAAGGCTTGATAGTGCTTTCCGTGGCATCCTCTGGAATAGCTGCATTATTATTACCTTTTGGGAAAACAGCTCATTCGATGTTTAAAATACCAATTGATGCAGATGAGACATCCACATGCTCCGTTTCTAAACAGTCTGAATTAGCACAACTAATTAAGGAAACATCACTTATCATATGGGATAAGGCTCCCATGACCCATCGTTACACGGTAGAAGCAGTTGAACGGTCTTTACGGGATCTATGCAATCAGAACCAACTATTTGGGGGGGGGGGAAATGGTCATTTTTGGAGGTGATTTCAGGCAAATACTTCCTGTTGTTACAAAGGGTAGTAGAGCAGATATCGTTGCATCTTCAATATCAAGGGCAACCTTTTAGTCTTACTGCAACATTCAACATCTTAGAACCAACATGCGCCTTACGCATTCAAATTTAAGTGACAATGAACATGAGTGGTTACGAAGTTTTGCAGAATGGACTTTGAATGTTGGTGACGGTCGTGTGCAAGGATACTCATTTTTAGGCGGTAGTGAATTGGATTGGATAAAGATTCCTGAAGAATTTCTCATTAAGAATGACAACAACGGCCCCACGAACTTGATCGAATTTGTGTATCCAGGTTTAGTGGAAAGACACAGAAACATGTCATACTTTCAGGACCGTTATATATTGGTCCCTCAAAACACTGATGTGGATGAAATAAATTCTAAGATTCTATCAATGATTCCTAGTTGTAGCCGTACAAACCTGCGTTCTGACACATTCCTACCAACTAACATTGATTCCATCATTGATGACATTAATCCACCAGAGATGCTTCATGGTATGAACTTTTCAGGATTCCCGAATCATGAAATTCAGTTGAAAGTTGGTGTCCCTATTATTCTACTAAGAAATCTTGACCCATCAATTGGGTTATGCAATGGCACTCGCTTGATTATTGAAAGACTTGGTACTAAGGTTGTCCAAGCCAAAATCTTGACTGGAAGAAATATTGGGCAAGTAGTGACTATTCCATGGGTTGACTTAAGTCTTTTAGCTAAGGACTCGCCATTTGCCTTAAAGAGGAGACAGTTCCCTTTGAAATTGGGTTTTGCAATGACAATGAATAAAAGTCAAGGTCAAACATTATAGTATGTAGGAGTTTATCTCCCAAAACCCGTGTTCTCCTACGGTCAACTATATGTACCTATCTCTCGTGTCACTTGTCCTTCAGGACTGAAGTTCTTAATTTATAACAAAAGGGATGTGCCTCATAATATGACTAAAAACATTGTCTACCATGAAATTTTTAATGGCATTCCTGATGCTTGGTTAGTCCCTTCTAATCATATAACAATGGTGTTATTTACATTACTATTATTTCATTCGCTATTATGATGTGTTCAGTATATTAGATTATACTAATATGTTTTCTTCTTTTATTTATGGTTACAGATATGTAAGGTTTAGTAAATACTTCTATGCCTATATGTGCCATTAACTCTGGCAATAAATCTGTCACCCTAATTGTTCGACTCATGCGATCAATGACGGTTCGAGTATATGAGCAATGCACACTGTGGAAGGTTATATTTATGGACTATTAGGTATTGATTTATTGAAGTTGATAAAAATTTCCCCAGCATGTACAAGTATATTGCTTATCAATGGAGTTGATTGTTTTATAGTGTGATGAGATATTCGCCAGCATAGAAGGCGATGCTCAAATTAACCAATGGCGATCTATACTCGATGCTGGCAAAGTTTACCACATCTCTGGGCTCATGGTTGATGCTACGACAGATGGAGAAAGGAATGTGGTAAAAAACAATTTGAAGTTGGTTTTTACGTCGAGATCGAGACTCCTTAGTGTGGTTGAGGATTGTCCTGATATTCCTTATCAGCACCTACCACCTTGTGTGTCATTCATTGATGTCCCTCGGCGTCTAAGAACATGTGACAATGTTATCGGTACGTATAATTAACATGGTGTACTTACGTACCTATATTTCTATATGTATTTCCTCTCAATTATCTATAACATTTTCATATCATTTTGTTGTACAGACGTCATCGGCATGGTAGTGGCAATATCGCCGTTAGAAACGACAAGGAACAGGGGCACTGCAAGGCGCGAATTATTACTTTTTGATATGCAGTATGTATTTCCATTAGTATAGATTTTTCCTTTTCTATTAATACATATTACTCTCCCTAATAATATTAGTACATCTAATTCTTATATGTAGCATGCGCCCGTTGAGGTTAACTTTGTGGGGAGATTTTGCGGAAGTTGAGGGCACCCACCTTCAGCAACATTTGGGTACTGAAAATATACTTCTTGCTTCTAGAGTGCACATTAGAGAATATCAAGGTACCATCACATCCAATTCATATACTTTCACCCCAGCAGATTGGTTAACATCACTATGATGGTATACTTTATTAATATGTTTTCTTGCAGAAAATATACATTTAGGAATGTCGGTTTCTACTTTACCAATTAGTAGATTGGTGATTAACCCAGACATTCAAGCAACAGAAGACTTTGAAGGATGGTATATACAACCAACAACATTAGTTTTAATTTCCATTTCCCCTATAAGTTATATATACTTGATCTCACACATGTTACCCTCCTTACATGTATTAGGTTCTCTGGCACTAAGGGTGTGATGACCCATTTTGATTTCATGCGTAAGAGAACATTACGTATGTACAATCTGGAGAAGTTCGATGCTCGAAGGATTAGATTATATCAATATGCATCTACGCGGAATGTAATGTAACTTTATGCTTGCATATATTCTTTTAACAAAACATAATCTTTACAGTTCACAATATGCAGGTCAGATATTGCCAACTTTTTGCATATGTCATTGAAATTCACCTGTTGATTTATGATGCCTACACTAATTGCAAAAAAAATGATCACTCTTACGTATTTGCTCTGAATGTACCTTACTGCACGTGTCAATCTCCAAATTTGACACAAAAGAGGTTTGCGTAATTGATTGCCTATTGTTATGTACTTTGTTCTACTTTTCCAAATACATGTTTGCATTATTATAACCGTCCTGTGCTATTTAAAATTATAGGTATATCTTCAGATTTCTCTTGCAAGATAATACAGGTTGTAGAGAGTTTACTGTTCTTCATGAGGATGCTCGAATTCTTTTGCATACGACGACTGCCCAGTTGGATGTGTATGCATCGCGGGTATTACAGTTTCCCATACGTATCATAGTTAACACAGTTTATTCTTTTACTATTGACTATCCGATGTTAATATTTTCTACAGCCATATGGTCATCTAGCGCTTTATGCGATTATAGATGATTACATAGGTCAACCATGGGTATTTGTCATGGAGCCCCCACGTCACTATGAAGTAGAGGTTCCTACCGCTTTGATTGAACCAGTTCATTGGGAGGAAGATGTTTATTACTTACGAAAGACCAATGTTAGGTACACCAGATAGATCACGTGTAAATATAAACTTCAACCCCATCATTGTCATTCAAATTATTTCTAAAACTTTATTTCCTCTGTAGGTATCAAAGGAGGAGGTGGATTCTTTGTCATTGGCGTGATAGATTGGTTGTTCATCATGTTGTTTAGCGTGTCTTTTGTCATAATCACTATCTACTATTTCTGTCATACTATTGTACACTTTTTTCTAAGTCAGGTGATTTTTAGTTGTTCATCCCAATGGTTATATATAAATTTGCTATCCGCATATATTTTTCATTGATTATTCTATCATCTTTCCTAAATGATAATATTAACTATGTCTATAATGGCTATCGGTTCATTACTTACATAGTATATGTCATGAAATATCTATTTTAATATGCACCGTGCATAGCACGGGTCCAAACTAGTATACACTAATAACATGCTTGCCATCAAAGGAAGGTTAAACCCTTGCATAATCAATAAAACCCTAACTTTTGGACAACTTCAACTTCATCCAAGATCACCAAGAACATCCTCATAACATTATTAGAGATTAAAACCACTAAATCAAATACAAGAATCCAAGAAAAACAAACTTCCCACTTAAAGCTTACAAGATTATGAATAACCCTAACCCTAACATGCTCCCAACTCAACCCCACCATGATCAACATCAAAATAACTGTTATTTTTTATCAAAACATCATGATCAACATTCAAAAATACCAAAACAAGAATCAAAACTAAGATAAAAATCAAACCCAACTAGATCAAGATTAAGGTTACTCCAAGCTTGATAAAAGCAGGGATGGAGGTTATGTTTAGTGGTTTTGATGATGGAGGACGATGGCTACTGGTACTAGGATGTCGGGGGGTTGGAGGCAACCCAAGCTGGCCGAAAACTGGCCAGAAAGCACCAAACAACAGCTAGGGGAGGGGTCTAGCATGCTGGAGAGAGAAAGGAGAGAGAAGATGGGTTTTAGGTAGGCTTGTGTTCTTTTGACTAATCAAATCAACTTGGCTGAGTTTTTATCTTCAAAATGACTTTTGGCTAACCATGGTTAAGCTTAATCATGGTAATTAGTTAGGTTAAGAAAGCAAACATGTTAGGCTTCAAATTAGGCCGAACAAAGTTTGATTCGGGAATAAAACGCTTCGTAACGATAACGTTTTTGCGTACTCAAATTTAAATTTTTGTAATGTTACGGAAAATAAAATAAATTACTTAGATTAAACTTGTTAGGGTCTACTATCAATTCTTCCAAAGTTTTCATCAATAATTAAATAAATAAATAAAACTCGAATTGCCAAGTGAGGGCTCAAACAAATTTTTCCCCACCGGGATGATTAAATATGATAAATAAATATGAGAAAATCATTAACATGAGGTAATTAAATAAATAAACATAACTTAGAGTTAAGCTATTATAGCATTCCCCCCTTAAAGAGTTTCATCCTCCAAACTTATGAACTTTGCCAAAACATGCAAGTTTATCTTAAATAGATGTGCACACTTGGCTTGCATCCCATCCTCGGTTTCCCTAATTGGATTCTGAGGAGGTTTGATTTGCCAACGTACTTTGATTAAAGGTATCTACTTGATGCGTAGCTACTTATTCCTGTGATCTACTATCTGAACTGAGTGCCCTTCAAATGCGAGACCCTCAGTGACCGCAATGGGTCTAGTTAAGAGAGCATGGTCAGGATCTGAAATGTACTGCCTGAGTCATAAGGTAAAAAACACGTTCTGCACGTGTTTGATTTATATAGGCAAACCTAGTCAACAAGCTCCGGGATTAAAGGTGTATGCGTATTGCATAATTGCTTAATCCCATGTTTCAGTAGCAGATCCGGATACTTCTCACACACTAGCTTTAATGAACGCAATTACTTGGGTTCAAAATTGATATTCTCTTCAAAAGAAAAGAGCCTTGTTACTAGTAAGGAGGTGCTCACTACTAGTTCATCACCTTATCCACTAATGGAAACTGTTGTATACCCTGATAAGTACTCTGGCACTATTACGAGTTATAGAACACGTTAAGTACGTGGCCGGGTTCAACAGGCAGGTGCAGTCAACATGTTACAAGATCTAACATTTCAATGAATCGTAAGGCCCAATATAACTAGTCCCTATTTGTCCTTGGATAGTTGGTCTTTTACTACCTTTGACTAGAAAAGCCTTTTGAAACACTCTATAACCCATCTGAGGCTTTCGTTGTTTCCTTGTTTTTCAAGCACAACTCTGTTCTTGACCTTGTATCACCTTAACATGTACTTGAACTTTTCCTTTTTAATACTTGCTTAGGTTAGCTCTGACCTTGTACTCAATGTTTCCTCTAGCTTACTCAAATATAATTAGACAGTGCTTGAGACTATGCCCTTATCAAAAAGTTATCATATGATATTCTTGATGCATCACATAATCTCCCCTCATCAGACTAGTCAAGGATCTGCTCCCGGTTGATAATGGGTGATGAAATGACCATGATTAAGGATAAGAGCGTTGGGATTGCTAGGCAAGCGAACCATTGCACACAAAAGAAATGAACATTGAGACTAGAAAAGGCTAATAAAGGAGAAATTATCATGGGTGGTTAGAATAAAGATAACCATGAGTGTATCCAGAATTCTGAACCATAATACCTCAAGAATCATGGTTTATAAATATTGATTACAAATGATCCAATACATAGTTATCCAAGAAGATAGATGGCCCGGTTACCTTCGAGTTTAGCTGATGATTTAAAAAACAAGATAGCCGGCAACGGAGTTCCAACATCGTGACTTTCTTGATACCATTGATAGATAAATCAAGGGAGTGGCCAAACAAAATACAATAAATACAGAAATAGATTGGATATACAAGGTACAATGGATAAATAAATAGCTTGAACAAATAAGGTCTAATGAATAGATAAATGGATTGAATAGGCTACAGTGGGAACACGCCTTTGCTTATATGGAGCCAAGTCAAGTGCGCAATAAGATTAAATAAGGATTACTAAAGTTTCCTTATGATGATATAAAATATAGGTGTGAGAGTTGCAAGTGTAATAAATAGATCAATAGATTGAACGGGTAAAGTGCAATGGATAGATCAATAGATTGGACGAGTAAAGTACCAATGGATAAGTAAATAGACTGAACAAGTGACATTAGAAATGTGCCTTTGCTCATATGAAACCAATTCAAGTCCAATAATAAGATTGAAGAGAAAAGTTGGAGTTTATTTATGAGCATGTAAGATATATATGTGGGAGTTAAAGTTCAAAATAAGGAGAGTAAGGGGATTATGACAATCGCAGTCACCCACACCAATGAGAGTTGAATTACATTATAAATTCAAAACAAGTTATACGAGCTTATCAACAACAACAACAACAACAACACCTCCTAGTGTGGGTCCCACTTTTGCGGGGTTTGGAAAAATTTAGATGTAGGCAGCCTTACCTCTACCGGCATCCCTGCCCGTAGAGAGGCTAAATCTAAGAGACCCACAAAATAAGATTATGAGAAAATATTTTATAGAAGAAGGATTTTGTGAAAACATTTAATGGAAAAAATTAAGGGTACACCACAAGGAATGAACTAGGACATACTAATAAGTCAAATGGACGTAACTATGTAAACAAAATTATAAGATAAGTACAATATAGCAGAGGAAGGAACTATACCTTAACAAGCAGAGGTAGGCAAACCATGTCTCTTCCCAGATGTATGTACTACCTGTATACAAACATGACATACAAAAAAACCACAACCAGACCTTCCCTACTGCTACTGAAAGACCACAACCAAATTAGACAACCAACTCTCCAAGATCTAAGATCCTAATCTTATCCCGTCATAGTCTCCTATCCCGAGCTATGTCCTCAATCAATCTCACAACTTTCAAGTCCTCTATAATCACCTCGTCCAAACTCTTCTTTGGTTGTCCCCTCCCTCTTTTACCTTCGAATATGTTAATCCTCTCACATCTCCTCACTGGAGCGTTCACACTCCTTTTCACATGGCCAACTCATCTGAATCTTATTCCTCTTATCTTATCTTCGGTGGGAGCCACTTTAACTAAGTCTCTGATAACTCCATTCATAATTCTATCCATTCTCTTATAACCACACATCCACCTAATCATCCTTATCTCCGCTACCATCAACCTTTGAACATGTGTCTTTTTTATAGGCCAACACTCCGTTCCATATAGTGTAGCAGGTCTAACTATCATATGATAAACTTTGCCTTTTAATCCCACAGGCATCCTCTTATCACACAACACACTTGAAGCGAACTTCCATTTTTGCCAACCCACCTTTATGTGGTGGTTAATATCTTCATCAATATCCCCATTGTATTGAATGATTGAGCCTATATACTTAAACTTCTCGACCTTTGGTATCGTTATCCCATCAATGGTGACTTCTTCTCGCCCCCTCCCAATCTTCCCTACCACTGAAACAACAATGTAGGTACTTAGTTTTTGATCTACTTACTCTAAAACCTCTAGACTCCGTTGTATGTCTCCATCACTCCAACTTGTCATTAACACCCTCTCTAGTCTCATCAATAAGAACAATGTCATCTGTAAATAACATACACCATGGTAACTCATCTTGAATTCCCTTTGTAAGTTCATCCATAACTAGAGAAAAAAGAAAAGGGCTTAACGCAGAACCCTGGTGAAGGCCTATACCAAAGTAGAAGTCATTGGTAGCTCCTCCTGGCATCCTAACACTCACCCTACCCCCTCTTACGTATCCTTAATAATTCGAATATACACAGGTGACTCCTTTCTTTTTCAAGCATCTCCACAACACTTCACGTGGAACTCTATCATAAGCCTTTTCTAGGTCAATGAACACCATATGAAAATCTACCTTCCTATCCCTGTACAATCTCATGAGCCTTCTGAGGAGTTAAATCACCTCTATGGTCGACCCTCCATTCATAAAACCAAATTGGTTCTCGGATATCGAAATATCCTTTCGTAACCTTCTCTAAATCACCCCCTCCCACAACTTCATAGTGTGACTCAGTAACTTTATACCCCTATAATTATTACAATCTTGAATATCACCTTTGTTCTTGTACAATGGGATGACTGTATTAAATCTCCATTCACTGCGCATCTTAGCATTCCTAAAAATAACATTGAAAAGCTCTGTTAGCCACTCTAATCCCTTTTCACCCAAACACTTCCACACTTCTACTGGTATTTGGCCTAGTCCCTCTACCTTTCCAGAGGTAATCTTCTTTAGGCCCACTTTAATCTCGTCCTTGCTGATGGGTTCACACAATCGAGGATCAAGAGGCCTCTCATTACTCTCTTTTTCCCTGCTTCAAAAATCTTCCGTCACTTCACCATTGAGGAGTGTGGAAAGTACCTTTGCCACCTCTCAAATTGATTTCTGCATCCTTACGCAGCACCTTACCATTTTCATCTTTTATGCACCTCACAACACCCAAATCCCTTGTTCTTCTTTCTTTAGCCCTGGCCAGTTTAAAGATTTCCTTCTCACCTTCCGTGGACTCTAGTTTCTGATAAAACCTATCATAAGCCTTGCTCTTAGTAACAACAATAGCTTTCTTGGCTATCTTTTTTGTTGTTTTATATCTAACTCTACTAATCTCTTTCTCTTCATTTGTTCCACTGTTCATGAAAGCAGCGTATGCTACTTTTTTGTCCTTGACTTTCTCCTTTACCTCCTCGTTCCACCACCAAGCTCCCTTCATTTTGTTACCACCTCTCCTAGCAGGATTTCCTTAGCCGACCTTTGAATGCATTCTGCCATAGCCTCCCATATTGTATCTGCATTTGTTGCCTGCCTTCAAGCTCCTTCCGTAATCCTCTTTGATAATTTCATAGCGCTATCCTTAGTAAAATTCCACCACTTAACTCTAGGGTCCCCAACACTCCTCTTTTTCCACTTTGAACATTTGAAGTCCACGTCCAACACTAGAAACCTATGATGAGTTCCTAAATACTCACTAGGTATCACCTTACAATCCTTACATAACCTCCGATTATCCACCCTAATTAGGTAGTAATCAATTTGAGTCTTTCTGGAACCACTCTTAAAGGTCACCAAGTGATCCTCCTTCTGAAAATAAGAGTTTAACACCACCAATTCGTAGGCAACCACAAAGTCCAGAACAGAAACTCCTCATTGTTTCTCTCCTCATAATAGAAACCTTTGTGAGTCGTCTCATACCCGTCTTTGTCTTCACCAATATGGCCATTAAAGTCTCCTCCTATGAAAAGTTTTCCACTCCGAGGTACATCTTGAATGACCATATCCAAATCATCCCAAAATTGCTTCTTAATATCATCTTGCAAACCTATTTGAGGTGCATAAACACTCACTACATTACAGATTTCTGATCCCACCTCTACCTTAATGGCCATAATTCGATCACTCTTACGCCTCACTTCAACAACAAAGTCAACCAACTCCTTATCAACCAAAATGCCAATTCCATTCCTCGCCTTATTTGACCCCGAATACCATAACTTATACCCATCAACTACTCTAACTTTAGCCCCCACCAACTTAGTCTCTTGAACACAGGTCATGTCAATCCTACGTCTATGCAAAGACTTAACTAATTCTAATGACTTACCAGTAAGGGACCAATATTCTAAGACGGTAAGTGCACCTTCCGAAACCCTATACCCCTCCTAACCCCATTTTTTCGAGGAGGACTGGTTGAGGCTACTAGCTCACTGGCCACTAGCTTAAGCTACCAACACCAACCTCAGCAACCCCCCATAGTAATACTAATAATAATAATACTACTAAAAATAAAAATAAAAGTTTGCAAATGAGGGAGTAAACGAATAAAAACTTCCTCAAATAATCACTGGGTGGGCTCAACTAATAGGGCATGAACAAGGAGCTGAAACTAAAAGCCAAAGAGACATTTGCTAGAAAGCACAACCAAATAAGTTAACAAGACTAGAAATCTACTTGGCAAGAATACCCAACTAGTCAATAGTAAAGCTAATGATTGAAAATAATATAATAGTACCAATACTACCAACAACAACGATAAATACAATAGACACAATAAAGGTTAAAAGTAATACCAGTAGTAACAATCAAAGTAATAGAAAAAAAAATAGGAATAAAATAAACAACAATTACGACGGTAACTGATTCTAGTGCCAATAATAAGAGACAAACAATAACGGAAAGATAAACAATATGTAATTATTCTTTTATTTTTTTCTTTTATTAATACTAACAACACACAATACTAACAGAACCTACTACTAATAATAAAATAAGTTTGCACTTAAGAGCAAAGAGGGAATAAAATAAAATAAAAACTCCAAAATAATCACTGGGTGGCCAACTAATAGGAAAAGAACAAAGTACACACACAAATATTAAACCCTAACTCCAAATAAAAATAACCAAACTCAAGGATCTATTGAAACAAACACTAACACAACCCGTATACAAAATCTACAATCTCTCCACAGTCGAACTCTGAGCAATTAAGCTATTAACACTTCCAATCAAACGCGAAACAAATATAATGAAACTAATTCCAGCTAACACGAAAACAAATATAACCAATGAACAACCCTAGAAATTAATACATAAATGAATACACCGATGGATAAAGCCACCTTGCCCACTAAAGCCTTACTGAAATAATAGTCAACCGCTAAAAGAATGACAAGCAACTACCTAAATGAATAGTAAACAAATGACAAGGAAGTGGATGAATCCTTATAAAAGAAAGAAAATCAACAAATAAATGAGGGAAGGAGCAAAATTGAAAGAATGAATAACTAATGGATGAAAGCACTACTGAATGCAAGTAACTAAATGAATGGATAATTCTATTTTTAACAAGACTCTCGAACACCAAATCAGCCTCACCCCAACGCCACCACACCCTGACTTCGGCTCACCTCGGCCACCAAGCAAATGCCTCCACAAAAAAAGCAGCCCAGTGCCCCAAACACACCAACCCCCAACAATAATCCCTTCCACCCCACTCTGGGCAGCAACCAGAGCACCCGAGCAGAGCTGAGAGCCCCAAAAATTGCCCAGAAAACAACCCCGACAATCCAGTACATCCCGCGTAAATTAAGCCTACAACAACAATTAATATCTATTAAATTATAGCATACAACACCTTGACCTTTATGAAGCACACGACCCTGGTGAAGCCTAGGACAGAAGCAGCAACTAACAAACACCGAGACACACACCCGAACATAACGTTAGTAGGCCACCGAGGGGTTTTCAAACGGAAGTGGCCAACGAATAGCCCACCAAACAACACCTCTTAGCCACAAGCTGGTGAAATTAAACTCAAGAATCAAAATCGCGACCCAAAAGGAGGGGTCGAATTGAACTCAGGAATAGCACTGCGGGTCTCTTCTGGTGGTACATTAGGGCCCGAGCAACCGTCGGCAAGATGCCGACCGGATGTGGCTGCCATAGATTGGCTAGCATACCAGCTAAACCTATGTACTTGTGACAAGCTGACCGTTCTAAGCTTGGCAGAGAGCTTGCAATAAAGAAGATGCAAGGTAGATGTGTAAATCGACTCTCACCGGAATGAACTAGAACTCATGATCATGAAATAAAGATGGTGAAGGTCGAGAGCACTAGAATGTTGACAACCATATAAGGTCGAACAAAAATGTATTGCACATTTAATAATGGGTTTGGAAAGACATGGAAGATCCTGCTAATAGGAAATATCGGGTTGCAATGCAAGGGAGATTAAACAATATTGGATAGTATCAAGTTTCGAAGATGAGACAAGCAAACAGTTATAAGAATTACTATAAAAGGGCATTCTTGCAAAAGATAAACTGTGGTTGCATGGTTTAGGTGTGATATCCGATCCTCAAATCATTCCTAAAAAAGACTTCTGTTGTTTGCAGTTAATACCATAAATCATTTATTCAAGGTATATGGAACTTGTTTTTGATAGTGATCTTATTCAACTCCCTATACAATATACACAATCGTAAGGTTCTGCTTTCATTCTTCACACATATAAAACTAGGGTTTTCCACGGTGACACTCTTAGTTAAATAACTCCATTCTGTAACAACTCATCTTATTAAATCTTTAGTTCTTTAAACTCTGCTAGGGGTCATATGATAGGGGCTCTAAAAATCGATTGAGCACCTTGAACTAGGTTGATCTAAAAATCATTGTTTCTTGGGGGAAAAAAGTCCTAAAAGTCCTCAAATGAAACATCTCTAAATTCACAAACTGTAATTATGGATATGTATATACCAAGTGTGGTTGCATATAACTAATATTCAATGCACTACTAACACGATAACTCACTTGCTTGCACAGTGTAATTATGGCGAAAATAGGGTTTTTCTTCCCTCGGTCCATAGAAACACACGTCTAGTCTTTCCTCATTCCTCAAGCTAACCTTAAGATCTGTACAAGTCATCTTCTATAAGCACACAATCAGTTCATCCCCATAATGACAACAAGGTCTACCAATCAAACTAGATTGAATGCCTAATGAATATGGTTCCGACAATACTAATAGTGGCATATTTATAAAAGATAACACATTCAACTGCCTACTAGTGTCAGCAAATTTAAATGACAGGGAGACAATCTGAAGTGTAAAGAGATGTAAACCCACCATGAACTCTTGTAAAGATATTTCTTTATTGGTTATAAAGGACTGGCATGTAAGCTAAATGAATAAACGGACATGTGGTTTATTCATGATGGTCATGATAGTAAAGTAAATGAACGATGTTATGAAGTTGAAAGGGAGAATTAAGTAATAAAGGTGAAGAAATCAAACAAATTACCAAAGAGGCATTTGAAAGTCATATGCTACCCGTAGGTAAGTAAAATGACGAATATGAGGGTCAACACCACCAGAAGGGAAATTTTATTCGTCTGGTGTTTGAAAGGCCAATACGTCAAGATGAAGGAGTCAATCTTATGACTAAACATGATGACATCAGCATCTATCGATAACACATTCTGCAGTAAATGGAAGTCTTGGGTAGGCATATAAACTTCGAAACTACTGGCATATGAAAATAGCACAAATCGTTGTTTATCATTAATAAGATAGGCTGTACTAGTAAAGAAAGGATTACCAAAATATCTTAAGTAACGACATGCGGTCACGGCCATAGAGTAGTATGCCAACAATATGTTACAGTGCTATAGGAACACGAATAATATGGATTCATTTAATTGTTGAAAGGACGCTCAATGATTGGGTCTGAAACAACCAAAGGCTTTGCAAGCAATAAATAAGTAGTGCCCAAATAGAAGCAAGAAGTTAAAGTAGGTGACAATAAAAATTTGAACAGATTGATGACTGAACTATAAGTAGAATGAGTCAAATATGCTTAGGAAGAACTGTAAATCACACAGTAGTGCACACCAAGGATCATTATAGGCTCGACTATGGAATTAAATGATTACAATTGTCACGGTTTGAATCACCTATAAGAAAGGTTGCTAAGATGTGTTCAAAAGACTCCCCACAGACCACATATAAGATTTTTTTTTTCATAAACACTTCATTACAAACCAAGAGAGTTTTACTGGCAAAGACACGATGCCTCTAAACAATTCAAGGTAACTAGGGTAGAAATAAGTCAATGACAACAAGTAACGGGAGCATTGCTGATGTAAGGTCTTAGTGTCAAGACCAGATAATTCCTATACACGGTAGCTTAATCTTACTCGGACCACCCATATAATCCCAAGTAGCACACCATAAGCAACTAACTCTTATCACCAGACATAAGCACTCATTGTAATGTTCATGTCATACTGGTTCACTCAAAGGTATTGCCCCCTAAGGTATTTCCTCATCCAAAGGTTTACATCGAACTTGACACTGTATTTATCTCTCAAGAAGATGCAAATGGCATCCCTACATCGGGTTTTAACCATCACTGTACCCAAGATTAGGTACATTAATACACCTCACTAAAACTCTCAAATCCTGAGGGAAAACGGACAGAGTTTCGCCTAAAAACTGACTAAATCTTGGCTTAAACCTTACAATAGATACATGAATTAAAAAGAAACACTTTAATAGCTCAACGGCTACATGCTGGAGTTCATAACTCAATGGGGTCACACACTCTACGTGCACGATTGTAAACATTTAAACAAATGAGAGAAATGAAACATTCAATACAACTCCTAGATAAATGAAAACATCCCTCATTAGTAGGTCAACCAAATGGTTCCACACTCCACTTTGCTAATGCTCGAATCTCAGGATATTACCATAAGATTGAATCACCCAAATGAAAATGGTTCCTCTTTATATGCCCATACATATGAACTTATAGTCAATAGCTCATTTAAATGGTCCAACATGACTCATACACACCTTATTAGCTAACTCATAAACACTTGATAGCTCACAATGGCCCTTAAAACCTTAGCACTAATACCAAATCTGTAACACCCCCTAATTAAGCATGTTACACTGTTTGCAATCGTTATTCTGATTCCCTCAATTAAAACTGATAAATCTAATGATTAGGGCATTACCTTCGTCCCAAAAGGACAAGGCTTGCTGCAGGTGTACTAGAGATAACATAGTTAGGCATTACTTCAGCCGTATGCACTCACTCATTAACCAACATAAGGTTTATACACTATAGTAAAGCAATCAACCGCAAAACTTACACTTCCATACACTGAAGATTACAAAATACGGCTTCAAAGTATGCATGGTCTATATCACTATTGGTTCATCCAAGTTTCCCTTGCTTGCTTATTCTCTTCGATTGACTCGCTAGCATGCTTTTTGGCTGACTTGCCAGCATGAGGGCGATTCAATAAGCGTTTGCCTAAAACAAAACATGAAAACATTTCGAAGTGTGAGCCGACGCTCAGTACATGCATTCTTGTATTGTTAAATTGATCACTGCATAAATTGGTTGGGCGCCCGTTCTGCAGTTAATTTTAAGTTAAAACAGTGAATAAGATGAACGTAAAACTGCATTGCTAGTTATTATCTGATAGTGAACCCCTTGGAAATGTTACGATCTATGGATTGGTGTACACCTGTCAAGCTGATCGGGACCTAGACTGAAGCCACGCGGGTAACTGAAGGGCTATGCCCTATAACTGTCAACTTATGGGGTCACTAATTATGTGATAAATTACTGTTTAAACTGATTCATTAATGTACATACCAAAACATTTTAATTTTGATAAATACATATTGATTTCTAAAGATACAAACAATGAATGTACCTGACGTCTTTAAAATGTAATCTCACTTGATAATACTTATGCACAATAGGAATGATAGATTAGGCCCCGTTTTCTATTTAAGAAATATAATTATAGGTATATGTAATTAGTAAACAACGTTGACTTTAATAATTTGTAATTGTAATAGAAATTCATTAAAAGGCATCCATAACTCAAATAACTCAATAGAAGATAAGTTCCACCAAGATGATTTGAAAACTAAATGAATTAGGGTAATTTAACTCAAAGTGAAAATAACGTTGGTGAAAAACTGATCATGGTATAATAATTGAGATCATAAAAGAAAGGCTTTGATGGGTATAATTGATCACGCGTTTTTGATATTTCTAAGATGGATAACAAATATTTGAATGCAATTGGACTGGTGGTAGGTTCAAAATAACTTCAAATACACCGGTTTGGACCAATAAACATTAATCTTGAGTTATCAATCTCCCCACTTCTTCAATTTCGTAGCACATACCATACAGCTTAGTTTTTCAAACTAAATAAGCTTCTAAGTGCAATCAAAATTGCTACCAATTCAAGGTCCACCTTAGAAAATTTATAAATTTCACCCCCGACCTCTAATTGAGCTATAAAACCCTAATATGAAAAGATCAAGAAGTCCTGCAACACTTTCATTTAGAACACCAAACACGATTCCCACTTCCCAAAATGGGACTAGAACACAAGTATGTCAGTTTTGGTATAACCTGCGCATCTCTGCTTAAACGGCCATAACTTTTTACGCAGACCTCGAATTAAGGCGATTCAAAAGGAATATGAAAGCTAACACACAGAACTATATACCCACCAAAAAAAATAATTTTTCAATGGGCCAATAATTGCCAGTTTTATCGCAAAGCTTCCCTGTTTTCTGAAACTTTCCAGCCTTCAATGTCAAGGCTTTCTCCTTTCTTTTCACAAATTCCCCATCAAAAATCACACTTTAAAGTCATGTAACAACGTTTTGGTCCTTCCCATCACCATACAAAACCATCACACTCAATTTCACTTCAAAATCATGTACATCAAAAGTCATTTTTCAATCAAATATGCACTAATAACATGCTTGCTATCAAAGGAAGGTTAAAC
The DNA here is from genome assembly GCA_017589665.1 of Selenicereus undatus. NCBI lineage: Eukaryota > Viridiplantae > Streptophyta > Magnoliopsida > Caryophyllales > Cactaceae > Selenicereus > Selenicereus undatus. The sequence continues at coordinate 39,595,179 of JACYFF010019584.1, forward strand.
CCTTGCATAATCAACAAAACCCAAACTTTTGGCCAACTTCCACTTCATGCAAGATCACCAAGAACATCCTCATAATATTGTTAGAGATTAAAACCACTAAATTAAATACAAGAATCCAAGAAAAACAAACTTCCCACTTAAAGCTTGCATGATAATGAATAACCCTAACCCTAACATGCTGCCAACTCAACTCTACCATGATCAACATCAAAATAACACTTATTTCTTATCAAAACATCTTGATCAACAATCAAAAGCATCAAAACAAGATTCAAAACTAAGATAAAAATCAAAACCAACAAGATCAAGATTAAGGTTACTCACTTTAAGCTTGATAAAAGTAGAGAGGGGTGATGTTTAGTGGTTTTGATGATGGAGGATGGTGGCTAGTGGTACTAGGATATCGGGGAGGGTTGGAGGCAACTGGGGTTGGCAGAAAAATGGTCCGAAAAAACCAAAAGCAGCTAAGGGATGGGGTTGGCATGCTAGAGAGAGAAAGGAGAGAGAGGATGGGTTTTGGGTTGGTTGTTGTGCTTTTTTGACTAATCAAATCAACTTGGCTGAGTTTTTATCTTCAAAATGACTTTTTGCCTAACCATGGTTAAGCTTCATCTTGGTAATTAGTTAGGTTAAGAAAGCAAATATGTTGGGCTTCAAATTGGGCTGAAGAAAGTTGGATTCGGGAATAAAACGCTTCATAACAATAACGTTTTTGGGTACTCAAATTTAAGTTTTTATAATGTTATGGAAAATAAAATAAATTACTTAGATTAAACTTGTTAGTGCCTACTATCAATTCTTCCAAAGTTTTCATTAATAATTGAATGAATAAATAAAATCCAAATTGTCGAGTGAGGGTCCAAATAAATTTTCCCCACCAGGATGATTAAATGCGATGAATAAATTTGAGAAAATCATTAACATGAGGTAATTAAATAAATAAACATAACTTAGGGTTGGGCTATTGTAGCCTTCCCCTCTTAAAGAGTTTCGTCCTCAAAACTTATGAACTTTGCCAAAACATGCAAGTTTATCTTAAATAGATGTGCGTCCTTGGCTCACATCTCATCCTCGGTTTCCCTAACTGGATTCTGAGGAGGTATGATTTGCCAATGTACTTTGATTAAAGGTATATGCTTGATGCATAACTGCTTATTCCTGTGATCTACTATCTGAACTGGGTGCTCTTCAAACGTTAGACCCTCAATGACCTCAACGGGTGTAGTGAAGAGAACATAGTCAGTATGTGAAATGTATTGCCTAAGTTATAAGGTAAGAAACATGTTATGCACGTGTTTGAGTTATATATGCAGACCTAGTCGACAAGCTCTAGGATTAAAGGTGTCTAAGTATTGTATAACTGGTTAATCCTATGTTTCAGCAGCATATCTGGATACTTCTCACACACTAGCTTCAATGAACGCAATTACTTGGGTTCAAAATCGATATTCTCTTCGAAAGAAAAGAACCTTGTTACTAGTGAGGAGGTGCTTACTACTAGTTCATCACCTTATCCACTAATGGAAACTGTTGTATACCCTGATAAGTACTCTGGCACTATTATGAGTTATAGAACGCGTTAAGTACGTGCCCGAGTTCAACAGATAGGTGCAGTCAACAAGTTACAAGATCTAACCTTTCAATGAATCATAAGGTCCAATGTAACTGGTCCCTAATTTTAACGCCCCCAAAATGCTAATGACATGATTTATGGAAAACTAGAGCGGAAAACTTAATAATAGAAGGCGCTACCGCCGTCCTAATAAGGACAAGGCTCACTGAAACCATTTAATCTTGTAACTCATGTTCACAATAACAAAATCTAGTAAACTGAAACACTTCAAGACCAAAGTTCATAATAGTTCAACTTCAATACCATTGACTTAATCATACCAGGTGCTAACTCGCACTCCACATTACACAAGTATATTGAATATAGACCTAACTTGACCCTAAGGTTGATCCCAAGATTCACGTTATGCTGAATCCACTGTGAGCATATGGTGACTTCTAAAAGGGCTTGCTAAACGGAGAAACATGTGATGCTTCATCACCTAAAATGGAAAACATGAAAACAATTCAAAAATGTGAGCCAAAACTCAGTAAATGCATTCCTGTATTGTAAAATGAGCATAGAAACGCTATTGATGGGTACCCATCTTTGCAATTCATTTAGTTGGCAATAACAATCAAAATGAAAGTAATATGAAACTGAATTGCTCACTATTATCTGGATGTAAACCCCTTCCAATGATATGATCTATACATAGGTGTATACCTGCCAATCCGATCAAGCGTTGGCCTGAAGCCGCGCGGATAAATGATGGGCTGATGCCCTATAGATGACAACTGATGGACTCAGAAGTTAAATGGCAAATCACTGTATCAACTGATTCATTGATAAACTCATTAAGAGTTGTAACTTGATAAACATGTTCTGCTTTATGAAGATACACGCAATGGAGGTACCTTGATTCTTTAAAAATGTCATCTGACTTGATAAAAGTCAGTTGTTTCATGAATGTCATCTGACTTGAAAAATATGTTCTGACTTGATAACACTTATGTACAATGGGGAACGATAACTAGGCCTCGACTCTGTTTCATAAATGTCATTGCAAGTATATGTAGTCATTAAATGATCTATACTCACATAATTGAATAAGTAAAAGTATGTGTAACCGAAATTGAGTAATTAAATGGTACACATAACTTGGGTATTTCAATATAACTTCAAAACTGAATTGGTAAAAGTAATTAAACTTGGTATAAAGTAAATGAAAGTAAAATAAACCACAGTGAGATAAATGAGATTACAAATGAAGAGGCCTTGATATTGACAAATGAATGAGTGGTTGTGGCCTCTTCTGAGATAGATTGCTGATACGGGTTTAAGGCTTGTTGATGTATAGCTTGGTTCAAAATAATAGCGACTACACTAAATTGGGTTGAAAAATACATTAGATACACTCTTAATTGAGTAAGTAATAAAGGTTTGAGGCCAAGAGAGATATATCTTGGTTCAAAATAGCACAAACTGCAATAACTTGGTCTGATAAATATGGTTTCTGAGTCACAACTCTCTCCACTTCTCATATTTCATTAATAAATCTATTAGATATAGAATTCCACCCCAAATGATTCATTAAACTCAAAAGAAGCTATTATGCTCACTAAGCTTGGTATTTTCTTTGTAATATCCATAAATAATTCAAAGCTCATAAATAAGCTCCCAAATTGTGTACTTGTCTTTTTTTTTTCTCATTGATCAAGCTAAAAGCTCCATGAAAGTCCATGAATATTCATTTCCCCCTTAAATGACCCTACTTGGCCCAAATACACAAAATGAATGCATTATCAATCTCACTCAATCTTTATTATTGCTCTTTACATAATTACTCAAAATGCTTCCAAAAATCACCAAACTTAAAATACTCAACCAAAATTCATGAAATATTATAGGAAATTTGAAAATAATATGGTAAATATATAGTAAAATTTTCTAAACTTTCCTCTAAGTATATGTTGCACAAAAATTACAATAACAGCCTAATTTCCACCAAAGCAGGTCAGTTCACTTCAAAAATTCATAACTTTCACCCTAGACCTCAAGTGGACACCTAAAACCCCAATATGAAAAGATTAATAAGTCCCAAAAAACGTCTATGTGCAACGCAAAACATGATTCTCACAATAGGGTTCCCAAAATGGGGCTAAAAGACAATTGTATCAATTTTTTGTCTAATCTGCATAGTTTTGGTAAAACAACTATAACCTTTTCCACAGACCTCAGATTAAGGCGATTCAAGAGTCCTTTGAAAGCTAAGACACTGAACTATCTATCCATAAAAAATCGTAATTTTTGGTTGGGCCGTGCATTACCATTTTATTGCCAAAATCTGACCTATTTTCTTGAAATTTTTAGCCCTCACTGGTTTAGTTTTCTCTTACTTTTTCACATAAATCCTTACTTGAAATCATTCTGAATCACCAAAAACATCATCATAATCATCAATAAAACTAAATATTATAAAATCAAATACGAAATAATCATCATAATCAATCCATAAACATGATTTTAACTTAGGCTTGTATGAACATGATCATCCCTAAACCCTAGCATGATTCAAGCTCAACTTCACCATGATCAATACCAAAATAACTCTTATTTCTTATCAAAACATCATGGTCAATGATCACAAACATCAAAACAAGAATCAAAACTCAAATAAAAATCAAAACCAACAAGATCAAATTTCAAGATTACTCACCTTGATTGCAAATAAGTTGAGATGGAGATAACGTTTAGGGGTTTTGATGATGGAGGATGATAGCTTGAGGTACTAGGATGTTGGGGTGGGTCGAAAACACCAGGGCTGGCCGGAAAGATGGCCGGAAAACACGCAAAAAGGGCTGTCCAGCTGCTGAAGTGAGGGAGGTGAGAGAGGAGAGAGAAAGTGAGTTTTGGATAGAATTGTATTATGGTGACTAATCTAACTCTCTTTGGCTGAGTTTTTAACTAATAAAGCCACCTTTTTAAGCTAACCATGGTTAAGTTTAACCATGGTAATTAGTTAGATTAATATGCAAATTTGTTGGGCTTCAAAATGGCCGAAATAAATTGGGTTCGGGAATAAAACGCTTCGTAACGATAACAATTTTGCGTAACTCAAAATTAAATTTTTGCAAGGTTATAATAATAATAATAATAATAATAATAATAATAATAATAATAATAATAATAATAATAATA
>JACYFF010019584.1:39603079-39619282 GCA_017589665.1 Selenicereus undatus
ATGAAAGTTTTTGGGGACTTCTTAATATTTTCATATTGAGGTTTTATGTATCCATTTGAGGTCTAGAATGAAATTTATGAATTTTTGAAGTGAACTGACCTGCTTGGATGTAAATCAGGTTGTTGTTATAATTTCTATGCTGTGTATACTTGGAGGCAAATTCTGAAACTTTTATGGTAGACTGTTCATATTATTTCTGAATTTTCTGCAAGATCTCATGAAATTTGGCTGAGTATTTTGAGTTTGGTGATTTTTGGGAGTATTTTGAGTAACTGTATAAAGAGCAATAAAAAAGATCAAGTGAGATTGATCATGCACTCATTTTGTGTATTTTGGGCCAAGTCATTTATAGGGGGAAATAAATATTCATGGACTATTTTACTTTCATCAATTCAGTTTTGAAGTTATATTGAAATACACGAGTTATGTATACCATTTAATTACTCAATTTCTGTTACGCATACTTTTACTTACTCAATTGTGCGAGTAAGGATCATTTACTAACTACACATACTTTCAATGACATTTATGAAACAGAGTTGAGGCCTAGTTATCGTTCCCCATTATGCATAAGTGTTATCAAATTAGAACACATGTCTCAAGTCAGATGACATTCATGAAACAGCTGACCTGTATCAAGTTAGATAACATTTTGTTTTAAAGACTCAAGGTACGTCCATTGCCTATATCTTCAGAAAACAGATCATGTTTATCAAGTTACAACTCTTAATGAGTTTATCAATGAATCATTTTATACAGTGATTTGCCATTTAACTTGTGACCCCGTCAGTTATCATCTATAGGGTGTCAGCCCATCATTTACCTGCGCGACTTCAGGCCAACTCTTGATCGGATTGGTAGGTGTACACCTATGTATAGATCATATCAGTGCAAGGGGTTCACATCCAGATAATAATGAGTAATTCAATTTCATAATACTTTCATTTTCATTTTTATTGCCAACTAAATGAATTGCAAAGTCAGGTACCCATCACCAGTGTTTCTATGGTCATTTTACAAATACAGGGATGTATGTACTGAGTTTTTGCTCATGTTTTTGAATTGTTTTCATGTTTTCCATTTTAGGTGATGAAGTGTCACATATTCCTCCTTTTAGCAAGCCTTTTTTAAGGTCATCAGATGCTCACAGTGGATTCAGCATAGCTTGAATATTGGAACCGACCTTAGGGTCAAGTACTTGTGTGGTATGGTTAAACTATTATGAACTTTGAGCTTGAAGTGTTTCAGTTTATTAGATTTTGTGATTGTAAGCACGAGTTGCGAGATTAAATGGTTTCAGTGAGCCTTGTCCTTATCAGGACGGCGGTAGCGCCTTCGGTTACTGAGTCTTTCGCTGCAATTATCAGTAATCATGTCATTAGTATTTTGGGGGCGTTACAGTTAACATTTCTGTTGGCATTGCTTATTCCAACAATTATATTCTATTTACATTAGCATTCCTAACACAAATGAGTCCGTTGGCATTTCTGTTGGCATTACTTATTCCAACAATTTTAGTTCGTTGGCATTCTTGTTCTAAACAGAAATAATCCTCTTGCATAGAATTCTGTTGGTATCACCTTTGCCAACATATCATAACTGTTGGTGTTGCAATTTCCAACTTTCAGAAATTCTATTGGCATTTGTTTTATCCCCATAAAATTACTATTATTGTTGGTGTTGCTTAGAACTTCATTATTGAAAATTAATTATTTTGCAATCAGCATCACACTAAATTGATATATATGTTACTATTGGTAGCAGTTTATCCAGTACATAATTAAGCATATAACTACAAAAATACAAACATTCATGTCGTTAGACAAATAAATAATATTCAATCATATATATAACTGCTGATGATAATGCATGTGTTTGGATTCAACATCATGTCTATCTAAAATAAATTATTATACCAAAATTGGAAGAAACTTTGTATGATTAAAACAGAAAAGAAAATGGTAAATAATATTGTATGAGTCCACTGCTTGTAAATTGTATCGAACAAATGCTCTGCATCATTTAAAAGCTTCTTGATCATGCATCTTCATCATCCGACACAAATTCATCTTCACCTGAAGGTGAACCCTGCTTGTACAATGGAAAATCCTTCTCAAACTCTTGCCAAAAAGAACGATCAGCTTCTTCGTCTTCAATACGTCCATATTCTCCTCTTCTAAGTTGAGACTGATCTCATGACAACATTTCATTATATAAATACTCATCGAATTAAGTGTTTTCCCTAAAGAATAAATGTCCCAATACCAAAGTACTGCGATAATGTGGGGAAAAGAATTTTCAGGCATTACCTTAAGTAAAAGTAAGTCCCCCATCACTCTTCCGACCCAATCAACTGCCGTCTCTGCCTTATGTTGAGCCCTTTCAACCTTTTCTTCTGTCTCATGCAATTTCACAGTCATATTCTTCAAGTCCTTCTCTACCTTGATTCTTTTTTCCCTTTTAATGGCTAACGCGCATCTTTTTCCACGAGAACGCGACACCTTGACGCCTAACCCATAAGTTTTTGCATATCCATTTTTATCTTCACCAACAATTTCCTCATATATCTTATCTCGTACAGCTTTATCTGATCTAGAACTCTCTGGTAATCCATCCAATTTTGTTCGAATTTCATCCTGTATAAAATTATACAAGATCACCCAATGTAATTATACAAAATCCTAGTGTATATGTACAAAATTATGAAAAACTCAAAGAAAAAGGAGAGCAGGTGATATAGGTAACATACAAGTACTGCAGCAGATGCATCGTCAAGCTTAGTTTTTGGCCGTTTTGCTTTATGGGTAGCCTCAAATAACTCCAGCTTATCCGATTCCTTACCATGTTTTGTCTATAAGTGAAAAAAGGACAGATATTAAAGTATATATGTACAGCATATTAAAGACGTATTTAATGGAATTAGAAACTTATTTGAAATATTGAGATACATGAAATGAATAATTAAAGGAGTTACCATTTCTCTACATAGCCTTGCGAAGCTCTTACTTCCACCATAATGAGACATTTCATAATGAGCTCGATTTTCCAAATTTCTCTCAGTTCGAGCCTAAATTAAATTCACAATGATGGTATTGTGTTCAAATGTATATATGGTTATTCATGAAAATAAGCAAATACCACTTACTTGCCCCAGAGTAGATGCCCAAAATTGAACTGCATTTCTCCATTGGTCCTCAGGAATAATTGTTGGTCTAGACTTTAGAGCTTCATCAATAGACTTTCCATTGAATTTCTCCCTTTTCAATTTACACTTGTTCCACCTCCAACTAGCAGCTAATGTCTTCTTGAACCATTGTCTCGGCTCTTTTCCTTCGGGGAATTTGAACGACCCCTACTCCAAATATGTCCATTTTAAAAAATAAAATGAATTGTGTAAGTGCAGAAAAGTATTTATGAATTGGAGATAAATAAACATACTACAACTAAATTTAGTATTCTATACCTGTACAATGTTCCAGGTATGTTCTACTCTATCTTCTCCAATTTTCCGAAACTCAATGCGAACAATTGGCATAATCCTTGGATCGCTTGCAAGGACACCGATAAAGGAAGACAATTTCCTTGCTTCGCTATTGTCTGGTTGGCCGAAGTTATTCACTTATATATATATTGGTTCCTTTGCTGCCTTTAATTTGTTACACCCACGCTTCTTTGTGGTGTTCATGATAAAATCCTATGCTATTTCTTATTTACACCAGAAGACAAATAAAGGAAAATTAACAATGATAACAAACAACCAAAGAAACAATGTGGATATCCCACGAAGCTCACATGTCATCCAAGAAACTGACAATCTGAGAGTAGATCTTTTGATGCCACACACACCAGTTGAAGCACCAAACAGTCTCTTATTTTTCAATTCACCAATATAAATAAGTAAACAATACAAAAGCTCCTCTAATCGAATTCAAGTGGAATCAGGATCATATACATTACAACATCTTATCAAAAAACGTTATAGTCATGATCATAAGCTCTTTTTGGCATTACACACAGCAAGCATCTAAATTCCACCAATAGTACCTGTTTAGATCTAGAATATGTCACACCACAAGAGCAAACAACGAAAATATACCAAAAGTCCTACACCACAATTCCACTTCGAATTTGATATATCTATTTTTAGCACTCCTCCCCATGTTCTACAAGTATGACACACCTTCACAGAGATGCCCATAAAAAAACATAAGCATGAAACATATTGTGATTCCTCAAAGATAGATAAAAAGCAGCAAGAAATTCAAGTACATAGAAATTCTTACCGGTTGTCCTACTATCATTTCCCTGAGCATCCAACATATCATGATTCTCCTCTTCTACAGGTATGTTAGTCTCCCTTTCATCTCCTTGTTGACGTTGGGTCTCACGAGGAACTTGCTTTTGTGATGAACGCAGAGTTCTCAATCTTAAGGCACTTGTACCATTAAAAGCGTCTGGTTGATTTATGGCAGATAATATAGAATTATCACTATCCTTTCCCCTTTTGATGGGATAATCATGCCTTGCATTAGCTCTATCTAGCTTGGCTGGAAAGAAAAAATCAGAAAACAAATGACGAATTCGCTTGTCATTAAGAGTACTAAAACTGAACATAAATAGCCAGCATTGATGAACCATCCTATTTGGCATTAAATAATTCAACATAGCATCAAAAACTAATAAATTGAACATAGCATTGATAAAGCATCAGATTTCACCCCTCCAACATCCAACATAAGCAATATTTATGAAAACACAAACTTAAGACACTAATTCCTCAAAATTGTTGATCCCGGATCAAAAATAAAGCACACGCATGTGGAAAAAATAAAACAAAGCAAGATAAAAAGCAGCAAGAAATTCAAGTACACAAAAATTCTTACCGATTGTCCTACCATCATTTCCCTGGGCATCCAACATATCATAATTCTCCTCTTCTGCAGGTATGTTAGTCTCTCTCTCCTCCCCTTGTTGAAGTTAGGTCTCACGAGGAACTTGCTTTTGTGATGAACAGAGAGTTCTCAATCTTAAGGCACTCGCACCATTAAAAGCGTCTGGTTGATTTATCGTAGATAATATAGAATTATCACTATCCTTTCTCCTTTTGAAGGGATAATAATGCCTTGCATTAGCTCTATCTAGCTTGGCTGGAAAGAAAAAATCAGAAAACAAATGACGAATTCGCTTCTCATTAAGAGTACTAAAACTGAACATAAACAGCCAGCATTGATGAACCATCCTGTCTGGCATTAAATAATTCAACACAGCATTGAAATATCACTTAAATCCCTTTGAGGCTGATCGATTCATTTTCCGGGTCAAATGTATTGTTTAGGATAGCGATTCTTCCACGTTTGTTTTGAGATCATTTAAACGTAGCCTTAGGTCGCATAAGTAAGCCTACACTAACACCATTGGGCTAATCCAAATCAAACATGCATTCATGGTGACTCAAGCAAGACATAACAAACATTAGGTTCAATGTTCGCAAGATATTTGACTTGAGACTTTTAAACATATAGGATGCCTCCAGTAATTAAAAAAACTACAGTTCGGCTAGCATCACACACACACATCCACACTTACAAATTAGGTTGGCAGGGATATGGCTGCACTAGGGTGAGCCACTGGCTAGTTCGTAGCCCTAGTCTAGGACTGGTCGGCTATTGAACTGGCCAGCAGTAGACCCTACTACTCCTGCCTACATCCAGCAGCACACTCATACACACATAGCCATATACCAAGCATAGGGAAATAAGGTTAAACCAATCCATGGCTACTGGGCTGCTGAACCGGCCGGCCAGACGGCCTACCCTCCTTCAATCCTGGCTATTTTTTTTTATAAAAAACATAGCTACTTGTAAGATAAATGCATGAACTTTGAAAACTTGAATTGCCACATAACGTGTGGCCATTCGCCATTGCTATAATACTATGTGAAAATTTATGTGTGGTGATTGGGATATAAAGCAAACTAAAGGAAGTTATGTGTTGGTACATGGGAATGACAATTTGAGTAATTAAATTATAAGATTGGAAATCGAATGTCGCAAATATGTAGTGCACTTAAAAAAATGCATCAAATTTGTTAAGTTCTATAGAATTACTATTAAGTCCCTCCAAGCCCTCAAAGCCCACAAAGACATTTTGTCAAAGCCCATAAAGGATTTTGAATAAAAGTATATTTAAAACTTAATAAAATAAGTTGCCATTTTTTATGCCAATTGTGGGGCAAAAGAAGTCAAAGCCCATCTTGACTTTTAAGCTGATTGGGGGGCATTTTCCTACCAAGTAGATACCTACCCACTCATTGTAAGGGTGGAAAAAACAGGACTTCTAAGTCAGGACTTTCTCTCCCAAAGTGAAGGAAGAATTTTAAAGAACATTTGGTGGTCGAGAACAAACACAAATGGAAGTGCACTCAACCCTAAAGATCAAGCATCCAACTTGGAGATAGAATAAGAGAATTACTTTTGTTCATTTGTAATAAATCGTTAATGATTTGTAACTAATTCATTTGATTATTAACACACACACACACACACACACACACACACACACACACACACACACACATATATATATATATATATATATATATATATATATATATATATATGGATTTGAATATATATATATGTCTGGCATTAAAAATAAAGCACACACATGTGAAAAAAATACAACAAAGTAAGATAAAAAGCAGGAAGAAATTCAAGTACACAGACATTCTTACCGGTTGTCCTACCATTTCCATGAGCATACAACATCTCGTCATTCTCCTCTTCTAGAGGTATGTTCTCCGTTTCCTCTCTTTGTTGAAGTTGGGTCTCCCGAGGAACTTGTTCTGCAGCGTATGATGCAAAAGTAGCTTGTGTCCTTCTCTATAATGGATAGTCATGCCTTGGATTGCAAGAATCTATATGGGTGGCGAATATTTTATTGCACGAGTTGGTTTTTAGCAAACAATGTATAAAGATCATAATGAGAAAAATAACAATGATAAATATATAGAACTTGTAAGCACTTTAAGCAAATGTCGAACACACCTTGATTTGATGATGTGTTTGACTGGAAAAGAGCACGTCGCACCTTCGATGATTCAGGGGGAGCATTGTCTGTTGGTTGTTCAGCTACAACTCTCACATTTTTTAAAGTTCTCATAGCACCCTATGTACAAAATCATAAGCTAAAATTAAATTTCATAGAGGTGTGGAATATTAACATGTAACAAGAAGCTAAGTTAGTACCTTTAGTTGGGACATCTTTATCCAACTTTTTCTCCCAGCATCTCTTGGATTTGACATTACTATGTCCTGTGACAAATGAAAAATAAATAAAATATTGGACATTTATAAGAACATAATTTAGAAAATTAGATGTAACCATAAATAATCCATAACATAACAAAAATATTAGAACCTCTATAATATTTTATTGCAAAACATGGAATCCAAACAAATAAAAAAGGATTTCTCATCCTAAAATACAAATACTGATAAAAAAATAAATCATTATCACCAATCGGTATCAGTTCCACATCAATATTTAATCATAATCATCCAGAGTTTCATCTTCATCACAGCTACTGTCGTCATTAGATGTATCCTCATCACGCTGAGTATCTGGAAGTCCTCCCTCAAGTATAGTAGGCTCAAGATCTTCTACACACTTGTCAGCGTCATTTTCATCTACATCAATGTCAACTAACAATGCAGGCAAATCATAATCTATTTCAGGTATATTCTCTTCTTCCATATCGAACATATCTCTTGGTTTAGTAGCCGTCACAACATACAAGTTCTTCTCTTTAGGATCTGGAGTGTAAAACACTTGCAATGCTTGCGATGCCAAAACAAAAGGTCCATCAGTTTTCCATAATGTCTTCAAATTTACCAAGGTAAATCCAAATTGATCTTCTTTAACCCCTTTAATGGGATCCACCCAATCGCATCGAAACAAAAGAACCTTCCTTCCTCCATAATAATCCAATTCTAGGATTTCTATTAGGACACCATAGTAACTGATGTCACCTTCGCTAGATGTTGTGCTAACAACAATACCACAATTCTGAGTTAGAGAATTCTTGTCCACTTTTTTTATTCGAAACTTGAACCCATTACAAGCAACTTTGGAAAACGTCTTCATCCATAAGGAAGGATATTTACTAAGCGACCCAAAATCATCAGCTAAACGAGGATCATTCGGCAAATGTTGAGCAACCTACAAATATTATGTGTTAGTTTAATTAATAATTCAATTCACTAAAATTATGAGGACAATTAACTTGTGAACTTACATTATTCTCAAACCATTGACAAAACTCTCTTTTTTGAATTTTTTCAATTTGCCTTTGCCCTCGATAACTATGTTTGTTATAAAAATGTTCTTTGTGCTCTCTGCAACAAATTATCATCATTAGTAGATTATTAAATCTTTCCTAGTAATAATAAAGTACCACAAGAAAATGTTAAAGAAAAAACTTACTCGATGTAAGCCCCAATTTCATCACAATTTAAAAGCACATATCTATGTGCTTGTTCTCTGAGTAATCATCCGCCTGTTTGTCATTCTTTTTGCACATGAGACGATATTTAAGGGAAAATATTCATAAGCCCTCACGAATTTCATAACCATCATCATCATTAATTCTACTTGACCGATTCTATCTTGTCTCAATACCATATAGATATCTTGCACAGAAAGTCAAACATTCTTCAGCATAGTATCCTTCAGCAATTGACCCCTCTGGATGACTCTTCTTATGTACATAGGTCTTTAATCTATGTAGGTACCTATTACTAGTCAAAAAAGATATATTTTTCCCCATGCCTTGTTAGCGACAAATTAATTAAAAAATGAATATGAGTTGTGTAAATGATAAATTATCTATTAACACATACCTTTCTATTGGATACATCCATCTATAATGCACTGGTCCAACAATCATTGCCTTATATGCCAAATGAATAAATAGATGTATCATGATATCAAAGAAAGAAGGTGGGAATAAGCATTCAAGATGGCAGAGTGTAACCACAATTCGATGTTGCAAGCATTCAAAATCATGCGGTGTTGCCACTTTAGAACACAACTCTCTAAAGAAGCTGTTGACTTCTATCAAAACTAAGATTAGTTCTTTATTACATAGCTTCCGCACTGCTAGTGGCAACAATTGTTGCATGATAACATGGTGATCATGGCTTTTAAGGCCGTTGATCTTACACTCACGAAGCTGCACACTTCGTGTGATATTAGATGCATAGCCATCAGGGACTTTAACACTAGCTAGCACCTTGAAGAAGTCCTCTTTCTCAGTAGCACTCTTTGTAAAGCTTGCAGGGGGTATCCTAATTGTAACACCATCTTCTATTGGATAAAGATATTCCCTAATCTGTAAATCTTTCAAACCTAGACGTGACTGTAAAGTATCCTTTGTTTTGCCTTCAGTATTGAGAAGTGTACCAATCAAACTGTCAGAGAAATTTTTCTCAACATGCATCACATCCAAGTTATGGCGTATAAGAAGGTGTTCCCAATATGGAAGTTGGAAAAAAAATACTCTTCTTCTTCCAAGGCATAATCTTATCACCTTGTTTCCTCTTCCTTTTCTTGGATATAAGGCCTTTTACTAGAGTAACATTGAGTCCCTGCATTTGATCTAGTAACTGTGAACCTGATCATGTCTTTGGGGCTGGCCTCATTTCAGTATTCCCATCAAATGACTTTCTATTGCGTCGAAATTTATGATGAATATTCAAGAAGTGTCGATGACCAGTATAACATAACTTCCTACTTCTTTTCAAGTAAAGAGAACATGTATCTATAGTACAATGAGGACATGCCATCTTCCCTTTCGTCCCCCATCTCGACAAATTACCGTAGGCTGGAAAGTCATTGACTGTCCATAACAATGCACCTTTTAAACGAAAAGTCTCACCACTATAAGAGTCGTATGTATCAACACCATCCTATAACTGTTTTAGCTCATCAACCAAAGGTTGCAGATATACATCAATATCATTGCCAGGGGCCTTTGGACCGGGAATAATAAGTGAGAGAATAAAATAAGATTGTTTCATGCACAACCATGGAGGTAGATTATACTTTGTCAAGACAACAGGCCATGTACTGTATTTGGTACCAAGAACACCAAAAGGGTTAAATCCATCACTCGCCAAACCAAGCCTAACATTCCTAGGATCACTAGAAAATTCACGGTAACGTTCATCTAATCTCTTCCAAGCAAGAGAATCAGTAGGATGCCTTAGTTTACCATCTTTCTTACGCCCATCTGCATGCCATCTCATAGAATTTGCAGTCTTCGGTGACATGAATAATCTTTGGAGTCTTGGTATTAGTGGAAAATGACGTAATACCTTCTTTGGGACTTTCTTACTGTTAGCTAGTGTAACAATCAAACCTTTATCAGTGGTTTTCCATCTACAGGCATCACACTTAGGGCAATTATCTAAGTCTGTGTTCTCTTTCCAAAAAAGTACACAGTCATTAGGACATGCATTAATGTTATTATAACCAAGTCCTAATTTCTTAATTATGATTTTCATTTTCTCAAAAGAACTTGGCAACTCATTTCCTTCAGGGAAGGCTTCTTTGAACAATTTGATGAAGGCATTAAAAGCACCATCAGTTACCCCATATAAACACTTTGCATGGTATAACAACACTATAAAAGAAAGAATTGAAAATTGCTCACATCCTGAATACAGGGGTTTATTCATATCCTCCACTAATTTTAAAAAGGCCTTTGCTTCTGCATTTGGCCCATCTTGGTATTGTGTTTGGCCCCTAATTCCATTAGGACTATGAAAACCAAAAGCATTCTCCAATATGTCCTACATATGATGTCCCTCACTTGCTTCCCCATGGACATGAATGTTAGCAGATGTTTTATTAGATTGATTTTGTTCAACTTCTCCATGGTGAACCCATCTACTTTAAGCATAGCATTTGTCCATGCCATTAAGTTTAAGGTGTTCATAGACAATATCTCTACCATGCACAGAATGGTTTGCACATAGCTTGCATGGGCAGTAAATTGTTCCATCTAAGGCAATAGTAGAGAATGCATGATCAAGAAATGCATTTAAAGAATCTTCAAATTCCGGTAACGCTCTGAATGCTTTTTGGTATTTTGCCCAACTCTTATTGCTAAATGTATCCATAGTTAAATGACCTAAATTCAATAAAATACGAAGATTAAGAAAACAGTTGACATTATATCTCTATAATATGTATAAGTAGGTTCTGAAGGTAACATAACCTGTTTAGATTATGAGATTTATAAACTGCATTTTTTTAATATTACTATTATATTTTTAAACAACTTGGACTAGATTATGTTCATGTCATTACATAGAAGAGGAAAAAGGAGAAACAGAAGACAATCCACAAGCAACAATCAACTATGTAACTAAAATACAAACCAAAAGTCATCACTATTTGCAAACATACATGCTAAACAATCAGTTAACTAGATATAAATGTCAGGAAAAAAACGATTTTTTATAAGATAGAAAGCTAGAGAGTAAAAAGCCAATGGAGATTAATTGTCACAGAGAAGCTGAAAACTTGTGTGCAGTCATCCAACACTTTCGTGGAACTGGTCATGCTGTAACCACGATCATCAAAGGCAGTAAATGCAGACATTTATTTGTAGATCACAAACTATACGAGTGTGTCATTTATTTGTTTTGCATTGTCAATGCCCAGGTTTGTCACTAATGAAATGAAAATGACACAAATCTGTCTTATTAACAACCATTATTAATCATCTTTTCGTTTCATAAGGGGCATTTTTTGTCCTTTTTTTTGGGTACATCCTCCTGTAATAAGAAACACATCTTTAACATTGACTTCAGAAAAAATTGCCATTACCTATCTACATATTTGACTATTAAATGCTAAAACTTAACATATACTTCAGAAAAATATCAGAATGACTTCACGTACGCCGCTATCTGAGAAGACCTGAATAATAGTTGGACAATCCTGTTCTGCTAGCATGTTTTCAGGATACTAAACAACATTTAGTTCAACTTCTGACAACCCTATGATTCTTCCTATTCTTGTGCAACTTCAGACAATTTAAACCAAGCACATTGGGAATCTGAACGATCATAAATGGACTCCTAACAAACAGGATTTCTCCACATTCCAATTTCTGAAAAAGAAAGTCTATAACTCTCACAGTGTGAACCACACATGTATATAAAGTGAAGCAATAAAATGACAAAACACAGGGGTAGTTCCTTATTCTGTGTCGGTTATTTTCTTAGCAACTCTGGGATTAAAAGACAAATAATAAAGTGATGCTTTGTACTGAATAGATAGGTTGACAACTCACTTTATTCTCAAGAAAGCATAATGCAATGGGAGGCCAAACCACATGAACAGAATCAAATGTTTCGATCAAAGAAAGTAACTGACAACTTAGATTTTCTTTGACTGCTCACAGATCTCGCCTAAGTATGCTTACTGACTATACAAACCCAGAATCCAAATGCCAAACTTAAATGCCTCTGTAATGGCAAAAATCAAAGTTGCAACATGAGATGCACACACTACTTGCAAAAATCAAAGTCCCAGAGCATGTGTAAACGTGGTATCCCAGTTATCAGCAAGAACAATTCAACAATTTCATGACTTTTAATCCAGCCACACAATACAGGAACACAAACAGCATATTTGAAATTCTGCCACACGGTGAAACTCATATCAATTGCCATGCTTGAAATATAGATAAGGAACTAGAACCTTACTGCAAGCAAGTCTCGAAACCACCAACCTGTTAGATTTTAGGGAGTAGTTGAAGATGATGAAGGCGACCGAATGGCCCTCGGCGCCGATGATGCCCAAAAATCGGTGTGATTACCGTCAATGAAGATGCCCAGCACAAGAACATGCCAATTTCGCTCAACCCAACCACCAACACAGCAAGGAAAAGCTAGCAGATTGAGCCCAGAAGATCGACCACGGTGAGATTGAGAGGGTGGCGAGCTCTAGGGTTTATGCAGAACATGGCTTGAAGTGGTAAATGGTGAAGCTTCTCAATTTTCTATCACACGCATTGACTTCATTAGTTTTGTTTTAGGTTTTTTAACTAGTGAAATTACACAGTAAACAACTTAAAACCCGCCAATGTTACAATTTGGAGGGATTTTTTAATTTGATTTTTATAGAAGTAGGGAATTTTTTTTACTAATCAATACCAATAATATTTTCTCCAATAAAAAAAAGTATTTGCATTGTGAATGTCTATTTGTATAGGATATATATATATATATATATATATATATATATATATATATATATATATATATATATATATAAAGTTAAAAACTTTTTAAAAACTAATGCCCATAAATTTTTATATTGGAGAAAGTTTTGTTGGCATTGGCTTGGTTATTAACAACAGAAATTAAAAATTCTATTGGCTTTTATAAGACATTCCCAATAATATTAAATCTATTGGAAAATCGTTGGCATTGTTATCTAGCGCCAACAATAAGTTTTCTGTTGACTTCTTTTTGTTGGTGTAGAGCACTATTTTTGTAGTGAATAAATAGATCAATAGATTGAGCCAGTATAGTGCAATCGGTAGATCAATAGATTGGACGAGCAAAGT
Organism: Selenicereus undatus; assembly: GCA_017589665.1. Classification (NCBI taxonomy): domain Eukaryota; kingdom Viridiplantae; phylum Streptophyta; class Magnoliopsida; order Caryophyllales; family Cactaceae; genus Selenicereus; species Selenicereus undatus. Next base: position 39,616,725 of record JACYFF010019584.1, read on the forward strand.
ACTAATGGATAAGTAAATAGATTGAACAAGTGACATTAGATTGTTCATATGAAACCAATTAAAGTCTAGCAATAAGATTGAACAAAAAAGGTGGAGTTTATTTATGAGCATGTCAGATATATGTGTGGGAGTTGAAGTTCAAAATAAGGAAAGTAAGGGTATTATGACAATCGTTATCACCTACACCAATGAGACTTGAATTACATTATAAATTCAAAACAAGTTATATAAGCTGATCATTATGAATAAATGAGATGCAAGGTAGATGTGTGAATTGGCTCTCAACAGAATGAACTAGAACTCATGAACATTCTAACGCCCCCAAAATATTAATGACATGATTACGGAAAAAAAATGCAGCGGAAGACTCAGTAAACCAAGGCGCTACCGCCGTCCTGATAAAGACAAGACTAACTGAACCATTTAATCCTGCCGCTCACGATCACAATCATAAACTCTCTTAAACTAATACACTTTAAGACCAAAGTCCATACTAGCTCACTTTAATACCATTTACTTAAACATACCATGTGCTAACTCGCACTCCACATTACACACACGTATATTGAACATAGACCTTGAGGTTGATCCCAACACTCGTGCTATGCTGAATCCACTGTGAGCATCTGATGACCTTCAAAAAGGCTTGCTAAAAGAAGGAATATGTGATACTTCATCACCTAAAATGGAAAACATGAAAACAATTCGAAAACATGAGCAAAAACTCAGTACATACAACCCTGTATTTGTAAAATGAGCATAGAAGCACTGTTGATGGATACCCAACTTTGCAATTCATTTAGTTGGCAATAACAATGAAAATGAAAGTAATATGAAATTGAATTGCTTATTATTATCTGGATATGAACCCCTTGCACTAATATGATCTATACATAGGTGTACACCTGCCAATCCGATCAAGAGTTGGCCTGAAGTCGCGCAGGTAAATAATGGGCTGACGCCCTATAGATGATAACTGACGGGATCACAAGTTAAATGCAAAATCACTGTATAAACTGATTTATTGATAAACTCATTAAGAGTTGTAATTTGATAAACATATTCTGCTTTCTGAAGATACTGTCTTTAAAACAAAATGTTATCTAACTTGATACAAGTCAACTGCTTCATAAATGTCATCTGACTTGAGACATATGTTCTGACTTGATAACACTTATGCATAACGGGGAACGATAACTAGGCCTCAACTTTGTTTCATAAATGTCATTGAAAGTATGTGTAGTTAGTAAATGATCCTTACTCACACAATTGAGTAAGTAAAAGTATGCATAACAGAAATTGAGCAATTAAATGGTATACATAACTCGTGTATTTCAATATAACTTCAAAACTGAATTGATGAAAGTAAAATAATCCACAATGAGATAAATGGTATTACAGAGGAAAAGGCCTTGATGGCGATAATTGAGAGAATGGTTACGGCCTTTTCTAAAATAAGTTGCTGATACAAGTGTAAGGCTCGATGATGTATAGCTTGGTTCAAGATAACAGCGAGTACACTAGACTGGCTTGATAAATATATTTGATACAATCTGAATTGAGTAAGTAATATAGGTCTAAGGCCAAGAGAGGTATATCTTGGTTCAATGGCACAACCTGCAATAACTTGGTCTGATAAGTCACAACATCCTACTTCTCATATTTCATTCATAAATCCATTAGATAAAGAATTCCTCCTCAAATGGGTCATTGAACTCAATAGAAGCTATTAAGCTCACCAAGCATGGTATTTTCTTTGTAAAATCCATAACTGAATCAAAGCTCAAAAACAAGCTCCTAATTGTATATTTGTCTTCTTCTTCCTCATTAATCAAGCTAAAAGCTCCATGAAAATCCATGAATATTTATTTCCCCCTTAAATGACTTGGACCAAAATACACAGTGCATGATAAATTTCACTTAATCTTTATTATTGCTCTTTATACAGTTACTCAAAATTCTTCCAACAATCACCAAACTCAAAATACTCAACCAAAATTCATGAGATCTTCCAAGAAATTCAGAAATAATATGAACAATGGGACTAAAACACAAGTGTATAAGTTTTGATCTCATTCTGCGTAGGTTTGGTAAAACGACCCTAACCTTTTCCACAGACCTCGGATTAAGGCGATTCAAGAGGCATTTGAAATATAACACACTGAAATATCCACTCACCAAAAATCATAATTTTTGGCTGGACCATTCATTACCAATTTAATCCCAAAGTCAGCCTTAATTTGCTGAAATTCCAGCCCTTTACTGATTTAACTTTCTCTTCCTTTTTCACATCAAACTCACTTGAAATCATTTCAAATCACCACAATCATGTACAAAAGATCATTTAAAGCCTCAGATATATATATCCCAACTCTAAACAACTTCATTAATACATAATTACTAAATTCGTATCCAAAACAGGGTAGTTTTCTTCAAAATTCCATAACTCACTGATTAAACCCCCACAATTCATGACATTTTGCCATAAAATCCAAAATAATATATAGAATATACAGTACAAATGTCAGAATTTTTTGGACAATCCCATCATTGCCAGA
>JACYFF010019584.1:39619292-39630939 GCA_017589665.1 Selenicereus undatus
GACCAAATGATTCTGATACATGCCAGCTTAATCTTACTTGTCCCACATATATATATATACGCTAAGTAGCGCACCATAAGCTACTAATTGTTATCACCATACATAAGCACTTATTATAGTGTTCGTCTCATACTGGTTCACCTCAAAGATATTGCCCGGCCAGGCATTTCCTCATCTAGAGGTTTACATCTAACTTGACACTGTATTAATCCCATAAGAAGTTGCAAATTGAATCCCCACATTAGGTTTGAACCACCACTGTACCCAAAAGTAGGTATATTAACACACATCAATAAGACTCTCAAATCCTGGGACAAAACGGACAGAGTTCCGCCTAAAAATTGCCTAAAACCCATGCATAAAACCTTACAATTGATACCTGAAATAGAGAGAAATACTTCATAGCTCAACGGCCACACGTCGGGGTTCATAACTCAACGGGTCACACACCCGGAGTACACAATTACAAAAATTTAAACAAATACGAGAAAGGGAACATACAATACAACTCCCAGGTAAATGAGAGCATGCCTCTGAAACAGGTGACCCAAATGGTTCTACAGTCCACTATGCTCATGCTTGAATCTCATGATATTAACAAATGATTAAGTCACCCAGATGAAAATGGTTTCTCCATATATGCCCTTACATATGAACTTATAGCCAACAACTCATTTATCTGGTCCGACATAACTCATACACACCTTGATAGATAGCTCACAGTAGCCCTTAAAACCTTGGCTCTGATACCAATTCTGTAACGCCCCCAAAATATTAATGACATGATTACAGGAAAAAAAATACAGCGGAAGACTCAGTAAACGAAGGTGCTACCGCCGTCCTGATAAGGACAAGGCTAACTGAAACGTTTAATCCTCCCGCTCACGATCACAATCATAAACTCTCTTAAACTAATACACTTTAAGACCAAAGTCCATACTAGCTCACTTCAGTACCATTTACTTAAGCATACCATGCGCTAACTCGCACTCCACACTACACACAGGTATATTGAATATAGACCTTGAGGTTGATCCCAACACTCGTGCTATGCTGAATCCACTGTGAGCATCTTATGACCTTCAAAAAGGCTTGCTAAAAGGAGGAATATGTGATCCTTCATCACCTAAAATGGAAAACATGAAAATAATTCAGAAACATGAGCAAAAACTCAGTACATACATCCCCGTATTTGTAAAATGAGCATAGAAACACTGTTGATGGGTACCAAACTTTGCAATTCATTCAGTTGGCAATAACAATGAAAGTGAAAGTAATATGAAATTGAATTGCACATTATTATCTGGATGTGAACCCCTAGCACTGATATGATCTATACATAAGTGTACACCTGCCAATCCGATCAAGAGTTGGCGTGAAGCCGCGCGGGTAAATGATGGGATGACGCCCTATAGATGATAACTGACGGGGTCATAAGTTAAATGGAAAATCACTGTATAAACTGATTCGTTGATAAACTGATTAAGAGTTGTAATTTGATAAACATATTATGCTTTCTGAAGATGCAAGCAATGGACGTACCTTGAGTCTTTAAAACAAAATGTTATCTAACATGATACAAGTCAGCTGTTTCATAAATATCATCTGACTTGAGACATATGTTCTGACTTAATAACACTTATGCATAACGGGGAACGATAACTAGTCGTCAATTCTGTTTCATAAATGTCATTGAAAGTATGTGTAGTTAGTAAATGATCCTTACTCACACAATTGAGTGAGTAAAAGTATGCGTAACAGAAATTGAGTAATTAAATGGTATACATAATTCGTGTATTTCAATATAACTTCAAAACTGAATTGATGAAAGTAAAATCATCCACAATGAAATAAATGGTATTACAGAGGAAAAGGCCTTGATGGCGATAATTGAGAGAATGGCTACGGCCTTTTCTGAAATAAGTTGCTAATACAAGTATAAGGCTTGCTCATGTATAGCTTGGTTCAAGATAACAGCGAGTACACTAGGCTGGCTTGATAAATATATTTGATACAATCTGAATTGAGTAAGTAATATAGGTCTGAGGCCAAGAGAGGTATATCTTGGTTCAATGGCACAACCTGCAATAACTTGGTCTGATAAGTCACAGCATCCCACTTCTCATATTTCATTCATAAATCCATTAGATAAAGAATTCCTCCTCAAATGGGTCATTGAACTCAATAGAAGCTATTAAGCTCACCAAGCATGGTATTTTCGTTGTAAAATCCATAACAGAATCAAAGCTCAAAAACAAGCTCCCAATTGTATATTTGTCTTCTTCTTCCTCATTAATCAAGCTAAAAGCTCCAAGAAAATCCATGAATATTTATTTCACCCTTAACTGACGTGGCCCAAAATACACAGTGCATGATAAATCTCACTTAATCTTTATTATTGTTGTTTATACAGTTACTCAAAATGCTTCCAACAATCACCAAACTCAAAATACTCAACCAAAATTCATGAGATCCTGCAGGAAATTCAGAAATAATATGAAAAATCTACAATAAAATTTTTAGAATTTTCCCCCATGTATACACTGCACAGGAAATGTAATAACAACCTGATTTACACCCAAGCAGGTCAGTTCACTTGAAAAATTCATAACTTTCATTATAGACCTGAAATGGATACCTAAACCCTCAATATGAAAATATTAAGAAGTCCCTAAAAACATTCATTTACAACTGAAAACATGATTCCCACAATAGAATTCCCAAAATGGGACTAAAATACAAGTGTATCAGTTTTGATCTCATTCTGCGCAGTTTTGGTAAAACGACCATAACTTTTTCCACAAACCTCAGATTAAGGCGATTCAAGAGGCATTTGAAATATAACACACTTAAATATCCACCCACCAAAAATCATAATGTTTGGCTGGACCATTCATTACCAGTTTAATCCCAAAGTCAGCCCTAATTTTCTGAAATTTCAGCCCTTCACTGATTTAATTTTCTCTTCCTTTTTCACATTAAACTCACTTGAAATCATTTCAAATCACCACAATCATGTACAAAAGATCATTTGAAGCCTCACGTATATATCCCAACTCTAAAAAACTTCATTAATACATAATTACTAAATTCGTATCCAAAACAGGGTAGTTTTCTTCAAAATTCCATAACTCACTGATTAAACCTCCACAATTCATGAAAGTTTTCCAGAAAATCCCAAATAATATATAGAATCTACAATACAAATTTCAGAATTTGTGGACAATTCCATCATTGCCAGATTTTTCGACAGTGGCGTTTAAACAAATGCAAAATTATGAAAATCATGCTCTTGATCCAATACCTATGACTCCAAATATCTCCAAAGTCAATAAAAATTGCACAATAACTATCAATTTGAACATTCAAGCATAGCCCATAAATAAAACAATCATAAAGTTCAAGATATAACAAGTTAGGGTTTGGGATATACCTCACTTTAAGCTTGAATTAGAGGAAGGAGGGGCTGTTTTGAGTGAAGTAAATGGTTGGGCATGATAGTTGGAAGCAAGGGGAAGTCGGGGTAGCTGAGAGGTGGCTGGAAACCACCCAAAGTGGTGTTGCCCCTGTTTCTGCTGCTGCACACGTGAAGAGGGAGAGAGAAAATGGAGGATGAGTTTGTGACTTTGTTTGCTCAAGTTTTGTGGTTATAAATTGTTAATAGGTAGCAACATGTGGCTGGAAATTTTCTTCCCCAAAAGTAGCTTTTTGATAATTAAAATTAAGCGCTAACATGAACGATTAGTGAAATAACAAAAGTTAGTAAGGTTTTGGGCTTTTGTTTTAGGCCCAAAAGGCTAAATTTGGGCTTGAAAAATTATTTGGTGTGTTGAACAAAATAAAAATTTGTATTGCTCAGAATTAAATTTTAGCGAAGATAAGAAAATAATTAATCACTAATTTACACTCACTAGGCCTAATATCGATTCAGCCGATATTTAATCAATCAGCGAAACTTCGAATTAATAATCAATGAAACTTGAGTTGCAAAGTGGTACCCAAAATGAAATATCTCCTAACCAGGAAGATTAAATACGCTGAATGAAGGTGGAAAATTTAAATAACATGATGGAGCTCGTTAAATAAATAAATGGTGCGTAATAGAATTTAATGAATATGATTTGGTTAAACAAATAACCATGAGTGATTAAGTCAATAAACATGGTAAAGTAATTGAATAAACATAATTAATGAAATAAATAAAGATGATTTAAATAAATAAATATGGGTGAGGGTCAGGTTATTACAATCATGAATAAAAGATAGTGAAGGTCGAGAGCACTAGAATGTTGACAACTATATAAGGTCGAACAAACATGTATTGCACATTTAAAAATGGGTTTTCAAAGACATGCAAGATCATGCTAATAGGAAATATCGGGTCGCAATACAAGGGAGATTATACAAAATTGGATAGTATCAAGTTTCAAAGATGAGACAAGCAAACAATTACAAGAATTACTATAAAAGGGCAATCTTGTAAAAGATAAACTGTGGTTGCATGGTTTAGGTGTGATATCCAATCCTCAAATCATTCCTGAAAAAGCATTTTGTTGTTGGTAGTTAATCCCATAAATCATGTATTCAAGGTATAGGGAACTTGCTTTTGATAGTGATCTTGTTCAACTCTCTGTACGCTGTACACAACCATAAGGCTCTGCTTTCATTATTCACACAATAAAACTAGGGCTTCCCACGGTGACACACTTGGTTAAATAACTCCATTCTGTAACAACTCATCTTACTAAATCTTTAGTTCTTTGAACTCTGCTGGGGGTCATATGATAGGGGCTCTGAAAATGGATTGAGCACCTTGAAATAGGTTGATCTAAAAATCATTGTTTCTTGGGGGATAATCGTCCTAGAAGTCCTCAGATGAAACATCTCTAAATTCACAAACTGTAATTATGGATATGTATATACCGAGTGTGGTTGCATATCTCTAATATTCAATGCATTACTGACACGATAACTCACTTACTTACACAATGTAATTAGGTTGAAAATAGGGTTTTTCTTCCCTCGATCCATAGAAACACACGTCTAGTCTTTCCTCATTCCTCAAGCTAACCTTAAGATCTTTACAAGTCATCTTCTATAAGTACACAGTCAGTTCATCCCCATAATGATAACAAGGTCTACCAATCAAACTTGATTGAATGCCTAATGAATATGGTTACGGCAATATTAATAGAGGCATATTTACAAAAGATAACACATTCAACTGCCTACTAGTATCAGTAAATTTAAATGACAAGGGGACAACCTAAAGGGTAAAGGGATGTATCCCACAATGAACTCTTGTAAGGATATTTCTTTATTGGTTATAAAGGACTGGCATGCAAGCTAAATGAATGAAAGGATGAAGATCCATAATGAAAGAGGTAAGGCATATAAATGACCTGCATATATAAGACATGTGGTTTATTCATGATCGTCATGATAGTAAAGTAAATGAACGATGTTATAAAGTTGAGAGGGAGCATTAAGTACTGAATGTGAAGAAGTCTAACAGATTACCTAAGAGGCATTTGAAAGTCATACGGTACCCGTAGGTAAGTAAAATGATGAATATGAGGGTCAACACCACGAGAAGGGAAATTTTATTTATCTGGTGTCTGAAAGGCCAATATGTCCAGATGAAGGAGTCGGTCTTATGGCTAAACATGATGGCATCAGCATCCATCAATAACACATTCTGCAGTAAATGGAAGTCTTGGGTAGGCCATAGAGTAGTATGCCAACAATACGTTATAGTGCTATAGGAACACCAACAACATGGATTCATTTAATTGCTGAAAGGACGATCAATGACTGGGTCTGAAACAACCAAAGGCTTTGCAAGTAATAAATAAATAGTACCCAAATAGAAGCAAGGAGTTAAAATTGGTGACGGTAAAAATATGAACAGAGTGATGACTGAACTATAAGTAGAATGGGTCAAATATGCTTAGGAAGAACTGCAAATCACACAGTAACGCACACCAAGGGTCATTATAGGCTCCACTATGGAAACAGAGAATTAAACGCTTATAATTGTCAGGGTTTGAATCGCTTATAAGAAAGGTTGCTAAGATGTGTTTATAGGACTCCCCACAGACCACATACGAGATTTTTTTTTCGTAAACAATCCATTGCAAATCAAGAGAGTGTTAGTGGCAAAGAAATGATGCCTCTGAACAATTCAAGGTAACTAGGGCAGAAATAAGTCAATGACGGGAAGTAATGGGAGCACTGTTGATGCAAGGTCTTAGTGTCAAGACCAGATAATTCCGATACACGGCAGCTTAATCTTACCCGTACCACCCATATAATCCCAAGTAGCACACCATAAGCTACTAACTGTTATCACTAGACATAAGCACTCATTGTAATGTTCATGTCATACTGGTTTACCTCAAAGATATTACCCCACAAGGTATTTCCTCATCTAAAGGTTTACATCTAACTTTACACTGCATTAATCCCATAAGAAGTTGCAAATGGCATCCCCACATCGAGTTTCAACCATCACTGTACCCAAGATCAGGTATATTAACGCACTCACTAACACTCTCAAATACTGGGGCAAAACGAACATAGTTTTGCCAAAAAATTGAGCAAAACTCGGCTTAAAGCCTTATAATAGATACATAAAATGAAAAGAAACACTTTAATAGCTCAACGACCACATATCGGAGTTCATAACTCAACGAGTCACACACCTGGAGTGCACGATTGCAAAATTTTAAACAAATGAGATGAATGAAACATATATTACAACTCCCAGATAAATTAAAGCATGCCTCACTAGCAGGTCACCCAAATGGTTCCACACTCCACTTTGCTAATGCTCGAATCTCAGGATATTACCATAAGATTGAATCACCAAAATGGAAATGGTTCCTCCTTATATGCCCATACATATGAACCTATAGTCAATAGCTCATTTAACTGGTCCAACATAACTCATACACACCTTATTAGCTAACTCATAAACACTTGATAGCTCACAGTGGCCCTTAAAAACTTAGCTCTGATACCAAATCTGTAACCCCCCTAATTAAGCATGTTTCACTGTTTACAATCATTATTCTGATTCCTCACTTACAACTAATAAACCCAATGATCGAGGCGTTACCGTCGTCCCAAAAGGACAAGGCTTGCTGCAAGTGTACTAGATAACATAGTCAGGCATAACTTCAACCATATGCACTCACTCATTAACCAACATAAGGTTTATACACTACAGCAAAGCAATTCACCACAAAACTTACACTTTCATACACTGAAGATTACAAAATACGGCTCCAAAGTATGCATGGTCTATATCACTGTTGATTCATCCAAGTTTCCCTTGCTTACTTGTTCTCTTCGGTTGCCCTGCTACCATGCTTTTCCGCTGACTTGCTAGCATGAGGGCGATTCACTGAGCATTTGCCTAAAACAAAACACGAAAATATTTCGAACTATGAGCCGAATCTCAATACATGCATTCCTGTATTGTTAAATTGATCACTGCATAAATTGGTTGGGCGCCCACTTTGCAATTCATTTTAAGCTAAAACAATGAATAAAATAAATGTAAAACTCCTTTGCTAGTTATTTTCTGACAGTGACCACCTTGTAACTATTATGATCTATAGATAGGTGTACACCTACCAAGCTGATCGGGGACCTGGCCAGAAGTCACGCGGGTAACTGAGGGGCTATGCCCTGTAACTGATAGCTGATGGGATCACTAATTATGTGATAAATCACTGATTAAACTGATTCATTGATGCACTTACCAAAACATTATTATTTTGATAAATATGTGATAATTTCTGAAGATACAGACAATGAAGGTACCTAAAGTCTTTAAAATGCAATCTTACTTGATAATACTTATGCACAATGGCAAACGATAGATTAGACCTCGATTTCTGTTTAAGAAATATAATTATAGGTATATGTAATTAGTAAACAACATTAACATTAATAATTTGTGATTGTAATAGAAATTCATTAAAAGGCATCCATAACTCAAATAATTCAATAGAAGATAAGTTCTACCAACATGATTTGAAAACTAAATGAATTAGGGTAATTTAACTCAAAGTAAAAATAATGTTGGCATAAAACTAATCAAGGTATAATAATTGAGATCATAAAATAAAGACTTTGATGGGTATAATTGATCATGGGTTTTTGATATTTTTGAGATGGATAACAAAGGTTTGAATGCAATTGGGCTGGTGGTAGGTTCAAAATAACTTCAAAAACACCAGTTTGGACCAATAAACACTTATCTTGACTTATCAATCTCCCCACTTCTTTAATTTCTTAGCACATACCATACAGCTTAGTTTTCCAAACCAAATAAGCTTCTAAGTACAATCAAAATTGTTAACGATTCAAGGTCCACCTTAGAAAATTCATAGCTTTCACCCCCAACCTCCCACTGAACTATAAAACCCCAATAGGAAAAGATCAAGAAGTCTCGCAACACTTTCATTCAAAATACCATACACAATTCCCACTATAGGGTTCCCAAAATGGGACTAGAATACAAGTATGTCAGTTTTGGTCTAACATGCGCAGCTCTGGTACAATTGCCATAACTTTTTTGACAGACCTCATATTAAGGCAATTCAAAAGGAATCTGAAAGCTAACACACTAAACTATCTACCCACCAAAAATCATAATTTTTTAATGAGCTGATAATTACCAATTTAATCACAAATCTTGCCATGTTTTCTGAAAATTTCCAGCCTTCATTGTCAAGGCTTTCTCCTTTCTTTTCACACAATTCCCAATCCAAAATCACACCTTAAAGTCATGTAACAATGCTTTGGTCCTTCCCATCACCGTACAAAACCATCACACTCAGTTTCACTTCAAAATCATGTACATCAATGATCATTTTTCAATAAAAATATACACTAATAACATGCTTGCTATCAAAGGAAGGTTAAACCCTTGCATAATCAATAAAACCTAAACTTTTGGCCAACTTCCATTTCATCCAAGATCACCAAGAACATCCTCATAACATTATTAGAGATTAAAACCACTAAATCAAATACAAGAATCTAAGAAAAACAAACTTCCCACTTAAAGCTTGCATGATAATGAATAACCCTAACCATAACATGCTCCCAACTCAACTCTACCATGATCAACATCAAAATAACTCTTATTTCTTATCAAAACATCTTGATCAACAATTGAAAACATCAAAACAAGAATCAAAACTAAGATAAAAATCAAAACCAATAAGATCAAGATTAAAGTTACTCATTTCAAGCTTGATAAAAGTAGAGATGGAGGTGATGTTTAGTGGTTTTGAAGATGGATGATGGTGGTTAGTGGTACTAGGATGTCAGGGAGGGTCGGAGGCAACTGGGGTTGGCCGAAAAATGGCCGGAAAAAACCAAAAAGCAGCTAGGGGAGGGGGCTGGCGTGCTAGAGAGAGAAAGAAGAGAGAGGATGGGTTTTGGGTTGGTTGTTGTGTGTTTTTTTACTAATCAAATCAACTTGGCTGAGTCTTTATCTTCAAAATGACTTTTTGGCTAATCATAGTTAAGCTTAATTATGGTAATTAGTTAGGTTAAGAAAGCAAACATGTTGGTCTTCAAATGTAGCACCCCCAAAGTACTAATGACATGATTTACGGAAAACTACAGCAGAAGACTTAATGATAGAAGGCGCTACCGTCGTCCTGATGAGGACAAGGCTCACTGAAACCATTCAATCTTGCAACTCATATTCAAATCACAATATCTATTAAGCTAAAACACTCCAAGACCAAAGTCCATAGTAGTTCAACTTCAATGCAATCGACTTAATCATACCATGTGCTAACTTGCACACTCACAGTACACAAGTATATTGAATGTAGACCCAACTTGACCCTGAGGTCGATCCCAACATTCAAGCCATGTTGAATCCATTGTGAGCATCTGATGACTTCCAAAAGGGCTTGCTAAATGGAGAAACATGTGGTACTTCATTAACTAAAATGGAAAACATGAAAACAATTTGAAAATGTAAGCTAAAACTCAGTACATGCATTCTTGTATTGTAAAATTAGCATAGAAATACTATTGATGGGTACCCACCTTTGCAATTCATTTAGTTCGCAATAACAATGAAAATGAAAGTAATATGAAACTGAATTCCTCATTATTATCTGGATGTAAACCCCTTGCAATTATATGATCTATACATAGGTGTACACCTGTCGATCCGATCAAGAGTCGGCCTGAGGCCGCGCAGGTAAATGATGGGTTGACACCCTATAGAGGATAACTGACACGGTCACAAATTAAATGGCAAATGGTTGTATAAACTGATTCATTGATAAACTCATTAAGAATATTGACTTGAAAACATGGTCTGCTTTTTGAAGATACAGGCAATAGACGTACCTTGTGCCTTTAAAAAATGTCATCTAACTTGATAAATATGTTCTAACTTGATAACACTTATGCATAATGGGAACGATAACTAGGCCTTGACTCTATTTCATAAATTCCATTGTAGATATGTGTAGTCAGTAAATGATACTCACATGATTCCCATAATAGGGTTCCCAAAATGGGGCTAGAACACAAGTGTGTCAGTTTCGGTCGAACATGTGCAGTTCTAGCAAAACAGCCATAACTTTTTCCACATAACATGGATTAAGGCGATTCACAAGGTATTTCAAAACTAACTTACTGATCTATCTACCCACCAAAAATCATAATTTTTAGCTGGGCCGATCATTGCCACATTATTGGCAAAGAGTTCCCTGTTTTCTATCAGTTCACAGCCACACTGTCATTGTTTTCTCCTATCTTTTCACATAAATCCTCATCTAAAATCACTCCTTAAAATCATGTAACAAAGCTTTAGTCCTTCCCATCACCATATGAAGCCATAATACTCAATTTCACTTCATAATCATATACATCAAAGATTTATTTCTCAATCAGATATACACAAATTACATGCTTGCCATTAAAGGAGAGCTAAACCTGACAATATCATTAGAACCCTATTTTATGGCCAACTTGAACTCACCTTTAACTCTTTCCAAATCACCAAAAACACCATCATAATCATCAAATAAGACTAAAGATTACAAAAAATCATATACAAAACAATTCAAATCCATCACTTGACTTAAGCTAACATGATCATGGCAAACCTCTAAACCCTAGCATGCTTCAAGCACAATCCACAATTAAAAACATCAAAACAACCCTTGTTTCCTTCCAAAGAACATGATCAAAACCCAAATCACAAAAAAAAAATCAAAATGAAAAGAATCCAAGTTGAGATCACTTACTTGGAGCTTAAAAAGAGAAAAAGGAGAGAATATAAGTGTGCGTGGGTTTTACTTGGTTAGAAATGAATCAACATAACTTGGCTAATATTTAACCTCCCATAAAGGAGCTTTTTGGCTAACCATGGTTAAGTTTAAGGTTAGATTTAAATCATGGTTAACAATGCAAGCTTCTTGGGCTATGATTGGCTTGTACAATTTGGGTCCGAGAAGGGAAGTAAACCTTATGCGATTGAATTTTCGTAGCTCGAAATTAAATTTTTGCGAGGTTATAAAAAATAATAATAACTATTATTATTATTATTATTATTATTATTATTATTATTATTATTATTATTATTATTATTATTATT
>JACYFF010019584.1:39630949-39644136 GCA_017589665.1 Selenicereus undatus
TTATTATTATTATTATTATTATTATTATTATTATTATTATTATTATTTCTTAAACCATAATTATCGAGACCTACTATCGATTCACCTGATATTTAATCAATCAACAAAACTTGAATTAACAATCAATGAAACTTGAATTGCAAAATAGGACCCAAATGAAATATCTCCCAACCGGGATGATTAAATGTGATAAATGAAAGCAAAAAATTTAAATGACATAAGGTAATTCAGTAAATATATAAATTGAGTGTAACTGAATTAATAAACATGATTTGGTTAAACAAATAACTATGAGTGATTAAATCAATAAATACGATTAATTAAATGAATAAACATGATTAATTAAATAAAGAAACATGATTTAAATAAAGAAATATGGGTTACGGTTGGGTTATTACAGTCTTCCCCCTTTAAAGAATTTCATCCTCGGAACTCACGATTTTGATCATGTATGCAATGCCACATCAAGTATGGATAGTTGGTTTTCACTGCTTCCTTCCAAAAAGGTATGATTAGCCCAAAGTGCATAGCTGCTTAATCCTGTAATCAAGTATCTAGATTCTTAGTGACTTCACTGGCTCGATTACTTTGGTTAAAAATTGATATTCTCCTCAAAAAAAAAACTTGCTACTGCAAAAGAGGTACTCTACTCTACTGGTTCTCTATCTTGACCATTAATAAGTATGGAAACCATTGTATTTCCTAGTAAGTACTCTACTACTAACTCATTAAGCCCAATGTAACGAGAACTCAATTATCTCTGATATCTAGTTTCTTGACACCCTTGACTAGAGAAGCCCTTTGGAATACTTTATATCTCATCTGAACTTTGATTGCCTCCTTCTTTGGTCAAAATGACCATATGACTCTTGTGTAGTCTTTGTGTCACCTTAGCATGTACTTGAACTGTCTCATTATTCTTGATGCTTCTTTTAGCTTAATCTAATACCGCTAGACATTGTTTGAGATTATGCCCTCATCAAAATGTCCTTATCTGATGTTTTTAATACACCACATGATCTTTCCTCATCAAACTAGTCTAAGATCTGCTCTAAGTCCGAATTAGATGCTAGAACAAACATGGTCAGAGATGAAAATGATGGAATTAGTAGTCAAGTGAGTCATTAGGAATAAAAGAAATAAACAATGAGACCAGAAAAGACTTATAAAGGAGGGATTAACATAGGGTGGTTACAATAAAGATAACCATAGTTTTATCATGAATTCTGAAATAGAATGCCACGAGAATTGCGATTTATAAATATGGATCACAAAAGATCCAATAAATAATCAACCAAGGAGAAAGATGGCCCAGTTATACTCAAGTTTAGCTGATGAATTGGAAACAAGATGACAAGCGACTGAGCTTCAACTAGGTGACTTTATAGCCACAAGCAACAAGATCAGTGCAATAGATAGATGACACAAGCAATGTGCAATAAATAGATAGATAGATTGGGTAAGCACAGTGCAATAGACAAACAAACAAATTGGACAAGCAAAGTGTAATGGATAGATAAATGGATTCGACGAGCAAAGTGCCAATGGATAGATAAATAGATTAAACAAGTTACAATAGGAGCATACCTTTGCTCATATGAAGCCAATACGAGTACAACAATAAGATTAAATAGAGAACGTGGAAGTTTATTTATCAGAATGTAAGATATATGTGTCAGAGTTAAAGTCCAAAACAAAGAGAGGAAGGGGATTATGACAATCGCAATCACCCACACCAATGAGAGTTGAATTATGTTATGAACTCAGAACAAGTAATACGAGTTTATCATTATGAAGAAATGAGATGTCAGATAGATGTGTGAATCGGCTCTCAACGGAATGAACTATAACTCATGATCATGAAACAAAGATGGTGAAGATCGAGAGCACTAGAATGTTGACAACCATATAAGGTCGAACAAAAATGTATTGCACATTTAACAATGGGTTTGCAAACACATGGAAGGTCACGCTAATAGGAAATATTGGGTTGAAATACAAGGGAGACTAAACAATATTGGATAGGATCAAGTTTTGAAGATAAGACAAGCAAACAATTTCAAGAATTCCTATAAAAGGGCATTCTTGCAAAAGATAAACTGTGGTTGGATAGCTTAGGTGTGATATTTGGACCTCAAATCATTCCTGGAAAAGACTTCTATCATTGGCAGTTAATCCCATAAATCATTTATTCAATGTATAGGGCACTTGTTTTTTATAGTGATCTTGTTCAACTCTCTGTACGTAGTACACAACCATAAGGTTCTGCCTTCCTTCGTCACACATATAGAACTAGGGTTACCCACGGTGACACACTTAGTCAAATAACTCCCTTATGTAACAACTCATCTTACTAAATCTTCAGTTCCTTGAACTCTGCTGGGGGTCATATGATAGGGGCTTTGAAAATGGATTGAGCACCTAGAACTAGGTTGATCTAAAAATCATTGTTTCTTGGCGAAAAATAGTCCTGAAAATCCTCAGATGAAACATCTCTAAATTCACAAACTATAATTATAGATATGTATATACCGAGTGTGGTTGCTATATCATCAATATTCAACGCATTGCTGACACGATAACTCACTTGCTTGCATAGTGTAATTAGGGCAAAAATACGGTTTTTCTTCCCTAGGTCCATAGAAACACATGTCTAGTCCTTCCTCATTTCTCAAACTAGCCTTAAAATTTTTACAAGTCATCTTCTATAAGTACACAGTCAGTTCATCCCCATAACGATAACAAGGTCTGCCAATCAAGCTGAATTGAATGCCCAATGAATATGGTTCCAGCAATACTAATAGAGGCATATTTATAAAAGATGACACATTCATCTACCTACTGGTCTCAGTAAATTTAAAAGACAGGGTAACAATCTAAAGTGTAAAGACATGTAACCACACCATGAACTCTTGCAAAGATATTTCTTTATTGGTTATAAAGGACCGGCATGTAAGATGAATTAATGAAAGGACGAAGATTCGTAATAAAAGAGGTAAGCCATATAAATGACCTGCATATACAAGACATGCAGTTTATTCATGGTGGCCATGATAGTAAAGTAAATGAACGCTGTTATGAAGTTGAGAAGGAGTATTAAGTACTGAAGGTGAAGAAAGCTAACAAAGAGGCATTTGAAAAGTCATACGATACCCATATGTGAGTAAATTGATGAAGATGAGGGTCAACACCACCAAAAGGGAAATTTTATTCATTCGATATTTGAAAGGCCAATACATCAAGATGAAGGAGTCAGTCTTATGACTGAATATGACGGCATCCATCAATAACACATTTTGCAGTAAATGGAAATCTTGGGTAGGCATATAAACTCCAAAGCTGCTGGCAGATGGAAATAGCACAAATCGTTGTTTATCATTAATAAGATTGGTTGTACTAGTAAAGAAAGGACTACCAAAATAACTTGTGTAACGACATGCAGTCACGACCATAGAGTAGTATGCCAACATGATGTTACAATGTTACAGAAACACGAACAATATGGATACATTTAATTGTTAAAAAGGTGCCCAATGACTGGGTCTGAAGCAACCAAAGGCTTTGCAAGAAATAAATGAATAGTGCCCAATAGAAGCAAGGAGTTAAAGTAGGTGATATTAAAAATATAGACATAGTAGTAACTAAACTGTAAGTAGAATTGATCAAATATACTTAGAAAGAAGTGCAAATCACACAGTAACGCACACCAGAGTCATTATGGGCACCATTATAGAAACAAAGAATTAAACGATTATGATTATTAGGGTTGGAATCACCTATAAGAAAGGTTTCTCAAATGTGTTGTGTTTGAAAAACTCCCCACAGACCACATATGAGATTTTCCATAAACACTCCATTAGAAATTAAGAGAGTGTTAGTGGTAAAGAAATGTTGCCTCTGAACAATTCAAGGTAACTAGGGCTCAATGACAGTAAGTAATGGGAGCATTGAAGAGGTAAGGTCCTAATGTCAAGAATGGTAGCTTAATCTTACTCGTGCCACCCATATAATGCTAAATAGCACACCATAAGCTACTAACTATTACCATCAGACATAAGCACACATTGTAATGTTCATCTTATACTGGTTCACCTAAAAGATATTGGCCCACAAAGCATTTCCTCATCTAGAGGTTTACATCTAACCTGACACTGCATTAATCCCTTAAGAAGTTGCAACCGGCATCCCCACATCGGGTTTGAACCATCACTGTACCCAAGATTAGGTATATTAACATACCTCAATAAAACTCTCAAATCCTAGGATAAAATGGACAGAGTTCTGCCTAAAAACTAACTAAAACCTAGCTTAAAGCCTTACAATAGATACCTGAAATGAAAAGAAACACTTCAATAGTTCAACGGCCACACGACATAGTCCACAACTCAACGGGTCACACACCTAGAGTGCACGAATGCAAAAATTTAAACAAATGAGAGAAATAAAATATACAATACAACTCCCAGATAAATAAAAGCATGCCTCACTAATAGGTGACCCAAATTGTTCCACGCTCCACTTTGCTGATGCTCGAATCTCAGGATATTATCAAATGATTGAGTCACCCAAATGAAAATTGTTCCTCCATATATGCCCATACATATGAACTTATAGTCCATAACCCATTTAACTAGTCCAACATAACTTATACACACCTTGATAACTAACTCATAAACACTTGATAGCTCACAGTGGCCCTTAAAACCTTAGCTCTGATACAAAAATCTGTAATTCCCCCAAAACGCTAATGACATAATTTACGGAAAACTGCAACGGAAGATTTAATGATAGAAGGCGCTACCGTCGTCCTAGTAAGGACAAGGCTCACTGAAACCATTTAATCTTGTAACTCATGTTCAAATCACAATATGTATTAAACTGAAACACTCCAAGACCAAAGTCCATAATAGTTCAACTTCAATACAATCGACTTAATCATACCATGCGCTAACTTGCACTCTACACTACACAAGTATATTGAATATAGACCCAACTTGACCCTAAGGTCGATCCCAACATTCATGCTATGCTGAATCCACTGTGAGCATCTGATGACTTCCGAAAGGGCTTGCTAAATGGAGAAACATGAGATACTTCATCACCTAAAAATGGAAAACATGAAAACAATTTGAAAATGTGAGCTAAAACTCAGAACTTGCTTTCCTATATTGTAAAATGAGCATAGAAATACTATTGATGGGCACCCGCATTTGCAATTCATTTAGTTCACAATAACAATGAAAATAAAAGTAATATGAAACTGAATTGCACATTATTATCTGGATGTGAACCCCTTGAAATGATATGAGGTGTACACCTGCCAATTCGATGAAGAGTTGGCCTGAAGCCAAAGGGGTAAATGATGGGCTAACGCTCTATAGATGATAACTGACGGGGTCACAAGTTAAATGGCAAATCGTTGTATAAATTGATTCATTGATAAACTCATTGAGAGTTATGACTTGATAAACATGGTCTGCTTTTTGAAGATACACTACAAAAAAGCGCATAGTTAGCGATGGAAAATATTCGTCGCTAACTTTTATTTTTTCGTCGCTAAATTATTTAGCGACGAAACAGAGACGAGAAATCGTTTTTTTCAAAACCCACCATCGCAAATGAAACTAGAGATGAATTTTAGTTTTCATCTCTGTTAGAAACGAAAAAAGAGACCATAAATTTTTCATCGCTAATAGAGACGAATATATTGCTGGTAGTTGTTCCATTAAAATTCATCTCTGTTAGAAACGAAAATAGAGATCATAAATTTTTCATCGCTAATAGAGACGAATATATTGCTAGTAGCTATTCCAGGAAAATTCGTCTCTGTTAGAGACTAAAATAGAGACCATAAATTTTTCATCTCTAATAGAGACGAATATATTGTCGGTAGCTATTCCATAAAACTTCGTCGCTAGTAGAGACAAAAATAGAGACCATAAAGTTTTCATTTCTAATAGAGACGAATATATTTCTGGTAGCTGTTCCATAAAACTTCGTCGTTGTTAGAGACGAAAATAGAGACCATAAATTTTTCATCTCTAATAGAGACGAATAGAATGTGGTAGCCATTCATATATGTTCGTCGCGGTTAGAAATGAAACTTGCTACGATGCTGTTTTCATCTCCATCTAAGACGAATATCTTTTGTTGCGTTATTAATTTTTTCGTCTCAATTAGAGACAAAACTTTCCACGGAAAGAGTTTTCATCTTTATTAGAGACGAAATCTTTGTTACCATTTTGCTATCGAAAGGTGTTTCATCTCTACCACAGCGACAATGTTTTTGCATCGATTTGACTAATTTCCATCTTGGATGCAGACAAGTTATTCTGTAGCATGTTGAACGATATGTTTTGCAACTATGTCGAACGAAAAATATTCGCCGTCAAGTGTAACAATTTCATGTAAACAAATATATAAACTGAAAGAAGAATATATAATCAGCGACAACAACCATATGTAGGCACAAATCAAAGTACATGATCAAAAAGTGTCGAGTGTCGTCATCCAGCATATCTTCGATCACCCCTATTTCTAAGTCCCCAAAATATATAGTGTAAATGTACCAAACTACAACTAATTGTAGTTATTAGGTACGTCGATCCCCCCTATTTCTAAGTCCCCCAAAATATATAAACGTGCCAAACTACAACTAATTGTAGTTATTAGATACTAACTAAACCCATTGCTATTGAGTCTCAATTCAAGCATATAATTGAGTCCTCATCCAAAAAGGCAATATGTAACCTACATTAGACTATACAAACATAAACTAAGAGCTAGCTAGGGGGTGGGAGCAAATGGGAAGAGGATGGGCCCTCAAGCCGAGCAAGTAGGCTAGCAATCAACTCTCTTTGTTGTCTTTGTTCCTCCCTAGTGGCTCTAAGTTCTTCCCTCGTAGTTTGAAGTTCCTCCTCGGATTTTTTCAAGCGAGTCTCCATTTGAGAAACAACTGAGGGTGTGTATGATGATGATGGGCCGGAGCGACGACCGGACCTTGGGTAGTTAGCTTCTGACTCCATTCCAAGTCCGTAAACAGTTCCTTTCTTGTTCTTGCCTCCAACAGCTTGTAGAAAAAGCTCATCATCATCTACTTCAACTCCTACTTGAGAAATCTGTGCCTTGAGACGCTCAAACTCCTCCTGCAATAGGATAGGCGCAAAAAAAAGTGAGGGATAAATGAACATAAAAAGACTACAATTCTGGGGCTAAACGGACAGAGTTCCGCCTAAAATTGAGCAAAATCCATGCGTAAAGCCTTACAATAATGAGGTTCCTACATTCAACAGTCGTATAATGTATGTTCATCACTCGACGGCTACACGCCGGAGACTACAACTCTACGGGCCACACACCCGGAGTTCAACAACAATAAACACAATAATGTGGGAGAAAAAGAGTTGAAAAAGATGTGATATTGAATGCTCCTTGCTAAGGTTCCTGCATTCAATAGTACATAGAACTTAACGCAGAAGTACAATAATATGGGAGAAAAAGAGTTGATCAGGTGAGTAGCAAACAAAATTTGTTGAGAAAAGGCAAAATAAAGTAGATGCAGTCTGAACCTAACCATGAGTAATAACCCCAAAATAAAATCTCAACCTAGCAATGAAAACAACCCTCTAAGCAATAATGTAGTGATGTTATGATTTTATATCATGCCACAGTAATCAGTTTATTGATGACAAAAAAGAAGGGAAAAATTAATTAACTTGAAGTAAGGATAGGATATTTAAACTGCTAAGCAGGCAAGTTGGCCTATATATAGGACCCTAAGGTGGCTGGTTTAACTGAATTAGGCA
The DNA here is from genome assembly GCA_017589665.1 of Selenicereus undatus. Classification (NCBI taxonomy): domain Eukaryota; kingdom Viridiplantae; phylum Streptophyta; class Magnoliopsida; order Caryophyllales; family Cactaceae; genus Selenicereus; species Selenicereus undatus. Next base: position 39,638,755 of record JACYFF010019584.1, read on the forward strand.
AGTTGTGGAATTTTCTCACTGGTTGCCAAGGTTTATTACTATTGTTATCAAATTTGTTACCTTCGACAGTCTATAATCTTCATACCAAACATTGATATCCACTTTCAGCTTTTGAACAAGGGCCAATGGGAATGCTGAAACCCCTGGCCTTCATCCTCCATATGAACACGAACCCCAAACCTACTTAAATTAAATGAGATAAAATAGTTCACAACATAGATGCAAGATAAATTTTCATGAAAAAGCAATGTTCTGCCTTCATGCCCCAAAGTGCCTATTTTTTACTCTGACCCTTCATGAATGTCTTAGCAATTTCTTAAATAAAATGGTACCAAACACTAACCGAAGCTTCTTAAGAGAAAAGGTTAAGAGAATCTATTGCTATATTTAAACTGTCAAATAATAAACGGATAAGTGGCAAGATTATCCTTATCGAGAAAACATTATCAACGAAGTTGTGGCAATAAGAGAACCATACCAAAAGCTTAATTACAGTCACTTTCTTCAAAGTAATCTTCGAAAGCAGTGAATACAAGGGTGCAAGACTTTCCCTCCTACTTTATTGATTTGTAGTTTGTTTTCAAGTGAAGATACTTAGTTTCCAAGTGAAGTAGAAATCTGCTTGAATAAAAGACCAGCAATAAGGGCGAACCTTTGAAAGATGAACATTTGCTTTATTATGGGTTAACTAGGAGTAGTTTGTATTAGATTAATAGGAATAAATGAAGAGAAAGACTCAAGTCAGTCTAAGTTACTTATTCAAATCATTGCTTATTCAAATCACCAATTTAGAACTAATCACCAAAAAAAAGTGAGGGATAAATGAACATAAAAAGACTACAATTCTAAAGCGAAACGGACAGAATTCCGCCTAAAATTGAGCAAAATCCAGGCATAAAGCCTTACAATAATGAGGTTCCTACATTCAACAGTCGCACAATGTATATTCATCACTCGACGGCTACACGCCGGAGACTACAACTCTACGGGCCACACGCCCGGAGTTCAACAACAATAAAACACAATAATATGGGAGGAAAACAGTTGAAAAAGAGTTGTATTATGCCGCTAAAAAGGACTAGGAAAGTTGCATTATTCTCTAAACCTAATAAAATGAAATGTCACTAACACAGCTAAATTACCTCTGGGATATCAAAGGCCATGTCTAAACTGGAATTGTTTGCCTAACACTAATCACAACCACACAAAAAATGAAAATAAAAGTCATTAAGTCAGAAAACAAAAAGCTCCATAGTACTAGGCTGCTTGAATCATCAGTCTTCTAGCAAAAATAACACTTGTCTGACTTTGTCAACTATAGTAAACAAACAAGGGAAGAGAGAATATAAAATAAAAACGAGGGAAAAGGGACAAATTAAAATTAAAACCAAGAAGAAGCTATGGGACTAAAAGGGATTAAGAGAGAGAGAGAGATACGCAGCATCCTTGCTAATGAGCTCAATCGAGGCTCACAACTCGAGACTAACCATTCACTCAAGCACACAGAATGAGACAAGGAGCATGGGGAGAATAGAAAAATCATTACAGTTAGGCGTCCTAGAACTTAATAGCTCAACCCAATCTTTAACTCAACCTCCATTGATCAAGCATGCATTTAGGAATCAACCTAAAGTAATAAGAGAATATCCAAGCTGAAAATGAGAAGACATTTCACAGACCCACAGCACTAGTCATTTAAACACCCAAATATTGCATGATTTATGAGCTAACAATAACTCGACTTCTAAAATAGAGGCTCAAAGATCGAAAAATACTCTAAACAAATATTAGAAATGGGTTTCCATTTTTTGCAGTCTTTTTTAATTTGAAGATGCCCCTGCTTCTGTTTTCCTTTCCCTTTTTTAATGGAGTATAATATTTTTTTTAAAAAAAAGAATGGTTTTCCTCATTTTGTTCAGTCATTTTCTGGGTTCACATGATTTTTCGGCAGTCTTTGGCCCTTTCTCTAAGAAGGGCATGCAAAAACTGCTTCAAAATGAAGACACTCCTCATAGTTTTCAGGCCTTTTCTCTATTTTTGTTCTTTTTTTTAAAGAAATAATTTTATCACCGGACACTAAAACCTGCCTTCTTTTTTTTAAAAATGAAGGCTTAATTGATGTGGGGCTTGTTTAATTAATTAGTGCTACTAGTTGATGAGTAAATTATGAGTTAGTTGGATGATTGATTTTGCTTTTGTGATCATACATATGTGACAGTGTGACATTTAAGAGGGTAAGAACAAATCAACAGAGCAGTTCTCAGGCATTCCCTATGTTATGACTTTGCTCAACTGCCTTCTCTCTGCATGGTAAAAATATTCATTACTGCCTTCTGTTAACTCCGTCTGTTATCAATTTAACAGCTATTTTGTCGCGACTTAGCATTCTCTTTTTTATTTTTCTAATTGTATTTTTATCATTACCTGTTCCCTTGTATTATACCTCATATTTCAGTTCATGGGGATGTCAGATTTCAGTTCATCGAGACCACACATTTCAGTTAACAAAAGCAGAAACAAACAGATCAATCAATTTGCAGCACTTGAAAGCATTGAATGGAGCAGGTAAGAAAGCATTGAAGGGAGCAGAATACAAGGGGGAGAAGGGTAGAGCAAATTTGCAGCACTTGAATAAGAAGAGAAAGAAGAAAGAGTAGCTCTTACCCACACAGCCTTAGAACGGTTGTCACTGAAAACCTTCTCGGCTCCATCTTTCCTAGTATGCAGTTGCTTGAAGATTTGAGATGCAGTTGGTCTTTGTTAAGTTCGTGAGTATTCTACCACAAGAGGGGGGGTGAATTGTGGTGTCTGATTTTCGCGTTGTGAATAACAAACACCCTTGTGACTTGTTTGCAGAGGGTGTTCTCAAATGTTGCAAATGCGAAAATCACCAAGATAAATGCGGAAAATAAAGCACACACAATTTTTACGTAGAAAACACCTCTAGCCCAACTGAGGTGTGAAAAACCACGACCTACCTCATGTAGGATTTAACCACTTCACTAAACTGGACTTAACTCGTTACAAATGTAACACACCTTGTTACAACTTGCAACCACGTAACCTCCTTCTCTAAGACAGGTTACACCACGTCCAAATCTCACCAGATTGGACACGTCCAAAGTCCACACGACTAGGACACACTCACTCACTTTCGACTGATCTGGGATCAAAGTCAACAAACACCTTACTGGGGGTGCTTCTTACTAAGCAAATGTAAGGTACAATGAAAATCCTATTATGCCAATATATTGAAAGCTCAGTTTAAACACAACTTGTGTCGGTCTTTCTTTTCTCAAGTGTAGCTCGAAAAATTCTTCTCACTAGAAAAACCACTTTTGAAATTTTCCTTTTTGCGTATGTTGTGTGTTTCTCGTTTTTCTCTCTTGCTTTCTTGTCTCTCTCAATGGGAGTGAAAAAACTGAGATTTTATACACAAAAATCCAACGGTCGAGACCAAAGAATCAGCTAAGTATGGAAAACGATTTTCAAGCAAAGATACTCCCGAACGGCTAGTGATAAACTTTTCCCAAAGTATAAGGGATTTGTTATCTTAAGGGATAACCCTTATCTTCCCATAGCCGTGAACAAGATTCAAAAGGCAACCAGAAATCTTCAGCCTTTGAAATTTTATCATATCCGAAAATATAGGCAAAGGGAATCTTTTAGTTTTGACAAATCTCCCAAAACCTATTTTCGCAAATCTCCCATAATATTTTCAAGAAATATCCTTTCCAGAAAAATAGCAATCTTGGAGTTTAAAGAAAGTATTCTGGAGATCTTGGCCAATCGAAATGAATTTTCAAAGATAACCGGGTATGGCCACTTCAGTTCAGAAACACCCTAGGCACCCTGTTTGCAGGGTTGTTCGCAACTGGTGTTCTGAAGCACTCAGCGCAAATACCGATTTTAAGAGGTGTTTAAAAAGCGTTTTCAATATTGGCATATTAACAAGAGTCTAAATAAATAAAACCTATATACCCAAGACTTCTTGTTTTGAACCAGTCATCTTGTCCAAGATTTGTGGAGCTGCTGTGAACACCAAGGCCACCTTGTTTGCTGGGGTTGTTCTTTGCATTGCTAGAGTTCAGAAACATGCCTTACAATCAACTGTCGAGATGGCGTTCTTGACTTAATATAGAATCACCAATTAAAACCTGTTTTGAAGACTTGTTCTCACATGTAGCAAACCAGTTAATACAATAAAGATTACAAACACCAGTTAGGCCTGTTTGGAGATCATGTTTGGAGCAACATTACTTGGACAAATTTTTACACTTGGATTTGTTATCATCAAAATATAATAACTCAACAGTCTTTTCCCTTGATTTTTTTTTATCTAATGAAAACAATATGGGAAAAAATTAATAAAAGATGAAATTAAATGTCAATTACCTACATATAAGACGTGCGGTATTCGTAGAAAATTATTTTGTATAAACGAAAAATTAAATGATACTACCAATCGCCTTGCCCATTGAGAAGCTGAGATTGACCCGGATGTGTGGAAAGTCCCAGCTTTAGGCCCAGTGGTCTTGTTTTTCCTATTTTGTTCATACCTCTTCTTGAAAGCATTGGTTTCCCTTAAGGCTTGCACTCGTTTTTTCAGTTCAGTTGGCATCCATTCAGTTATCTCTTCATCCATTGCCTTCCAAACCATGTCCCTAAGGCACTTAGCTGCTATGGACTTCCACTCCTTATATACCCTACGGTTTAGATGCTCAGCCCAAGTGTACCTAGACTGTAAACAACAGATAAAATATGGAAAAGCACATAATCAGTAGCTACCTTTAAACCACACAATTAGTAGCATAAACAGCAACAAAAATAGCTTATCAGATGCTGCCGGTTATGTTCAGATAGTGCAATCAGCACTAAGCAGCAAGCCAGCAGCAGCAAGCAACTAGAAGCAACAAAATATAAATGATTTATAACTTGAAATAAAAGAAACCCATTACCTTGAAAGCTCTCCACCAAAATTCTGTGTGTTCAGTAGGTGCATTCCTCTAACAAGTGCAGGGTTCCAAGGAATGGCTTCTGAGATCTTTGGCAATACTTTGGACCACATCAACATCGCCAAACCTTCATCATTTGGAAAAAAAAAACATAAGTATTGTGCGAATATAACATATGAAATCAACACATATAGGATGATTAAGTTAATACCACAGCCCTTCCGGAGTAAGAGGCACTATGGATAGCAACCGACTGTTTACAGATTCAATTGTAGCTGATTCCTTTTCTTGACTTCCATCAACACACTCACGTGTACGGCTAGCAGGCATCTAAATATTAGACGCATGACACCCAAGTAAGCACTAAATAGAATTAGCATAAATATATATATATATATATATATATATATATATATATATATATCTA
>JACYFF010019584.1:39651718-39664461 GCA_017589665.1 Selenicereus undatus
CCCCCCCACTAGCAGCATCAACCATATTACGATCCATAGGAAGTAAACCCTCATAAAAATATTGAATCAATAGCTGTTCAGTTATTTGATGTTGGGGACAACTAGCACATAGTTTATTAAATCTTTCCCAGTACTCACAAAAAGTTTCCCCATTCATTTGCTTGATTCCACATATTTCTTTCCTAATAGATCCAATACGGGATGCAGGAAAAAACTTTTCTATAAACGATTTATGCAATGCATTCCATGTAGAAAAAGATCCAACAGGCATATAATATAACCAGTCCTTAGCATTACCAAGCAAAGAAAAAGGAAAGACCCTTAGTCTAATTTGGTCCTTAGGAATTCCTTTAGGCACCATAGCAGAACAGGTAATAAGGAATTCACTAATGCGTCTATAGGGGTCCTCTCCAACTAATCCATGAAACTTATGTAATAAATTAATAAATCCTGAGTTTAATTTCAAAGGTCTATCTAAAACAACATAAGTGATGGACATGGGTTGGGTTTCTAAGTTAGGGGCAGCTAGTTCTCGTAGAGTGGACATGCTTACCTCTTTAATCCTAAAATTTACTGGCTCAGGCTGACTCTCTTTGATTTCAGCTTTCAATGATTGATCCCTGACTTCCCCAGTGTCCTTACCACTTTTTAATTTCATGCACTACAAGAAGTCCTGCAAAATAAAATATTAAAGTTAAAACAAAACAATGAAAGGAGTAAAATTAAATAGAAATAAACTAGCAATTTAATTTTCTTTCCCCGACAACGGCGCCAAAATTTGTAAAACCTATCGAGAGCTACAAATTTAACCGCTACTTCGGTTATTAAATAATTTTTATAGCATAGGGAAGTAGGAATCGATCCACGAGGAAATATTGTTGTAAATTGCTAGCTTAATCCTAAATGATTTTATTAATCCAATTTAGTAAATCTAATCTTAATAATTCCAAAATAATTATAATCTTATGAATAAAAATCTAGAAAAATACCCAATAATGCTCCTAAATATTATGAATCATATTCTGGAAATAAAATAGTAAAAAGATTTCCTAAATAATCCAGAAAAATAAAATCAGAATATTAACTGAAATTCTAATTAAAAATCAAAACAGCAAATAATAATCAGAAAATAAATATTAAAAATAACAAACAGTAACCTAAACTAAATTCTTCAACTTTATAAGCATACTAGTCCGGACTCGTGCTTTACACGGTGCATACTACGGTAGATAGTTTGTGTTTGTGTGTATATGTGTGTGTGTGTGTGTGTGTGTGTGTGTGTGTGTGTGTGTGTGTATATATATATATATATATATATATATATATATATATATATAGAGAGAGAGAGAGAGAGAGAGAGAGAGAGAGAGAGAGAATCAAAATAATATAGGAATATTCAACAGGAATTCAAATTTATTGAAAGAGATAGGTAGATAGCAATTTCATGCACACCCGTTAAAACTCAATAATTAAAACAACATATGATTGTAAAAGACATGATGTAAAGTATGATAGAGATTATAGGTAGTCCAAATGTAACTAAAATCATGTTAAATGACATGTGAATATGTTAATTTATGGCGCTAATGACGGAGAATCCACCTTCTCTTCTTATACCTACAGTAAAAATTAAGTTCTTAGTAATTATTTGATTAACAATGATATAATTGAAGCCTATAATTGCATCATGTGTACCTGTTTTTTTTTTAATTTTTAGTTGATTTAACTTTTGTTTATTTTTGTTGCATTTTTTCATTCGATTTCCTTTTTCACGTAAATATTAAACATGAAAGGAATAGTGTAATATAGTTATATTGGAATAATGATTTTCATGGTAGTTGTTAGTATCCCAGTTTGAATTCTAATTGTTCATAGTAATCTTCTACATTTCATTTCTTTTGGGGGGGGGGTACACGATGTTGCATTGCTAATCTGATTACTTTGATATTCAATTCTACTAATTGAAATAAATGGATTTGTTTTTATTTTGATGGAATTGATCTTAATTTTAGATTGCTTTTGGTATTTGGGGCATGGAAAATGAAGATGAGCTTATAATTCATTTGCTTATTTAGCTGTTATTTAATATATTCTATTAAAATAAATTTGATTCACAATGAGTACCTTCAACAAAGAATCAGCAAGTATTCACATCATATTTAGTGTGTATCAAATTTTATACATGATAAATCATTGAATAACATTTATTGAAGGTTCAAGAATGATATATTTTTAATCTATAATTTTCATGGTTATTTGTTACTAACTACTTCATAATTCATATTTTCATAATTGTGGGATTATTCTTTATTTGGATTTGACATTATTATTTAAAATAATACTAAACGTATAGCCACTCCAAAATCTTTATTTCAACCATTACAGAATTATAATTTCCAAGATTATGCTTTCCTAGGATCATTTTCTTAGTTGTTAATGATTTTTTTTTCTACCATTACGGAATTATACTTCCTGATATTATATTTTTCAATATTAATCTTTTTCTACAACCTCGTGGTGATAAGGAGACAGAATGAATTCAAAAGGTTTAAGAAGGATATTTTTTTATAATTTTCATAATCACTAATTACTGCATAATCATTCCTTTTAGAAAAACATACTCCATAATCCTCATTTTGACAATTATGGAATTATATTTCATAAGATTATACTTTCTTACAATCATTTCCTTATTAATGATTTTTTCCATTATTACTATGTGAGAGATTTGAAATTATAAATTAATTATTTTCAACAATTGGATGGTTGTGATGAGGAGAGAGAATGAATCTAAGGGTTCAAAATCCCTACTTAATGAGAATGCAAGAAAATTCTACATCACCACAACATTGCTTTTATATATAGTATAGATATCTCCAAAATAATTTTTGATTGATTTCAGGAAAATTAAATCAGTCAATTACTGCAGAATAATTAAACAGAATATTAAATCTGAAATTGAAAATAAAATATTTTGCATAAATATAAATACGAAAATAATAAAGATAATTACCCTAATCCTAGGACACAATTTTCGGGAATTAAAAAACACCTAATAAACGTGAATTAATAATTAAAATCGAAATTTTCAGAATTAATTACCTAAAAACCTGCACATACCAATTTCACAAAATAAATCTGAAACATTATCAAGTAATTTCCAAAAATCACGAAACTGAATATGGGCAGATTAGGACACTATATAAACCCTAGGAATTCATTAAAATCGAAAAATAATGAAAATAACTATTTTCAGTCTAAGTTCCAACAAACCGGTAATTAAATACTAACACTGAATATAAATCAATCTAAAATTATAACCACTCTAAAAATCAAAATCTAAGCTATCTAAAATTTCCTAGATACTCCTAAAAGACTTATATTTTGGGGGGGGGGGGGTTGATTGAAATTATATTGAAGCTAATAAAATTAGAACCAAAAATCAACAAACTAATCAAATTTATTCTAATCAACAAATAATACTCAAAAATTTTCAAATTTATGAAATATACTTAGTATTATCTCAATCCACCATGCAAATTAATATTTATCATTAACACACAAGTTAATTTCATTCATGAGTTAAACTGTAGAAGAGATCCACCAGCGGTTCTTTCCCGTTTTTCCTTAGATTTTAGTTTACTTAGGTCCAGCCCTAATATAAACCCTACTAATTTGATAATCTTTGCACCAGCGCAAAAATTTAACCAAGTTAGAGCATTAAGAATTAGAAAAATATCATTTAACACTTTGAAACCAATTTACCAGCAAATCGATTTAACAAAGATCTAAAGCGATTACCTAATTAAAAGAGATGGGTTTGAGCCATCCATGATTAATTAGGGTGATACCTAGACCCAAAAGACTATAAATTTTACATATTATAGTCTTCTAAGCTATCAATTGAAATTGTATTTAATCAACTAGCATGCATTCAAATCCATTTAACACAAATTTCATAAACGATAAACGCTAATCGCTAAAGAATCATGAATATAAATCAACTAGGCATTAAAGTATAAAACTTGTTTCAAAATAATTAATTTAGCATGGCTTCAAGAAAATTATACTAAGCATAAAAAAATCACTCACTCATATTAAAAATAAAATTACAATAATAACTCAAATATTTCATGTTTAATAGTAAACCTACCACAAAACAAATAAAACAAAGTAATAATAATAATAATAATAATAATAATAATAATAATAATAATAATATGATGGAGAGGATGCTGCGTGGAGAAGGAAGTCGTGCTGATGACGATGGTGATGATCGAAGCTGATGATGATGGTGATGAAAGCTTGATGGGCGTGATTGAAGAAAACGTGGGGGCTGGGTTGAGGCAAAGCAGCCGTGGGGTGGATGATGGTGATTAGAAGATGATGATGATGGGGAAGTGAGAGGAAGCATGAAGGTGAAGTATGGTGATGGTGATTAATGGTCATGAAGAAGAAGGCTGCTGATTATGGTGGCTAGGCGTGGAGAAGGCTGAGACATGAGGATGGGTATGAGGAAGGTGATATTATGGTGAGGAGAGGGAGGCGATGGTGATGAAGTTGGCGATGGGTAGTGAGGTTGAAGAGATGGGGGGAGGGAGTGTGAGAAGAAGCAGGCAGTCGTGGGGTTGTGAGGGTTAAGCATGGAGCTCATGGTGATTTGAGAGAATTAGGCATGGGTTTATATATAGGGAGTGAGGCTAGGGTTAGTTCTTTAGGGTTTTTCTTCTCCCTCTTTGCTTAGGTTTCTTCTTCCTCAAGACTTGTAACTTTTTACCAATTCTTGAACCCTTGCCCAATATAATAAATATGGAATACTATTTTCCATACTATTATTTTTGGACCGTCTTGTAGCCAAATGTGTAGAACTCGAGCTTTTACGCCACCTCTTCTCTTCTTTAGTAAATTAACACTAACCCTGAAAAATATATAAAACAAAGCAAATTAAATGAAATAATATATATAATATACTCAAAATAATTATAAAATAATGCATGATTTTTGACTTAACAAATTCCCCCACACTTAGACTTTGGACGTCCTCTTGCAAAGAAATTTTAGACTCGACCTAAAAACTTATCTTCTTTCTTTCTTATATAGTCATGCATAACTATGATGTTCATACTAGGCTTTGGCTTGCTTTAGAAAAATAGTGTTATTGAATCAATTAGTTTTTTCTTTCAATAATTGAGTACCTGCTAAACATCCAACTATCCTTAGAGAGTTTATTTATCAACCTCACAACATGTCTATAATGATATAACACGATCAATAATTATCCATCTCTTTTTGATTATGCATACACCAATCAAGAGGTCGAAAAGGAATTTAAGATAGAAAAGATTTAGGCATGGTCTGGCTATAGAGACTATTAAACTAGGTAGAATAACTTCATTAAATTTGATCCTAAACTTGCCCTGTATTTATTTTCCTCTTCTTCTTTTGTTCAAACTCCAATTGCACACATATTCGAGGCCCTTATAGGGTCTTAGAATTTAAACATTCCCTGTCTCTCACTCACCCGAATAGCGGTGCTAGAGCAGATAATTCATTCTCATCTTATTATTTCTTTATTTTATTGGCTCATTAGTATGGGAAACAAGCTTTCCAGTGGCAGTATTGCCTCAAAAGGTAACACCCAGTAGCGCATGCCTCAAAGAAGTACTTGTTATTCCCTACTTTGACTTTCTTTTCTCTTTTATTTCTTCTTCATAGATGAAAAATAGACAAGTAAAATCACAATTCTAATGAGTTATTCAACTAATTCAATAGTCTAGGAGATGGGTTAGGTCATTTTATTGCATCTGAATCGGATATATTACATGACCAAATAAGATGGTTAATCAAGAGAGTTACTCATTAAAAAGATGTATGAGGATCAACTCAAACTTCTCTAAAGGATAACTATCATGCTTAGAAGTATTCACTTATAAAAGAATAAACTACAAAATAGCTAAAAAAAATTTCTAATAAAGCAAGCCTAGCATAAACTCATATCATGCATTATTTATAAGAAAAGAATTTTTTGTTTTTTTTTATTTTCTACTTTTTTTCCAAGAATAAAAACTGCAGGAATTAAATGCAGGATGCACCCCCCTCCCCCCCACACTTAATTCATGCATTGTCCCTAATGCATGCAAAGAGAAAGAAATAATGAAAATAAAAGCAAAATTAAATGGGTACTTCCCTAAAAACGTTGGGTTGCCTCCCAACCAGCGCCTTTGTTTACAGTCGTTGGCTCGACTTCATGAAGCTCATGGATCCTCAAGTTGGATCTCTTCTATTGAACATACATGGTCTCCTTCATAGAAATACTTTAGCCTGTGACCATTCACTTTGAAAATCTTGTTAGTAGCAAAGGATTTAATCTCTACAGCACCATGGGGATAAGTCTTTACTACTGCAAAAGGTCTTAACCACCTAGAGTTTAACTTACCAGGAAAAAGTCTCAGTTTAGAATTGAATAATAACACTTTCTCACCTACCTGAAATTCTTTCCTAATAAGTTTGGCATCACAAAATGCTTTGGCCTTACCCTTGTAGATGACTGAATTGTCATAGGCTTCTAAGCGTATCTCTTCTAGTTCCTGCAATTGCAATTTACGCTCTCTCCCTGCTAATTGATAATCAAGATTGCATTGCTTCACAGCCCAATATGATTTATGCTCTATTTCTACAGGGAGGTGACACGACTTTCTAAATACTAACCTGTAGGATGACATACCAATTGGAGTCTTATATGCAGTCCTGTAAGCCCAAAGAGCCTCCTCTAGCCTAAGGCCCCTGTCCTTCTTATCTGGCTTAACTACTTTTTCAAGGATTCCCTTAATCTCTTTATTGGAAACTTCAGCTTGGCCATTAGTCTGGGGATTATAACTAGTAGATACCTTATGAGTTATATGATATTTAGCTAATAAGGCACCTAGAGTTCTGTTACAAAAATGAGTCCCCCTATCACTAATGATCGCTCTTGGTACTCCATATCTATGCAAGATTAGAGATTTGACATGTTTCACCATAGTTTTAGCATCATCAGTCCTAGTGGCCACAGCTTCTACCCATTTGGATACATAATCAACAATCACAAGAATATAGGCATATCCAAAAGAAGGGGGAAAGGGTCCCATGAAATCAATGCCCCATATATCAAAATTTTCACAAACACACATATTATACAAAGGCATTTGATTCCTCCTTGATAAGTTTCCAGTCTTTTTGGCACACTTCACATCTTTTACAGAATTCATAAGCATCACTAAAAATAGTGGGTCAATAAAAACCACACTCAAGTACTTTATGTGATGTTCTTTTTGGGCCAAAGTGTCCCCCACTTTCTCAAGAATGACAGAAGGTCAGAATAGAATGAATTTCACTATCGTCTACACATCGCCTTATAATCTGGTCACCACAAAACTTCCATAAATATGGCTCATCCCAAACATAATACTTGGATTGAGCTCTTATTTTCTCCTTTTCAGCTCTAGTCAACTCAATGGGAAAAGTTTTGGTGACTATGTAATTCACAATATCAGCATACCAAGGCAATCTACTAGTCATAGCATACATAGTCTCGTCAGGAAAACAATCAATAAAAGGGCTACTATTCTCCCCTGTTTCCAATCTACTCAGATGGTCAGCAACTAAATTCTTAGCCTCAAGCTTATCTCTAATTTCTAGTGAAATTCTTGCAACAATAACATCCATCTAATTAACCTGGGCTTAGAATCTTTCTTTTCCAATAAGTGTTTGAGAGCAGAATGATCAGAATAAACAGTAACTTTAGCACCCAACAAATAAGGACAGAATTTTTCAAGAGCAAAAACAACAGCATACATCTCTTTTTCTGTAGTGGTGTAGTTACACTGTGCAGGGTCAAGAGTTCTAGAAGCATAATATATTACATGAGGTACCTTCCCAACTCTTTGACCTAAAATTGCCCCTACTGCCTTATCACTAGCATCACACATTAACTCAAAAGGTAAGGCCCAGTTTGGGGGTTGCCCAATAGGAGGGGAAGTCAATGTTAACTTCAACTAATCGAAAGCCCTCATACAATCATCATTAAAATCAAAAGGGACATCTTTTGCAAGCAAGGCACATAAAGGAGAAGCAATCTTAGAAAAATCTTTGATGAACCTCTCCTATAGAACCCTCCATGTCCTGAGAATGATTGTACATCTTTGACACACTTTGGATAGGGTAGAGACTGGATGATGTCAACTTTAGCTCTATCTACCTCTAATCCCCTCGATGACACTACATGTCCCAGTACTACCCCATACTCCACCATGAAATGGCACTTTTCAAAGTTCAAGACCAAATTGGTTTCAATGCAACGTCTAAGCACAAGAGTAAGATGATGCAAGCACTCATCAAATGAATCACCATGTACAGTAAAATCATCCATAAAAACCTCCATAATCTTGGTGATAAAATCAGAAAAGATACTCATCATACATCTTTGAAAGGTAGCAGGTGCATTAAATAAACCAAAAGGCATACGTCTAAAAGCGTAAGTGCCAAAAGGACAAGTAAATGTAGTCTTCTCCTGATCTGCAGGAGCTATGGGGACCTGAATATAACCTGAATAGCCATCCAAAAAACAATAATGTGACCTCCCAGCTAGTCTCTCTAACATTTGGTCCATGAAAGGTAATGGGAAATGGTCCTTCTTAGTGGCCTTGTTAAGCTTTCTATAGTCAATACACACTCTCCAACCACTTTGAATTCTAGTAGGTATCAACTCTCCTTCATTGTTTGTCACTACTGTTGTCCCCCCTTTTTAGGAACCACATGGATAGGGCTAACCCACTCAGAGTCAGCAATAGGGTAGATCACCCCAGCATCTAACCACTTAAGAATTTCTTTTTGGACTACCTCCATCATGGGTGGATTAAGTCTCCTTTGAGGGTCCCTCTTAGGCTTAGCATCTTTTTCTAAGGTAATAGTATGTGAGCACAAGGTAGGGCTAAGGCCTTTGAGATCTGCTAAAGTCCACCCTAAAGCCTCACTGTGTTCTCTAAGTACTTTAATAAGTTTTTCTTCCTGATCCAATGTGAGTGCACTAGAGATAATTACAGGCAAGGTCTCATTGTCCCTTAAATAAGCATATTTTAAATTTTTAGGTAAGGGTTTCAATTCCAGTTTAGGGGGTGAGATACTTGAGGGAAGTAACTTAGCATGCTTTTCAGATAATTCAAGTTTGTTAGGTCCATTATGCTCTTTCTGCAAGTGAGACAAAGAACCCATCGCCTCATCTAACTTATCATTAACAGGATATGGCACTTTCTGAGACTCAGTATGATCAAGACTCTTAGTAAGCACAGTGAATAACTCATCCTCATGGGACAAGTCGTAAACATCTTGAGATAACTCATCAAAAACATCAAGTGCATATAAGTAGTTAACATCAGAAGGAAATCGCATGGCATCAAAAATATTGAACTTAATAATCTCACCATCAAATTCCATGGTTAGTGCCCCTTCGTGCACGTGTATCTTAGTTCTAGCAGTTTTTAAAAAGGGCCTGCCAAGCAAAATGGGAATATCATGACATGCTTCACCCATTTTCATTACATAAAAGTCAGCAGGAAACACTAGTTCATTGACTTGAACTAAAACATCTTCTAACACTCCATCAGGGTAAGTGTTGCTTCTATCGGCTAATTGAATCACTATGCCAGCTTTCTTTAATTCACCTAGGTTCAGTTTGTCATAAACAGATCTAGGCATAACATTAATAGAGGCACCTAAATCAAGCATAGCTTTATCAAAGCAAATGTTTCCTATCTTGCAAGGAACAGAAAACACACCGGGGTCTTGACACTTAGGGGGAAGCTTTCTTTGAAAAACAGCAGACACATTTTCCTCCACACTTATCTTCTCATTACCAACTAACTTCCTCTTGGTGGTGCATAATTCTTTTAAGAACTTAGCATAACGAGGCACCTGTTTTATAGCATCAAGGAGAGGTATGTTGATCTCTACCTTCCTAAATGTCTCTAAGATCTCTTGGTTAGCCTCATTTACCTTTGAAGTAGGGCTTCTAAATCTACTAGGAAAAGGGGGAATGGGCTTATAAGGTTCTCTTTTCTTCTCTCCTATTTCCTTAGTAGTTTGATTAGACTCTGTATTTAATTCTGATTCATCCCCTTTCACTTCCAACTTAGGTTCCACTTCTCTCTTCTTTATAGGTTCCTTTAACTCTTTTCCATTTCTAAGTGTTATGACACTAACATTCTCCTTGGGGTTAGGGTAAGGTTGAGATGGTAACCTATTTTGCAATTGAGCTTGCAAGTTGCTCACTATGGTGTCAGTCGCTGTTTGTCTTTCTTGAACTTGCTTAAGGGTGGTTTCCATACTCTGGAACCTATCATCCATTTTCTTAAGGACTTGCTCTAGGAGGAAATTGGCCCTATCTTGACTAGAAGGTTGACGAGAGGGTTGGTCAAAACCAGGTGGGTTAGGTTTAGGGTCACACCTAAGGTTAGGGTGGTCTCTCCATCCTTCATTATAAGTGTTCGAATAAGGATCATACCTCCTTTGATTTTGATTAGAGTAAAGAGCATTAACATTACCCTCTTGTAGAGTAGGACATGCATCAGTAGGGTGCCCCTCTAGACAACAAATACCGCATACTACTGCCTTTTGAATACCCCCTGTAACAATCTTATTTAACATAACAGTAATATGAGATAACTGATTCTTTAGAGAAGAACTAGAACCTATCTCATTTACCCTTTTAACTTATGAATCTCTAGCACCAAACTGTTGAGTGTTTTGGGCCATTAAATTAAATAGATTTCTAGCATCAGCTGGGGTTTTATTAACCAGAGCCCCCCCACTAGCAGCATCAACCATATTACGATCCATAGGAAGTAAACCCTCATAAAAATATTGAATCAATAGCTGTTCAGTTATTTGATGTTGGGGACAACTAGCACATAGTTTATTAAATCTTTCCCAGTACTCACAAAAAGTTTCCCCATTCATTTGCTTGATTCCACATATTTCTTTCCTAATAGATCCAATACGGGATGCAGGAAAAAACTTTTCTATAAACGATTTATGCAATGCATTCCATGTAGAAAAAGATCCAACAGGCATATAATATAACCAGTCCTTAGCATTACCAAGCAAAGAAAAAGGAAAGACCCTTAGTCTAATTTGGTCCTTAGGAATTCCTTTAGGCACCATAGCAGAACAGGTAATAAGGAATTCACTAATGCGTCTATAGGGGTCCTCTCCAACTAATCCATGAAACTTATGTAATAAATTAATAAATCCTGAGTTTAATTTCAAAGGTCTATCTAAAACAACATAAGTGATGGACATGGGTTGGGTTTCTAAGTTAGGGGCAGCTAGTTCTCGTAGAGTGGACATGCTTACCTCTTTAATCCTAAAATTTACTGGCTCAGGCTGACTCTCTTTGATTTCAGCTTTCAATGATTGATCCCTGACTTCCCCAGTGTCCTTACCACTTTTTAATTTCATGCACTACAAGAAGTCCTGCAAAATAAAATATTAAAGTTAAAACAAAACAATGAAAGGAGTAAAATTAAATAGAAATAAACTAGCAATTTAATTTTCTTTCCCCGACAACGGCGCCAAAATTTGTAAAACCTATCGAGAGCTACAAATTTAACCGCTACTTCGGTTATTAAATAATTTTTATAGCATAGGGAAGTAGGAATCGATCCACGAGGAAATATTGTTGTAAATTGCTAGCTTAATCCTAAATGATTTTATTAATCCAATTTAGTAAATCTAATCTTAATAATTCCAAAATAATTATAATCTTATGAATAAAAATCTAGAAAAATACCCAATAATGCTCCTAAATATTATGAATCATATTCTGGAAATAAAATAGTAAAAAGATTTCCTAAATAATCCAGAAAAATAAAATCAGAATATTAACTGAAATTCTAATTAAAAATCAAAACAGCAAATAATAATCAGAAAATAAATATTAAAAATAACAAACAGTAACCTAAACTAAATTCTTCAACTTTATAAGCATACTAGTCCGGACTCGTGCTTTACACGGTGCATACTACGGTAGATAGTTTGTGTTTGTGTGTATATGTGTGTGTGTGTGTGTGTGTGTGTGTGTGTGTGTGTGTGTGTGTATATATATATATATATATATATATATATATATATATATATAGAGAGAGAGAGAGAGAGAGAGAGAGAGAGAGAGAGAGAATCAAAATAATATAGGAATATTCAACAGGAATTCAAATTTATTGAAAGAGATAGGTAGATAGCAATTTCATGCACACCCGTTAAAACTCAATAATTAAAACAACATATGATTGTAAAAGACATGATGTAAAGTATGATAGAGATTATAGGTAGTCCAAATGTAACTAAAATCATGTTAAATGACATGTGAATATGTTAATTTATGGCGCTAATGACGGAGAATCCACCTTCTCTTCTTATACCTACAGTAAAAATTAAGTTCTTAGTAATTATTTGATTAACAATGATATAATTGAAGCCTATAATTGCATCATGTGTACCTGTTTTTTTTTTAATTTTTAGTTGATTTAACTTTTGTTTATTTTTGTTGCATTTTTTCATTCGATTTCCTTTTTCACGTAAATATTAAACATGAAAGGAATAGTGTAATATAGTTATATTGGAATAATGATTTTCATGGTAGTTGTTAGTATCCCAGTTTGAATTCTAATTGTTCATAGTAATCTTCTACATTTCATTTCTTTTGGGGGGGG
>JACYFF010019584.1:39694282-39711364 GCA_017589665.1 Selenicereus undatus
GCAATATCTGAAAACACCCCCTGCAAACAAGTCAACAGGGTGTTCGTCATCTGAGAACAACCTCAGTCAGGGTGTTTATTACTTATTACACGAAAATCAGACACCACAATTCACCCCCCCTCTTGTGGAAGTAGACTCATAAATCTAACAAGTGGTATCAGAGCAGGTTCTCTCACAACAAGGCTAACACCTTGAGAGATTCTGAAAATGAGTACACCACAAGGCATTCTTGAAGGACAATCCATCACTCGTCCACCCTATTTCAACGGCCAACATTATAGTTGGTGGAAGAACAGGATGGAGAACTACATTCAGGCAGAAGACTATGAGTTATGGATGCTCATCAAAAACGGGCCTCTTGTTCCCTACAAAATACTTGAAGATGGCAAGAAAGTTTCCAAGGAACCCAAAGAGTTTGATGCTGAAGATTATAAGAAAATGGAAAAGAATGCTAAGGCCAAGAAGCTATTATATTTCGGCCTAGGTCCAGATGAATACACTCGCATCTCTGAGTGTGAATCAGCCCAAGCTATCTGGAACGCCCTACAAGTTGCTCATGAAGGTACGAGTCAAGTTAAACAATCTAGAATTGAGCTACTTATGAGACAATACGAGTTGTTTGATATGGGTGATCGTGAAACCGTGATGGATATGTACACACGGTTTACTCACATCACAAACGAATTAAAATCCCTGGGAAAGTCTTTCACCACTGGAAGAGTTGGTGAGGAAAATCCTCAGAATTTTACCTCGTATGTGGGAAGCCAAAGTAACAGCCATCCAAGAGGCTAAAGACATGAACAAAATCACCCTTGACGAGTTGATTGGTAATCTCCAAACCTATGAACTTCGGAAAAACTCACAACAGAAAGAGGAGCAAAAGAAGGATCGTGGGCTTGCCTTGAAAGCACATGAGGACACTGACTCTGACCTTGAAGATGAAGATATGGCCCTAATGTCCAGAAAATTCAAGAAATTCTTCAAAAAGGTCAAGGAGAACAACAAAAGAAAAGAATTCAGTAAGTCCAGAAACACCCCTAAAGATCAACCTATAGGGTGTTTCAAGTGCGGCAAACCAGATCACTTAGTCAAAAATTGTCCTCTGCTTCGAGAAGATCAGATGCCCGAACAACCTCGAAAACAGGGTCGAAAACACCCTGTCAACAATCTGGGCAAGCGATTCTCGAAAGCTATGCTGGCTGCTTGGGGAGATTCCTCTGAAGATGAAGGAGAATCTGAAGCTGAAGAAGAGGTCGTAGCACTGATGGCACAAAGTGACTCAGATTTAGATGATGAATCAACAATCAGCTTCACAGGTCTCAAGAACAAGGTACATGGTCTTAACAAAGCTACTTTAGAAGAACTTCTATATAATGTGATAGACACCTGTGCTGATCTAAAAAGAGAAGTTCGTGACCTAGAGCTTGAAAATGAAATTCTTAAAAATGAAAAACTTGGTTTACATGAAAATATTAACATGCTAAAAGAAAATCTCTTTATAAAAGAAGGAGATTATACTCGAGTGGAAGAAAAACTCTTTGAGGTGGAAGGAATGGTTGAAGACTTGCTCAAAGAGAACAAGAGCTTGCATGTTAATATAGAAAAACTGGAAACCGAACTTGCCACGACCAAGCGTTGGAACAAGTCCTCACAAGCCCTTGATTGGTTAAACACTCACCACAGTCGAAACAAAAAGGGACTTGGATACAAGCCTAAACGGACCGTTTATCCCATACATAGGAAGTATGTTGGATTACCTGAAAATATTGTTTGTTTTCATTGTGGGAAAACGGGTCATTATAGATACACTTGCCCTTTAAGAAAACATGCCAATGAAAAGAATGAAAAGCATGTGAAACAAATCTGGATTAGAAAAGATGAGATTTATTTGTCTAAAAGAATGGGACCCAAGTGGATCTGGGTTCCCAAAACTAACCCGTGATTTGTTTTGCAGGCTGAAGTGAGAGAAAACAACCTTATGAACAACCCCACAAACACCCTTGAAAATAAGCAGTTGTGGTATGTTGATAGTGGGTATTCACGGCACATGACTGGTGAAAGATCAAATTTTCTCTCACTTACAGCGCTAAATGGTGGGAGTGTAGCATTTGGAAACGGCAAGTCTGGGACAATTGTCGGTATAGGTAATATTGGTAAAACTCTCTCCCACTCAATTGATAATGTGCACTTAGTTGATGGGTTAAAGCACAATTTGCTAAGTGTGTCCCAACTGTGTGACAAGAACAACCTAGTACTGTTTTCAAAAACACGTTGCTTGGTTGTGAATGACGACACAGGAGATGTTGTGTTGAGGGGGAAGCGATGTCAAAATGTTTATAAAGTTTGTATTTCCACTCTTCCCCAAAATAATCTGACTTGTTTAAATGCATTAAATGATGATATAATGCTATGGCACAAGAGACTAGGTCATGCAAGTCTGTCCTTGGTAAACAAACTTGTTTCCAAGGACTTGGTTGTTGGACTACCTTCCATCAAGTATAATGATGACAAGTTATGTGAAGCTTGTGCAAAAGGAAAACAAGTCAGATCTTCCTTAAAATCTAAAAAGTATGTAAGCACTACCCGACCTCTTGAATTATTACACATTGATCTATGTGGTCCCATAAGGATAGTAAGTAGAGGTGGGAAGAGGTATGTGCTTGTCATAGTGGATGACTACTCTCGATTTACTTGGACCCTGTTCTTGGCTTCCAAGGATGAAACGTTTGAAAACTTTATTGCTTTTCTAAAAAGGGTTGAAAAGAGAGTAGGACACTCATTGGTTAGCTTGAGGTCTGATCATGGTATTGAATTTGAAAATGTAAATTTTACAAATTTTTGTAATATGCATGGTGTTGATCACAACTTCTCGACTCCAAGAACACCCCAACAGAATGGGGTGGTTGAGCGTAAAAATCGTACCCTAGAAGATATGACTAGAACAATGCTTGTTGCTAGTGGTCTTCCTAGGAACTTTTGGGCAGAAGCTTTGAACACATCGTGCTATATTATGAATAGATGTATGATCAGACCCATATTGAACAAAACTCCTTATGAACTCTTCAAAGGCAGAAAACCTAATATTATGCACTTGAGAACTTTTGGTTGTAAATGTTTTGTGCATAATAATGGAAAGGATGCCTTGGGAAAGTTCGATCCTAGGAGTGATGAGGCAATATTTATTGGTTATTCTTCTCACAGCAAGGCATACAAAGTCTTTAACAAAAGAACCTTGTGTGTTGAGGAAAATGTGCATGTGCTTTTTGATGAAATTAATACTGTGAATAAGAATGATGCACAGGAAGAAGAGTTTGAATTAGGTCTTGTCCAAAAAGAATTGTTGATCCATGAGAAACCAGGTGAGAACACCTTGGAGAAAACAGGTACAGAAGGTGTTCCTCAAAACAGCATGCAAAGTGAATACCAAACAAGGGGAAACACCATTGAACCCTGTTCGGAACCATGTTCCTCAGGAACCAGCTTGCAAACAGGCGCTGAAACAGGATCAGGAGGTGTTCTTGAACCTGATCCTATACAACCAGAACATGGGTCTGTGAATCCAATTAATCTAAGATCATGGAAGCACCATAGTTCGCACCCTCTTGATCAGATCTTGTCAGATATTAATACGGGAGTGCAAACTAGATCTAAACTTAAGAATTTTTGTGCTTTCTATGCGTTTCTTTCTAACATTGAGCCAAAAAGTGTGAATGAGGCCCTTGCAGATTCAGATTGGATCACGGCTATGCAAGAAGAGCTTCACCAATTTGAAAGAAACAAAGTATGGCACCTTGTTCCTAAACCTGCAGAAAGAACAATCATTGGAACCAAGTGGGTGTTCCGAAACAAACTAGATGAGTCAGGAACAGTCACTGGGAACAAGGCAAGGCTGGTGGTTCAAGGATACAATCAAGAAGAAGGAATCGACTATGAAGAAACCTTTGCACCAGTTGCAAGAATTGAGGCTATCCGAATCTTAATAGCCTTTGCAGCTCATATGGAGATCAAGCTATATCAAATGGATGTGAAAAGTGCATTCCTAAATGGATACCTTAAAGAAGAGGTGTATGTCAAACAACCCCCTGGTTTTGAAAATGGTGATTTTCCAAATCATGTTTTTAAACTTGACAAAGCGCTTTATGGTTTAAAACAAGCTCCAAGAGCTTGGTATGAACGATTGTCAAACTTTTTACTTGAAAATGATTTTAGAAGAGGCAAGGTAGATAATACCTTGTTTCTAAAATCTAAGGGGGAACATTTATTAATCGTCCAAATATATGTAGATGACATTATATTTGGTGCAACTCATCATGATTTATGCCATGAATTTTCAAATATGATGAGGAGTGAGTTTGAGATGAGCATGATGGGTGAGCTTAACTTTTTCTTAAGCTTACAAATCAAGCAAACTCCAAACGGCACCATGATCCATCAACAAAAGTATATCAAGGAGCTACTTAAGCGTTTTGGGATGGAGTCGGCCAAACCCATAGACACTCCCATTTTACCTTCAACCAAGTTGGTTATGGATGATGGGAGTTCCTCAGTTGAGGAAAAACTCTATAGGGGCATGATTGGGTCACTCCTATACCTAACTGCTAGTAGACCGGATATTGTTTTTAATGTTGGTTTATGTGCCCGTTTTCAGTCTAATCCTAAAGAGACTCACCTTAAGGCTGTTAAACGGATACTAAGATATTTAAAGCATACACCTGATTTATCTCTATGGTACCCTAAAGGTTGCAATCTTGATCTTGTTGGATATGCTGACGCTGATTATGCAGGTTTCCTAGTTGATAGAAAGAGTACCTCAGGTATGGCTCACTTTCTTGGACCTTGTTTGGTATCTTGGGCTACCAAGAAGCAACATTCAGTTGCCATGTCCACAGCTGAAGCAGAATATGTGGCGGCAGCCTCATGTTGTGCTCAGTTGTTGTGGATACGACAACAACTCAAGGATTTTTGTGTTGACACTGGACGCATTCCTATTTTTTGTGATAATACTAGCGCTATTAACATTGCCAAAAACCCTTGTCAACACAAAAGGACAAAACATATTGACATTCGACATCATTTCCTAAGAGATAATGTGGAAAAAGGCTTAATTTCTATGATTTTTTGTTCAACGGAAAAACAGATTGCTGATATATTCACTAAGGCACTAGCTAGAGATCAGTTTGAGAGAAACAGACTGGAACTGGGGTTGGGGAAAACACCCTGAGAACACTTGTTCTCAGAGGAAGATCAAACTGACGAAAAACACCCCATAATACCTGTTCTTCTGTCTTGTTTGTAATTTTTTTTTTGTGGTCTGTGCTTAGCGAATATATGTAGTCTGTGTACTCTCATGATTATGTACTGTTGTCTTGGGAGATGGAGAAAGAGTAATCATGACAGACCTTGGGATGAGAAAAGCATGCTCAAGAACAGGCGGCTCGAACAGGTATGTCTTCATTGCTATTATTGATTGCTGCCTGCTAAAATTCTAGGTGTTCCCTAGGTAACCCTTCGTGACAGGTGAGGAGTTTAAAAAACTGCCTTGCGTGCGTCTGTCCTCTTCATCTTGCTCTCTCTCTCTCCTCTGTTCTTGCTTTCAAACCCTAGCAAAAAACCTCCCAAAACCCGTAAATCCTCCTTGCGATAATGGCTCCCAAACCTGTTTCTTCATCAATCTCTAAGAGTAACAACATGAGTATACTCTCAATTTCGTCTCCTCCTCGCCCAATTATCCACAAAACCTTCGGGTATCTCACTCAACTAAACCTCAAAAGTGTTGGGCTTGGGTTGAATGATATTCCCTACCCCTTTGGTTGGGAATTAATGGTGTATGTGGGAACAATCCCTTGTCCCATTCCTTCTGCAGCATGTGCTGGCTCTTCGGGTCTCCAAGACCAATTCTTGGAGAACCCAGAAACCATTGTTGGGGATGACTCTGTTCCTCTCAACTCTCAAACTGGAGAGAAGAGGAAAAGGGTAAAGATGGTGGCTAGGCGCACTCGAACGCCAAGAACACGACCACAACCAAGGTCTCGCCCCTCAGAACCTCCGTCTCAACCTCCTCGCAAGTCTGCGAGAATTGTCTTCAAATCAACCCTCAGAACCTCTAAACCCTCCGTTCCTATTGTCGAAGAGATCTCCTCTTCTACTGAAGGGTTCTCGAGTTCTGACTCTGAAGACACCACCTTCAAACAGGGGACACTGGTGTTTTCTGAGTCCTCTGAAGATCAAGCCCCTCCAAAAACAACCACTAAACCTGCTGTGAAGTCTTCTCCTGCAAAACCACCCCTCAAAAGAAAACCAAGAACAACCCCCCTACCAAAAGCTACTACCTCTGTTCCTGCCTCCAAACGCCCAAAGCAGTCCACTCTCTCCCCTATGTCTGACAAACATGCGCAGTTGCTTAAGCGCAATGTTGTCAGGGGGAAGGTAGTGTCTGTCAGTTTTTTTGAGAAACAGGGTCTGGAGGTGTTTTTGACCAAGCTTCGAGCCCAAGGCTGGCTTGAGTTGTTTGCAAACACCCAGTTGGGGTGTTCTGTGCCTGAGTTGGCTGAATTCTACGCCAACTGCAGAGTCACCGAAGGGATGGTGACCAGTTCTGTAAATGGGCAAGGCATCAGGGTCGATGCGCCCACACTTGGGAAAATTCTGGGAGTGCCCTCACAAGGTTTTGCTGTGTATGTGAGGGAAGACAAAACAGCCATGGGACAAGCCAGGCTCCTGGAAGTGTCCAAACGCCTAAGTCACAAACAGGGTCTGAGAACACCCTGCTCTGTCAAAAAGGGTGATCTGATTCCTCCCCACCAACTCCTTTTCATGTTCGTCATTAAGAACGTGATTCCAAGGGGTCAAGGGAGAAACTCAGTCGACCTTTTTGATCAGTGCCTGGTCGACTTATTGGACAGGGAGGAACCCATCAATCTTCCGGCAATCATGATTCGCCACATTGGGCGAATTGCGAACACCACCCGGGCTCGTGATCTCGGATATGGGTTTCTGCTGACAAGGGTGTTTGAGCACTTTGGAATAGTACTCACACGGCGAGTGGAGGCCCAAGTAATAGATGCAATTGGGATTGACACTCTGCTAGGGTGTGGCTTTGAGTTTGGGGAAGGGTCCGGTTCCAAACAGGGTCGTCGACCACCTCGACCACCTGTTTCTGAGCAACCATCCACCAAGGTAGAGGCTGTTCTTGAGGACAATGCTCGCCTCAAGGATGAGTTATCCGCTGTCAAGGCTGCTCTTGCTGAAGAACAAGCCCTCTCTGCTAAGCGTCATGCAGACTTACTTGCTCTTCTATCCACCCTTGCCCCTAGTATTCCTCCCCTGCAGACAAAACCACCCCCTGCTCCCTGATTGTCTAGGCTGTTTCTGTTTTTTTTTTGTACTGCTTGGCTGATTAATGAAAATCCCATTTGCAGTTTCTCTTGCTTGTTATTCCTTCTCCTATATATTTGTTATTATTGCTTTTTAATGATGCCAAAAGGGGGAAGAAAAAGAGGTGATACCTATTGACATTGACCTGTATGAATCTGAACTGACCAACCTGTTCTTGACTTGCTCTTGACTTACGTGAATCCCTATCAGTAGTCATTTTCTGGTTGTTTTGTCAATATGGTGACTTGGTTTGTCATCATCAAAAAGGGGGAATTTGTTGAGTTATTATATTCAAGTTTTGATGATAACAAATCCAAGTGTAAAAATGTGTCCAAGTAGTGTTGCTCCAAACATGATCTGCAAACAGGCCTAACTGGTGTTTGTAATCTTTACTGTGTTAACAGGTTTGCTACATGTGAGAACAAGTCCTTAAAACAGGTTTTAAATTGGTGATTCTATATTAAGTCAAGAACGCCATCTTACAGTTGGTTGTAAGGCATGTTCACAGCAGCTCTTCTAGCAATGCAAAGAACAACTCCAACAAACAAGGTAGCCTTGATGTTCCCAGCAGCTTCTCTAGCGATGCAAAGAACAACCCCAGCAAATAAGGTAGCCTTGATGTTCACAGCAGCTCTACGGATCTTGGACAAGATTCAAACAAGAAGTCTTGGGTATATAGGCTTTATTTATTTAGACTCTTGTTAATATGCCAATATTGAAAAAGCTTTTTAAACATCTCTTGAATCGGTATTTGCGCTAAGTGCTTTAGAACACCAGACTGCGAACAACCCTGCAAACAGGGTGCCTAGGGTGTTTCTGACCTGAAGTGGCCATACCCGATTATCCTTGAAATTATTATTTCGGTTGGCCAAAATCTCCAGAATATTTTCAAATGTTATTCTTCTGGAAAATATATTTCTTGAATATATTATGGGAGATTTGGGAAAATAGATTTTAGGAGATTTGCCAAAATTAGAAGATTTTCTCTGCCCATATCTTCGGATGTGATAAAGTTTTTAAAATGCTAAAGATTTCTGGTTGCCTTACTTAAAGCTTACCCACGGCTATAAGGAGATAAAGGTTATCTCTTAAGATAACAAATCCCTTAGATTTTGGGAAATGTTTTATCACTAGCCGTTGGGAGTTTTTTCTCTTGAAAAATCACCTTCCAAACTTAGGTGATTTCCTTTCCTCTCCTTGGTTTTTGACCGTTGGAATTTATGGTTAAAAACAGCTCCGTTTTCACTAAAAAGGAGACAGATACTGAGCTATAGAGAGAAGAAAGCAAAAAAAAAGAAATCTTGAAACACAACATTCCCAAAAGGCAAAATTTCAAAAGAGGTTTTTCTAGTGAAAAGAATTTTTGAACTTCACTTGAGAAAAGAAAAACCAGTTCAAGTTGTGTTTAAAGCAAGCTTTCAATATATTGGCATAATAGGATCTTCATTTGTACCTTACATCTGCTTAGTGAGAAGCACCCCAGTAAGGTGTTTTTGACCTTGATCTCAGATCAGTCAAAAGTGAGTGAGTGTGTCCTAGTCGTGTGGACTTTGGACGTGTCCAATCTGGTGAGATTTGGACGTGGTGTAATCTGCCTTGAGAAGGAGATTACGTGGTTGCAAGTTGTAACAAGGTGTGTTACATTTGTAACGAGTTAAGCCCGGTTATAGTGAAGTGGTTAAAAGCCTACACGAGGTAGGTCGTGGTTTTTCACACCTAAGTTGGGCTAGAGGTGTTTTCCACGTAAAAATTGTGTGTGCTTTAATTCCGCATTTATCTTGGTGATTTTCGTATTTGCAATATCTGAAAACACCCCCTGCAAACAAGTCAACAGGGTGTTCGTTATCTGAGAACAACCTCAGTCAGGGTGTTTGTTACTTATAACACGAAAATCAGACACCACAATTCACCCCCCCTCTTGTGGAAGTATACTCATAAATTCAACAAGTGGTATCAGAGCAGGTTCTCTTTCAAAAGGCTAACACCTTGAGAGATTCTGAAGATGAGTACACCACAAGGAATTCTTGAAGGGCAATCCATTACTCGTCCACCCTATTTCAACGGCCAATATTATAGTTGGTGGAAGAACAGGATGGAGAACTATATTCAGGCAGAAGATTATGAGTTATGGATGCTCATCAAGAACGGGCCCCTTGTTCCCACCAAGGTGCTTGAAGATGGCAAGATGATTCCCAAGGAACCCAAAGAGTTTGATGCTGAAGATTATAAGAAAATGGAAAAGAATGCTAAGGCCAAGAAGCTATTATATTTCGGCCTAGGTCCAAATGAATACACTCGCATCTCTGAGTGTGAATCAGCCCAAGCTATCTGGAACGCCCTGCAAGTTGCTCATGAAGGTACGAGTCAAGTTAAACAATCTAGAATTGAGCTACTTATGCGGCAATATGAGTTGTTTGATATGGGTGATCGTGAAACGGTGATGGATATGTACACACGGTTTACCCACATCACAAACGAATTAAAATCTCTGGGAAAGTCTTTCACCACTGAAGAGTTGGTGAGGAAAATCCTCAGAATTTTACCTCGTATGTGGCAGGCCAAAGTGACAGCCATCCAAGAGGCTAAAGACATGAACAAGATCACCCTCGACGAGTTGATTGGCAATCTTCAAACCTATGAACTCAGAAAGAACTCACAACAAAAAGAGGAGCAGAAGAAGGATCGTGGGCTTGCCTTGAAAGCACATGAGGACTCTGACTCTGACCTTGAAAATGAAGACATGGCCCTAATAACCAGAAAATTCAAGAAATTCTTCAAAAAGGTCAAGGAAAGCAACAAAAGAAAAGACTTCAGTAAGTTCAGAAACACCCCCAAAGAACAGCTCACAGGGTGTTTCAAGTGCGGCAAACCAGATCACTTAGTCAAAAATTGTCCTCTGCTTCGAGAAGATCAGATGCCCGAACAACCTCGAAAACAGGGTCGAAAACACCCTGTAAACAATCTGGGCAAGCGTTTCTAGAGAGCTATGCTGGCTGCTTGGGGAGATTCCTCTGAGGATGAAGGAGAATCTGAAGCTGAAGAAGAAGGTGTAACACTGATGGCACAAAGTGATTCAGATTCAAGTGATGAATCAACAATCAGTCTCTCAGATCTCAAGAACAAGGTACATGGTCTTAACAAAGCCACTTTAGAAGAACTTCTATATAATGTGATAGACACCTGTGCTGATCTAAAAAGAGAAGTTCGTGACCTAGAGCTTGAAAATGAAATTCTTAAAAATGAAAAACTTGGTTTACATGAAAATATTAACATGCTAAAAGAAAATCTCTTTATAAAAGAAGGAGATTATACTCGAGTGGAAGAAAAACTCTTTGAGGTGGAGGGAATGGTTGAAGACTTGCTCAAAGAGAACAAGAGCTTGCATGCTAATATAGAAAACCTGAAAACCGAACTTTCCATGACCAAGCATTGGAACAAGTCCTCACAAGCCCTTGATTGGTTAAACACTCACCACAGTCGAAACAAAAAGGGACTTGGATATAAGCCTAGACGGATCGTTTACCCAATACATAGGAAGTATGTGGGATTACCTGAAAACATCGTTTGCTTTCATTGTGGTAAAACGGGTCATTATAGATACACTTGCCCTTTAAGAAAACATGCCAATGAAAAGAATGAAAGGTATGTGAAACAAATCTGGATTAGAAAAGATGAGCTTTACATGTCTAAAAGAATGGGACCCAAGAGGATCTGGGTTCCCAAAACTAACCCGTGATTTGTTTTGCAGGCTGAAGTGAGAGAAAACAACCTTACGAACAACCCCACAAACACCCTTGAAAACAGGCAGTTGTGGTATGTCGATAGTGGGTGTTCACGGCACATGACTGGTGAAAGATCAAATTTTCTCTCACTTACAGCTTTGAATGGTGGGAGTGTAGCATTTGGAAACGGCAAATTTGGGACAATTGTCGGTATAGGTAATATTGGTAAAACTCTCTCCCACTCAATTGATAATGTGCACTTAGTCGATGGGTTAAAACACAATTTGTTAAGTGTGTCCCAACTGTGTGACAAGAACAACCTAGTACTGTTTTCAAAAACACGTTGCTTGGTTGTGAATGACGACACAGGAGATGTTGTGTTGAGGGGGAAACGATGTCAAAATGTTTATAAAGTTGGTATTTCCACTCTTCCCCCCAAATAATCTGACTTGTTTAAATGCATTAAATGATTATATAATGCTATGGCACAAGAGACTAGGTCATGCAAGCCTGTCCTTGTTAAATAAACTTGTTTCCAAGGATTTGGTTGTTGGACTACCTTCCATCAAGTATAATGATGACAAGGTATGTGAAGCTTGTGCAAAAGGAAAACAAGTCAGATCTTCTTTAAAATCTAAAAAGTGTGTAAGCACTACCCGACCTCTTGAGTTATTGCATATTGATCTATGTGGTCCCATGAGGATAGCTAGTAGAGGAGGAAAAAGGTATGTGCTTGTAATAGTGGATGATTACTCTCGATTTACTTGGACCCTGTTCTTGGCCTCCAAGGATGAAACTTTTGAGAATTTTATTGCCCTTCTCAAAAAGATTGAAAAGAGAGTAGGACACTCATTGGTTAGCTTGAGGTCTGATCATGGTACTGAATTTGAAAATGCAAGCTTTACAAAATTTTGTAATGAACATGTTGTTGATCAAAACTTCTCAGCTCCAAGAACACCCCAGCAGAATGGGGTGGTTGAACGAAAAAATCGTACCTTAGAAGACATGACTAGAACAATGCTTATTGCTAGTGGTCTTCCTAAGAACTTTTGGGCAGAAGCTTTGAACACATCATGTTACATTATAAACAGACGCATGATTAGACCAATTTTGAACAAAACTCCGTATGAACTTCTTAAAGGTAGAAAACCCAACATTATGCATCTAAGAACATTTGGTTGTAGATGTTTCGTGCATAACAACGGGAAGAATGCCTTAGGAAAGTTTGATCCTAGGAGTGATGAGGCAATATTTCTTGGTTATTCCTCTCACAATAAGGCATACAAAGCCTTTAACAAAAGAACCATGTGTGTTGAGGAAAGTGTGCATGTGTTTTTTGATGAATCTAACTCCTTGAATGAGAGTAATGCACAGGATGAAGAGTTTGAATTAGGTCTTGTCCAAAAGGAGCTGTCGAATCAAGAAAAACAAGGTGAGAACACCCTGAAGGAAACAGGTACAGAAGTTGTTCCTCAAAGCGACATGCAAGGTGAGCTCCAAACAGGGGGAAACACCGTTGAACCCTGTTTGGAACCATGTTCTTCAGGAACCAGCTTGCAAACAGGTGCAGAAACAAGATCAGGAGGTGTTCTTGAGCCTGATCCTACACACACTTCAGTTAGAACAAAACATGTGGCTGTGGATCCAATTAATCCAAGATCATGGAAGCACCATAGTTCGCACCCTCTTGATCAAATCTTGTCAGATATTAATACTGGAGTGCAAACT
Source organism: Selenicereus undatus (assembly GCA_017589665.1). NCBI lineage: Eukaryota > Viridiplantae > Streptophyta > Magnoliopsida > Caryophyllales > Cactaceae > Selenicereus > Selenicereus undatus. The sequence goes on from JACYFF010019584.1 coordinate 39,707,107, forward strand.
AGATCTAAACTTAAGAATTTTTGTGTTTTCTATGCTTTTCTTTCTAACATTGAGCCAAAAAGTGTGAATGAAGCTCTTGCAGATTTAGATTGGATCACGGCTATGCAAGAAGAACTTCATCAATTTGAAAAAAACAAAGTGTGGCACCTTGTACCTAAACCTGCAGAGAGAACAATCATTGGAACCAAGTGGGTGTTCCGAAATAAGCTGGATGAGTCAGGAACAGTCACTAGGAACAAGGCAAGGCTGGTGGTTCAAGGGTACAATCAAGAAGAAGGGATTGATTATGAAGAAACCTTCACACCAGTTGCTAGAATTGAGGCTATTCGAATCTTAATAGCCTTTGTAGCTCATATGGAAATCAAGCTATATCAAATGGATGTTAAAAGTGCATTCCTCAATGGATACCTTAAAGAAGAGGTGTATGTCAAACAATCCCCTGGTTTTGAAAATGATGATTTTCCAAATCATGTTTTTAAACATGACAAAGCACTTTGTGGTTTAAAACATGCTCCAAGAGCTTGGTATGAACGGTTGTCAAGCTTTTTACTTGAAAATGATTTTAGAAAAGGCAAGGTAGACAATACCTTGTTTCTGAAATCTAAGGGGGAACATCTATTGATTGTCCAAATATATGTAGATAACATTATATTTGGAGCGACTCATCATGATTTATGCAATGAATTTTCAAATATGATGAGGAGTGAGTTTGAGATGAGCATGATGGGTGAGCTTAATTTTTTCTTAGGCTTACAAATCAAGCAAACTCCAAACGGCACCATGATCCATCAACAAAAGTATATCAAGGAGCTACTTAAGCGTTTTAGGATGGAGGCAGTCAAACCCATAGACACTCCTATTTCTCCTTCAACCAAGTTGGCTGTGGATGATGGGAGTCCCTCAGTTGAGGAGAAACTCTATAGGGGCATGATTGGGTCACTCCTATACCTAACCGCTAGTAGACCGGATATCGTTTTTAGTGTTGGTTTATGCGCCCGTTTTCAGTCTAGTCCTAAAGAGACTCATCTTAAGGCTGTTAAACGGATATTAAGATATTTAAAGCATACACCTGATTTAGCTATATGGTATCCTAGAGGTTGCAATCTTGATCTTGTTAGATATGCTGATGCTGACTATGCAGGTTTTCTAGTTGATAGAAAGAGTACATCAGGTATGGCTCATTTTCTTGGACCTTGTTTGGTATCATGGGCAAGCAAAAAGCAACATTCAGTTTCCATGTCCACAGCCGAAGCAGAATATGTGGCGGCAGCCTCATGTTGTGCTCAGTTGTTGTGGATACGACAACAACTCAAGGATTTTTGTGTTGACACTGGATGCATTCCTATCTTTTGTGATAACACAAGTGCAATTAACATTGCCAAAAATCCATGTCAACACAAAAGGACAAAACATATTGACATTCGACATCATTTTTTAAGAGATAATGTGGAAAAAGGCTTTATTTCAATGAATTTTTGCTCCACTGAAAATCAAATGGCTGATATATTCACTAAGGCACTGAGTAGAGACCAATTCGAGAGAAACAGACTGGAACTGGGGTTGGTGAAAACACCCTGAGAACACCTGTTCTCAGAGTTGGACCAAGCTGGCAAAAACACCCTATAATACCTGCTTTCTCTCCTTGCTTGGAAATTGTTATCCTTAACGAATTTGTGCAGTCTATATGCTACTAAGTTCATGCGTGAAGACTGCTACCTTGAGAAATGGAGCAGAGTAATAAGGGAAGCATGTTCAGAAACAGGCAGCTCGAACAGGTATGTCCCTTGGTTGTTCGATACATAGGGAATGTGTGTTGCTTTTAATATTTTCACCCGTTGCAATCTTTTAAAAGATCTCGGCTGCTCTCTCTCTCTCCCTCTCTTCTTAAGTGCTCTGCTTGCAGTCTTGTCCATCCTCTCACGCAAACAGCTCTAAAACCCTAATCTCTCTCCTCTGCAACAATGGCTTCCAACCAACCCTCTAACTTAAACTCTCTGGTTCTTACGTCCTCAATCCCTGCTCCCCCTCGCCCAATTCCTTACAAGCCTTTCACATTTCTGAAAAGCTTGTCCCTCGCATCAGTGGGGATAGGGATGGATGACATTCCCTTCAATTGTAGAAGGGAATTGGTACTTTTGGTAAGGTCAGTTGCTTGCCCTCTTCAAGTCGAGTCGGAGGATGTACCATCAGGGGCTCAAGACAAAATCTTGGAACATTCTGCAGAGCTTTATGGTGAATTCGAACCCTGTTCTTTTGGGTTGTTTCCAGAAACAGCACCAGAAACTAGGGACGAACCCTTGAATGCTGTGTGGGTAGAGGATCTGCATCCGGATGAGGCATCCGAGGAAAGTCAGGAGAAAAATTCTCTCCCTAAGTCCGAACTCCCCACTCCGGCTGTTCAAACCGGAGAGAAAAGAAAAAGGATAAAAATTGTGGCCAGACGTAGCAGAACGCCCAGAACAAGGCCACAACTAAGGTTTCAGCCCTCTGAAACTCTCTATTCTCCTCCTTCTTCCAAGCCTTCTCGAAAATCTGTGAGAATTGCTCTCAAGTCAGTCCCTAGAACCTCAAAATCATCTGCTCCAGTCATTGAGGAGATTTCCTCCTCCTTAAGTTTGTTTGGGTCTGACTCTGAGGATCCCTCGTTCAAACAAGGGACCCCCGTGTTTTCAGAACCTTCTGATGAACAAAACCCGTCAATACCAACCACTTCCACGAAATCCTCAGCCTCAAAAACACCCCTCAAGAGGAAACTGAAAACAACCCCTCTGTCCAAAACTGCATCCCCTGCTCCTCAAATCAAAAAGACAAAATTGACCACTCCCTTTCCCTTGTCTGAGAAACATGCGCAATTCCTTAAGCGTAATGTTGTAAGGGGGAAGGTCGTGAACTTACAGTTTTTTGAGGAACAAGGTCTGGGGGTGTTCTTGAATAAGTTGCGTGTCCAAGGCTGGCTTGAACTGTTTGCAAACACCCACCAAGGGTGTTCTGTGGCTGAGTTGGCTGAATTCTATGCCAACTGCTCTGTCACCAATGGGGTGGTGACAAGTGCTGTCAATGAGTGGTATTTTTCCTTCGATGCTGCTACTCTTGGTGAAATACTGGGCATCCCCTCACATGGGTTTGACGTGTATGTGAGGGAAGACAAAACCACCCTAGACCCAGCCAGGCTCCTAGAGATATCTAGGCGGGTAAGCCAGAAACCGGGCCTGAGAACACCCTCCTCTGTCAAAAAGGGCGATCTGATTCCTCTCCACCAACTCCTCTTCATGTTCATTATCAAGAACGTGATACCAAGAGGTCAGGGGAGAAACTCAGCCGACCTTTTTGATCAATGCCTGGTCGACTTCTTGTCCAGGGAGGAACCCATAAATCTTCCTGCTATCATGATTCGTCATTTTGGGCGAATTACAAACACCACCCGAAACCATGATCTCGGGTATGGGTTCTTGTTGACCAAAGTATTTGAACACCTTGGTATTGAGCTCACACGGAGAGTGCCAGCTCAACTGGTTGATGAGATTGGCATGGACACCCTTATGGGATGTAGCTATGAGGTTGGCCAAGGGTCAACTCACAAACAGGGTCCTCGACCACCTCGACCCCCTGTTTCTGAGACACCAAGCCCTTCTGTTGAAGCTGTTCTTAAGGATCATGTACGCCTCAAAGAAGAGGTTTCGGCTGTGAAGTCTGCTCTCGAAGCAGAAAAGGCCATCTCAGCAAAACGTCATGAAGAACTCCTTGCACTCCTCTCCTCTCTTGCCCCTAGCATTCCTCCTTTGCAAACGAAACCACCCTCTGCCCCCTGATTGTCAAGCTTGTTATCTGTTTTTGTGGTTTGTTGCAATGGTACTGCATTGATTATTAATGAAATATTTGCTGGCAGTCTTTCTTGCTTGTTGTTTCTTAAGCTTTATACGCCTTACCTTATGTTGTTCTTGCTTTTTATGATGCCAAAAGGGGGAAAGCAGAGTGAGAAACCAATTGACAAAAACCTTTTGATTGAATATGAGAATAAAGGAGAGTGAAAATGACTTACGTGGATCACTATCAGCATTCAATTTTTGTTTTGTTTTGTCAATATGGTCACTTGGTTTGTCATCATCAAAAAGGGGGAATTTGTTGAGTTATTTTGATTAAGTTTTGATGATAACAAATCCAAGTGTAAAAATTTGTTCAAGTAATGTTGCTCCAAACACGATCTCCAAACAGGCCTAACTGGTGTTTTCTTTTGTGTATTAACTGGTTTGCTACATGT
>JACYFF010019584.1:39711464-39733409 GCA_017589665.1 Selenicereus undatus
GAGAGAGAGAGAGAGAGAGAGAGAGAGAGAGAGAGAGAGAGGGAGAGAGACACACCCACACACATACGTATGAGGTCCTGTTTGGGTAATGGTAGTTTTTTATATTAGCTGTTAGCTGTTAGTTGTTAGTTATTTGAATTAGTTATTTGTCGTAGTTATTGGAATTAACTGTTTATAAAAAGTGTTTGGTCAAATTAGTTGTTTCTGAAACTCACATTTGGAAAAGTTCCACTTATACCTTTATCTCTACTTTATTCTTTTGTTAAGAGTACTATTTATTTGAGAATTATAATTTGGTTATTGCTTACCTAATTTCTTTTCAATATGAATTAAATGTGTATTTTATATGTACAAATTATTTTTCATTCATATAACCTTATATATTTTCTTACAAATTCTACATAATCTGTATTAATTATTTCTCCCATTGTCTTTTCAATTTAAAATTGTATTTATGTAATGCTTGCATCTCATGACCTTATTGTGTTATATAGTAGTCATAATTCTTTTCTCTTTTTTTGTGATTCAAAATTCATATATGTAATTACTTATTGCAAAACTAATAAAAAGTGAGCAGCAACAACATAATTTTTTAATGATAAAAGTTCTTCCAAAGTTATAGTAGATCAAGAATTTAATCCCTCACTAATTAATTTTTCAAATAAAAATGAGTAGGAACAAAACCAATAATTTTCTTCACGTTAGCTACAAATATCTATAATTTAAGCAAAGCCCACGAGCTTAAACTAAGTGGAAAAAATTAAAATAAGATAACTAGAACTATAAGAAATTGGAAGCTTTTGCAGTGCCAAATGCCAAAAATATTCAAGTTTACTATTCTTACGTAAAATTTATTCCAACTATAATTACACACCAAAAGACTCATACGGCTCGTTTGGTTCCGAGTAATTAAAGTAGTAATGCATTCAAAATGGTAAAGTTGATTCCATTACCATATTTGGTTACCATTAAAGGGACGTAATCAAGATTACATTGTAATCACTTGTATCATAATCTATGCAAATATAATTACTTCACTTTTTCTAACCTATTGTGATTGCATACTTTTGATTCAAAGTCTAACCAACTATAAGCTATTATATTTGGGGACTTTCTCTCTCTTCTTTCAATTATCGCACCTCTACTTCCATATCTTAAGACGATCACTATGTTTTTAAATATTTGAAGGCCCCCTCACCCCTTTCTCTCTTCTCCATATTAGATAAAGTTTAACTCAAATCATGATCATATTATTGTAATTGTATTTTTGTATATTTTAGACATAATCTCTCCCCTCCCCCACCCCCCCACCTCTCTCGCACATCATCACCATCATCTTCTCTCTCTACTTGCTAAACTTGAACAATATTACATTATTGTAAATTTATAATTTAGAAGAAATAGAGTGAAGTTTTATGTGAAATATCATAATCATGATGATAAGATATTGAATTATAATTATCAACTAAGCTACAAATAATTAAAGTAAGCAAAATAAAATATGAATTGAATTGCAGGTACTTCATACAATGTGTAAAAGTAAGTATTATTTATAAATGAGTCCATCCCATTACAATTGTAAAAACTTTATAAACAAACAATGTAATGTAATTTATTATTCTATTATATTACACTAATAATTGTATTATATAATTGATTTTATTACATAATAATTCCATTACTTTTAATCAAATGCTACAATAGGATTTGCTTGACGAGTCCCACATCCCTCGCCCCATTTCCGCACAAACTCGAATTCTTTCCAATTGAAAAGTTACATTTCACGACTTCAATTCTCTCGCTCATCCAAACTAAACAACTACGCAAAAATTTAATGATTCTATCGATATGTTGCTCTCTCTGTTTTCATTCTTGTTCCGTCAATTCCGAATCAAACAACCCCTCAACTTTAATAGACCAAAGTAGAGTTTGGCCAAAATATTAATCAAATCTGTATCTCCAGGACAAGAGCCACGCCAGAATCAACCAATTTTGGCCACCCCAAGAAAGCCATGAAAGCAAAATTGAGAAGTAGGTGTCAATGTTCCTGAGAATCAACAGTCTCAGTGAAGCAAGACAAGGCTTGTCTCTAGCGAAGCAAATAAGGAAGAAAGTATGGTCGCTGGTGGAGGATTTGCTTAGGTGAGGTGAGAGAGGTCCATGAAAGGTAGAGTATGGAGGCAGGTGCTTGGGGCTGAGAGGGGAAGGCAAGAACTTAAGGTCTTGTTTGGCAAACAGTTTTTTTGAAGGACTTTTTGATCAAAAAGAATTTTTTTAATCAAAATTAACTTTTTGACTTAATAAAAACGCTGATTTGGGTGTTTAGTAAAAAAGTTTTTTAAAAGAGCTTTTTGGGTCCAAAAAGCTAATTTCATGAGCTTTTAGGAAGAGCTTTTTAAAAAATTAGTTTTTTGTCTCACAACTTTGTCAGAAACAGCTAATTTTATCAAACAGTTTTTCAACAAACAGCTAACAGCTAACAGCTAATACAAACAGGACCAAGGTCTTTGTCCTTAATGGCATATATTGTAATTTTTTCAAAATTTCTGATATTTATCATTTCTACAAATAACTATTGTGAAAAGATTATCTGAATATCTATTGGAAAATTAGCTAGTTGGATTGAAATAACTATTTAAAATAGTTCTTTTTATCAAATATTAAAATTAGTGCTAAATAGATAAAATTCACCCAAAAAGCTCTCTTGAGCCGAAAGACCATTACAACCAAACGCCTTCATTAAATCGGTCCAAGCCAACCAACAAAAAAAAAATAAAAATAAAAATTAGAAGCCGTTCCCATCTATTAATTGGCCCTCCAACAATGCTCGGCCCACGAGTCCTCATCGTTCATTTCACTGTTTGCAACGAAGGCCCAATCTACATTAATGGACCATCGAAACACGAAAAATGGGGTCCTGGAAAAAGTCTGAAACCCTAGCCATTAAATGCAACCGAATATATCAAGCTCTTCCCTTTTCCTGAGAAGAGAGTTTTCGGAGGCTGTGTCAGGCGTTCAATCAACGGAGAAGGCTCTAGTCAGAAACCCTAGTCTTCGTCTCTCTCTCTCTCTCTCTCTCTCTCTCTCTCTCTCTCTGTGTTCCTTCATCTGCAATCATGGTAAGCTCCTCTTTGTCTGTTTCTCCGTCTCTTCAATCAATATCGGATTGCTAATCAAATGTCATTGGATTATATATTTTTTTTGGGCTGATTTGGTGTTTTCTTTGAGTTTGGTTCGTGATTTCTGGGATCTATCTTTATGGAGTTCAAATTAATGGGTTTTTGGGTTGTTGTTGAATTGGTGGTGATAGTCGAGGAGAAAAACCAGAGAGCCAAAGGAAGAGAATGTGACACTTGGCCCAGCTGTGAGAGAGGGCGAGCATGTTTTTGGTGTTGCTCACATTTTCGCTTCCTTCAATGACACATTCATTGTGAGTTAGAAGTTACCTAGATTTGATTTGATTTTGATTTTGATTTTGATTTTTAGCGGAGGTAGCTGATTTCTGTATTTTTGTTCTAATTTTTTAAAATTTTATTTATGAAAATTGCAGCATGTCACTGATTTGTCTGGAAGAGAAACTCTTGTTCGTATTACAGGTGAGATTTTCCTTGTAAAGTATCGATTTGGTTGTTTTAACGGTTTTCTGTTTTTACTTGCATGCTTCGCTAATTCTAGCGTTTATGGATTTGAAATGTGCGTATGAGTTCCTGTTGGAATGTAATGATGATTGTTGTTGCTATTTTTTCTATGATAATTTGTTGAATTTTCGTACTGCCTTATCGTCTGCTTCATAGTTGAGTTCTGCTGTTTTGCGTGTAAATGTTATAATATTTTGGAACTATCATGAGGATATCTAATTTTGATCATGTAATTGTATTTTGTATCGTCATTTCTTTGACAATCCTCACAATGGAATGGATTTTCTACTATAAGGGTAATCTATCTCTATTTCTATTACCCTTCGAAAGTGTGCGTCCCACGCCTTCAAGCACGACTCATTGCTACTCATGTACGGGCATATTCACGAAATGCTAATGTTCAGACTCGGATTAATTCTCTACAAAACCCTTCATGAATTGAACCCAATTCCTTAGCGAACAAATCAAATGTTTGTCATCTACCAAGATCTATCGTCTAATCCCATGTGAGACACCCCCATTATTGAGCTACTTTACCTTCAGCAGCGGCATTGAGATGAAGCCCTCACATGTCAATTTCTTTGCTGATGTTGGCTCGCTGATTCCTAGATTGAATGTCATGAATCAAAATAATTGCTTATGAATTCTTTACTTTGGCAAACCATGAAGTTAATCTTTTCTCAAAATACTTTTGTTTTAGTTTAATGTTAAAGTCTATCAAGTGTGGCCCTTAAGACTGCCTTTGAAAACAGCTAAATGGAAGCGTTTTGAATCATAGTTGGCAAAATCAAATCTTTCGTTTTTGAGGTTATCTTGCTGTAGGGTTTTCTTAGTGAGAGAATTCCCTTCATCATCACTTGAGATTTTCATGCCATTTCCTCTTGGTCATTTGAGTCCTTATTACACTTCATTGCTGTTACGGCTATGGCTGTGTCAACAAATGGATGTTTAAGATCCAAATGGAGGATTGTGGATGACTTTATTTTTTTATGGGGAAACATATTACTGTTGAATTTGATAATGTTATCCTCAAATTTTGTTTTGATTGGTAAGCGGTGGCATAATGGTTCATGCAAATTGGCAAGAATAATGAAAATTTTATGTTCGGAAGAATTCTTTCCCGTGTGATAGAATTTAATTACCGCTTATTGATATGCTGACTTGCCAATATAAAATTTTGTAGTTCTTGTTTCATCTTAGTCTTCTCTCCCTTAATGTTTGTTGGTTTCATCCCTTTTGTAACCTGTTTTGTTTCTTGGCTGCAATTATGATTGTTATAATGCGTGTTGCTAAGTGCTGTACTTTTTCTTTATAAACTTTGCTGCCCTTGATTGAAGTGTAAAAGCTCCAAGTCTTGATGTTGTGGTTACATAACACAGGTACTTGTGTTTATCTATTTTGATTACTTAAGTTTCAAGGAGGAATTTTGTTACTCTTGGGTAGATAGTATTTTTCATATTTCCTAGTTGTGATTACCAATAAATGTTGAATTATTGATTTATTTCAATGATGGCCAGTATACGATTTTTGTAGGCAATGTTGGAGGCAAGGATGATGATGATTAAATTAGATGTGTGAAGGGCATATGTCCTAGTGAACTCAATTTATGAGGCTTATTCATATCCTGACTTGCCTTAGCTTTTCATAGAATAAATGTTTCTTGGATACTATTGTTCAACATAAAATACTATAACCTTTATAGATTCTTGAAGATAACCTGTTCCCCCCCCCCCCCCAAATTTATCCGATCTGTGATTGCTGTCAGAATTAGATTTCAGGTCCATATCTCCATCTTATGTGAGAACTTTGTGATATGATTAATGTTTCTGAGGTAGGAAAAGAAGACCTTTGACAATTTTTTATTGTTTGTTTTTCATGGAAATGATGTGGAGTTTAGTTATGCTTCAATTGAGTAGTTCTAACTTGATCCATGTGACTGTTCTGGCCTTTGATTTATGAATTATGCCTAGGTTAATAATTTTGGTATTATTTGTTGCCTTTGTCTCTGCTGTAGCACTTTGCACTGTCACTCTTTTAACTCTCTTTTTAATTTGTCTTTGTTAGTGATTCTTGCTTGCTAATTTTTTGCTGATATTTATTCCTTGTATGTGAACAGGTGGAATGAAGGTGAAGGCTGACAGGGATGAGTCTTCCCCATACGCTGCCATGCTTGCAGCTCAAGATGTTTCGCAACGCTGCAAGGTGTGTACCATTTTAACTTGCTCTATATATAATTAATACCCTTTTTAAAATTCTTTTTGATAGCATGTCAAACATGTTATACATTAGTTTAGTTAGAGAACCAGAAGAAACATGATAAAGAAACTGGAAGAAGTTGTCTGCTTAGTATGGAAGAAACAAGTTCAGTTAAAATTAAGTCTGAAAGAGCGGCCCCTTCAGATAAGCTGACTTCAAAATTGTGGATGTTATCCTGACTACAAAGGCCTTTTTCTAGTTTGAAATTTAATAGCATGTGTATTTATAAACTGGTGTGCGACTTGCATTCAGTCGGTGGATGCATTGTGTTGTTAAATTAATCTTGTATTGCATATATTTGTTTTGCACAACAGGAACTTGGTATTACTGCCCTTCACATTAAGCTTCGGGCGACCGGAGGAAATAAAACTAAGACTCCTGGTCCTGGTGCTCAGTCTGCACTCAGAGCTCTTGCCCGTTCTGGCATGAAAATTGGTCGCATTGGTATGGACTTGTCCCTTTCATCTTTCATTAAAAGTTGGTTAATCTATTATCTATCCTAGGTCACTCAGTGATATTAGGCATTGGCAAATTCGAGCCACCTTATGCTGCTTCTGTTCTAATTTCAAGCAAATCTTAGCGAATGTTAGGGATATAGTGCTCATTTCTTACCTATAGACTTGCATCTATTATGTAGTCCATTCCTCGTGTTGTACATTGCTTTATCTCCCTTATTTTGTTCTAATTTATTACCCTTTCATGCATAAATTTTTGTTGTTGAAGTTTACATGCAATTTAGCATATATCCTACTTGTGAGTATTAGATACATTGTGGTTCTTTTCATTGCATGATCTGTGGATTTGTATTTCTGGAACATCAAGGCAATGTCCTAACGTATTGTTTCCCATTCTCTTCCAGAGGATGTGACTCCCATCCCAACAGACAGTACTCGCAGGAAGGGAGGCAGAAGGGGAAGGAGGCTGTGAATTTTATTGCAGTCAACACAGCAGGCGTATTTTGTTGCTATGGCATGGTTTGGCTAGTTGTAGACAAGTCTATTGCCTTTTTAACATTTTTGCAGTTGAATCTATGTAGTTTGCTATTATCTTCAGACAATTCGAATGCCTTATCATTTCTGCAGTTGAATCCATGCAATTTGCTATCATCCCTTGTTTGGTCATTTTGCGTATTTTATGAATTATTTGAGAGTTCCGAGTAAGGTACAATTTTGATGCAGCTTGAGTTAAATATAAAACTTTTATAGTGTTATTGTATAATTTGTTAATTTGACAGTATTATGGTTTGCTTTGGCCAATTGGCCTTACACTTTGTTTATATCAGCTTTGTAGCGACATGGTTTCTCACAGTGAATGCAAAGTAGCTTGGATCTGTTTAATAGGACCAGGGGTCTTAGTTTTATTCCTCTGTTGATGAGTTGATCTGCTTAGCTTTCTTTGGCGCCAGTGCCCAAAATTGGAGCTTTGTCTTCCTGCGTTGCTCCGACTATACCGCTATCCCTCCTAGAGAGGGAGGTGGCGAGTGAGCATGTTATTTTTGAAGCCACAGAATGAAAGATGTTGGGTAGGTGTGATTCTTCAGCACGAAAGGAATAAAAGAGCGGAAGGTGAGATGACAGAGACAGGTAGAACAGACAAGAAACTGAGAAATGAGTAGGGCTGACAATGGATCAGATCTTGGGTTGAGCAGTTCTCCATCTGCATTTATTTTCCATTTTTTCGTATCTATCGCCACACCAATCATTTGTGGTTGAAATTCTGATGCCATTAGTTTCATAAAATTTAAGATATTGATAATAAAACAACAGCCCTGATAAAATACTGGATATGAGAAATATGGAAACATCAGCAGCCCAGCTTCGAAAAGAGTGGATTGCACCAACAATGTCATTCGTTTGTGCTAGAAAAAAGAAAAGTTGAAGATTATTTACTATTAAATAGGAAAAAGCCCAAATAATAAAACGAAAAACGCTTAAAATAATCCAAGGAACAGGCATGTGTTCAAGATAACCCTTCCCTAAATAGAGACGAAAGTCTCAAGTCGTTTGTGCTGTGCATGCCGTTTCCCACTGGAACTTGTATCCTGCTAGTAGAAAGGTCCAAATGTATTTTAGACATTTTTGCAATATAGTTAATTTATGAGATATTATTTTAGATATCAATTATATGCGAGCCATTCTTTAAATAATTTGATTAAAGTTTGTCGTACAGGTAAGCTACTTTCTTCAAGTTTATTTCACATTTTTTTTAAAAGATAAATTAAATTTAACACAGACAAAGTCTAGGGACAGTCAAACTCTGGTTTTCTTGTAGAAATCAATCTTTCTATCATTACACGACTCCAAAAAGGGCTTTATACAGTTTAAATTAATACTTAATATTTAAGAATATATCCATGTGTTCCAATATATGTTTCGCATTCGTGTTTTGAATGATCGAATTTTAGCTTCGATAGAAGTTGGGATTATTTCAATAGAATCTTTCTGTTTTCAGGTCACATCCTGTTCCTTTAGGTAGGATATTGGAAAGAAGTGGAAAAAATTAAAGAAATGAAAGGAATTGAAAAAAAAAATAATAGTTAAGTTTAGTAGAAAATGTGTTGAGGAGACTGGGTGAAAAATAAGTGGATTGTTTCTCAAGCAAATGGAGTGCTGAGCTGGCAGTTAATTACAAATGTTTTCTCTCATATTTCGTTTTGTTGTAATAAGGTTACTGAGCACAATATATATGGTTGTGCTCTGCTGAGGCATCAATTTAATAGACTCTCATTTTCTCACTAAAACTTGATGTGCATTTCTCTTTTTCCTGAGCTCATCCATGGCATCACTCAAGGTGGTATCAGAGCACGGTTGTGAGATGAGCGAGTGGTGAGTTGATCTTGAGAATTTCTAACTTTATCTACATATCTAATGTGTTACTGTTCCATTGATTTGGACTGAAAATGTCTGATCAGAAGAGTAGGATTAATTTTAACGAAGTGCAAAACCCTTTGTTCGTGCACCCTTTGGATGGACCAAGTCACTAGGTTTGGAGGAGAAAATTGTTGGTTCAAGTAATTACAGACTGCGGTGGAGAGACATTGAAATTGCCCTCTCCATGAAACGAAAGCTAGTGTTCATCTTCGGTATGATTTCAAGGGCACCTGATGATGATTCAGTCAAGCTGAAAAAATGGGAAACCTGTAATAATCTGATAATATCCTAGCTTATCAACTATGTATCTGATCCTCTTAGCATGTCAATATTGTGAGTCCCTACTGCTTATAAGACCTGGAAGCATCTTGAGATGAGGTTTAATATTAGCAATGGTGCTCGCAAATATAAGTTGTGCAAGGATGTGTATACTGTTAAGCATAATCATCCCCTGATAAGTGAATCTTACACTCAAATTAGGGGAATATGGGAAGAACTAGGTGCCATGATTGATTTCCCTAAAATTTCAGTTGTAACAGAGGAAATCACAACATTCATGAATGCCTTGCATATGTAACGAGAGGAACAAAAGATGTTCCAATTTCTAAATAATCTGGATGACTCTTTTGGCACTCAGAGAAGTCAGATTATGCTGATGAGTCCCTTAACAGTACTGGAATCAGCCTGTGCTATGCTTCAGCAGCAGGAGCTACGAAGAGAAGTTTTATGAAGTGGTTTGCTCTATTCAGCAAGGGTGTGACTGATGGACATTGTGCCGAGTGTGGGAACAATGGACATACCAGGGAAAAATGCTTGAAAATCATTGGATATCCCAGTTGCCACCCTAAATCCAATAAGTTTCCACAGAAAAAGGGACCTAAAATTCAACAGGGCTACAAGAGAAAACCTAGGGACACTGACAAGAAGATTGTCAATTAGGCAGAGGAGAGTTCACTTACAGCAAGCACTGAATAGGTTATACTTTGACTCAATAGCAAATTGAGAAAGCTACTTCCTGGGGGAAGCTTAGTAAAATTATCATCAGGGACATCATCATGAAATTATGACACTGATGAAGAACTAGATTATAACTTTGCAGGTATTCTGTATTGTTCTTGTGATACAAATGTGTCAAATGATTGGATACCAGAAACTCGGACTACAGATTATATGGCCTCAATTGCTTCTAGACTTGCTGTTTGTCATAATAGTAAGCTTGATTCTCATATAAATTGCCAAATGGAGGCACAACTTATATATTCTCTCAAGGAGATGTCAAGTTGTCCAATGGACTTGAGCTGGTTAATCCTTATTACACTTGTGGTACCAAAATCAAATTCAATTTTGTCTCCAAAATGGTGCAAGACAATAACTGTGTGGCTATGTTTTATTCGAAATTGTGTCTTATTTAGGATTGTGTCATAAAGACAATTAGAGGAGTTAGAAAGCAGAGAGGACTTTACTATCTCTAGGATATGTCACCAGAAGCTTTAGGTAAAGATGCTATTGGCCTTTGTAATAAACTTGTTGAAACCACTATGCTTAGTCAGTCTAAGTCTAATGTTGTGGCTGTTGCTGTTAATCAAAATCTTGATATGCCTATTTGGCGTCAAAAGCTTGGTCATGCCTCAAAGTCAAAATTGCAATATATTCCATGTGTTCCAAAAATGAATGAAAAGTTAGATTGTTGTTTGACATGCCCCTTAGCAAAGTTTACCTAACTTCCATATTCTATGAGAAAAAACCATAGTCAACATCCATTTATTTAATTCATATGTACATTTGGGGCCTTACAGAGAGGTCAAATAGGGTAGATACATGTATTTTCTCATTATAGTGGATGACTGTAGGAGAGCCACTTGGACCTTTTTACTTCAATGCAAATCTCATGCTCTTTCTGTCCCGAAGTCTTTTTGTCAGACAAGACAAACCAATTTGACAAGAAGGTGCAAGTAGTCAGGTCTGATAATGCATTAGGATTTTACTTAGGGCCTTGCATTGAGTTCTTTTTTGGAATGACATCATGCATCAAACATCTTGTGTTAATATACCTCAACATAATAACAGAGTGAAGATAAAACATATACACATTTTGTAGATAGCTTGGGCACTGAGATTTCAAACAGGTTTGCCCTTGATTCTGGGTGATTATGTGCTTACAGGTACTGATATCATATATAGACTTGCCTCACCTATTTTGAACAAAAAAATTCACCCCGTTAGGTCTTATTTCATGCACCTTCTGATTATGAGAGGTTGAAAGTTTTTGGTTGTTTGGCTTTTGCTAGCAAGCCTACCTGTAAAGACCTAAAAAGTGTCTCCTTTTTATAAAAAGGCTCGACGGTGATACACTAATCGATAAGACTTAGGGACCTTCAGATGTTGAAAATGAAAAGCCTTAAAATGTGCTAACATCCCTTAACCCACACGTCCAAACCCAAAGATGCCCACCAAAGGCTAAGAGAACCCCAATAGGCCCAAATCGACGGTATTAGGTGCCTAGTTGAGATTCATTTTATATTTTGCCCCACTCTAGGGTGCAGCAACTATTAAATTTATATATTAGTATTCTTTATTGAATAAGATTTCTAATGACATATTATGCGTTAAAATCCGATTAGTAACGGAAAAGATATAGGTTGAATTTTAGGGCTTGCATTGAAAACGACACATGTTCTCTATTTTGCTTACGTATTCTTCCAGACTAATCCAAGAATTATGAAATTGGTTTCATTAGGAAATAGACTCAATAAGATTTCAGGAAAAAATAGAAGCACTTAAAACGAAGGTTGGATGCAAAATTTATGCCGAAACAAGTTGCACTATCTGTAGCTTGGTCCATAATCGGTCGGGTTTTGGCCTCAACCGACCAAGAACCCGGCCAGGTACCTGGGCGCAGGATCCCGTCCAGGTTCTTAGTGTTCTTTTACGTTTCTAAAATGGGGCTTAGCTATTACATTTTTATCTAAATTAGTGTTGTCATATGGATTAAGCCTATCAAGAGTTGAATTAGATCTCCTTTCTCTAAACTAAACCATATAGTCCTTTTAAGTACTATAAAAATAGGGGCTATCCTCAGAGGTTAAACACATGAGAAAATTAGAGAGGAAAATCACAAAGAAACATACTGAAGAACACTCCAAAAATTGGAGAGAACACACAGAAAATTTTGATAGAATATGAAGAAGTTTAGAGAACTTAACCAAACCTTTTTCAAGTTCATCTTGAAACCCCTGTAAGGCACAAGTCAAGTGTCAACATTCTCGATCTCTGAAAAGTAGGTAACCTGAGGCCCCCAGTTTTTCAAACCTTCCCTTCTTCTATGTAATTTCTTTCTTTTTATTTTATTTAATCTCGGTTTTAGTAAAGATGCAATCTTTAATTAGTCTAACCCTACTTGTTGCAATTGTGTACATTATTTACTCCTATGGACTAGTATTGTATTCTTCATTCCTATTATTTTACACTAATGTGTTGCATGATTGTTTGTTAGTGTAATTAGATTTAATTCCCCGTATTGATTAATGGAAGTCAGCGATGATGACCAGTTGTGTCATTATGCATTTTATCACACCAAACCTTCACCCCCAAATTTGGATCCCCAGCTCCAGCCTATGAAGTCAAATGGTCCCTACACCGGACATTATTCGGGAGCCATTCAAAAATCTCTTTGAAATGAGCTTACTGTCCCTTTCGGTGTCCCTTCGATTTATGGTTCATATGACACTATTGTTCTTTAGTGTCTCTTTCGTTATTGCTCATTTAGAGAGGGGATTTTGTTTGTAAGTTTTCCTAAAACTCTTTGGCGACTCTATTAATTAAAGTTTACTACTTTTCTTATTTCTCATTTATTTTCTCTTACTTTATCTTTCTGGATTGGGTGAAATGGTTTGGGAGCTCAACAATAACACTGTCTGGACAGAATTTGGGTCCCGTTCTACTCTTGGACCAAGACTGTTGACCAGATTCTTAGTCATGCAGGCATTACTGCTAGACCCAGCCAGGGGGATTAGACTCGGTTCTGCCCAAGGACCCGACTAGGTTTCCAGATCAGCGCCAAGACCTAGTTCTCTAGGCTGAGCCTACAGTCTAGCTACAGTTTGTGTTATTTAGAAAATGTATTCGATTTGAATCCAAACACACACACCTAGCTAGCGAGTCCAGCCATTTGTGGGGATCGCATCCTGGGGAGGTCCTTACAGTGATGACTCCATTAGGAATAATTTTTAGAAAAGATGAGATTTGAAATTCAATATGGGATTTTTGGTCACACTTGCATTAGACATTCTTGCATTAAAAGTGCTTCCCTAACAGGATTACCGCACCTCTAGGTTAAACCATGTTACTACCCCTCGAGAAAATAGTTAGTTAACTTGGTGGCTCTCTTAGACTTCCAACTGAGCATGCAACTGTTTCTCCCACTTGTGACATATATACTTTCATGGTCCATATGACACGAGAAAGTAACCAAAATATTCTAGTCTTGCCCTGTACCCATGGATGATGTACGAAGCAGTTGATCGCAAGAGGACTATTCTAAACCTTACCTAAACCACTTATAACTTAGAACTTTGTATAAGTTGAAATTATGTGTATGAGTGATTCTATGAATGTTTAAAACTCTAATAGACTATCTGAACTAACCCAAACCCCAAGACCCATGTATTTATGTTTTAGGATTCATAACGATACCACTATGTATAGGGGCCTAGGTTAGGAGAATGTCAGTCCAGGCCAGTTAAAGGTGCGAGAAAGCTTTAGACCTCTTAGATTAGGTCAACTCCAAGTATCGTGGTCTTGCATTAGAATACGTCCAGCAGAAATTGTTTCTAGGCCTTGCATGCATCATAACATGACGGTCATAGGTCATTAATCATTAGCACTCACAGTCAGGTGAAAAAAAGGGTTAAAGGACCCGACCGGGTTCCTATGTGTATGCCATCTATACGCATTGGGGAGTGGGTAGAAGTCAGCCCTGGGCCCAATAGGGACTCGACCAGGATCTTGGCAGGGAGGTCCAATTCATTTTGTTTCCATTTAAGATCTACAATCATGACGTGATGTCAGTATGCTAGGTTCCCAGCAATAGGTGTTAGTGCATGGGTCATCATCGTTCATTTTAGGTCTTAACTCATCAATTGTGGGCTACTGGGTCCAAAGAGTCACGCATGATATGGCTTCATCTTGTATAGTCCATGAGTCCATAATGCAGCTCGTTAGACCTTTACAGCCCAAGTCCATAGTGCACAAGTTCAATTAAAACCTAGATATTTGATCTGTAAGTTTATAATCTATGCATCTCACATCCATTCCCTAGGTCTAAGATTCAAACATGAGTATATCAAGATTGACCTATGTACCTGAACTAGCTCATTCTACGCAAACCAAATCGAAGCCAAGCTAGGGCCTAATATAAGTCCAGGATTCATCTAAGACATATTTAAATCCAACTTAGGCATATATCAGTTAGCTCTCTATGCCTAACTTAGGTCCCAATCCTGGATAAGGCCCGGTTTTAGTATTTAACCCAATTTATTTCTATTATAATGTAAACCTTCAAGCCCACCAACCCAGTGTCTCTTTCCCATCAGATTGCAAGTCATTAACCATTTCCCTTGGCTCGCATCCAACACTGTTGACCCTTTATTTTTATTATTAACTCCTTTAAACCATTGCCTTATTGATCAGGATAGAGAAGACTAAGATGGAGTATGAGCGCCCATGAACCAGGAGGCGCCTGTCCCGAGAAGAGGTTGGGAAAACTCAGCTTATAGGCTCCAAGGCAAAATCAAAGTCAAAGTCAAAGTCTAATCCTTTACTCACCCCGATCGCAGGTAGCAGCAAAATGGATTAGCTTATGAAAATGATGGAAAGAACGCAAGCCAAGGTGGATGAAAGTGAAAAGATGATGGAATTGATGGTTACTATCCTTCAAACCCTTATCAAGGATACCTTAAGGAAAGATGGTGAAGGCCCCTATAATGAAGGTGAGAAAGATCATGATAAGAAGAAAGAAGAGGAAAGAGGAAAAGATACCCCGAAAGCCGAACCACGACTAGATTGTATAGAGCAATTACTTAAAAAGTCCTCAATTTTTAACAATTATTTTATTGACTATACGAGATTCACTTCAATCCCAAAAGGAAAGTTATCCCTAAAATTCACCATGTAAGATATCAAATTCCATTTGACTGAAAGGAATTGATAGGGATATCTTTTCACCTCATTTTTCCCTGGACATTTAACAAGGAAGTAATGAGGTGGTATGATACTATAGACCCATGGAAGGTCATGAATTGGGATGATCTTTGTAAGGAGTTCTTACGTCAGTATTCATACAATACTGACTTCCCAATCACACTTAGGGACTTAGAACTGATCAAGCCAGAGAAAAATGAAGGGTTTTATGACTTCCTTGTTAGATGCAGGCGATGGCAAAGGCTGCCCTTATGGTGGACCTACCCTCAATAGACCTGGCAAAACTGACCCGAGACCCGAAACCCGAACCGAATGACCCGGACCCATACCCGACTCGACACCCGAAATATGCTCACCCGAAAGTGGGCCCGAAATCCGAATTGACCCAACCCGAACCATACCCAACTCGAAATTTTCAGCAAAGTTGCTTGTTTTGGCATGACGAACGTATTTCACCAAAAATTGGTTGACCCGAAATCGACCCGCCCCGAACCATACCCGACCCAAACTGAAACGACCCGAAATGTCACTTAACCCGAACATGACCCGACCCGAACTTGACCCGACCCGTACCCGAACCGCATGACCCATTTGCCAGGTCTAACCCTCAAAGACTGTTCAAGTGGGATTGTTTATCAAAAAACTTCAACCAAAATACAAGCAACACCTAAGTTTATGCCATTTGAGAACTTCACAATATTAAGGAGTGTTGGCATGCTCGTGGAAAAAGAGCTGACTAGAGAAATACCGACAAAAGCTACTAACATCAGATGGGCAACAATAAAAAAAAAAATAGAGATAAGAAAGACAATAGTTCCACAAGTAAGGAGGTGCATGCTCTATACTGCTACACTAAGTACACCCCTATTGGAATCTCCCATGCTGAAGCACCCAATAAAGACATCAACCTACTTGGTTTGCAAGATAGTATTCTATCCATTCAAACTACCAAAGCGAAAAATCGGACTTGTTATTTGCATAACAAGCATAGTTGGATCTAAGTCCAAAATGCCTCCACGTGAGAGGTCTTGAGTTCTGTTGAATTTAGAGGATATAATGCTTAGCTTAAAATCATATGTTGAGTCTTATAGCCATTCACTTTCTTTTCTATCATAAATCCAAGTCTGAAGTAGCCTCAATTTATTAATAAAACTATCTCCGCTATTGGTCTTTTTACATATTCCTATATTCTCTTTTATAGAATTATCTAGTTTTATGATGAATCTAAGGTTAAAAAGAAAGAAAAGAAAAAAAGGGTTAATTTTAAAATCTCACAAGACAAGCTAGCAAAAGAAGAGGGCGAGAAATAAAATAAAAGAGACTAAGGATCTCAATCCAACATCTTGAAAAGGGAAAGATAAAAAATCTCTTTACAATAAGTCATATAGATTCCTAGGACATGTCTAGGATAGGAGGCCTTCTTTGGCAACCTATAATATTCCTTCGTTACCACTTGCAGCCCCTTTGAGCCTTGAAGAGCTTAATTCTTTCACAACCATGTATGATAACACCTAGGAGTGGGAGTGGGTTACATGACACGAAATCAGCAAACAAAAAAGGAAATTCAGACTAAAGCGTCCCACCCAAAGAGAAAGAAAAAAATTAAAAAATGTTGATATGTACTAACCTCATCATCTATGCACAATTGGGGATTTCATAACAGTTCTTTCATTCTTCATGTTGACTCCCTTTTTTTGGCACTGTAACTCTAAAGCCTACCTTCAAAAGTCCTTATGGAGGCATTCTTTAAGCTGTATGCTGTTACTCTTAAACTACGGTTGATCTAATTTTATATTGGATACTTAGGTAATCTCTTTAAGGCTCGGTAATGAAGGTTCTTTTCCATGAAAAGACATCTCAATGAAGTCCTTTGGTCTTGGAAAAAAGAATGCAAAGAAAGTGAATAAAGAGTGGCTAGCCGAAAACATAAAAAGACAGGTCAGGTAAAAGGAGAGTGAAAAATAAGATCATGGTTTTTTTAGGACAATGAAGCATTTTAATCCATTGCCTACTCTAATCCAATAAGACTTGAACAAACTATTCACCCACTTTATAACTTCTTCCCAATTATCATAGACTCTAAATCTCAACTCCATTCCAAAATTCAGGACTCCTCTTCTCAACCATGACTACAAAACCAAGAATGCATACTTATACTTTCTAGGTGGGCACTCACCCATTATGCAAGATAGGGCTCTCGCTACATTTCCCAAGATAATTAGGGTTTCTATCATGGTAAACATTTCTTGAGAAGGAGATAACCATATTCTCTATATTAAACTAGAGGCTACTAGGTAGCACCAGCAAAAGCATCTTCATATGCCATATATCTACACATCTAGGCTTCTGTTACAATAAATGAAATTGGGGGCTTATTCAAAACATGAGCATTTTAATGAAAAATTGAAGGTTACTCCAATATTGAAAAGAAAGATTACCTATCCTGGATAACTTGTACCATATGACCTAACTCAACCCAGCAGTCACTTAATGTTTTATCCTTCATCCTAGCATATGTTGCAACCTAAGCCACAACGCATCACCATACCTGACCTCATCAATCACTTATATCTTAATCAGGTCTAATCCTATGGATTCCAAACTTAATATGAGATCTTTGCTACACACATACGAGGTTAGGTCATCATAAATTACCACAATTAGATTAAGTTTGTAATAGTGATGGAATCCTACATAGCCAAGACCTTGACCATGAAGAATCAAGTCTAACATGTCCAAGAACAAGGTCCCAAGTGAAGAAGATCGATGGCTCGCATTTTGCAAGGGAATGAAACAGCCACAAACGGGTTCATCGGCCATAAAATGCCCGGTTTTGTGCACTTGATTTCTTAAGCTACATTGTGGCTTAAGTGTAATATTTTTGCATTTTTGGAATCCCCATGATGTTAAATTTCAAGGCCAAGCATTGATTTCAAATCATGCACACAAGAGGATGGGAGATCAAGGAGTTTTTCCAAACCAGTCAGATTGGCTCCAATTCTGCACGGTTAAATGTTTAAGTTTAATTACCCTGCTTAAACGTGCTATAACCTTGATTTCTTTTTAGGGGGGATTTGTACACACCCTAAGGTTTCCCCCCATGGACTAAAATCCAAATCATGGTCACTTTTGCTAAGGGAAAACGATGACTAAAAACCGGGTACAATTCTGCCCATGAACCCGGTTTAATGGTGGCCGGTTGTTTTGCTTCACTCCGTGGGTTTACTCTCTTTATTAGCTAGAGTGGCACACCAACCAAGGCAGGCACATGCCCCAAGACTCCCTACAGAAGAGCAACCAATGAAAGAAGAGTTGCAAACGGGTTGTCCCTTGCTTCCCATTGGCTAGCCGAAATAAGGGTGTTCTTGTTTCTCATTGGACAGCCGAAAAGGGATCCTCACTTTACGGCTGAGTATGTGCAATTCTAGCTGCATTTCTAGTAAATTAGGCTTAAGCATAAGCTGATTAAGGTTGTAACCAACATTTGTTTTGCTTTCCTTATTGTTTCGGATGTACTTAAACTAGCATTAGCAAAGTTAGTAACCGGTTTGTTCTAACCTGGTACTTTAAGCTAATTAACACCTTTCCCCCTTAGGAAGGAAAGGTTTGGGGAGGTGCTAGCTTGCTTGCTTGTTTACTAGGCCTATAACAAAAGGGGAACACGGCCCCTCACATGAACACAACTTCATTTTCAAAGAGAAAACCGTAGAGAGCATTTTGAAGCTTTCTTTCAAACCTTGCTTGCTTATCTTAGTTTAGGCCAAACTAAGTGGTGTTCAAGTGAGTCCTAACTTTGATTAAGTGGTGATTATCTGTATCTTAATCAAACTTAGTGGCCCTAACCTTGGTTTTGGTGGTGATTCTGTATCCAAAACCCAAGTTTAGCTCTATTCCATTCATCCATTTCAGCCACGGGTTTCTTGAATCCTAATAAACCCGAAGCTATTCCATTGTTTCTTCTTGATTGTAAACTCATTTCCCTTGAGCTTTACATCATATAGTCAGCATGCATGCATAGTCTCACTTATGCTAGCCCTTGCACATGCATCAATACATGGGTCTTTAACCGATTTAATAGTTCACCCTCTACCTTGATCACTTGGGAGCCCTGGATTAAAGAGGTACATATTTGGACCTGACAACAACCCTACAGGAATGGCAAACAACCCTTGTCAGGCATAAATCTACATCAAATGTTCTTAAGATTAGATCAACAATTGTTATAAAATACATCTATACTTTAACCTTCACCTTAATAAGGGCCAGTCAAAGTAGGGGCTCCATCCTCAAATCATGTTTTACATAAGCATCATTGCCTTTGGCTAATTCACCAACATTCTTATAGAAATGACATCAACCCAACTTTAGGTTGTCAGATAACTAAGCTCAAGAGGATCTACATATAAAGCACACCTTATCCTCTTTATCTTAGGACATCTCAATGTCCAAGACATGTTAACATTCAGCACACTCCCATCAGAAGGACATGACATTAGTGCTCGAGCGGCGAAAAGTCAAATTTGAATATTTGACATCTCAATATCTCACGCCACTAAGTTTATAGGGATCTGGCTACATATTTTCAGCCTTTCACGACTCTAAGTTATCAGGGATATGGCCATAGGTCTTTAAGCATCCACACCACTAAGGTTCATCAATGGCTTCCGACGTAATGGAACATTCAACAATATGTTAGCTTCTGGCACAATATGATTTACTTCTGGCACAATGGGTCATTTTAACAACACGGCTGGCTCCCAACATAATGGGACATTCCAACAACATCGCTAACTCCTAGTACAATGGGACACCGATGGCTACCAGGAGAATGGGACATTTCACTATCAAGGTCTGCTAGACCAGTGAAAAGTCCTCTAGACCGGCGAAAAGTCCACTAGACTGGTGAAAGGTCAACAATTCAAGTCTGTTAGACTGGCAAAAGGTCCACTAGATCGACAAAGAATCAACAATTCAGAACCGCTAGATTGATGAAGGGTCCACTAGATCGACGAAAGGTTGACAATTCAAAACTGCTAGACCGGTAAAAGGTCGAATTCAAAATCCGCTAGACTGGCCAAATGTCAACCATTCAAAATTGCTAGATCGGTAAAAGGTCTGCTAAACTAGCGAGATGTCTGCTAGACTGGCAAAAGGTGAACTCAAAACTACCGTACTAACGAAAGGTCAAAATAAAGCACTAAACAGGTAAGCACAAATGCTATCTACCTTGACCTTTACCTTACTTAGGCTTGGTCGAAGTGGGGGTTAACTGTAGAGACCTAAGTGCCTCCTTTTTATAAAGTACCTGATGACGATAAACTGATCGAACCTAAATATTGAAAATGAAGAGCCTTAAAATGTTCCAATATCGCTTAACCCACACATCCAAGCCCAAAGATGCCCACCAAAGTCTAAAAGAACCCAAATGAGCCCAAAATCACAATATTCGACATCTAGTTGAGATTCATTTCATATTTTCACCCTTCTCTAGGCTGCATAATATTATTGAGTTTAGATATTAGTACTCTTCATGGAATAAATCCAATAAGCAATGGAATTGATACAAGTTGAATGATAGGAGCTTCCGCTGAAAATGACACATATTCACTATTTTGATTATATCTTCTTCCAAACTTATCCCAAAATTATGAAAAATAGGTGTCATTAGAAAATAGACTCAATGCGCTTTCAGAAAAAAAAAAAAGCTCAAAACGGAGGTGGAATGAGAAAATTATAGCTGAAACAAGTTGTACTGTCTCCAGCCTGGCCTATAAACCTGACCGAATTTTGGCCTAAACTGGCAAAGAACTGGGTCGGGTATCTGGCAGCAGGATCGCGATCAGGTCCTCAGTGCCTTTCTTCGCTTCCAAAATGGGTCTTAAGAATTACAATTTTATTTAAATTAGCTCAGCCATTTGGATTAAGCCTATTAAGACTTGAATTAGATCTCCTTTCTCTAAACCAACTCGTATTATACTTTTTAAGCATTATAAAAAGGGGACTACCCTTAATAGTTAAATACAACATAAAATTAGAAAAGAAGCACAAAGAAACAAATTGAAACAGTGCAAAAATTGGAGAGGATACATGGGAAACTTGGAGAGAATACTGAGAGGTTCAAAGAACCTAATGAAACGCTTTTCAAATCCATCCTTAAAATCCTCTAAGGTACAAGTCAAGGCTCGATATTCTCAATCACGGGGTTCTCGAAATCACTTAAGTTGAGGGCGCCGATTTTTCAAACGTTTCCTTCTTCTCTCTGCTTTCTTTCTCTTTATTTTATTTAGTCTTGAGTTTAGTAAAAAAGTAATCTTTAATTAATTTAATCCCGCCCGCTGTAATTATTTACGTTATTTATTCTTCTACAATATGTTGCATGATTGTTTATTCATGTAATTAAATTTAACTTCCTATATTGATTAGTAGAGGCTGTGGCGACGGGCAGTGTCGTGATGTATTCCATCACAGCATCATACCTTTGTCCTTGAATTTGGATCCTCGGTGGAAGCTTATGGAGACATATGGTCCCCCCTCAAGGGATTATATGGGAGCCCTTCGAAAACCCCTTTGAAACGAGCTTATCATTCGTTTCGGTGTCCATTCAATTTATGGTTCAGATGAACCTATTGTCTCTCTAGTATTCTTTTGGTTATTGCTCGTTTTAGACAAGGGAATTGGTTGGTAAGTTTTTCTAAAACTTAGTTGCGACTCTGTTAATTGAAGGTTATCTTTTTTCTTACTTCTCATTTATTTTCTTTTAATTTATCTTTTTAGATTAAGAAAATTGGTTTGGGATCCTGAGTAACACTATTTGGACCTGAATCTGGGCTCAGTTCTGGGCAGGCGGGTTCCTGTATCAGGCTTGTTGCCTAGATTCTTGGGTTATCTAGGAATTACTACTAGGATTCGGCAAGGATGACTAGACCTGGCTCTACCCAAGGACTTAGCCGAGTTCCTTGATCAGGGCTGAGACCTAGTTCTCC
>JACYFF010019584.1:39733809-39775540 GCA_017589665.1 Selenicereus undatus
ATATAAGATTTGATTCCAAACACACCTAGCAAACAAGTCCAATAATTTGTAATGGATTGCGCCCAGTAGGGGGCCCTGGGACATGGTTCTTACTTCTTACACTACAAGGGATGGTTATAAATTTGAGCCCAAAGATATCCCATGTGCCGTTCTAGGTTATCCAAGCACTCAAAAAGGGTATATGGTACTCAACCTTTTCAACCAACAGATGTTTGTGCCAAGGGATGTAGGGTTTAGTGAGTCAATTTTTCCTTTTAAACAAAGTCATGAGATATAATCTATTAACCCTACTGTACCAACACCTACTCCTATAAATAACCCATGTTTAGATACATATATGGATGATTCACTTTCATCTGTCACACAAGCTAAAGACATCATTGCTTGATCTGATGTACTACTTATGTTAGAACAAATGCCTCTTCTTAGTCATCTTCGCATCAGTCCTCTCCAACAAACTTTTCTTCCCCACAGTCTCAAGTTTCTTCACCATCACTAAAAAGGTCTACCAGAACTCATAGCTGCTTGTATAACTTTGTAGCTAATATAATTGTCTCATAAGCAACTCACATCTCTAAAGTCAAGTATTCGGATAAGCAACTACGTTGATTATGGTGATTCTTCTAATGTACATTGTGCTGTTCTAACTGCACTAGATATAACTCATGATCCAAAAAATTTCTCTGAAGCTATGACAGTGCACAATGATGTCATGCCATGAATAGGAACTCAGAGCCTTGGAAAGTAATGGAAACTAGACAATTATCACTCTTCCTCCAAGGAAAAAGGCTATAGGTTGGAAACGGCTCTTTAACACCATGGCTCCATTGAAAGACAGAAAGCTAGACTTGTGAGTTTGGGGTATAAACAATAATACAGGATTGATTTTCATGAGACTTTTACCTCGGTTGCCAAGATGACTATAGCTAGAATAATTTTAGTAGTCATGACCATGAAAGAGTGACTTGTATACCAAATGGATGTTTCCAATGCCTTCCTTCATGAAGATTTGGAAGAAGAGGCATACATGACATTCCCTCAAGGTTACACCACATATAAGGGTGATATGTCATCTATTCCCACTGCAACCCCTACATTGGTGAGGGGGAGAAAAGTTATGTGCAAGCTAAATAAGTCTTCATGTGGACTTACACAAGCACCAAGGCAATAATTTGCAAAACTATCAAATGCTCTTATGCCTTTTGGATTTAGACAATCAAAGGTTGATTATCCATTGTTTACTAAGAAAAAAGAGACTTCTCCATAGCTATTCTTGTATATGTGAATAATATGATCATGGTTGGAAATAATGATAAACTCATAATTAAACTAAAGCAACACCTGAACAATCAATTCCATATGAAATACCTAGGAAGTTTGAAATACTTTCTTGGCGTAGAAGTGGTTTGAGCAACTAAAGGTATCTTTGCTTGCCAAAGGAAATATATTATGGATTTCTTAGAGGAAATTGGAATGTCTACTTGTAAACTGTCGAGACTGCTATTGAATCAAAATGTCAAACTTATAGCTACTGACTCAACTGGGTCTAGGCCCTAATTCATCCCTATTGCCAACACCAGTTGACTTGTTTTCCTTTGTTCCTATGCTGTGTACTAACATGGATAAGAGAGGCACTACATTCCTTGTTCTTTCTTGTATGGTAATTAAGGATTTAATGAAAATAAGATAAATAAGAGACTAAATTGTCATGTCAATAGGCTATGCCTTATAATTTGGGAAGTCCCTGATATTCTAGAAGTTCAAGAAGTAAAAGGCAACTGTGATGTGGGTCAACCAGCTAGAATGAACATTTTGAGCTAGTAGCTCAACAAGGAAGACATACTTGAACTAGAGAAGAGCCTAAGAGAAGAGCATAAAAATTGAGATAAAGTTCCCATTCTTAAGCACCATGTTAAGAAATGCTAAAGTTGAAAAGATTTTGAGAGAGTTTCAAATGTAGTAAGCAAACAACTGAGGTTTAAATTCAACATTAGCTTGTCCAAGTCTCCTACAGAGGGTTTATATACTTCCCCTAAAGTTAATCCTATCAGGCCATAGAAGGCTTACAAACAAAGGCTAAAAATATTAACATTATAACTTGCACAACTTACTTTCTAACGACTAGTTTAGGAACTAGTTGAAGTGACATTGTTGCATGAGTCTAATCATCCTTGAGCCTCTAAACTCATCTAAACACATAATAGCACTTATGATTAAGCCTAAAATGAGTCACAATTATAAGAAAACCAAAAAATAGATAGATTAGCAACTAGAGAATGCAAGTGAGTTGAACTGGTTTGTCTAATAGTCTGAAGGGGTTTTCAATGAACTTCGATGGTTCTTAGCCATATATCCACTCCTAGATTGTTAAAGAGACATAAAATACTTCTAAAATATTTTGACACATAATCACGATCTATTGAAGCATGAAATAGACCAAAACCAATGATCATCTAAGATGCTCAAACCCTACCTTCATTGCTATTATGACAGTACCCAATCTTCTTGCTGTGGCGACTCATGGCACAAATTTGGCTATGAAATGGGCTAGTAACTAAAGACAAACATCCTATGCTTCAAAATAAGTACAATATTGGCTAGGTTTATGCTTTAAGACCCTCTTGAAAACTGCCTTGAAACTAGACCTAGCCTAGATTGAGATGAGTGAACAACTGTGGCTTTTATTGGGCTGCCATGGCTAAGGCTAATCACTTAGCCTCAAAATGCGTACTTTATGTTGAAGTGGGTATTATGATGATCAAGTGTGAGTGCTTGACTTGTCTTTTCGTGGCCAGTCTGGACTGATCCTTTGAATGCATCATCCTCCCCTCCTTGAAGAGTATTGTCCCTCAAATTCTAATAGTTGAACTCATCTTTCACATAAGGACTAAGTTCCCCTATATTGAAGTGGATGACAAATTAACATCCCTTGGTAGCTCTAGTTTACAAGCATTGACTCCTACCTTGGCTAGGACCTTAAAAGGTCCTTATCTTCTAGAAATGAGTTTACTCTTCCTTCTGTCTAGGAATCTACCATTCCTACGATTTAGCCATACGAGATTAACATGCCAGAACTCTGTCCCTTTCCTATTCTTGTTGGCTTTATCCTTGTAAGCTTCATTGATCTTCTCAATATGAGCTCAATAGGTTCATGAAGTTTCTTCATTTCTTAGGCTATAACTTTAGCCTTATACCTCACTTTACTGTCAGTAGGGAAGGGAATTAGAAATAGGTGGAAGGGAGTGGATCCCATAGAGACCGTCAAAGGGAAATCCATAAGTAGCTTTGGATGATGGCCTATTGTAAGAAAACTCAACATGAGCAAGCTTTAGATCTAACTCCTACAAATTCTTCTGCACTAAAGTCCTTAAGAGAGTAGAAAGTGTCTTATTGGTGATCTCAGTCATGCCATCTGTTTATGGACGAGAGGTGGTGTTGTAGAGAAACTTGGTGCCAAGAAGATGTCATACACTTCTCCAAAAGTGGTACAAAGACTAGGTGTCTCTATCACTCACTATGGATTTAGGCATACCATGGAGTTTGATGATTTCTCTAAAGTATAAATCACCAATGTGAGATGCATAATCAATTTTGTAACAGGCTACAAACTGTGCCATCTTACAAAACCTATCCACTACCTCCATGGCTAAGTCCTTCCCCCTTTGTGTTCTCGGGAGTACTACCACAAGATCCATGCTTACATCTTCTCAGGGCCTCATGGAGTTAGGAAA
The DNA here is from genome assembly GCA_017589665.1 of Selenicereus undatus. Taxonomy (NCBI): domain Eukaryota; kingdom Viridiplantae; phylum Streptophyta; class Magnoliopsida; order Caryophyllales; family Cactaceae; genus Selenicereus; species Selenicereus undatus. The sequence goes on from JACYFF010019584.1 coordinate 39,737,541, forward strand.
TGGGGTGTACAAGCCTTGATGGAACTCACTCTTGGCTTTGTGGCATATAAAGCATCTAGGGACAACCCTATGAGCATCTTGTGCTATTCTTAACCAGTAAAAGTGCTCGTTAAGGATGTCTACAACCTTATTCAACCCAAATGGTTAACAAGAGAGCCTCCATGAGCTTTTCTGATCAAGAAGTACCTTAGGGGGCACCTAGGTACACATGAATTTTTGCCCTTAAATAGAAAACCTTCTTACATCAAGTAAGGTCCTTATAGAGGTGTATCTTTCTTTGGTTCCTTGGAAGCTTCATCCTTTGAGTAGTAAGTTTGCACAGATTGCAAACCTAGCATTTTAGAGATAGAAATCAAGACATGCTTTTTAAGCAAATTATCAACAACAACATTTTCATTGCCCTTTTTATCCTTAGTACAGAAGGTAATAGCTTGCAGGTACTCAACCCACATGGCATGTCTGGTGTTAAGATTAGGTTGACCATTGATAAGCTTGAGTGCTTGGTAGTTAGAATGCACGACAAAAGCCTTGGGCTTTAGGTCGTGAATCTAGTGATTCAAAGCCCTTACAATGGACTAGAACTCTTTGTCATATGTTGAATAGTTGAGCTTAGACACACTAAGCTTTTCAATGAATTAGGCCACTAGCCTCTTAAGTTGAGTAAGAACAAGCCCAATGCTAACACCATTGGCATCACGTTCTACTTCAAAGATTTCTCCAAAGTTGGCGACAGTTAGAACAGGTGCTTTAATGTCTGCTTGATTTTCTTAAAGGCTTTTTGTGCTAATGAAGTCCAGAAGAAGGTCCCATTCTTTGTACATTTTGTAAGGGGTGCTATGATAGAAGTAAAGTCCTTTATGAACCTTTTTTAAAAGGAAACAAGACCATGGAAACTTCTTATTACAATTATGGAGTTTGGAGTAGGCTAAGTCTTGATTGCCACAATCTTTAACCCATCTATGTGTATACCATCATATGAAATAACATATCTAAGGAAGACAACCCTTGGATTGAAGAGCTCACACTTCTTTAGCTTACCATAGAGCTTTTGCTCCCGAGGGTGGAGAAGACTTTTCTCAGGTACTCCACATGTTCCTGCATAGTCTTGCTATATATAAGATTGTCATCAAAAAATTTAATAAGTAGCAAGCTAATGAAAGGTCTGAGCACCTCATACATAAGTGTCATGAAGATGCTTGGGGATTGGATAGGAAAAATGGTATAACAAGCCATTCATACAAGCCTTGCTTGGTTTTAAATACAGTCTTCCATTTATCACCTTCTCTTATTCTAATGCAATGCTAACCATTCCTTAGATTTATTTCGGAAAAGATCCTAGAGTCATACAATTCATCCAGCATGTTCTGAAGCCTTGGGATACGATACTGTACTTGACTGTGATGTCATTGATGGCCATATTATCGACACACATTCTCCCAACTGCCATCTTTATTTGGTACTAAGAGGGATGGTATAAAACTTGGGCTCGTGCTTTCCCTTACATACTTTTTGTCAATAAGCTCTTGAAGTTGCCTTCGCAATTCTTTGGTGTCAATAGGGTTACATCTAAGCAGGGTTATTTGGCAAGGGGGCTCCTGGAACCAGGTCAGTATGATGCTTTATACCTCTCTTAGGAGAAAGTCTAGTAGGTAAGTCTTATGGAAACCCATCTCCAAACTCAAGGAACAAGGGTTATACTAGGGGTTTGAGGTCTATCACTTCCTCACTAGTGTGTGCTTCTACCACTAGCATGGAAAAGATGGTCTTGCCCTTGCTGATGGCTCTCTCCCCTCTATTCCCACTTGCATACAAAGCTTTTTATCTTGTGTTTTCCATCTTAGGTTTAGTTTTGTGGAGTTCAGTTGGAGTTAAAGGCATTAAGGTCCACTTACCACTATGCATTTTAAATAAGTAAGTGTTGGACATGCCATGATGCAAAACATCCTATCAAACTGCGAAGGTCTACCTAGGAGCAAGTGGCATGCATCCATAGGTAAAACATCACAAATAACACTACAAAAAAAGTGATTTGTAGCATCAGAGACTTAGCAACAAAAAAATAAATCTGTTGGTAAAGGTTGGTATTTGTAAGAAACATAATTTTACGTTAGAATAGAGATGTTGGGTTCAAGCGCTAAAAAGGAGTTCCAATATTTGCAACATAATGTAGTAGTTCTTATGGTATTATTTCTATAGTATCAACATTTTTTTCTAATGAAATTTTATATTGGTATTATTAGCTTAATACTAACATGTAATGTAAATGTATGTTGGTATAGTTATCACAATAAAATCTGCATAAAACTTACATTTAGGAGAGATAGGTTTGTGTCATTATGCAGGAAAAGTTAAACAAATATTTTTTGACGTGTACTTTTTAGTATTTTGAATATGATCACGTGCACTCTTAATTGGATAATTAATTTCTTATGCATTACAAAATCACTAAATACGTATGGTAAGGAAAGGAAACTAGTAAAGAAAAAAATCACTACATAACCTGGAGAATGCCCACCCATCAAATACAAAGAAAGGAAAATACAGATTCAGTGGGGAAAGAAAAAAAATAAAGAAAAAGCAAAAATTAAAACAAGAAGCCAAGCACAAAAAAAATCACATATTATTTCTCAAACCCTTTCTTGAACTGTTCGGCGTTTCCCTCTCTACCCTCGATCTGCTCTCAGCCTCCTCATCGACTGTTCCTCTTCTAGTTTCTACTATCGGTCGGCTGCTTGAACAAGCAAATCGACCAGTGTCACCGCCCACTGTTCAGAACCTCTGGTAAGTTTTGCCTTTGTTTTCTTTCTTTTTATATGTTTTGATTGCTATTCAAAGTCCCTGTAATCGATTCCATCATGTCCCATGCTATTTGAAGCATTCCGAGTCCGAATAGAGAATAACCCGTTATGAGGGAGGTTCACCTTTGCCACCCTTGTCACCTGCATATTGAAAGCAGAGATCTTTGGTTGAAATTCTTGTAGTCGATTTGGAAAACTCTATTTTGTCATCCATCAATGCCCAGATTAAAGAGCTCTGTGGTGACTATTGGAATTTTGATGCTTAGTGTTGTTTCAAGTTGTTTTATCAAGTTAAAATTGTTAGCGACCATCACCAATTTAACTGTTGTCTCAATTTTGCTTATTACCTTCGTCGATGCGTTGGTGTTCGTGAATATCATAAGGAAAAGAAACGTAAAGGAAGCTAGAGCTCAGGGAGGATGGAAGTGATTGTTGTATTTTTGTCTTGCTATTCTTTTGTGGCAGAACATACAGATAAAGACATTCTAATTTGAAGAATTAGGTGATTTATGTTCAACACTTGCCTTTCTCTATCCTGATTTGTTTTCGGTGTTTGCTACTTTGCTGAATGATGGGGTCAAATTGACTATTGTGACTAAGAAAAGAATAGATTGGATCACCAAAAACTGGGTATTTGATTGGCTTATTTATGCTGCTTTGTTTGTGCTTTACTGTTAGTTGTTCTTTGCCCATCTATGATGCTCTGTTTAGCTCATCAGATTCTTCCCTCCCATCTTGCCATAATCATGATATGTTACTCACTTTATTTGGATAAGGTAAATAGAGTGGGTGTACTACTTTTTGATTTTTATCTATTATTATTGTTCATGACCCTTCAGTATTAGTTTTCTCCCTTGATGTTTGAGTGAGGAATTAATTTTGGCGTTCCTTGAGTAATTGCTGTTCTCAATCACAAATCATGGAAGTCGACCTCACAAATCGTCCTAATTTCCTCAAGGAGTGAGCAGTATTTTGGGGGCGGGGGGCGGGGTGGTGGGGCTAGGGAGGTGGGGTTTGTGGTTCCAATTTGAACTGGCTTCTATGATTTAGATTAGCGGGGGGGTTGAGGTGGTGATATAATTGCTCTGTGCACAATAAAATTATGCAAGATGCAAACTTGACTTTGACTCGTTACAACAATATTTTTATTTACAATAAGCAAGATATTGTCGATATTTTTTTGCTTATATACCTTGCTTAATTCAACAAGCATCCAGAATGATATGGGGCTAATCTAGATTTATTTACAATTTCAAGTTAAAATTAGGCAAGATATTGTTGATATTTTTTTACTTATAAAGCCCGCTTACAACAATGTTTTCATTAACAATAAGCATCCAACATGTTTTTTTCTTTTTTTTGGTGTGGAGGGGGGAGGGGAGGGTTGATAGGGGTAGTAACTTGTAGGTATCGTACTTCTATTCTAAAATATGTAACTTTGGGAGTTGTTTGACCCATTAAAAGAAAAGAATAATATTGTACTATATTCTGAATTACCTTAATATGGGGTTAGTCTAGATTTAATCTTTTTAGTATCTATTTATTATCTAATTCACCTAGGTCTGCTACTCTTTCATGTTCAGAAGTGAATTGTTTATGGGAAATTTAAAGGCTAAGATATCATTATTTATTTGAACTAGATTACAATGTTAACCATAAATCGTGTTCTTAGTAAATATTAGTAGACTAGAATGATATTATCCTTTCAATTAAATAAAGTAATTCGCTTATATATGTACTAACTTGCCTTTTATACTTTAATGTCTTTTATAAATGTTGGTGTAATTTTTTCCTATATATTAAGAATGCATAATCATTTTGAAGCTAAAATATATAGGAACTTGCCATTATGGATGTGTCGGTAAAACTTATACCATCACCTCTTGTTACCAACAATCTAGCAATAGACCCATATCTATTGGTATAAGGTTTTACCAACAGAAAATATACTTATTGCAACAAAAACATCCATGTTGGTAAAAGTTAATTTTTTTGTTGTGTAACCTCATTCTTGTATTTTCCTATAGAAAATGCTACTAAGGCTTACTTAGAGACAGCTACCTCACTTCCCCTTTTGAGCCATTGTAAGGTATAAGCCTTGGGATGCTCAATGATGGGCAGATTAAGCTCGTCAATCTTCTCAATGGAGGCCACATTTTTATAGCTTCCCTTGTCTATGATCAAGTTGTAGGTTTTTCCTTCGACCTTGTATGTGGAGTGGAAAATCGACTCCCTTTGGTTGGCTTCTTGGGTAACTTCTTTGTTGTGAAGCACCCTTTTTATCATGAGCATTTCTCTGTCATCAAGTAAGAGGTAGGAAGTCTCTCCCTCCTCATCAAAATCCTCTTCATTCCACCTCCATATGATGCATATCCTCAATTTCTTTGATGGTGATGACCCTTCTGTTTGGACAATTAGCGTGGAAATAACCATAACCGTGGAATTTGAAGTTTTTCTTTGCGTTTTTTTGGGACTTCCTTAACAAATCATTTTCTCTTCCCCTTATCATTGTCTTTCTTGGAAGGCTTATCTAACTTATAGGACTCAAAAGACTTGAAGGAAATGATGGTCTTGGCAGAACCAGCTAGAAAAGATTTCTTAGTCTCGAGTTGTTTCCCCACCTTAATAGTAAGCTTATATAGATCTTCAAAGGTCTAGAAGGATTAGAGACCTAGGATAACAAGGATTAAACCCTTAAGGAATCTAGCCATAGTTTGCTTAGCTTCTTCCCTTAAGGGACACTAGATCTGGAGTTGCTCAAATTCTCTTATGTACTCCTTTACATTCATACTGCCTTGGTTCAGAGAGGTGACTCTTAAATATGTTTCTCGCTTGTAAGTAGCAGGAAAAACCTTCTATTGATGTGTTTCTTTAGCTTAACCTAAGCATTGATATTTGACTTGCCTTCTGAAGCTCTAATTCTCTTTAGATTCTCACACCATAGTAAAGCATAATGCTTAAGCTTCAAACTGGGAAGCTTAAATGCATTCTCTCTTGAGTATTCCTTAATCTTAATTATTCTTTCCATAAACTGAACCCATTCAAGATATTTTTTTAGGCTTTAAGCTACCTTCAAACTCAGGGGCTTCAACTTAAGATCTTTGAGATCATCTTTATGAGATCTTCCCCTTCTTGGGCTCCTATCCCCATTGGAGGAGCTTCTACCTCCCTAAGAGTCTTATGCAAAATTTGATCCATCAGGGAAATCAAAGGATGGATCCCTTTCTCTTCCCCTTGGTTGAGCCATTAGTTGCTAAGTAGTCAAGTTTCTAATATTGTGTTGCAACTTTAACATGACTGTATCCCTTCAGAGTCTTATGCCTGCTCAAGAGTAGGGCCCCTGGGAATTCTAATAGATTGCTAAGGAGGCGATGTTTCTCTCTTAGACATTCTATATTTGGATAAGAAAAGAGGATAGTTGTGGTTGTTTTGATGAGCTAGATGCTTTGCAGTGTATGTGGTTAAGGGTTTTTTTGTAGCTAAAGTAAGATGTTCCAATGATGAGTTGTGTTAAAAACTGAAAGTATCCAAAGGTCAAGAAACTCACCAAGGAACAAAGTTAGGCTATGATAATAGTTGATGTATGTCAGGTAGCTAGGAAGCAAGTTTTGAACAACAACTCAACATAGAAGATATGACTTGAACTAAAGGATGAAATCCACCATTAAAGCTTGAGAGAGTCACCACTAAACTATGAAGCCAGACCATCAAAGTTCATATAAAGGTTCCAACTCTTAAACATCTCCTTAAGAAATGATAAAGCTAAAGAGATTTTGAGAGCGTTTGAAATGCAACAAGCAAATGATGGAAATTCATATTTAACATTAGCCCATCCAAGGCTACTAGAGAAGGTGTATATACTCCCCCAAAAGCTAATCCTATCAAACTATAAAAGGATTACAAGCAAAAGCTAAAAATAGCAGCACTACAACTTGCATAGCTTTCTCTCTGAAAACTAGTTTAGGAGCTAGCTGGAGTGACTTTACTGCATTAGTCTAATCATCGTTAGGCTTCTTAACCCTGTCAAACACATAATAGCACTTATGGTTAAGCATACAATGAGCCATACTTACAAGAAAATCCAAAAACAGATAGATTAGCAACTGGAGATTGCAAGTGGGCTGAACTAGTTTATCCATAAGTCTGAAGGGATTTTCTTTGAGCTTAGCTGCATGCCCAGCTCTTAGCTAGTTAAAGAGCAGTATAATACTTCTAAAAAATTTTGACAAGTAATCACGAGTAAGTAAGAATTAGAAATAGACCAAAAGCAATGATCATCTAAGATGCTTAAATCCTAGTTGCATTACTATTATGGTAGTACCCAAACTTCTTGATGTGGTGACTAATGGTGTGGACTTGGCTATGAAATGAGCAGATAACCTAAAGATAGACACCATAAGCTTCAAAAGAAGTATAATATTGGTTAGGTTTAGGCTTCAATAATCTCTTGAAAACTCCCTTAAAACTGGACCTAACCTAGACGAGATGAGTAAATTGCAATGGTCTTTATTGGGCTGCCATGAGTAAGGCTAACGACCTAACCTCAAAATGAGTACTTTGTGTTGAAGTTGACTCGCTAAGGAGTCCAACACAGTAGTGCCTGTTGCAATTTTAATAAAAATAAAGTTTTAAACTACAAACGCACGATTTATCATCGTAGTACTTAGAGTAAGGGTGTTCATCATTCGGTCCAAACCTGAACTGGACCGGACCAAACCGAATGAATTCGGTCCGGTCCATGGTCGACAAATTTTTTTTATTCGGTCTTCGGTCCGGTCCGGTCTGATCCACCAGTCCACTGGTTTGGACCGAGGATCGAATAAAAAAAATTTGAAAACCGACTTTTTACATACTCAATTTTAATTTTCTTTTGCAACTTATAATTTTTCAAATATTCAAGAATATTGATTTGTTTTTCATGGTGAAAATATGTAGAAATTGTTTATACTGAAATAAATATAAGATGTTCATATCGTAAAATTTTGCAAGTTTTACAATTTAGTTTGGTCCGACTTTTTTCGATCCGGTCTTGATCCAGTCCTTGACTTATTCGGTCCGGTCCACGGTCCGTAACTTCCCTCCTATTCGGTTCTCGGTCCAACCCGGTCCTGTTCGAATTTGGATGGATGAACACCCCTACTTAGAGTGTTGCTCCATAGAGATAGGTCACATGTTAAAATCACTAATTTATCATAGTTGACACTAAAGTAAATACAAATATAACGAAATAAAATGGAATAACTATATCTACTAAGTTCAGTGAACAAATTATGCGAACAAAGCGAAACAAAATTGAATTTGATTGTACTGAATAGAGCCATAGCCAAATGAATAGAGGTAAAGTGGCGATTAACCTTGTCACTTTCAATCCCAACCCAAAATGAAAACCAAAAACTGGGCAAGAGCTTGAAACAATCTCAACCCAGAACAAATAAGTGCGAACAAAATTGTAAAAACTAGCGAATTGGAATCGTAATTTGTATAAATGCAGTCAAGTACCGTCAACTGTATTCAAATTTCATCACAAATAAATCAAATATACCAATTTCATGAGTCTAAAAAATAGATCTGGAGCAAAAAACAGAAAGTTGAATACTGGAAAATAAAACTCTACCCTAATCTATGCTATGCTACTGCTTGCTGCTTCTTTCATCTATTTATCCAATTATAGCCCAAAACCGCGTCCAAGCATCTCGATTGCTTCATTAATCTCTAGTTTGCGTCTGGAAACCGATCTAAGTTGAAGCACCTTTATTGCCCACTGATGAAAGAGAAGAAAAAACTGATGATGAATTGATGAGGATGAATGTGAAGAGAGAAAGAGAAGAAAACTTAAACGGAGCTGTTATGGAGGCTAGTCAATGAAGGAAGAAGAAGAAGCAAGGGGAGGCAGAGGAACTCGTAGGGCTGGTAAAAATTCGAGTCTGCGTTAATTCGGGTCCGGATAAATCGGATATTTGGATAAAAACTTCATACCCGGACCCTGTTCGGATTACAAATCGGACACTTTGACCAGATCCGGACCCAGACCCGGTTGTCCGAATGTCCGAATTTGTAATATGATTTTAGGAGATTCTGACCGAAATTTTGTGTGACCGAACCCGAACCCGATTTTTCAATGTCCGAACCTGGTTGTCCGAATTTATTTTTATTAAATTTTCTAAAGAATTTGGACTAAAATTACATATAAACATAGTTGTCCGATGTCCGAACCCGATTGTCCGATTGTCCGAATTTGTCCGAACCCGAAATGGTTCAAAAACCCGGACAACCCGAACCCGACCCGGTTTAAATTCGGACATGACCGATTGTCCGAATTTTAAATTTGGACATAAATTTGGTGACTGTATCCGGTTTTTTTCAGATCGCACAAATTTGGGTAATCGAATCGGACAAATTTTTACCAGTCCTAAGAACTAGGGTTTCTAGGTAGTTGAGGAAAGAGAAACGAGAAGAGGGGAGGTGGACGCTTGGGTCACGTGAGCTTCCCATGACAGTTTAAGTGTGGGAGGGGGGAAATCGTAGGCTCGGGGCTGAGCCAGAGAAACTGGGCCGAAGAAAATGGAAAGAAGAAGCCCGCAGAGAGAGAAGAGCTAGGGGGGAATATAGAGCCGTTTGGGCTGCCAGAGGAGCAGGCTTGGGCCCCAAATGGAGAGGAGAGGAAGATGGCGCGCCATCATGTGCCAGCACGTGGGGTTGGGGTGGGGGGGGGGGGGAGGATGAAGGCTGGATACTGGGTCTGGGCGGTGGAGTGGGCTCGGGAAGAACAATGCAATTCAAAAGAAGGGAGAGAAATATAGCGAGAGGGCTCGTCGCTGGGTACAGTGGCTGGGCCTGGGCCTGGGCCTGGCAAGCTTCGAACTAGCCTGCTTATCTTCTTCTTCTTTTTCTTTTTTCTTTCTTTCTTTCTTTCCTTCCACTGGATCCAATGATCTTTTTGTATCATTTTTCCAACAAATTTATTCATCTTCTCAAATTTTCCAAATTGCTATAAAATAAACAACAACATATTCAAAGTTTAATTTAAGAATTTATTTTGAGTAAATATTAGACAATAAAATGGTATAAAATGACAGTTTTAGGTTCAACAGTGCCCTGCCCATGCAAGCCTTAAATTCGAACACTTGAGGCTCACAGACGTGGGTATTGTGATGATCAAGCATGAATGCTTGACACGTCTTTTCGAGGTTAGCCTGGACTGATCCTTGGAATGCATTAGCTTTCCAGATCATCTGCTGAGATAGAGTATATGGCAATGGCTGAGACAAACTGTGAGATTTCTTAGCTCATTTTATTGCTGAGGGATCTCAATATTGCTAGCAAGAAGTTGCAACCTACGAGTTTGTTTTGTCATAATAAAAAACGTTCCATATTGCTACAAATGTAGTTTTTCACAACACAACCAAACACATAAAGCTGGATTGTCATTACATTCATGAACAAGTCAAAGCTGGTCAAGTGAAACCACGTTATATAAGCAGTACAAATCAGTGGGCTGATTTGTTGACAAATGTAGTGCATGTATAGCTACATAACAAACTTCTCTCAAAGCTAGGCGTAATGAACTTTTTCACCTCTGGCTTAAGGGGCCGTGTTTAGTAGGTTGAGTGAAAAGTGAGTGGATTGTTGCTTAAGAAATTGGAGTGTTGAGTTGTCATTTTGTAACATATATTATGTTACATTTCTTTTTTTGTTGTAATAAGGTGCTTGAGCACCATATACATAGTTGTACTCTGCTGAGGCAGATAAGGTTAATACATAGTTGTACTCTGCAGAGGCAGATAAGGTATTAAGCTGCTCAGGTTTAGCTCAGTCAAAACTCGGCTCGAGTTCAGTTTGACCAAAGTTCGGACAAGCTCGAGCTTGCATCGCATGCTTAGCAAATAGAGCCTATGCCTAGGGTAGGTAGGCTCAGTTCGGCTCGTGAGCTCGTTTATTTGTTTTGGAAGAAAATTCCACCATGCACATAGTTGTAATTATAATTTGAATATTGATAATTCAACTTTGAAGTATGTTATTGATTTGTCATTGTTTAAAGTTCGGCATCATCGTTCTTTAGGGTCTGTTTGGTCCTTAGAAAATTTGGTAGAAAGAAAAGTTGAAGGAAAAAAAAAATATGAAGGAAAAAAAAGTTGGGAGAAAATGAGTTTTTTTCTCTTGTTTGGATTGAGGAAACAATACAAGAATTTGGATGAAAAATTTGAATGTTGATGAACTGCTTGAATCATGTTGATATCATTTAAGCAATGCAAGGTTAGAGGAGGTTGGGAACTTTCCTCAAACTTTCCTCACAATTTTATGAGGAAACTTTTATCACTTGTTTCTAATAATTTTTCCACCTAACTTTCCTCCATATTTTTTTTTTTTGTAATTTTCTTTAAACCAAACACAAGAAAAAAAGCAACTTTCCTAATTTTTTTTCTTTCCACCAAACTTTCCTAGGTCCAAACGGAGCTGTAAAACCCCATAAATTCGATTTGGAAAATTATGACAAGTTGGACCCACTTAGACCCAAGTCAATGCCAAATGAGTCATCGTAAAATTTTTTAATATAAAAAAAATTGGAACTTTTAAAATCTCCAAAATTTCCCTTTTGATTTCTTGTTTATAAAATCCATTTTTTTATTACTATTATTATTTTATTATTATTGTTATTAACATTTTATTATTATTATTATTCAAAAAAAAAAAAATAGAAACCCTACTGTTGAATTTATGAGTATACTTCCACAAGAGGGGGGGTGAATTGTGGTGTCTGATTTTCGCGTTATAAGTAACAAACACCCTGACTGAGGTTGTTCTCAGATGACGAACACCCTGTTGACTTGTTTGCAGGGGGTGTTTTCAGATATTGCAAATACGAAAATCACCAAGATAAATGCGGAATTAAAGCACACACAATTTTTACGTGGAAAACACCTCTAGCCTAACTGAGGTGTGAAAAACCACGACCTACCTCGTGTAGGCTTTTAACCACTTCACTATAACCGGGCTTAACTCGTTACAAATGTAACACACCTTGTTACAACTTGCAACCACGTAACCTTCTTCCCTAAGAAAGGTTACACCACGTCCAAATCTCACCAGATTGGACACGTCCAAAGTCCACACGACTGATGACCACTCACTCACTTTTCTGATCCAAGATCAGGGTTGAAAACACCTTACCAGGGGTGCTTCTCACCAAGCAGATGTAAGGTACACTGAAGATCCTATTATGCCAATGGTTTGAAAACTCAATTTAACACAGCTTGTCACGGTTTTTCTTTGCGAATTGAAGCTCAAGAAATCTTTTCTTACTTTTGAGTAAAAACCGGGTTTTCAGAATTTTTCCTTTTTACCACACTGTGTTTTCACAATATCTGTTGTGTCTACGAATGGGAGAGAAGAGCTAAGCTTTTTAACCAAGAAGGTCAACGGTAAAAAAATCAAGGAAGTTGCTGAGAATCTGCCAAGTATGGCATCAAAGGAGATTTCCAAGCAAAGGATTTTCCAAACGGCTAGTGGATAAAAATTTTCCAAAATAAAAGGGATTTGTTTCTAAAAGATAAAAACTTATCCTCTTCGTTTAAAATAGCCGTGGAGAATTTCGAATAAGGAACCAAAAATCTCAACTTTGAAATTTGAATAAATCACTTCCTAAAATATAGGTGATAAAGATCTTTTTGGTTTTGGAAAATATTTAGCAAAACAATTTTGGCAAATCTCCCATAATATTTCGTTCTCAAAAATATCCTATCCTGGGATTTTAAGAAAGTATTTTTGAGCTTTTGGCCAGCCAAAATAAATTTTTCCAAAATAATCGGGCATAGCCGTTTCAGTTCAGAAACACCCTAGACACCCTGTTTGCAGGGTTGTTCGCAATTGGTGTTCTGAAACGCTTAGCGCAACTGCCGATTCAAGAGGTGTTTAAAATGATATTTTCAATATTGGCATATTAACAAGAGTCTAAATAAATAAAACCTATATACCCAAGACTTCTTGTTTTGAACCAGTCATCTTGTCCAAGATTTGTAGAGCTGCTGTGAACACCAAGACCACCTTGTTTGCTGAGGTTGTTCTTTGCATTGCTAGAGTTTCGGAACCACATGCTTTACATCGAGCTGATCTTGCTAGAGTCCAGGAACAACATGCTTTTGCAATTGAGTTGTTCTTAATATAGAACCACCAAGTAGAACCTGTTTTAAAGACTTGTTCTCACATGTAGCAAACCAGTTAATACACAAAAGAAAACACCAGTTAGGCCGGTTTGGAGATCGTGTTTGGAGCAACATTACTTGGACAAATTTTTACACTTGGATTTGTTATCATCAAAACTTAATCAAAATAACTCAACACCTACTTATCCCCCCTTCAGCCGCCTCCCTCATAGAAAATAAATAAATAAATTTGTAATAAAAAATTTCCCCACTTTTTACATGCACAACCCCCTTAAAAACGTAAACCCTAATCCCATTCTCCCCCTAACTCTCTCTCACGTCTCTCTCTCTCTCTCTCTCTCTCTCTCTCTCTCTCTCTCTCTCAATTCCCTCACTGCCACAGGACCACCGCCGCCACCGCCGCCGTGCCGTCACCACCTCTCCCCACGACCATCCTTCTTGTCTTGGTAAAGTTTACACAAAAGGGGGATGCTTGAGATCCATGCATCCCTATGCATCAAAAGAAGTTTTCACTCTTAACTTCTTTTTCTTTTTGCGATTTTCATGATCTTGTGGATGAGAGTTTTGATTAAAATTGATTGTTCTCTCAGCTTTTTCTCTGTTGAATTTGAGCAAGGCTGGAATCTCATTGAACTAACCCCGGTTTCAACTAAAGATAATTCATAACGATGATTTAATGGCGTTTTATTTTTAGTCTAGGTAAAAGTGGTTTATTCTGGCATGATTGGGTCTGGGTAAGGGTTTAATGATGTTGTTGAGAATGGATAAATTTTTGGTGTACCAAAACTAAGCAAAAGTCGTGCATAAGAGGGAGGAGAGAAGATACTCAGATTCATGCCTCCTTTACCCTGACTTCGAAAATTCGTGAAAACTAATCTAGTTGTTCAAAAATTCTGAATTTTTTTAATGGTAGATGGATTGGAATGTGAAAGTTACGTGGGCTTTTGAATCAAGTGAATCAGAGTTAAAATGAATGACTTAGGGCTGAAATACCGAACACTGTAAAAATCAAGACTATTGGTGTAGGCTTTGGTTTTTGCAATTTTTGGCCTAGTTACTGTCTGAATTGGTAAAATATTTAAACATGAAAGTTGTACTACACAAAATTATCTTTCCAAGTTGGGGAAGACGTCATTTTTGAAGTTCTGGAGAAAACGTTATGAATTTTGGAAGTGAGGTTAAAAACATGGGCAGAAACTGGGAAGCTGAAACTGGGACGGCTGCAACCACAAATTGGAAAAATTCCCTAGGTGATAATTGGCTGCTTAAAATTATGAAATTTATTGGGGATGAACTTCTGGATGTAACAAAAATTCTCGTTTTAGAATCGGACCGTTTCGAGTAGCGTAGCCCACAATGCAATAAATTCTTCAAGGGACTATCATGGGAAAACAGTCACTGACCATTCTGTAATAACTGAGATTTTGACCTAGTTTGGGTTATAACCAGGCCAAACCTCGAACACATGAAATGTAGGGGATGACTTGAGGATTCGGGTTGGACTTAGAACACTGGAATTGGATATCGGGAATCAAAGTTACAACTTTTGGAAGTTGAACTCAGAAATTGGCCAGCCTGAACCTTAACCAAGATTAAGGTTTGGATGAATTAAAAATCTAGAAATCCTTTTATAAATTATGGGAGGGCCAAGGATGTCCTATAGTGAGCGTGGATTGACTGTGGGCTATGTGTGGGCCCAGGTGCAGAGCAGTGAACTTGCTTAAGTAACCGAGCTCGTAAATTATACAGTATCCAAGTAACAATCATGCCCTAACCCTTCCCCTGCGTTGTTGAACCCATGAACGTTTTGGAACTTGAGTAAGAATTTCCTTCATTTCCTTTCAAAACTGAAGGAAAACTGGTGTATGAAATGAAAGTGACTGCATGATGAAAACTGTATGTTGCGTTATGTCTGGAAGTTGAAACTTACCATAAGAGTTGAAATTCGTTTCGATTGTGTTTGAAATTTTTGGACTTCTATTGCGAGTTTTGTGGGGGAAGGTGTTTGAATATGAACGAACTGATTATGCTACGTTACCTTCGATAAGAGAGGTAAGAACTCATTAATTAAAAAGAACTGAATAGGGTGAGTTAAATAGATTTGGATTGATTGAAGGCCATCGCCTTCCCCGGGTAACAAGTGCATGCATGTGGGCGGCCACGTACTCGGTTGAAACGTGGGCCAGGACTATCGGTAACCATCCATAATGGTGGTTGGCCAGGAAAAGATAAGTGGCAACCGCCTGAGAAGCGGTAGACCAGGAATGAGTTAAGCGGTTGCGCTATGTTGGAGCGCAGGCCATGATGCCCACTCGGGTCGCTCACCCAAACGTTCACTGGAACAGATGCATATTGAATTAAACGGTGGAATTATGATTTTGAAAGTGATGAAGATTGTGATAATGGGTTGTGTGCTTGGAAGACGTATCGTTGTCCCATTCCCTCAAATGTTTTCAAAATGGATTTGTGTGCGTGTTTGACTGTTAGGGGTGCTTGTTATTGAGTTTATCTCACTGTTATAAAATGTTTTATTTTTAGGTGATCTAGCTATACTTGGGGCTGGGGACTCGAAAGTAGGGCGAGATTCGAATGCGGCTTATGAATGAAATGAATGATAAAAGTTGTAATAGACAATAGCTGATTTAATTTGGGATGTTAAAGTTTTGAACACTGTAATGTTGACTTTTTTTGCGAAGACTTGGTATTATTTGTTATACTTGATATCCACCCTGGTGTTTCCAAGTAGGAAACACGGCAGTAACACCCCATTAGGTTTCCGCTGCATTTTCGTTAATAATGATGTTTAATAATGAATTAGAGATTTGAGAGTGTTACAAAGAGCCTTAAAGTTCAAATATATTTTAAATAATCACATGAAGATTTAAATCATGTAGAAAAAAAATTACAATATGCGGAGGCTCTGCTAAGCTTGGGCTGGACTTGATCAAAGCTGGCTAGGCCAAAGCTCGGCTTAAGCTTGGTTTGACCAAGCTCGACTTGTGTTGGGGCTCGACTTGGTTACTTAACGAGCCAAGCAAGCCGAGCCAAGCTTAGGCTTGGCTCGAATACACCCCTCGTCACTCAACAACATGAATAAACTGAACGGTATGGATAGAAAAAAATGAAAAAAGAAATTGAAAAGTATTGAGGGAACAACAATGGGCCAATAAACTAAAACAAACATGTCCTAGTGGTTGTTTTTATAATGAGTTTGACTGTCAAAAGTGACTCACCAGATGAGTTTTGAAAGTATTTCTATGTGTTTCACCAAGGGTTTATCAAAACCGGTTAGCTAAAAATTTGATTAACTAAAACTTTGTTTACAAAACTTATGAGCCAAAAATCGAATCAAAAAGTTTGGTTGACCGAGTTTCTGTCAACTTTTTTTTTCCGATTTAGCAAAAATACGAACCGTAGTTGAACTCAAACATCTAATCAATTAACTGTTTTTTTGATTCAGTTACCGGTTAGCCTTTAATAAAAAATGTGAATTTTCAATATTCAATCCCTTGGTTATTTAATTTAACTAATTAAGACATGAAATATAAATTACTACGATATTGTATATTACTTATCTTTTTATAACCCTGAAATCTATATTTGATTAATATACAACAACAACAACAACAAACTCCCAATGTGGGTCCCGCTTTCGCGGAGTCTGGGGAGATCCAGCTGTAGGCAACCTTACCTCTACCGGTATTCCTACCCATAGAGAGGTTGATTCCATAAGACTCACAAAACAGCTTTGAGAAAAAGGTTTGAAAAGAAAACGATTGCAAAAACCATAGACCGACGTAAGAGAAAGGGGGAGGGGGAAAAGGATCCAGATAAGCAAAAAGATAGGGAGCGGAGACATACCTCAACAAACCAGGGGCGCTTGGTGCCGTGGCATCCCGGGAAAGCACAACCTGCAGACAAGCAAATCAACAAAAAAAAAAAAAACCTTACCCACCCCACCCCACCCCACACCGCCTAAGCTACTGCCACCTACGGAGTCGGTCCCCTACAATCAGGGACCTTAATCCTGTCCCGCCACAAACTCCTATCCTGAGCCATGTCCTCCGTGAGACCGACAACTCTGAGATCCTCTCTAACCACCTCTTCTAGGCTCTTCTTTGGCCTGCCCCTCCCTCTCTTACCACCGGGGGGGGTTGATACTCTCGCACCTTCGCACCGGGGCGGCCACACTTCTTCTCTTCACGTGGCCGAACCATCTGAGCCTCGATTCCCTCATCTTCTCCTCTATGGGGGCCACTCCAGCTAAGCCCTTAATTACCCCATTTATGATCCTATCCAATCTCGTAAAACCACACATCCACCTGACCATCCTCATCTCGACTACCATCAACCTTTGTACCTGCGCCTTTTTTACAGGCCAACACTCCGATCCATAGAGAACAACCGGTCTAACTACCATCCGATAGACTTTGCCTTTCAAACCCATGGACACTCTTTTGTCACATAGCACCCCTGACGCTGCCTTCCACTTTTGCCAGCCCACTCTAATCCGCTGGTTAATATCCTCGTCAATGTCCCCATTCTGATGGATGGTCGAGCCCAGATACTTGAATTTGGCGACCTTCGGTATTTTCCTCCCATCCAGTACGATTTCTCCCCCCTCTTCTATCCTTCCGCTGAAACAACAGTGAAGGTATTCCGTTTTCGATCTACTCAACCGAAAGCCCCTAGCCTCAAGTGTATGCCTCCAACTCTCCAACCTGTCATTCACCCTATGCCTGGTCACATCAATAAGGACGATGTCATCTGCAAATATCATGCTCCAAGGCACCTCGTCCTGGATTCCTCTAGTGAGTTCGTCCAAAACTAATGTGAAAAGAAACGGGCTTAAAACTGAGCCCTGATGCAGGCCCAAACTAATAGCAAAGTCATTGGAGACCCCTCCCGGGGTCCTAACCCTAGTCCGCCCTCCCTTGTACATATCCTTGATAACACGAATGTAAGCGGGCGACACCCTTTTCTTTTCCAAACACCTCCACAATACCTCCCTTGGCACTCTATCATATGCTTTCTCCAGGTCAATGAACACCATATGGAGATCCACCTTTCTATCCCAGAACAAGCCCATGAGCCCTCTGAGGAGGTATATTGCCTCAATGGTTGCCCTGCCTAGCATGAAACCGAATTGGTTTTCTGAAATCTCTACTTCTTCTCGCAACCTTCTCTCAATCACCCTCTCCCACAACTTCATAGTGTGGCTGAGCAACTTGATGCCCTTAAAGTTATTACAATCTTGGATATCCCCTTTGTTTTTGTACAGTGGGATGACTGTGCTGGCCCTCCATTCTCTGGGCATCTTGGCGGTCCTGAAAATAACATTGAAAAGCTCCGTGAGCCACTCTAGTCCCACTTCCCCTATAAACTTCCAAACTTCCACTGGTATCTGGTCTGGGCCCACGGCCTTTCCCTTCGCCATCTTCTTCAAGGCCTCCCTAATCTCCTCCTTTGTTATCATGACGCCCGCACACTGATCACTACACTCGCCGCCCCTACTACAGTCGTCTCCCCCCCCTTCCCCATTGAGGAGTTTAGCAAAGAACCTCTGCCATCTCTCCTTAATTTCAGCATCTTCAGTCAACACCTTACCCTCTTCGTCCTTGATACACCTTACGACTCCCAAATCCCTAGTCTTTCTCTCCCTCGCCCTAGACAATTTAAAAACCTCCTTTTCCCCTTCTTTCGTCCCTAATCTATGGTACAGTCTATCAAACGCTAGACTCTTTGCTACTACCACCGCCCTTCTGGCCACCTTCTTGGCCTCCTTGTATCCGATCTTCTTATGAGCCCTCTCGTCCTCCGAACGGCTGCTCATGAACTTCGCGTAAGCCTCTTTTTTTGCTTTGACTTTCTTCTTTACCTCTTCGTTCCACCACCAGGCGCCCTCCATCCTGTTGCCGCCTCCCCTGGAAAGACCTAAGGTTTCCTTAGCCGACCTTCAGATGCAATCTGCCACAGCATCCCACATCGAGTCGGTGTCTTCCGCCCTCCTCCAAACTCTCTCCTCAGCTAATCTCTCTGCTATTAACCCTGCCTTCTCCTTTGTGAGGGTCCACCACTTAATTCTGGGTTCTTCGGTTGTACTCTTTGACCTCTTAGGATACTTGAACTCTGCATCTAAAACCAGTAACCTGTGTTGAGTTCCCAGCAATTCGCTGGGAATCACTTTGCAGTCCTTACACGATCTCCAAGTTTCCTCCCTCGTTAGGAAGTAGTCAATTTGAGTCTTGCAAGAAATGCTCTTAAAAGTCACCAGGTGGTCCTCCTTCTTCTTGAAGAAGGAGTTTACCACCAACAAGTCAAAGGCCACCTCAAAGTCCAGCACAGAGACCCCTCCCGCATTCCTCTCTCCGAAACTGAGGCCCCCGTGGACCCCATCGTATCCTGCTGCCTCCGCGCCGATATAGCCGTTAAAGTCTCCTCCTATAAACAATTTCTCGCTCTGAGGTAGCTCCTGGGTGATCTCATCTAGGTCCTCCCAGAAGAGCTTCTCAGTTTCTTCCCGCATGCCTACCTGGGGCGCATACGCGCTCACCACGTTCATGAAAACTGAACCGACCAAAACCTTTATGGCCATAATCCGGTCGCTCTTACGCCTCACTTCGACCACCTGATCCGCCAAATCCTTCACGACTAGGATGCCAACTCCATTCTTCGCCTTGGCTGACCCCGAGTACCAAAGCTTGTACCCATCAATCTCTCTAGCTTTCGCCCCAACCCACTTCGTCTCTTGGACACACGCTATACTAACCTTACGTCTATGCAGAGACTTAACTAATTCTATTGACTTACCCGTGAGGGTCCCAATGTTCTAGGATGCTAGGCGCACCTTCCGCAACCCTAACCCCCTCCTAACCCCAGAACTCCCTGGAGGACAGGTTGAAACAGCTACATGGCCCGCCACAAACGTCGGCGTCTACGAGGCCAACGGACACCCTAAAAGAGCTACAAACTGAAAGACACCCGAAAAAGCTGGCCAACTACCCTCCAACCACCAGAAAAGAAATAAATAAATATATAAATAAATATATAACAGCAGGACTACTCGATAAAAAAACTAAGATACAGGAAAAAGTGAACAGAATCTAATAAAGCCTAACTAACTATATAGTCAATGATAATAAAATACTAATACAGATAAAAACAAACTATATAGTAATACTAATACTAATAGAGGTACCCAGTAGGAAAATTTTGCAGTAAAGAAGGAAAAACAACACTGAGATTAAAGGGGAGATCTTAATCGACAGAAATCAAATCAAAGGTGGGCAATAAAGGTGCAAACTTTGGATCAAAAATACTAGCTATGAAGAGAGAGAGAAAATCGATGAAACCTATAAGAAGGAGATGGGAAAAAATGTGTAGCGACAACCCGAATCCAAAAACGCACAATACCACTGGCAAAAGCACAGGCAACAAGAATTAGGGCCTAAAATACAGGCAACCAGAATGTCAATATGAGCAAAATACCAGTGACAACAATGGATTTGAAACTATTTAGCACAAAACTGCCAAGAGAATTAGGGCCCAGAAGGTAGTCAGGGGCAAAAATATCAATGGGAGGACGAAAAGGAGCCAACTTAAGCCACCAGCGAGGAAACAGAGCAAACTGAGGGTCAAGTAACAACTCCAAAACGCTGCAGCTGGAGCCAGAACTCAAAAACAGAGCAAAATAACAAAGGCAAAAAAACAGAGCAAAATGTATACCCAACAGCAAGAACGAAGCAAGATGTAGACCGAAAATGCAAAAACTAACTGCGACAATATGAGAATTGCAAAAAACTGAGATGGGAGAGTGAGGGAACCTGCAATTTGAGAGGTGCCGAGCGTGTTCCACTCTACCGCGGCAACCCAAAATCCAACCACGAGAGCGACAACAATGGCCACCGAGGAACTAACCCTAGAGGCCAACTAGTATCAGGTCGTCGGTGGTGCGCGATGCCGGCCCAGGGGCCCAGTGGTAGGCTCTGTTACACGGGGCTCAGTGTGCCCAAAAACTGAGCGAACTCAGGGGAGGACAACGGAGATGCAAAGCTATGTTACTCACCACCGACGGCTGCCACTGCCGGCCACCGATTTCTGCTGGTGAACGCAGCCCGAGGTCAGCCCGGGGACCGTTCTGTGCAAATCTGGAAAGGGGATGCGCTCCTATATTTGATTAATATATAACTAGCATTTGTTTTTTTTTTTAAATTGAAGTCCTAGTTTAATTGAATTCCAAACAACCGAATTGAAATCAAAACCAAATTTTTTTTCAATTCGGCTAATTGAGCCAAAGTTCTTAAAAAATTCGAACAAATTGACCAGTTTTTCGGTTTGCCTTTTCAATTCAATATTTTGGTTTCGAATTTTTTTTTCTTGGCTCACCACTGGTTTCACCTGTATTTTGTCAACCTATGTATTAGTCATACCAAGCTAAAGAAAGAAAATTATGGATTGTTTTTTAATAGCTTATATATGCTACATGGCGGATCTTCAGTATGTGATCGATATATAAGAGTGAGTTCATTTATCATCCTTGTTTTTGATCGAAGTTCATGTGTCATCCTGAATAAATGAAATGATTAATCACCTCTATTATTGGTAAAGAATTGATCATATTTTTTTTGAGAATATCTACAAGAGAGTTCACATATCACTCTGATTTCTCAGCGATTAATTTCACCAACTAAGAATAAAAAGCTAATCATATCTTTTTTAAAAAGTAATAGATCGAGATATAGTGAAACCAATTTGAATTTAGTAAATATTAACGTAATTAGATTATTTTTCCATATTTCTATTATTTTTAGGAAGAAAATGAAAAATCTTCATGGATCCTATTCTAGGGCAAAATCTCAAATAGGTTTCAAAAAGAAAGTTCAAGGGATTGATTAACGTAAAATAGGCAAAAAAAATTGGTAGACGCATGACGGATCCAATAAGTGTATAAATCTGATTTATTACCATAAATTACATGTTTTTTTGGAAAGCTATATATATAGATGTAAAATCCACCTTCCGGAGACAAAAGTAAAAAGCATAAGGAAAAACTCAAAATGTCTCATACACAAGTGATTTTGTTGTTATTTATGCTTCCTGTGTTATTCCTTGGGGAATTTGTAAAAGCCAAGAATTCGGGGTTTACAGTAGACTTGATCCATCGAGATTCCCCTCTCTCTCATCTTTATAATCCTTCCAGAACTCCATTAGAGAGATACAAAAATGCATTAAAGTGGTCAAAAAATCGAATTTCCACCTTGTTATCCTCTGACCATGCTTCGGCCGAAACTCAACTTATATCAGATTATGGTGACTTTATCATGAAGTTTTCTATTGGATCACCTCCTATTGAATTTTATGGTATTGTAGACACTGGTAAGTTATTTCCAACGATTCCATTTCAGCTTCTAAATTGTTGGTTTTATTAAATAATGTTGAGTAAGGAATGGGATG
Organism: Selenicereus undatus; assembly: GCA_017589665.1. NCBI lineage: Eukaryota > Viridiplantae > Streptophyta > Magnoliopsida > Caryophyllales > Cactaceae > Selenicereus > Selenicereus undatus. The sequence continues at coordinate 39,759,952 of JACYFF010019584.1, forward strand.
CTGATTCATAAGCAATTATTCATCACCACAAAGTCATCAACACCTAAAGTTGCCTTCTTTTAGTTTGGTGTTCTTCATCAAATAATGTTGAAGACTCAGCAAAGACCCAGATGCCCCTTCTTTTTGCTACACTTTCAGAGCACAAGTTCGATCAACAATTGTGTTCCAATGCTCATTATCTGTTATTGATTTTAGGTACTGTAAGATAATTCAAATGTCTTGCGGTAGACGTATTTGGTATCATTTCGAAAACTATTTTGCTCATAATTTCAATTGTCTGGGACTGATATCCAACTTTTGGTTAAATATTACAGGCAGTGACCTGACATGGATCCAGTGTAATCCATGCATTTCATGCAAGGAGCAGAAGTATCCACTCTTCAACCCTAAGAATTCCACAACGTACAAGGAGCTTCCGTGCCCATCAGAACAATGTCAATGGGTGCAACATGTTTGCTCTGATCAAAACATCTGTGAATACACGTATGCCTATGCAGGTGGACAATACACTGTTGGCTCTCTTGCTATTGAAACTGTTACTCTCACTAATTCCACTTCGGGCCAACCCTTCCCCTTTCAAAACATGGTATTTGGGTGTGGACATAACAATACTGGCACTAGTAGTATAAACCAAACTGGGATCTTTGGCCTTGGTGGTGGCCCACTTTCCTTGGTTTCTCAAATTGGTTCTGTCCTTGGAAGCGTCAAATTCTCCCAATGTTTGGTCCCAACCCAAACCAATTCATCCATCTCAAGCAAGCTTATATTTGGAACTGACGTTAATGCTGAGGGTAAAGGTGTCATTTCCACAACCCCTTTGGTTCAGAACGTCGACAAAACACTCTATTTTGTCACCTTGGAAGGGTTCAGCGTTGGTGACAAGTTTGTTCCCTTTAATGCCCCTAATGGGACTCTTAACAAAGGCAACATGTTCATTGACTCGGGGACAATCGCTGTAACTTTGCCCCAAGACTTGTATAACAGGTTCGAAAATGTGATCATAGCTGAAAGTACCTTACAGCCCATCCCAGAAGCGAGGCCCCAACTCTGTTACCGCAGTGAAACTGAGATTAGCGAGCCAGTAATTACTGCGCACTTTGACGGTGGGGCTAAGGTGAGGTTAAACCCGATTAATGCCTTTATTCCAGTTCAGGATGGGGTTTACTGTTTCACCATGACTAACACCACTGCTGAAGTCGGTATAATTGGGAATTATGCTCAAATTGATTTCTCCATTGGCTTTGATCTTGAAAAGAAGACTGTGTCCTTCATGCCTACGGATTGTACAAACAACCAATAAAGGCCAATTCGTACTTTTAATGTCTACTCTCATTAAGTAGATGCTAGAAAATAAGTACCAAGAGTCTTTCTATTAGTTATGTCATGGAATAAGTGAAGCTTGTATCTTTAGAATTTAAATTTGGAGCTGATTTACAAATAGCTTACTATGAAACGAGGATACACTGAATAAGATTTCGACACATCTTTGCTTCGTGTTTACCTCTTTCCATTCACCCATAGCATTGTAACTTATTAATGAGATTTCCCCGTATCTTTTCTTACTGTGGAATGAGGTTTTATCACAATCCATGCTATATTGGATTTCAATGCTGATCCAACATGAAATGTAGCAACATTTGGAAATAAATATATACATCAGATGCTGGCATATGCGATACTTCTAATAGGAAGAAAAAAAAAGATTCTAACACCGCAGATGAATGTACAACAAACAACAACAAACTCCCAGTGTGGGTCCCGCTTTCGCGGGGTCTGAGGAGATCCAGTTGTAGGCAACCTTACCTCTACCGGTATTCCTACCCATAGAGAGGTCGATTTCATAAGACCCACAAAACAGTTTTGTGAAAAAGGTTTATAGAGAAAACGGTTGCAAAATCATTTATCGAGCGAGAGAACGAAGGAGGAGAAAAGGTTCCGGATATCAAAAGAGGGAGCAAATGAATGTAAAAAATTATATGTATACTAGCAATACTTTACTAATTGCATTAGATCTTCTTTACATCTTTAGAACAATGTAAATTTAATCATTACTTTTAAAAAAGAAAAAAAAATCCAACATAGCTCCATTACAAGCACATACTATATGAAATCCTTCAGGTGATACTTTGAATAATTTTGCACAGAGTTTCAGTAATACAAAGAATCAATCTTCTTCGAGTACTAGGATCAACGGATAATATGCACCCCAAAAAAAAGTTACTTTCATGTAAAGATTTGAACATTATCAAGTGTATCATCAAATTGTGACATCCAAACAAAAAGAAAAAAAAGAAAATAGAAAAAAGGAAAATCAAGACCGCTATATTTTCAGTCGAGTAGGCATCGTCTCCTACTTCTAGCACTTTTCTGCTTTTGGGTCAATTGAGGTTGAGGGTGGAGCAAGAAATTGCGTTTGTCACTTTGTGGGTGTTTTGGGATCAATCTGGGTATAGGCAAAAGACCATGATTGAATGGGAAATTTGAGACTTGAAGTAGCAGGTTTGTTGTGAGCCTCCGTTGGAATTGTTAGCCGGTACTGATTTAACATGGTAAATTGGATTACGAAATTCAAATTTGAAATTCTACCTTGTCACATCCGCAAAAATTTCATATTTTAAAACTTGAGTTCCTTCACTCCTCTAATTTATATAAATCTATTTTGTATCATTCAATAAAATATTTGTCAATTTTTTTGGATGACTTGCTAGCTTTTTCCTACACTTCTCCAATCCATACAACGGATGTCAAAGATCTTCTTTCTGTTTTCTTTTTTCTTTTTGCATCATTCAATAAATTCTGCCCCATTCCAATTGTCATCACTGGCTATCGAAGGCTCCAAGAAATGAGACTAGAAAGAAGATCTGGCTTGCTTCTTTCTTTGCAGTAGCATGCAGTTTATGGATGACAAGGCATGGAGTTGTAATCCAGATCAGAATGTTGGAGGTCGCATCCTTATGCCAAGTGATTAAGTGAAGAGTGGCAATATGGTCTAAGGCATGGAATGAGAATATCACGTATACAACAAAAGACCTGGCCATGAATTTTGCCTCTTTCCCTAACGATATTCTTGTAGAGCTATTGTGAGGTGGTCACCGTATTCTTGATGGTGTAGCTGGTGTTTCAGTTTTGACTAGATAGTTTTGGTGCGGTGTACTTTGATTATTGCTTTATTCTCATGTTTTTTGTGCCTTTGGCAACTAATTGTCGAAAAAAACATACGAACCTTTGTTTTTAACTATCTAACTAATATTTTTGTTAAACAAAAAGCAAAAAAAATCACTAAAAAACAAAAAAAATGGAACCTGGCATGGAATGCCATAGGATTCCACCACGCATTCCATACTATCAAAAATGCTAGCTGCAAACCTGGAGAGTGGAGCTTGGGCTCTAGCTGAAGAACGCGTGTAACCAGTTGGGAATGATCTGAAGTAGAGGGAAAACATAAAGTAGATTTACATCTTTGTTCTCTTGTGTTTGTTATCTATTTTAAAATTTGCGGGTAATTTATCCCTTGTTTTTTTGTTTTTTTGCAAAATAATAAATGTCTTTTGCAAAATAATAAACGGGTTGTCATGGATTAAAAATTATATTATTATGTTCTAAATTAAAAAAATGATAATGATTGAATAGTGCAAGGTTGTTACAATTGAACCGGTGAAGGAATCAGCTGAGGGACTAGGTCAATGGTTCAATCGATCAGACCAGTCCATTTGAATTATACCGGATGGCCCGAATTTCATATAAAATGAGATTTTATTTTTCTAATAATTGAATTCTAAGTCACATATGTATGTGAATCTAAATAAAAAATGGAGTAATTAATTTTTATATTCTTAATGTTGTAATACAAATTCAATTTTTAATATATTTTCAAAGTACTATTTACGAATTTTTTTAGTGGAAATTAAAAACAAATGAACAAGAAGTCCCAATAAAAATATAGAACAAGTGAAAGCAAAAGGAAGTAAAACAAATGTTGAGTTGCTGTTGGCTACAAAATTGTGGAGACGTTAGTTTGTCCACAAAAAAATATATTAAATTCAATTTGTTGTCAACTAAACACCATTGCTCAATTGGTTGATTAAGCGTTGCTTGCATTGATATTTGAAGTAGGAGACGGGGGTCCTTCCTTCCCAGTAACAAAGCCCTCCTTTTAACGAACTGAAAAGGGGCGAAAAGAATACCAAAGCGCTGGCAGTTCATTAGCCGTTCCAATCCAGTTTCGGGTTGGACCGGTTGAGCCGGTCAATCTGATCATGTTCCGTTAAGATAATCTTGAAATAGTAAAAGTGTGTTATAACTTATGAAATATGTAAAATTATTTTTAGATCTATAACTTTTCACATTTGTAAAATTGTGCATATCATACATCTTTGCGAATAGGGTTGATTTGAGTCGGATGTCATTTTGTGCATGTCGGTGTAGCTGACGAGTATTTAAGTTTAGCAATTTATAATTAATTATGATTATTGAAAATTTGGTGATTTGAAATCCTAAAATATATTAATTTAGGTTTATATAAGATATGTAAGAGTGTCTTATTGCAAGACATATATTATTACCCTATTTTTTCCTCACAAATTAAGATGGTCAACAACTGCAAGAACAAGGATTAGAGGTGGGCCGATATTGATCCTTCTTTTTTTGGGGGGGGGGGGGGGGGGGGTTGAGTACTCATCATTTGACCAGGCGGCTTTCTTAATGATGATGAAACCATGATTTCAGAAGATATGGGCATTGAAAGACAGAACCCTGAGGATTGTAATTCCTTGTGATCCTTTTTATCCTTCCCATTTGTCATGTCTCCTTTCTATCAAACCTATCATTAGTGCGTGTAATTGTAATTGTGAGATTTGAGAGCGTATTGCGCTGGTCATCCTTTATATATTTTTGTCGATCATCATCTCTGGACGAGACATCTAAGGTCTCTACATACTTCTTGCTTTTGTTAATTATCTCATTTGTTGAAAATGCATAAATTTGGCTTTCCTCTTTGCAAGATCGATCTCTTAATTTCTGTTTGAGGGAACAGTTTGTTTGCTTTAGGCTTTGGTATATATATTATATATGCTTTAGTGCTACGTCTTTATACACATCAGTTTGACTTTCACTTTTAAGAATTTGGAAAGATTCGTGTTTTGCTTGCAATTCTGACATAGGATTCAGTTAGTTAGACATTTGAAATTGCATTAGCTGAAATAATCAATATATAATTTTGATAGTTTAATGTAATATTGTTATCCTTTCTACCCATTAGAATCATGTTGGGAGGACAATAACAGACTTGCGAGTGACTATCGTGATGGTAGTTGTCAAGCTGATTTCAGATTCTCTTATAAGTTTCCAGCAGGTAAAGAATCCAGTTTAAAAGTATTACTTCTATAACGCATTATCCTTGTAGGGATACTTTTAGTAGCTAGTGCCTTTATATATGAAAGGTAAATCATATCTCCAACTCTATTTTCCCCTAACATTTCGGATGGTATTAAATAGAGGTGGGTAACGGATCGGGTATCCATTGAATTAAGCAGTAGGCCGGTTTAAAATAGGGCTAATAAATGGTAGGGTCAATCATAAACTGGACCAATAATAGACCAATCCATTAAGGCGTATTAATGGGCCAGATCGGGGTTGACCCATTAAAAGCCCACCTAGTGACCCATTATTTTTTTTAACCTAATTGACACATTAGTTTATATATTCCAATTAGTTAAACTTATTACCAACACTTTACGCATAATAATAATTATTATACACCATTTTTTTGCGCAAATTTGTTCCGTTTTTAAATGGGCCCAAAGCGGGCCGCCCATGGGACGACCTGACACAGATCCATTTATTAGCTTGATTGTGTATTTTATAACTTTGAATTTGGACTAGTTTAGTTCAGCTGAAAAATTACAGAGGCATTAGTTGGAAAATTAATGCACCAAAAACACTCCTTGGGTGCCCATGGGCGAGCCGGGTTCATCTTGCCCATAACCCAGCCCAACCCATTAACAAATGTGTTGGGCCTGACCCGACCCATTTAGTTAATAGGTTGGCCCAATTCGACCTAGTCTGATCCTTTATCCACTCCTAGTTTTAAAACAACCTAAATTTATCAAAATATGCCAAGTACCATATATTATACATATGCAAAATAAAAATAAAAATATTTTTTGTTAAATTTCGATTGTATCGAACTATTGAGTTCATATTTGTCAGTACTTTAAACTTGAGAGTTCAATTTTATATATGATCATCACAACATAAAAGGAGGGAACAATACTAATTTGTAATTGTTTTATATATTTTGATTGTAGGCTTTAAAAGAAAATAGTTAATGCGAGTCAGATCCTGTTCTTTTCGTAATTTAATAGACCCAATCAACTCCTTCCCCGTTTCCTACATCTTCCCACACTTTAAAAAAATACAAATCATTCCTACTCTCACCCACTCCTTTCTACTCCTATATATAACTGTTATTTTTTATATTTTAAAAACTTTTATAATTTATGTAATTGTGCGTACGATTAGTTTGATAATAATTATGAAAAGTTTTATTTATTTTTTTGATGTTATAGAAATATTTGTTCATCGTGTCAAAAATTGTAGATGACGTAATTTTTGTTATATATATTGAAAAAATAATATTTTTTTCTACTTTGTTAAGCAAATGTTAGTTTGCGACTAGTAGATATTTTGAGTTTAATTCTGTATATGGAAGAGATACTTAAATTTTGGTTTTTTGTTTGCACTGGTTTCGAAATATTTGTTATAGGTCACTAAAGCGTGGATAGGTGTTGCTATATGTGTAACAGATTTATTTTTCATTCATCGTAATTTGAGGCCAAATTTGTAGATATTTTTTCTGGCAAAAGGAAGGAACGTATAAATTTTGTTGGCGTTGTTTGTCATTCGTGTCACGAAGTGCAGGTGTATAGTACGTGTATTTTGAATAAATATTTTTTTCTATGTGCGTTAGTAACAAAATATTGAAAATTCTTCACACAAATTGCAGATGATTGTTTTTCATATACTGAGGGCCTATTCTTTTCATTGGAAAATATGGGTTGGTAAATAGGTGAAGTTGGTTGAGATTGGTAGAAGTAGGTTAAAATAAGTTTTTTTTTTTTTTTTTATATTGAAGTGGGTTGAAGTAGGTTGAAGTGGGTATTTTTTTTCAAGTGTGCATTAGTAACAAAATATTGGAAGTTCTTCGCACAAATTGTAGATGATTATTTTCCATGTACTGAGGGCCTATTCTTTTCGTTGGAAAATATGAGTTGGTAAATAGGTGAAGTTGGTTGAGATTGGTATAAGTAGGTTAAAATAAGTTTTTTTTTTTTTATATTGAAGTGGGTTGAAGTATGTTGAAGTGGGTATTTTTTGTTGAAATGGATTGAAGTTGATTGAAGTAGGTTGAAATGGGGTTGAAGTTGATTGAAATGGGCTGATTTTTTTTTTTTTTTTTTGGTGATGGGTAGAATTTGGTTAAAATAATGGAAAATTGGTTGAAGTTAGTTGAAGTGGACTGAAGTGAGTTGAAGTTGGTTAAAATTGATATTTTTTTTTATTAAAGCTCGTGCAGTGAGTTGATGTAGGTTAAAGTTGGTTGAGGTTAGTAATTAGATTTACCAACAAAAAGAACAAGGTTTGAACATATGTGTATTTTTTTCGTTGTTCGTATCTAGTTAATATATGAAAAAAAAATACATCCGTAATTTATTTTACGAATAACGAAAATTACAAATTTTTTTTGGGGTAATAATAGCCACAAAACAATATTTTGTACATGAATCGACACAGAAAAATATTTTTGTCAGTCTAAATTTTTTTTTTTTCATCGATAATTACTATCGCAAATGAAAGATTACATTAAAAAAACAAAATATGTAACTTACATCAATTCTCCTAGTTCATTCAACTTCTTCCCACTCCTTCTCACTCCTTTCCACCCTTTCTTACACTTTAAGAAAAATACCACTCCTACCCACCCCCACCCAATCCTCCCCCCCATTTCCCACTCCCACCCATCCTATACCTGTAATTTTTCAATGAAAAGAACAGGGCCTGAGATGCCCAAGTTCACTGGGAAAATTCCCATCCGGGGGTTTGTTTTTTAGACTTTTCAGGTATTATATCACATAGTCAATATTTTTATTAGTTCATATTTCAAAATTTGAATTGTAAACTACATAACATGTGTTATACATGCATTACTCATGTATTACACGAGCATCGCACAAAATCCAAAATTGGTTACTATGTCATAGTTGAACCATTTGCATTTTCTTTTCCACTTCCTATTGTGCTCTAATCTATCTATTATCCATTATTTATTTGTTTCTACTAGTTTGAGCCCGTGTTTTGCACGGAGTATATTCAAATAGACATTCTGTAGATATGTTATCGAAATAATAAACAAATAGTTATGGTAGACATGATTAATATTATAATTTAGAGGAGATAATGGAAAAATTTAATGAAAAAGTTAAGTATACAGCAACTTCGTGCATAACTAATTGGATTAATAATTTAAAAGTATATGATTGTGACAAAAGTCTATATAAGTATGATGAAGACAGTAAATAATAAATTTGTCACAAATCACAATAACACCCTGTTCTTTTCGTTGGGAAATCAACCAAACCCACACTCACCCACTCTTTCCCACCTCTTCCCACTCCTTCCCACACTTAAAAAAAAATATCACTCATTCCCACACTCACTCACTCCTTCCTACACCTACATAAAACAACCATTTCTCATATTCTGAAAATTTTTATAATTTACGTAATTGTGTGTACGAATAATCTAATAGCAATTATGAGCAGTTTTAATTTTTCGGATGTTATGAAACAGTTTAATTTTTTTTGTTTTTCATTATTTTTTTAATTTTTAATTTTTAATTTTTTATTTCTATTTTTTTTTGTATTTAATTTTATTTTTCATTTTTTTGTATTTATTTTTTTTTAAATTTTTAAATTTTTTGTATTTTTTATTTTTAAATTTTTAAATTTTTTGTGTTTATTTTTTTATTTTTTATTTTTTTGTATTTATTTATTTATTTATTTTTCCTTTTTTATTCCAGAAAAACAACCAACGGAAAATTCCAAAATAAGAAAAAATAAAAAAATTAAATACAAAAAAATAGAAAATAAGAAAATAAACAATAAATACAAAAAAATAAAAAAATTAAAACTGAAAAAATTTTAAAAATTTAATAAAAATTAAATTTAAAATTTAAAATTTAAAAATTTTAAAAATTTTAAAAATAAAATTTAAAAATAAAAATTTAAAAATTTAAAATTTTAAAAAATTAAAAATTAAAACATAAAAAATTTAAATTTTAAAATTTTAAAATTTAAAATTTTAAAATTTAAAAGTTCAAAAATTAAAAATTAAAAATCAAAAATATAAAATGAAATAATAAAAATACAAAAATAAAAAATAAAAAATAAACAAAACAAAAAGAACAAAAAGGAATAGACAAAAATAAAAAAATTTCATCGTCATTAATTACTATGACAATAAAATTATTACATTATAAAACAAAAAATTATTAATAATCAATATTTCAACTTCATTCGACTACATTCAGCTTTCACCCGCACTCAGTCACTCACCCACTCCTTCCCACACTTAAAAAAAATATCACACTCACTCACTCATTCTCCTCCTTTCCCACACTCACCCATCCCACACCCTTCATTTCCCACTGAAAAGAACATGGCCTAAATTGGTTGATGATAAGTCAATCTATGATGCTAATGATGAAAAATCCACCTTCTCCTCTTTTTGTTGAGCAAAAATTTATGAAGTGACTAATTGTCTAGTGAATTTAGGTAGAAACTATTTTGAAATTGGTTTAGTTTCAATTTTAAATGTAACAGAAATAAAATATTTCTTTCAACGAAATAATTTGAACATTATATTTATGCTAATACATAATTTTTTTGGCTATTTAAAGTGACCCTTTAGGGGGCACGAATATAATTAAGTGTTCATACTTTGTACATTTGGTTTTCATGTCAACTAAATAGTTTCATGGGTTTTGATATAAACTTCCCATGCCCTTATGTTATCTTGCAAGAGATAGGTTGAGTTCAGATTTGTGAGTTGAGATATTTCTTAGTTTGAAGTGTTATGGCGGTTTGGGGTATTTTATTTTAAATGGTAAAAGATTAATTATAATTTTAGGTGTTTTATGAGGAGAATTTGATTATTGAATTTGTATGGTTTAAAAGAAAACGAAAATGATTTCAATTTTTCTTATTCGTTAAATAGATTAGATTTTGGTCAATTTATTTGAAATGTTAAAAAATTAATTATATGTTTAAGATTTAAATGAATTAAATTTAATTATAAGATATGTATGCTTTGAAACAAAACGAAAAATAGTTCGTTTATTTTCTTCTGTTAAATAAATCATATTAAATGTGAAAGAAATTCAGCTTCAGGGGCCTAATATGATGATTGTGTTTTATTATTAATTTTTTTTATATTTCACATTCAACCCTTGCAATTTGTTATATCTTGCTTACAATATGTAATTTTTCAGCACAACCCTTACATCTATATGATCATAATTAATACTAACTATGTTATCAAATTCAAAGAAAAAGATAACAGCGACGATAACTACAATGACAAAAACAACAATAGTAAGAATGCAAATAATCATGGAAATCATATTTATATTTATACATGCTCAAATGTATATTTGTATCGAAAAAGACAAAATAATAATAATAATAATCATGGAAATAAAAAATATTTATTATTTCTATATAAATTTGTATATTATATTATGTGTTAATAATAAGCTGTCACCTAAGGTTTTACGACTTGTTCAGTAATTACACTTCGGTTTCCTTAAGTTAAAACTTCTAAAACATGAACTTATTCTATAATAATGAAATAATAAAAACTTTTATATCCATTATAATCCCTTAATCTCTATTTGATAATTAGATGATCATAATTAATATTGACCATGTTATCAAATTCAAGGAGAAAGATAAAATCGCCGACAACGGCAATGACGACAATAACAATAATAATAATAATAATGAAAATAATCATGAAAATCATATTTATTTTTCTATTATCTCTAATAATACATGCTCAAATTTATATTTGTATCGAAAAATACAAAATATTAATAATAATAATAATGGAAATAAAAAATGTTTATTGTTTCTTTATAATTGTGTATATTATATTATGTGTTAATAATAAAGTGTCATATAAGGTTTTATGACTTGTTCAGTAATTATAATTTCATTTCATTAAGTTAAAACTTCTAAATTATTAATGTATTTTATAATAATGAACTAATAAAAATTTTTATATCTTTTATAATCTCTTAATCTCTCTTTGATAATTTGATGATTACTATTAATATTGACTATGTTATCAAATTCAAATGGAAAGATAACGACGACGACAGCGATAATGACGACAACAACAACAATAGTAATAACAGAAATAATCATGAAAATCGTATTTATTATTCTATTATCTCTAATAACACATGCACAAATTTATATTTGTACTGAAAAATACAAAATATTAATAATAATAATGATGGAAATTAAAAATGATTTGGTCCATAGGAGCCATAATAGGCAATATAATATAATGAAGGATGAGGGAATCGAACCTGAGACCTAATGTGCCTAGTAAATAGTACAATACAATGAGGGAGGGGGGGATTCGAACCTGAGACCTAATGTGGCTAGTAAAGAGAGAGAGGTTATTGTAGATGCTATCTATTGAGGCGGTTGTCGAGATAAATCCAAGGGCTAAGATTGTTCAAGATTTGGATCCAACGGTTGTGAAACAACATATACCCTAAATTTACTCCCATGTTCGCATTTTCTATTTCCTCAACACTCAACCCTTTACACATTCTAGCATTTATAATATAAAGACATCTATTACTTAAAAGATAGAAAACATATAAGAATTGAAGATGTCACGATGTCAGTTTATAATCTTCGCCATTTGAAGTCATCTATTTGCTAATTTGCTAACCCACCATATTTCTCTTTTCTCTCTCTGCGTGGGTTTTCCAACATTCTTTAAACTTTTCTTATATTTTTTTTAACCTCTCTTTATTTTAGTTGGCTTTAGGATCGGAATTTTCATCAGATTCTCTTGCTCCTCCGTTGGCAGATTCTTAGAGAATTCATTTCAGTAGTTGCCCCCTTTGCATCCCTTTTTTTTTTTTTTGGAGTTGTTATTTAGTTATTAGGTTATTTATTCAATGATTTGCGAGAAAACTGTAATGTGGATGTCCCTGAAAATTATAGTAGGATGATTGAAGGATATTTGTTGGTTTATGAACCTTATCAGATGTCTTCTTAAATTTATATTTTTGTACAAGCTTACTTAGGCTTCGAGAATGGTATTCCATTGATCTATACTCTATTTTTTTCTAAATTTTGGAATCCTTTGATCATTGTTGATCAAAGTGGCTTGTAATTGATATTTGGAATTAAGCTACGATTATAGTAATTTTTTTTAATTTAATTATCTACAGTCAACCGAAAGACACTAATTAACCACTATCATATTCTCGATGTATTTTATCGATTAATTTATACTTGGAAGCTACCTCATCGTCTTCACCTAGTGGATTGAAATTTAATACATTATTAATTTTCTTTATTATAATCAATAATTATTATTGTCGGGGCAATGCTTGCGGAGTTTGCGCTGGTAAGCTAGTATGATTCATGAAAGACAAATATGTATAATTTCGTTTTGAATGAAAAGAAATAATAGACTAGAGAGTAGGGTTGGCTAACTTGAACCAAATGACTTGACATCGGATGCGAACTAATATACGAAAAAGCTCACCTATTTTGACTTGAGATGGGAAGGTGAGCATGTTAGAATTAGAGCAAACTAATAGCGGAAGCAATAAGATGAAAACAGATATTCAGAAATTTAAAGAACGATAACAAGAACAAAGCAATAACACACAAGATTTACGTGGAAACCCAATGCGGGAAAAAACCACGGACGGCGACGAGCACAATCAATCCACTATATGAGCAGGGAGAGTACAAAACGATCACAATCACAACAAGTGATTCGATCCAATAGCAGAATTACAACCGCTCTTGTAATCTCTCTCAAAATCTCTCTACCTCTCAATGTGTTTAGGGATTCAGCGATGATTTTAAATCCTAAGCAAGGGCTCTTTATATAGGGTCTAGAAGTCCAGGGTTTACCCCTAGATGAGAACCCTAGCCGCCATGAAGACTGCACGCCAAAGCAAACCCTAGCCGCTAGAAAAGCTCGTGCCCGAACTAGGCGCTGCACGACCATGCCACTTTTCTGCCCTCCTTTGACGTTCCGCTTCTTCGGCCTGACACGTCCGTGTCGTCTAGCACGGACCCACCACGCCAATTCTTGGATTTTGGGTCACGAAACCCAACAATCTCCACCTTGGACTGAAATCTCCAATCACCAACTCTCTAACACCGTCATCGCACCTCGAAGGGTGACGCCCTCCAAGGGGCAATGCCCCGAAGGGCGCTCAAATACTGTGAATGCCAACTAAGTCCAAGCAATGCTCGAACTTAGCTATAGGTAGAGGCTTGGTCAACATATCTACAGGATTCTTCGAAGTATGAACCTTCCGCACAACTATTTCCCTTGCAGCAACTGTATCTCTGACATAGTGATACTTGACATTGATGTGCTTAGTCTTTGAATGGTAGACATCATTCTTAGTCAGGTGGATGATACTCTGACTATCAGAAAATACCACAGTGGTAGCCTGTGGAACTTCAAGCTCAATAATGAGGCCCCTCAACCAAGTAGCTTCCTTTACTCCTTCAGTAGGAGCAATATACTCAACCTCTGTAGTAGATAGAGCTGCAATAGATTGAAGCGATGTTTTCCAGGAGATAGCACCTGCACACATAGTGAAGATATACCCAGATATAGACCTTCTCCTATCAAGATCACTAGTATAGTCAGAATCAACAAAGCCTGTAACATCATATGTAGCAACTTTGTTTCTATCAAACACCAATCCCTTATTAACAGTACCCTTCACATAGCAAAGGATTCACTTCACAGCTTCCCAATGATCTTTTCCAGGATTATGCATATGCCTACTTACCACACTCACAACATGTGATAAGTCTAGCCTAGTGCACACTAGAATAAGGAACATTAGACATTCTATCTATGTCCTCCTCAGATTGTGGACAACACTCAGTAGACAATCTGAAATGTGCAGTAAAGGGTGTGGAAACTGCCTTACAGTTATGCATATTAAATCTGCCTAGTACTTTCTCAAGGTAGTGTCCTTGAGATAAGTACATTTTACCAACCTTTTGATCCCTCTGAATCTCCATGCCTAGAATTTTCTTTGTTACACCTAGGTCTTTCATCTCAAACTCCTCACTGAGTTGAGATTTCAACTTTCTAATCAAGGATTTATCCTTAGAGGCAATCAACATATCATCAACATACAATAGCAAGTAAATAAAGGAACCATCAAAATATTGTCTATAATACACACAATTATCATATTGGCTGCGAGTGTATTCTTGTGCAATCATGAAGGTGTCAAACCTTTTGTACCACTGCCTAGGAGCCTCCTTAAGTCCATACAAGGACCTTTTCAACCTACATACTAGTTGTTCATTCCCAGGAACAACAAAACTTTCGGGTTGCCTCATGTAGATCTCCTCCTCCAACTCCCCATGAAGGAATGCTGTCTTCACGTCAAGCTGTTCTAACTCTAGATCAAACAATGCAACAAATCCAAGAAGCACTCTAATGGATGTATGTCTAACAACAGGTGAAAATACCTCATTGCAATCAATACATTCTCTCTGATTTCAACCACGAACAACCAGGCGTGCTTTGCACCTTGCATATAATTATTAAATCATGAATCATATTCATGTGATGGGATATTATATAAAACATATTTATATAATATAACTTATGAAACATATTCATTTACCGACCAAGGGGATCTTTATATCACATAAATATTTATTGAGTTTGAGTAAAACAAATTTACATCATACACACTAGTTTCATATATGAAACAAATTCATATAACTTCAACCCAATGAATCAATAACAAGTTACTCGGTCAAGCAAATGTCAAGTTGATGCATATATAAAACGAATTTATATATGACTTTAAACAAATTAATGTTTTTATAACGAAATCATGCATCCAGGATCAAAACTAATTCGAAATGTCAATTCAACAAATGAATTGGCTGCATGAAACTTTATCAACTGGAACATCATCATAATTCAATTAAAAATTATGCTATGACTAATAATAGTTGTAAAACCCCATATTCGATTTGGAAAATTATGTCCAGTTAGACCTACTTAGACCCAAGTCAATGCCAAATGAGTCATCGTGGAATTTTCTAATTTAAAAAAAAATTACATTTTTGGAAGTTTTAAAATCTCCAAAATTTCCCTTTCTGATTTCTTGTCAATAAAATCCATTGTTATTACTATTATTATTTTTATTATTATTGCTATTAAAATGTTATTATTATTATTATTATTATTATTATTATTATTATTATTATTATTATTATTA
>JACYFF010019584.1:39783490-39804472 GCA_017589665.1 Selenicereus undatus
TCATTCTTTCTGGCACGTACATAGAGGGAACAACTTGGGACGAAGCCCACTATTGTTGAATTATTCAGTCGCACTCACAAACTCCAGGGCAAAGAAAATGCCCCTTGGATTGACAAGAAATCACAACAAACATATGTAAGCAATTAGCTGTTCTCAATCTTCATTGGCAGTTCAACATGAACTCGTATACTTTATTTTAAGTTATTGTACTATACATGATTTCGTGCGCATGCTGCGGTATTGTAGGAAACCTTTGAACGTGATTTTCAAAATGTTATCAACTCTCAAGATCCAAACCAGCCATTTCCAAACCCAAATGAGTTGTGGCTGAAGACATTCAAGAACAAGAAGGGTCGTATTTACGACATTGGTGACGAGGCTGTCAACATGGGGGAATCCGGTTACTTCAGTCCCACTCAAAGATCTGGTATTGTTTTCATATTAAAGTTCCAACAACCGTGGTTATACATTGAATTTACTTAATTGCAAAGCTAGTATAGTAATTTACTTAAATGCCTGTCAACAGATACCGGTTCTACGCCATCGCAACAAGAGCTCAATGACTTAAGGGGTGCAGTAACCAACTTAGGGGGTGAGCTATCGTCATAAACTGAAAGCTACTGGTTGGTTATAGAGAAATGTAAGCAATTGGAAGAATCCAACATATTGCTCACACAAAACAACCAACAACTGAGCCAACAAATGATGAGCATCGATCAGCGCCTCCAAGCTTTATTTCAAATGCAACAGGCATCTGGCTCGGGATCTCAGCCACCATTTACTCATCACTTGCAACATAATGAGGAAGATGGTGACGCAGAGGAAGAGGAAGAGGAAGACCTTGGTGATTGAGTTGGTTGCAGTTTTCCTTCAGCTGGTGGCTCCTCTGCTTGATTCTTCATGAAGTACATCTCTTGCTGCTTGTTTCCCCTCCCCTTTCTGCTAATTTCACTCCCCTCCCCTTGGTGCTTATTTAACTCCCCTCCCATTTGGCGCTTGTTTCACCCTCTTCTGCAAACATATATATAACTTCATTCTCAATTACCGGTAACTTCTGGTTATTTTGTTTGGATTTGTAGTTTGTGATATATACAGACTTTGTTTGGAACTTGTAGTTTGTGATACGTAGAGAGTTTGTTTGGAAGTTGTCGTTTGTGAATTGAAAACCCTTGGTTGGATGTGTTGTGTTGGATGTGAAATTCCACCTTTGTGTGGCTTGAAATTATTGAGAATGCTTCGAATGAAGTCCTATTCGAAGCCATTGGATGTTGATTGAGTGCGAAGATCTTATAAATTTCTTACAGAGAATGATTTGTATGTACGGATTTGATAAAAAACAAACGATTTTATTTTAAAAAAAGAGGAACCTAGCGACGGAATAGTGACGGATTAGGAGAATTTTTTTTTTGGGCAGGGGTCCGACGGAAATTTCATCGCTGATGGTGACGGATTCTTAGTTCCGTCGCCACCCCCGACGCGCCACTTTTCCCCGCCAAAAAAAGTATATCGCAATTTCTGTCGCTGAATCCGTCGCCTATGACGACGGAAATTTGAAATTCCATCGCCGGGTACTCAGTGACGAGCGCAATTCCGTCGGCAATTCCATCGCTGATCTTAAAATTCTGTCGCTGATTAACCATATTCCGTTGCTGATTCCGTCTTTATTTGACATTTTTCTTGTAGTGAGGGTTTTCTAGAGTTCTTTCATGAAACTAATCTGGTTACAGAGGTGATCAGGGTCATGAAAATACAATCATGAATAACAATCACTCAAAGACAATCATGAATGTCATTGACCAAAAACAACTCCTTCTGTTTCTTTCAATATTCATAATCGAAACAAAGATATGGCCACTCACGCATTGAATTTTTGCATGCGAAATTTATTCACAAAGGCATAAAACAGGATGTTTATGATTTTGATTTATCATAATTGCGCTTAGCAATATAAAGGAGCATGCTAGCATAATATCAACAACAATTTGTCATTCAGATTTAGACTGAAACATGCTTTTATAACTCATACATCGATTTAATGGGCAGATTGGGATGAACATATCATCGGTCGTAAAAAGGATGGGTTTTTTTTTTTGATAATTAATCTCGTTGATAATTATTCTGGGTACACTAAGTTCACGAAGCAAAATGATTCAACTGTTAATACAACTAAAGATACAACCTTTTAGTAGGATCTAGTCATCATAATCTCAAAGGCATGCTACTAGAACCGCAGGATTGTATAATTACGAAAATTAAGCAATTAATCATATGAACAAGCATGCTTTTTAATAAATTAGGTTTGATAGATTACTAACCTAACAATTGGGACTAATCCGAACAGCTTAGGCTCTGATACCACTGTAGGAAGAAATAGGACTAACCTGGATTCGAAAATATACTGCTGGTAATAGTCCACGATAATAAAGAAAACCAATCCACGCCAATAAGAATATGAAGCGGCTACTAGAGTCGCCTTTTGGGTTTCACGCCGTAAACCTGAGAATTCAATTGATGGTGATTCAGCCGTGAGAGAGAACATAGGAGAATATGAGAGATTTCTATTGTCTATTACTTGGCTATCCCCTAAACTTCCCTTATATAGTTTTGGGGAATAGACAGGGTTGTTGCCCTAGGCAACATACGTGGCCGTCAGGCCTAATTCTATTAGGCCCGGCCTACAGGTTTTAAGTTCTTTAAGGAGAAAAAGGGAGATCAATCACTACCAGCCTTGGAGTTGATGGGCCTGGGAAGTCTAGCAAATGAAAAGGCCAGAATGTTATCATTTGGTCACAAAAAAGATTGCAACTTGTTAGGCTACTGGCAATGGATAGGCCGATTTGGCTATTAGATGAGCCTGTTGTTGCTCTCGACAATGACGGGGTAAAACTGCTAGAGGATACCAGTGTTATCAATTGGTCACTAATTGTGTTTGCAGCGACTCATCTGCCTACTGTGAGATTGAGGATACGATATACCTGAGAACATTGAGATTACCACCAAGATTTCCCAGAAGGATGACGATACCAACTATGCTTGATCAAAGTGACATTCTGAGTTGATTATTTAAGGATGATGGCTATTTAATTGATCGATGGATTTAATATATGATAGATATTAAAGCTCTTCATTTTAAAGTGAACAGCAAAATGCACATAATGGATGGAGAATAATACGATGTTGTGTTACCATTGTGATGTTGATTTGTACATGAACAAATGTGGCAATGCAATAGTTAGCAACAGATCAAAGTCAGCGTAAAAGCCATGTTAACTATTAAATCATTTATTTATGTCAAAGGCCACATAAAAGTTAGAGCTGATAATTGAAAATTAGCAAAGAAAACTTACTTCATGATCACCTTATGAATCATTATTAGAAAAATACTTCCCAGTTACTTCATGATCGCGTTACAGGTCACTATTAGAAAAATGTCGTACATCGATACAATTGGCGATGGAATATTGTGAACTAGTGACAGAACTTCACAATTAGCAATGGAATCATCGACTGAATGATTCCACCGCTAATTCATGAGTTGCTAAAATTTAGCAATGGATTTTCAGTGTTCCAAGCGAAGAAATTTTTGCCCCTCACAAAGAATGCCAATTTATCGTAGAGTTTTGTGATGGAAACTAAGATGGATGACAAGATGAAGTTTAGTGACAGATTCTGCCCATTTCTATTGCTGATTCCATGTACTTATCAGCAGCTTTGCGCCCCTAAGAAATCTTATTCCACTGTTACTTTCTTTTTTTTAATAATTTTTTCCTTCTTCTGCATGCAACCAATGTTACATAATTTGCTGGTGCACATACATAAATACATTGTTTATACCCCTACTGTGCGTGTTCATCTGTATCTTCATAATCACACTATCTAAGAAGATACACGTAAACCTCGAAAGTGGCATTCAATAAGTGTCCACACTAGGGGTGTGCAACGGACTGGGTTGGGCCGGATTGGGTCAATCTATTAAGTAAACGGGTTGGGTTGGGTTTAGTACATTTGTTAATGAGTTGGGCTGGGCTATGAGCCAACTGAATCCGATCTGCCCATGATCCGCCCATTACCACCTAAGGAGTGTTTTTGGTTAGTTAATTTTTCAACTAATGTATTTGTAATGTTCCAACCAAATTAAACTACTCCAAATTCAAAGTTAGAAAATACACAATCAAGCTAGTAAACGGATTGGCTCAAGTCGGCCCATGACTGGCCCGCTTTAGGCCCGTTTAAAAATGGAACAAACTTGCACAAAACAACGGTGTATAATAATTATTGTTATGTACAAAGTGTTGGTAATGAAGTTAACTAATTGAATCATGTAAACTAGTGTATCAATTAGGTTAAAAAAATAATGAGTCACTAAACGGGTCGTTAATGGGTCTGCCCAGTTCGGTCCGTTAACATGCTTTAATGGGCTGACCCATTAATGGCCCAATCCATTATTGACCTAACCCTTTATTAGACCTATTTTAAACGAGCCGACGATTTAACCCAATAGGTATTCGGTCCATTGCTCACCCTTAGTCCACACAAATATAACGTTTGGGTATCCAACACAAGGCGAAGTTTAAGTTATCCAACAACCATAACCAAGTGAAACAAGTGCAAGCAAATGCACCAAGAAAGCCACTAAAAAGCAACGCAAATAAGAAAGTGAAGTTATCTAAACAACCATAAAGATATACTTCAACACTAGTCATTGTGATCTCTATTTTGGGGGGTCCTCTCCCTTGTCATCTTCTTCTTCATCCTGGCTTTCATTCTCAGGATGACACCAACGACGGCAATTAAGATCTTTACCCGTATGCTTGTTGAGATCATGAATTCATCAAAGGCATAACAGGGTTGAACAAGACCAAGTACCCGATCCATTTTCATGGAGCCAGTCTTGTCCTGATTGGAATCGGCGCAGGTCCAAAAATCTGAACCCAGTACAAAAACCGGGTCCAAAAATCTGGACTTGGTCCAGGATTTTTGGAACTGGTGACGGAACCGGTTGGGACCGGGTCCAGAACCAGGTGCTCAGTTCCTAATTTTTTCCTATCTTGTTTTATTTCATTTTATATCGATTTTTGACTTGTGGTTATGACTTTGTGAGAGAATCAATGCACCCAACAAGCTGGCTAATCGATTGTTCAAAATCAAATTTAATAGAGTAATAGCTAGATATTTACCATGCATTAAAGTCCAATTGGTCAGCTAATAAATGGAATTTCATTTCATCCAAGCATTAAAAAAATACCATCTTCTCATAGTACTGTACATTAATAAAAAGATTTAGTAATATCAATGTATAATCGGAAATTATGACGGTATCGGAAGAACAACACCTGATGTCAACGGATAATTGGCTAACTCATACCTTTTTAAAAAAAAAAAATTGATTGAACCGAGTAACCAGGTAACGAGTCCGGTTCCGATTCTGGTTCCAAGTTTTCAGAACCTGACTCTGTACCCGATTGCAATCGCTTCCAGGATTTCGGAACCAATCTCTGACCCAGGTCATCGGGGTCAGGGTATGGACCGCTGAGTGGAACGGGGTACCTAGTTTTTTGCTCAGCCCTTAACTGGCGTAACATTTCTCAATCTTGTGAAGCATTTAGTGTTTAAGCTCCTTGTTTAAAGCTCCAAGCACACAAACAAATTCAGCCCATTGACTTAATTCATGGATACCCCTGAAATCGGGATAAGGAAAAGTAGTTGTTTTGGATGTTTTTGAAATTGTCGACATTGTATTTTTTAAATTTCTTGCCTTAGATCCAAGTCCATAAATGGAACTCTTCCTATTCAAGTTGGTTTTTACCAACAAGTACATTTGTGAAGGGATGGGCATAACATCCACTTGTATATCGGAATCTTCAAAAGAGGGTTGACTATTTTGAATCTTGTCCAAATGCATTTCAAACTTCTCCTAAATAACATCAAAATTGCATGTAATGAGTGAAGGTCACAGAACAAACATGTATATATTGGAGTCCTTTGAGACATATAGAAGAGAACTCATGAACTTTTTAGAATTTCAGGTCCACCCATTCGTTCTTTTTGTTTTGGTTGGTCCACCTAAAGAACTGGTTTGGACAAGTATCAAATCCTTTTAGGCCCTCCATCTACATATAACACAATCATATATTTGAGTACACAATATTTAAGAGGAACTGATGTTCTGAATGTGAAAGTGCTAGTTTGATATAGAACAACCACTTCAAAGGTATATGTGATCTACAAAACCCGGAGTAGAAAGTGGATGCAAAACAGTGAACCGACACTGTTTGGTGTGAGAAGGAAAGAAACCGCATGCCAAGGCCCTGATGCATATGTTTTGGAGCTCCTAGCGCCTTGGATGATGTCATTAAGATTCCCCCTAGGTTAAACCATTTCAAATGGGCCTTTTTCGGCCTCTAACGCAATGCTAGGCCCAAAACATAATTCAGTCTGAACTCGTCTGCTTGATCTGAATATTATGTCTTTTATTTTTAATTTTTCTCTAATTTATCCCTCTTAATAATAATCGTTTGTTATTTTTATGAAATAGTTTAAAGAGACACTATATAACTATTGCATTCCTTTACAAATTAAACAATAAAACCCTCATTTTTCTTCTCTATTCTCTGAAATTAATATCATACGCAAGCTTTTAAATGAAAAAAAAATGTTAAAAATGGGTATGAAATTGCATAAAATAACTATCTAATATTTAAAAAAACTAATTTAAAATAAGACAAATAGTAAAGATGCGCAAGTCATACCATTATATATTTAGTGAAACAAATATGTCTAGTCATTTTTTAAATTAATTACTCTTTAATAATGTAAATGTTTGATGTTATAATTAAAAGATAATATCTTATGCTTCTTTTATTCAATTTTATTTGATTTTTGTTCTAGCTAGTCCTAAACGATGATACTAATGATAAGAAAAGGGTTAGCTGTATTTGTATTGGAGTCTCTCCGTTAATAAAGTTTTACCTGATATGACATTAATAGGTTAGTTAATAAAAATATTGAATTATTAAATAGATAATTAGCAGGTCAAACCGCTACAACCCATTATCATGCTTTAGACGAACTGCCTTATACATGGCCGACCCATTATTGATGTTCTTTCAATGTACAAATTAATCCACTCAAACCAAAGGGGGCTTGATTCTTTTCCTACCCACATGAGATGTTCATATGCTATAATGAAAGTTTGAATATTCTTAATATTTTTTGAGAAATTACAATTACTATGTTTTTTCATTAAATACTGACAATTTTGAGTAATAAATATGCATAATTTTTTATTTTCGACAAAAGAAAATAAGTCACAGAAAAGGCGTTGTAAACCCATTAGGTAGACCCAAAATCCGTGAGACCAAAATATACCCGCCTATATTTTACCCAAATCCAAAATACACCCAATCCATATTTAACTGAACTTAAACATACGCAACCCATATTAACCCGACTGCCTGAACTGAAAGGTCTAACGATACCCTATTATCACTAGTTCTATACTCCATCTGATACTAGTTGTATCTTTTTAAATATGAAAATTTTTATGATTTTTCATTTGTGCATTTAATTAAAACCAGATACACAATTTAAACATCAAATAAACTAGTTTGATTAATAAGGTAATTTGAATAAAGTAATAAATATTACTATATCATCTTAAATATCAACAGTTTTCATCAAAAAATAAAGAGAACAATCATTTATGTAGGGAAAATATTAATTTAAAATTTCATCATCTTAGACAAAATCTTAGACAGAAACAGATGGTCATATCCTGGCATCTCTTAGAGCATTCCCAATGGAGTTCCATTTTGTGGAACTCCAGCATGATACGTCAGCATTAGTTCCACAGTTCTGGAACTTGCATTCTTTTATTTTCCCAGCAAATGGAACTCATTTAAGCACAAATGATTTAATATTTGTTGATGGAGCCCACCACTAAACATATTTTCTTTGTTTTATGTTGGACAATTTGTTTTTGCATATTTGGTTTTGTATAAGTTGAAAATGAATTTTATTTTCCGGATGAAAAAAATGTAATTTATGTTTCCAAAGAATCTATTAATTTATTTTATAGTATATAAAAATTTAAGAGTTAAGTTTTATTGGTTGAACGATTGAAAGTATACGGAATAGAACGTATTATACAATTAATACAAATGCAAATATAAGGATTGAAATTGAAGAAAATTACAAAGAAGATAATTTTATTGACAAATTTTGGAACCAAATTATTGAATTTATAGAACCAAAAAACCACAAAAAATAAAATAAAATAAATGGCATGTAGCCGTTGGGCGGCAAAATCCATGCCCAATGGTCACAAAATTCAGCACAAACCATGCACACCGGCACTGTTCACGATTTTTCCTTTTTTTTTCGCTCCCCACCAAAACGCAGCGTCGCATGTTCACAGGGGGGCCGAAACGCCGCGTTTTGAGCAGGAAAACGCCAAAAAAAAGGGGCACGCGGGGCGACACGCCAGGCCGGTCTGACACGCGTGTCGGTGCCCCGTGTGCCTTGCTGCTACGCGTCCCGGGACACGCGTGTGACACGCGGGCCTCACGCACGCCTCGTGTGTCACCTATTGCCGGTGCTCTTATGATGTGCTTGGGACTAGTGAGGAGCGAATAAGAGTAAGTGAGAGCAATCACTCAATCTTACTCTACTTGGGCGGCCCTCATCAAGAGTAAGAAGTAATCGAGAGTAACTCTTGCTCCTTTCAACCTCCCTACTCTTTTTTTTTCTTTTTCCCTTTTTCTTACTGTCCAATTTGAGGTGTAAGAGAGTAGATTATATTGAATTACTAATTATTTTATTAAAACAGTATTGTATCAGTTGCGCACAACATCGTAATATTTTTTGTCTGAAATAATAGTTCTTGTTAACTGGTAGTTATTTAATTATTTTTTTTACTCTTTCTTACCCTCCCCACCCTTGCTATAAAGTATAAAGCATCTACTTGAGGAGGACATTGATATAAAGGTAAAATATATCCTTGTCGATCAATGACGGACAGTAGATCAGTCTAGGTAGGATTGAGCCCACCGTGCACGCTTTGTTTGGCTCATGTTCATAGAGATTATGGCTAAGCCCTCCAATCTTAACCTACATTACATTAGTTCATTACAAGTGCGTCAAGGTTGAGTAGCTTATATTTGGAACATTTCTCACTTTGTAGTAGATATGGAACGGAATGAATGAATAAATAATACTCCAAATGTAGTAGCTAGGCATGGACCAAGTCAATTTGAATTATATCAGCTTATATGTTAAACTTGATTTGATATGATGAGTTGAGCCTAACTAGTTCAAATTTATAGGTTGGGTTGGATAGACCTAGATAAGGCAAAAGTGATCCGAACAGAATGACCAGACTTTATACCCAAATTGGCACTCGAAATAATTAACTCGAAGTGCACCCAAAATCCGAAATGGGATGAGTTGAACTAAACATAACTTGAACATTCTCCGCCAAAGTTATTTTTTCTTTGTAAGACAAGCATATTGGATCACGCATCAATCAACCCAAAATCAACCAAACCAAAAATGACACAGTTCGAGACCAAAATCAAATTGAATCTTATTGGCTTGGACATTGCCCGACCTAAAATTAACCCAACCCAAAATTGAATTGAATGACCTATTTATTCGGTCTAAATAGCACAACAGGTGTATAAAATCCAACTTAACCTAAGTTATTCTTGATGTTGACCAGTAACGATCACTATAATGGCTCATAAATCTCAGAATCAATACAACAGTTACAAATGGGATTAATTCTGTATTAATTTGCCATTAATTACCAAATTATGCTTGAGGCTATGTGCCACTATAACTAGGAATGTGGATTATGGGTTGAGACACACATCCAATCAACAAACTCTTTCCCTATATCTAACATTCTCTCTCTGCCCTCTCCCTCACATAGTCGAACCATCTAAGAAGGTTTGGGTTTAGAGCATGAGCGCACGGTGACTCTGGTAGCCACCAGTTCATGGGTAGCAATCAAATAGGCTTGTGATCCAAACAAGCTTCCGTATCTAGTTAACTCCAAATTTACCAACAGAGCCACGCGTATTTTGATTCTAGCCCCGAAAAATCATGATTCTGATTATGCTCAAACTATGTGACATCGAGAATATGATTTTGGTTTATAGGCTAATGACTTTGTGTTAATCTACTATTTTGTGTGTTTATGATAAATACATTACAAATGATAGTATACCACAATCATATGCCTCAGATTAAAATGACAGACCATGAAAGAATGCTTCTGTGTGAAATGTGTAAACTAGAATTCATGCAATTTTTGTTCGAAATGTATTCAAAGAAATTCATGACAACTTGATGAAATTCATGCGCATCATGATATCATGTTCTAAATCTGATGATGTTTTTATATGCATCACTACTGATGAAATGTTCAACTAAGCCAAAACCAAGACCCCCCTCGATCATAATCTCTCGCAGATCTGGGCCAAAGAATTGCAACCTCAACCCTCTACTGTCTTGACATGACCCCCCATGGACCCAAACAACAAAAAGGAAAAAGGAGAAAAGAACTTACCTGAAACCTATCAGCACCGCCTGCAGGGTTGGCGCGTGTGAGTCACGCGTTGCCGACGAAAAGGGCCTTGGTTGTTTTCTTCCTCCAAATGCCCTTAAAACCCGCTGATATACTCTTTCCCGACACCAAACCACAACAAAAATTCCCACAAGGCCGTGCAAGTACGTCATGCGCTGCCATGGAGGTAGCGCATTGACAGTGTGAACGGTATCTGACGCTTTGTCGGTGGTCGATCTACACTATGCGGTGGTATTTTTGTCGGTTGGTGAGTAGAAAAACCCTGTGGGACTTCAAAGGTCGGCGAAAGGTGGTAGTTTTCATCATTTGGGTTTCGTGGTGGTGGTTTTACTGGTGGTCTGGATGCCGTTTTTCCAACCGAAGGCGGGCATGGCTGCCCCGGGAGCACGACGAAGTCAAGGTAGAACAGTGGTTGTCTCAACTGAGAGACGAGATAGATAGGGAGTCACCGATCGGGGCTTGGTCGAAGAGAGAGAGCTCTCGAGGGCTAGGTTAGAGAGATAACAGGGGGGTTGTGAATGAAGTAAGAATCCCTCACTTCAATTAAACTGAGGCTGATAAGGTCTCGGGAGTACTAGGGTTTCGATATTTCCTCATTTTTTTTATTTTTGTGCTTTGTAATATATATATGTTGTGTGTCCAAATTAAAAGTTATTTCGACTTATTATTATTTGGGCATGATTTTCTAAATAAATATATACAAATGTGATGCATTCTTGCGATAAATTATAACTTCGAATTAGTTTTTGTTTTTGAATGCATGAAATTGTTAATTATAACATTAATGTGTTTAATTTTCAAATATTTATTATCACACGCTCAGTACATATAAATTCGTTTTATATGTCAAATGACCTATTATTATATTAAGTAATTGATTATTGTGTAAATATGAATTAGTTTCATATATATATATATTTACGTTTTAATATATAATTAATCTGTAAATTAGTTTTACATATATTATGTAAATATCTATGTGATATTTAAATAAATGTTGGTTTGTTTAACATTTTAAATATGGTCCACATGAATGAGTTTTTATGGAAGTATTGTAATTAAATTATTTAAATTTCTAATTTGTGGTTGTATCATATGACTATGGGCTTAGTGAAATTTCGATCATATGACATGAATGATGAAATTTTAATAATTTAATTACTTAAAAAATATGTGCCTTACGTCCATTTTTTAATGCATACTTGTAGATATGGCAACTAACAGCGCAATGATCAGTGAATTATCCACTAGTTAGAAGTTAGATGGGACTAACTATGACATGTGGAAACGGAAGATTTGATATCATCTAAATGAAAGAGACTTGTTAGAGCACTTGACGGTAACCAAGTTTTCACCATCTGACAAGAACAAAGATGGCAAGCCAATTGATACTAATATTGCGTAGTATCAAGAAAGTTTAAAGGCTTACGACGACCCAAGAAAGATCGAAGGGCATGCTTTACTATGTTGTTCTGTATGCATGATGACCTAATTGGAGAATTTGAGATGTGTCCCACAGCTAAGGACAGGTGGGACCAGCTCAAAATCCATTTTGGACCGACATCCGAGACTAGGCTTCATACCTTGCAATTGAAATGGATTTAGTACAAAATGGATTCCAGTCATACCATGGTTGAGCATTTACGAATCATGAGTGCTATTATTCGTGATCTCAAGGCTGCTGGTAAAGAAGTTTCTGAGGGGAAGCAAGTCTTGAATATGATTCAGGCTCTCCCTGATGAACCTGAGCATTGAAATCATGTGAAGTTCGTTTGACTCATTCTGAGCATTTAAAGACCTTCGCTGAGATCTAAAGCCACCTCGAAATGGAGGAAGAATGCCTAAAAATGTCCGGTACTCCGAGTGTGGCTCTTATTGCCAATTGAAATAGGCCTAAAGTCAATAAGACCAGTTGAGGTTTGTAGTCTATGAAAGGTTCACGGCCCCCTCATAGAGGTAGGTCAAAGACTGGGTTTGCCAAGAAGCAAAAGGCCAAAGGCAATGGAGAGAAAAACATAGCACGTGTGAAGAGCTATAATTGTGGCAAGGAAGGTCATTATGCTCGGGATTGTCCGGAGCCTCAAAAGGTACCTTTCTCCACTTATTCTCCTTAGTTATATGTATGTTCCCATGCATTAGTTACTAATTATTTTCCTAATTTGATCATAGATACGGGAGCAAGCAAACATATAGTTCAGGATAGAGCTAGTTTCGTGGACTTTCACCGCTAGCCGGTAGGTTCACAAGCTAACATGCTGTGAAATGGTAGTGAAGAAGATGTTCTAAGTGTTTGAACGTACCAGCTCACATTGGAGAAGGGAATAAGTTGCTCCTATTTGATGCTCTCTACGCACTTGGCGTGCGAGTTTGCCTTTTGTCTTTACTTTCTTTAATGAAGTCTGATATTGGTTTTAGTTATTGTCCTGATGGATTGGACATTTTGTATGGTGGCAATGTGTTTGGCTACGCTACTTTAAAGAACGATTTTCATGTACTTGATTTGGATGATTGTTATAAAAGTTCTCATTCAGTCCTTGTCTAACATTTTGATTCCGATTTATAATCAATTAAGTGACCTACTAGACTTGGTCATATTGGCCAAGATAGGATGAGTTGGCTAACTAGAGAAGGTCTTTTAGACCAACTCACTAAGGTTAAATTGCCCAGATGTGAGTCATGTCTAGTTGGAAAGTCGATTGTGAAGCCTTTTGGGAAGGGTTCAAGGGCATCAAGCCCTCTAGAGCTTATTCACTCTTATATTTGTGGACCCATGAATGTGAAAGCACGTCATGAGGCTTTCTATTTCCTCACTTTCATAGATGATTATTCTTAATATGGGTATGTGTACCTATTATCACATCGTTACGAAGCACTTCATGTGTACAAATGTTGTGTAGTCGAGATTGAGACCCAGTTAAGGCTCTTCGAACTGATCATGGTTGTGAATACCTCTCACATCTATTCAAAGAGTTTTACGAGGAAAAGGGTATGCGAAGACAACTCACACTTCCTAGCACATCACAACAAAATGGTATGGCAGAGCATAGGAATCGAACATTGCTTAACATGGTCAAGTCAATTATGGAACATGCTAATCTCCCAATTCGTTTATGGGGGATGCGTTGCTCACAGTAGCTTACATTCTTAACCGCGTGTCAAATAAGAGTGTATCCGCGTTATGGCATAGCAGAAAGCTCTCCTTAGAACATTTACTCCCATGGGGTTAGGCTAGTTATGTACACAACCCAACTCACAAATATGGAATCTCAGTCCAAGGGCCATCAAAATGGTGTCCATACAGTATCCCGAATATTTTAAGGAATGTGTTATGTGTGGTGAACACCTTAATGGTGGTCTGACAGAAGTAAATTCACATAATGTTGAGTTTCTTGAGGATGAGTTTCCAAGCGTTGACGAAATCAAAAAGGACCTAGCATTGTATGAGTTACCACTGGATGATCAACTATCTCTTAGTGAGGGGGAGAATTTAAACACTCACCCATGTCATAGAGGATAGTATTATTTCACTGTCTAGAAGAGATGATGAGTTGTTGGTTGCCCAAGATAATCAACATGATAATGAGGTTCATCCTCACTCTTCAATTCATGAATATGAGGTTAGTTCACTTGTTCAGGATAGTAGGAGTGATTCTCCACAAGTTGTGGATTCTATACCTCCCAGAGATAGGGGGAGGAGTACCTTAGTGGGACAAACGAGCACATGTCCTCTACTCTAGAGGAGTAAGCGTTGAAGAATTCTTGGACGATATTTTTAAATCGAAGAGGAGATATTCTCGTGCACTCCTTTAGAGATAGAAGAGCCTACCTCTTTTCAAAAGGCTATTAATTCACCAAACCACAAAGAGTGGATGGAATCTATGAGGGATGAAATAGACTCTATGGTGAGAAATTAAGGTTTGTGAACTTGTTGATCTTCTTCCCTGGCATAAATGGAATGAAACCAATTGGGTTTTCAAGATAAAATATCGGGCAGATGGATCATCGACATGTTTAAGGCTCGTTTAGTGACAAAGGGGTTTACCCAAATTGAGGAGGTAGACTATGAAGATACTTTTTCTCCTGTGGTGAGAATTACCTCTATTCGGCTACTTTTGGCCCTAGTTGCCCATTTGGATTTAGAATTATTCCAAATGGATGTAAAGATTGCTTTCCTTAATGGAAATCTTGAAGAAGAGATCTATATAGATTAACCTATTGGTTTTGTATCCAAAGGTTAAGAGGACAAAGTTTGTCATCTTAAAAGATCTATTTATGGTCCCAAGCAGTATTCTAGAGCATGGTATTTCAGATTCCATGAAGCCATTATCTCTTTTGGCTTAAGCAAAGATCACTATTTGTATGTCAATAAAACTACAAATGGTAGTATGTTTCACTTTGTATGTTGATGACATACTTTTGGTTGGAAACAACATGGAGATGATCCAGCCAACTAAGTAGTGGTTATCCTTCGACTTTGACATGAAGGACATGGGCGAGGCTAGATATGTCATAGGCGTAGAAATAACTCAGAACTGTTCCAAAAAGCTTCTTGGTTTGAGTCATGAAGCATACATCGATAAAATCTTGGAATGTTTTTGAATGCATTATTCTAAACCCGTGGACACCTCGGTCGAAAAGGGTCTAACCTTAAGTCTTGACTAGTGTCCCAAAACGAACAAAGAATAGGAGAGAATGAGCAATGTTCTATATGCAAGTGTAATAGGAAGTTTAATGTATGCCATGTTATGTACACGGTGAGACATTTGCTTTGCAGATGGTTTGGTAAGTCGTTACCAAAGTAACCTACGACCTACTTATTGGCAAGCCGTCAAGAGAATCTTTCGTTACCTATGTGGTATAAGTGACCTGGTCCTTTGCCACCAAGGTAGGGATCTTAAGTTGAGAAGATATTCGGATGCTGATTGGGGTGGTGATCTGGAGGAGTCCAGGTCTACCTTAGGACATGTACTCACCCTAGGCGGGGGAGACATATCCTGGTGCAGTAAGAAACAAGATTGTATAGCACTTTTGACTATGGAAGCAAAGTTTGTTGCTTACTATCTTGCTACTCAAGAGGCAATATGGCTAAGGAGTTTTCTCCAGGATCGCGATCTCACTCCTGGAGTTGATGATCCTGTAGACACGTTGTGTGACAATACTGCTGCTATCTAATCTGCAAAAGGTCCGAAGTTTCACAGCAAGACTAAGCATATCAAGAGGCATTATCATTTGTTTGAAACGCCATAAAAGAGAAAGAAGTTGTCATTAAGTATGTATCTACAAGTAGGATGATAGCAGATCCTTTAACTAAGCCTATTCCTAGAGACGCTTTTAAAGCTCATATGATTAGCTTAGGTCTACGAATTAGTTTTTTGATGCATCTAAGTGTATGATGGACATTTTTTTCTTGTAAGTATTTATGAAATAAAGAATGATGTTTCAATTAAGATGTTCATAAATATGCAAGCACATTATGAGGCACATTGTAATGTGACCAGGCTTCTAATTGGCCTAGTCATACAGGCAATTTCCTTGACGCTTGAGTAGCCGATATGATGAGACTGAGTCATATTGGTACTAGGTGTGCAATAGTGATTACTCACACTAGGAGTGTATGAATAAAAGAACATAATCGCCTTAGTTAGTCGAAGATGAGACTCAAGGGAGTCGAATATGAAATAAGTTTTCATATCGAAGCCTTATATCTGAATCTTGAGTGATGAGGTTAACATTAGGTATGTTGATCTAGCAACTCATGTTAGTTTTTTAGGTAAAAGCCAGACTTACGATTTGCATGGCATAGAAGAGTGACATGCCCAACTTAGTGGGAGTTATACCATGGCAGACCCTCATACTATGTGTGCTAAATGTCGACCTATTTGATAAGTAACAAGTGAGTTCCCTTTCCTTGTCACTGTGTGACCCTTGTTGGAAATACTCTTTGACTTAGAGTTATAATATGAATTTAAAGCATGATGTTGGTACTTTAATGTATTTTTCTAAGGGCCAAGATATATATGGTCTATAGGGGCACATTAGGAAAGCAATTATGCTAAGATGAATTAATTTAATTGCCTAAGGAAGAATCATTTCCCCATCACCATATCGAGCCTGGCGATTATATTCAGTATATAATCAATTGATATGTCAGGCGGAAAGGGACAGTGTATGTCATTGGTGATGTGTTTTTGAATGATTCAGGGTATTGATGTTTTGTGAAAGTGTTATGTCAGTAGATGATGACTTGATATAGCACTGTTTTTTTTGGTCGCACGCTCTATTCCCAGTATGAAGTGTGAGGGAATTTGTTATCAGGGAGATATCAGAATCATGGACTGTGTGACCGAGGGGGGCTGTTGACCAATAACGATCACAATAATGGCCCATAAATCTCAGAATTGATACAACAAATAGGATTAATTCTGTATTAGTCTGTCATTAATTACCAGATTATGTTCAAGGGTATGTACCACTATAAGTAGGAGTGTGGATTATGAGTTGAGACACACATCCAAGCAACAAACTCGCTCCTTAGATCTAACAATCTCTCTCTGCCTTCTCCCTCACATAACCTAACCATCTAAGAAGGTTTAGTTTAGAGCGTGAGCACACGGTGACTCTAGTAGCCACCAGTTCGTGGGTAGCAATCAAATAGGTGTGTGATCGAGGCTAGCTTTCGCATCAAGGTAACCTTAAATTTACCAACACTTGACATGTTCAAATCACACCCAGGAGCCTCATCTATATTTATCTTATGCATTTGAATTGCATGGCTTGTTTGTCAATCATTAATTACCTGTCTTTTTTATGTAAAAGCTAAAGTTTGAACTTTTAGACACCTCTATGTAACCTTAAGCAATATAAGATCCTTACTCAGTTGTCTTATTAGTTGAGCATTTTTTATGGTTTCTGACTTTAAATTGGTGTAGGGGGGATACTGGGACGCTTCGTTATTGAAGGTTCCTCTGCCTCCTCATCATCCTCCTCAAAATGAGAAGGCTTCATCTCCATCAAGCCATGAGCATCTCCATCAAGGCCATCACGGTCATCATGGCCATTATCATCATTACAAATATCATCCTTCCAGAGAGGCCCCACGTCCCTATATATGGTCGTCGTATATCATACTTATAAGAAGTATGACCCTGAAAATATAAAGTATGTTGTATGCTTATCTATGATTCATCAATAAACAAATGAAAATCTAAAGTATGCTTATCTTAGATTAATCAAATATGAAGTATGCTTATTTATGATTAACCTTTTTTATATAAGAGATAATTTTATTGATTCTACTTTATATAATATTTACAATAAATATTATATTTAATCAAATGCATGTCTAGAACAATACAATAAATCTTTTTTCTGAGAAAAAAAACTTAATAACTAATAATTGTCATTTATAATTTAACTTTTAGTAAATAATAGAATTGTGAAAAATAACTAAATGTCATGAATATAGTGAGAGTAATACACTACAAATGAGATTAACTTGCTTTATTTTATGTTATACGTTGCATCATGTGCTCCACGTTAACATTGTGAATTATTCAATTACTACACTCCAATTTGAAAGGCAAAATTAGACCAGCACAATTGAGATTTGAAAGGCGAAAATATTTATTGTATTGTTCTAGATATGCATTCGATTAAATATAATACTTATTGTAGATATTCAGTTTTGTTAAATGTCGCCCTTAGGGAAACGGATAAAGAGTATATGTTACCATTTAGCTAAAGAATCCTATCCATAGGTATATGGTAAGAGTTTGCATAAGATCTCCTTCTTAATTTAAGTTTTCTAACTTGCCTATTAAATCAAACTCTCCATAAATAATCCAATCACTACCAAATTATTGCTACCCAACAAT
This sequence comes from Selenicereus undatus, assembly GCA_017589665.1. Classification (NCBI taxonomy): domain Eukaryota; kingdom Viridiplantae; phylum Streptophyta; class Magnoliopsida; order Caryophyllales; family Cactaceae; genus Selenicereus; species Selenicereus undatus. The sequence goes on from JACYFF010019584.1 coordinate 39,801,953, forward strand.
AGAGTTTGGAGGCAACATTAGGATCCTCAGGCCTAATTTCTTGCTGCAGAACATACCAATTTTGCAGCAATACAATAATTTAGGATAATTTTTTTGATGCTGTTTTGGCGGAAAAATAATTACTTTGATGAACCTGAGGCTTTTTATACCATACTTCTCCAATACATCTTCTAACTACAAACACTACCACATGCATAGTATTCGTAGCAAGCATAATCATCAGGCATAATGAATATCGTTCTGAATGAAATCCCAGACAAAAATTATGAATCTTTCATTGGTCAAACGTTCATCAGTGAAGAAGAAGCTCTTGTATTCTACAGAAATTATATTGAACAACATGGTTTTGGAATTTGTAAAGATCAAGGGCATAATTTGTCTTGTCATTGAGGAAGGAAGAAGCTTGTCAAAGTAATTGGCACATCCAAAAATCAAAGGAAAAGGGAATCCTCCAGATGTGAGTACAATGCTCATATGTGTATCACTTTAAGGAGAGCCATTGAAATATTCCCCAAAGAATGGCATGTGTCGAGGTCTGTCAAACAACACAATCATGAACTTCTGTTGCCTCATGAAACACGCCTTCTCCCATCTAATAGAGTCATCACACCTGAGGATGAAAAAAAATATACAAGGAAGCTGAACTCTCAGTTAGACAGATTATTTGAGTTATAGAGCTTGAAAAAAAGGTCGAACATGGTGGTCTTCCATTCACTAAAAAGGATGTCCGCAATCTGTTCACGAAGATGAAGAAAATGATTACACCCGATGATGCCAAGGACTTGATTAAGAACATGAAATTAGCAAAAGAAGAAAATTTCAAGTTTCAATATGCATACACCATAGATGAAGACAAGAGACTTGAACACTTGTTTTGGTGTCCTATTCAAAGTCTTGATTGTTATCATAAGTATGGTGATGTTGTCATCTTTGATACCACTTATGAAGTTAATGCATATGACATGCCTTGTACAATATTTGCGGGCATCGACAATCGCGGAAACACAATTCTATTTGGATATGTACTCTTAAGCAATGAAACTACGTCCACTTTTAAGTGGATAACGAAGGTTTTTTCCTTTCCTTTTCTTTTCATATATGTATTAGACTAAACTAGTCTAATATGAATAAATGAGCCATATTTAGGACTACCTTATTGGGATGTAGTAACAGACAATGGCAAAGCTACTTTATTTTTCCTTTTTTGGGGTAGGGCGTCACGTTGCATTGCCAACTCATTAATGGAATCAATGACCCCGTTTGAAACATCATCTCTGCCATTGCCATAACACCAGCTCAATCCACAATCTTTTGTTTTTTTAAAGTGCATAATCTTGTTAGTTATGGTGAAGAGTACCATGAAACATAATGTTAACAACAAACTGACCAGGGCAAATGAAACATGACGCAAATTATTAGGTACAATCGGTTAGACACTTCATTTGTTCAACCGGGCCCTCAATCTTTTGTTTTTAAGTCGTGTTTTGGGCTTTTGTCTCGTGTTTCTGTATATAAAAAAAAAAACGCTTTCATAACTACAATCAGGGTTGCTCTATTTCTTCTTTCGCATTTTTCTTCATTCGCGTTTTTGCAATTTTCAGCACGACCATACTGGTGTTCTCCGCTGTTTTGCTCTCTTTGCTTTATTCTTTGTTGATGATTCAATGTCTAACATTGATCTCAACATGCCCATACAACAAATATAGATGATCTTGGCACACAATTTTAAGGAAATCTTCGCACAGATAGCTGTGCAAAAATATAATTCTGAAAAAATTTATGCGTGTCACAAAAACGTATGTAACAAAATTTATTGTGACACAGTTTGACATCACAACTTTTCTTGATAGGCACGAGCGTCACAAATTGAATTTAGACCAAGTGTTATGCGGAATCATTCCATCACACACATACTCGTTACAAAATAAATTGCATACGCCTATGATTGTCATAAAATGAGGGTTTTTAATATATAAAATTACTCGAAACGTTGACAGCAAATGTCGTCATTATGCATAGCTTTTGAGGTTCCACACACTTTTCCCCCCTTATTTACTTATACTATATAATTTTGTGCCACCCAACATGCATTTAAATAGCTATATCTCCATATATATACAAACATACATACATACATACATACATACATACATATATATATATATATATATATATATATATATATATATATATATACACACATATATATATGTATACATATACATATATATATGTATACATATACATATATATACATATATATATATATATATATAAATATCTATATATATATATATGTGTATACACACATATACACACACACCCCTCCCTACAACACAGGTTGGTCTAAGTGGTTCGACGCTTGTTTTTCATAAGCAAGGTCTTGGGTTTGAGTCTTCTAAATGCAGACAATCTATGATGAAAAGTTCTACCACTTATTGGGCCAATAATAGTTCGACTCCAACGAAATGAAAGATTCAAAACATACACACACACACACATATGTACATAGATATACAT
>JACYFF010019584.1:39804872-39825575 GCA_017589665.1 Selenicereus undatus
TATATATATATTTGTATGTATGTATGTATGTATATTTATATATATATATATATGTATGTATGTATATTTGTGTGTATATATATATATATGTATATAAATATATATATAGACACACACACACGCACACACACATGCACGCACGCACATACACACACACCTGCTAATTATGCATTCACTTAAAGATTGATCCAAACAAAATAAAATCATGCAGATGACACCATATAACACCGAAAATATATACTTGACATTCATAAATTATTCAACCACCTTTGCTATCAATATATAATAACATATATAGCATCATCCAAGATACAGGTCCACAAAAAACAACACTGTATATACATTCATCCAAATGACATTATTTTTTGCTTGTTTATCAAAACCATTATTCTCAACCATGGTTGTAGTCTCCCAAAAACAAAATAACAAAATTATACTTGTATCCAACTTCGAGTAGATCTCATTTCAACCACAAACATCCACATCTTATGGACCTAGAATGTAAGGGGATGGAATATTCGTCCCATTAACATTTAAAATATCCTCATCTAATTGTCCTTGAAAAATACGTAAATCCAAAATGAAATTCATGTTAGTGTCACTATTTAGCATTTTGCACATTCGTAAAGAGAAGTCCAAGTGACATGGTAATCATGGACTATAAGCAAAAATATTTTTTTAAAAAAGAACGCATTGACATTTATCAATCTAGAATAATATGCTCATGTGAATGCACAAGCTAAAACAACTTAGCAAGAAATGTTATGGCTAATTGAGATTGCTCTTTAATAGTCCAATTTAGAACAAAAACTTCATGTTAGACCCTTAAAATAATTCTAATTTTTAGTTTCTACACAAGATACAACATCTCCAGTCTTGTCTATCTCCTCATATCAATTAAAGTAGATACCATTGTAGAATAAACCAAAATGAGGCCAAAACAAGGTTTTAGGTTTTTGGTATTGTTTGTACCCAAGTACAACTCATAACATCGCATTAACAACGTAGAAAGCTAACTTAGACAAATTCCTTTCTTTCTAACCTAAAGGGGGGGGGGGGAGAGAGAGAGAGAAGAAAGGGCATGAGAAAAAGATACCAAAAAGGGAAGCAACATGGAGCATCACTCATTTGATATAAAATTACAAACTAATTTCATAGAGGAGCGAAAGACTCTAATTTTGATAATTTCATAGGAGAGAGCAAGACAAGAATTTAGATGTACAAGATTGTTTCAATTCTCACGATAAATCCTTTCAAATGGGAAGGAGAACAAAACGATTGAAGCCTTTTAACCACCACCAATCCTAATATCTACATGAACCAATATTTGAATAATGCCTATAGTTCTTCAATTCTTCACCTCCCCCTCACATAATTGATCCGAGCTTTCCACTAGAAAGATAACTAATTAATGAAAGATGAGAAAAAGGCAAAACAATTATTAAAGAAGTAGACACACATCGAAACAGTGAAGACATGCTGCATGTAGCAAGCAACATAATTTTAGAGCAACATATGTCTTGTGAAGAATATCCAACCCAAAGCTGAGGTTGGAATTGAATCAAACAAAAAGTACCCAAAATTTAAAAAAAGAAAAGTTAACAGGATTGGGATATTTGCTCTTTTATATATTGGAAGGATAACCATATAGGTGATATGATGACTGCAAACTAAAAAAGGAAAATAATTTAAAAAGAGGCATTGAAAAATACAAAACAACTATGGATAGAAATTTTAGCATTGGATATAAAATAGCCAAAGGAGCAAAAGGACAAAAGTCAAATATAGCTCCAAAAAATTTAGCAAAGTCTAAACTAAAAATTCCATGGAAAATAAGTTGGAAAAAATGACAAAAAGCATATTTCACTATACATTTATTATAAAACAATGGCAAGAGTACGTATTGATTCTTGGCTGAACCGACACCAACAAGAATACTTTTCACTCTCTTGAACTTTGATAATAAAGCATATGAAACCTAGCTCAAGTAAACCCAAGAATGAAAATCAAACATGCAGTAAGTATGTTGTCTGCAAATGTGCAAGTCAAACCTACAACCTTAATTCCCTACATCAATATCAAAAGAGCTATACAAAAGCATAGTTATTGGAGATAATTTGTCCAAAACAAATCCCAACAATGAAAATTATGAGCAAATTCCAACATTTTCTACAAGCCCAAAACAGAATATGACAATCCCACGTTAAAAGAGATAATAAAAAACCAAAAGAAAGAGAAAAACTCATGCAAGCCAAGGCTACCAAGAAAAAGGGTGCAAAAGGTCATAATCTAAACCAAGGATCTTTAATAGTCCCCCTAGAGTACTTGGCCAACATTTGAATAATAACTCACCTATTATGTGGAACAGAGGATCCCAACATGAGAAAAATACATCATGAGAAGTCAATTGGACTTATTCTAACTTTAAGTAAATGAATTAATGGACAATGTCAGGGAACCAACTCAATCGGATCAAGCAACAGCAAACTACCAACAATGAGAAGAATATAGAGGCAAAAAAGTCCACACCAAGGCTAAATAATTAGCAATGACAAAAATACAATCAACTATGAATCACATATCACTAATAGTGATAACCAATATATTACCAGTGATTGACATAGATGGTAATTTCCTATAAGAAGGGGATCCATGTTTGGATATGAAAATGCTCCACCAAACATACCAAATGCAGTGTAAACAGGATGAATTTGGGATTGCTAGTCTTTTATAGTGTTTTCCACGGTTTTAATTTGATTGTCTTGGATGCTAATTTTAGCTTCTAGTGTCGGAACCTCACTTGAACTTTAGCTTCGTTTCCTCATTCTTCTTAAATCATCATTGAGTTTGGTTATTAGAGACTTTGTGACTTCAATACCATAATTAAGTGGCCTTTGCGGGGGTGTCACCCTCTATAAGCTCTTTCCAAACTACATTATGAATTTTAGATTTTGTGGCAGCATCATCAGGTTTAGATATGCCTAATTCCATAGTCTTTTTAGCTATTAGGTTCCATGCTTTGTCCTGTAGCATGTGTTTGACATAAACCATTTATAAAACAAAACCATTAGTCTTGTGATACCAATCATAAAGCTATAAACGTCAAAATAACCTTCAGCTTTACCATAAACTCTTTAGATTCTTCTTAAACATATGTTCCACTTTTTGTCTGATGAGCCATGTCAAAGAATTCAACTCGATTCGCTTCCTTTCCTTCTTTAGCTGCTATAAAAACTAAACTTGTTGGATCACAAACCTTTATGAGAACATTCAACCAAAAATTAGAATTTTGAGAAACTTATAAATTCATCTGTCTTATGTGCATAACTTATAGCACCAGTAGTGCCGGTATGTATTTGTGTACCTCAAGCTTCTTTTCCTTTCTTTAATAACTCCTATAATAAATTACAATAATTCAACATATCTTGCAACTGGGCAATCTAGACATCTAAGTTACTAATTTTTGTAAAGAATGAGTTTGTAGCTACAATAATGAAAGGCTTCGCCTTTCCAACTTAAAAATGTTTAGCAATAATTGTAATACCTTGGCCTTCTCATATCTTATGTTAGACCTGAACTTCTACCATTAATGATCAGCAAACCCAGATAGTTGGTTAACTAAATCAAGTGCCTCGAAAAGTTGCTCTTGACTATAGTTTTTTTCTTCATCTTTGATGTAAACATCACTTTCTTCTCGAGCTGTCTTAAGCATGATTTTGGATTTCTTTAGAAGTTTATTCTTGTACCTATGCTTGACACTTCGATACCTGCTACCAAATTTATCAAAAATAGCTTTGTCCATCTCTGAGGTATAAGACATAATAAATTTCTCCTATATACATCAAATAAATCAAGGAGCATTAGCATGAATATTCAACTTTAAACTAATGAATAGAACAGAAATAGATTTGTGAGTGTTTTTGGTTAATCAGATTAAGAATAAAGTTCTATAAAATTATTGTGGCCTCCTTTTACTCAGCATGATAGGAAGCTTTAAGCTACTAGTTGAATATAAAGTGTAACATAGGCAATATTGCTTTGTTTCATATACCAAATTAACGCATGCAAAAAAACAAGTAAACACCATGTAATATGGATTTTAGATACTCGCAAGATGGAAACATCAGTAGCTTACCTGAAGCTTTGCTATAAGCATAGCACCTCAATACTTCTTTACATCAAAAAATTTTCTAAATCAGGAGGGACAAGAGTAAATTGCCCTATAAGCGAAGTTATAAACCTTGTACAATAAGAAACACATGTAATTGTATAGTTTGCTTCCCCCCCCCCCAAAATGATGATTATAAAGGTTTCCAGCCCTGACATCGTAACCAATGTGGAAAATTTTTGATTAGTAATCTTTTCGCTGTTATTGCATCGATGCGCCCTTGTCTAAGATTTCTTTCTTGAGCTAAAAAGGAATTGTAATGGCTATCTTATCAGATTCTTGTGCTCCATGTGTGTGTATGTGTTTGTGTGTGTAATGATTCAAATATAAGATACTCACTCGTAGTAAGATTGGATCTTTTCATGACTAAGTAGCATATAGCGATGTGCCTGAGCTAATGACTTATCATCAAGTTCAACACACTCAAATTTCCCGAGAGCACGACCACTAGAATTCAGCAAATACTTCTCTTTACCAGGAATATTTTCATCATTCCTTTGACCATGATTAAATGGGGTTTCTATGCCTTCACAATGTCATGAACAAAAAGTCATGCACTCTTCTATAATGTATCCTTCTATCATAGATCCCTCAGGCTGAGCTCTATTTAGAACATATTATTTCAGGCGCACCAAATACCTTCACAAACCAACAAATCAATAAACCTAAATGAATAGACAAGTAAAGCATAGCAGTAAGAAAACCATCCTTAAGAAGACAAAAATGCTTTTAGCTTTCAATGGGATGCATCCAATGGTACTAAATAGGTCCACAAGCCTAACCTTGTGAATTAAGTGATTTATCAAATGAACCATGATTGTGAAGAAACTTGGAAGAAACATCTTCTCCAACTCACACAGCATCATGACAACTTCTTTTTCCAACTTGTGTAAGTCACTTAAATCAAGAACTTTACCACACAAAACTTTGAAGAAGTGGAACAAATCAGATATAACTTTAATCACCTATGATTGAGATCAGGAATGCAAGGATGCCTTAAGAGCAATTGAAAAAATATCTTGCATTAGAACATGCCCATATTGATTCATCAAGTTAAATAGCTTACAATCCTTCATGCTAGCACCCCTTGAAATATTTTTATTATACCCGTCAAGAATTTTAAGGTCGTTTAACACTTGTAGGAATGCACTCTTTTTAGCATTGGGCATGCTCTAGGATATAGGAGGCAAGTATGCCTTCTTATTAGGGCGCTCAATAGGGTAAAGATCATGCCCAATACCCATTTCCATAAGATCCCTATGTGACGTATCTGTCAAGGGTCTAAGCTAAAACTCAATTCAAGAGTGAAAGCTTAAAACCAAGAGATAGTACAATCAAGAAAAACTTAAGAGAATGGCACGTTAAGAGCTGGTTGTGAATCAACTAAAATGTAAGGAGGGGAATAGATTTAGAATCAAGGAATTCTAAATGGGAAAAGGAAAAGAAAGGATAGATACTAAACTAATCTTTGGATAGTGAAATCACCACCAAAGACTAATCCAGGTAGAACTAAGCTTGTTCAAGGATACAAAAACACCACCAAGAACAAGATTAGGGCCCTTAAAATATGACTGAGATACAGAAACACCACTTAATCAAGTTTAAGACTACACTTGAACACCACCCTAACCGGCCTAGTTAGAGATACGCAAGTTTAGCGTTTTAAGTAGGGTTGTTCATCGGTCCAGACCTGGACTAGACTAGGTTGGACCGAGAACTGAATAAGAGGGAAGTTACAGACCATGAACAGGGCCCAATAAGTCAAGGACTGGTCCAGGACCGGATCGAAAAAAGTCGAACTGGACCGAACTGTAAATAGCTAGCAAATTTTTACGTTGTGAACATCTTATATTTATTTTAATATGAACAATTTCTACATAGTTTCACCATGAAAAACAAATCAATATTGTTGAATGTTTGAAAAATTTAAGTTGCACAAGAAAATTAAAATTAAGGAAAAAGTCGATTTTCAAATGTTTTTATTCAGTCCTCGGTCCGGATTGGAGGACCGGTAGACCGGACCGGACCGGACCGAACACCGAATACAAAACAAATTTGTGGACCATGGACCGGACCAAATTCATTGGGTTCGATCCGGTCCGGTCCGGTCTAGGCCGGTCTTCGGTTCGGTCCAAGTTTGGACCGAATAATGAACACGCCTAGTTTTAAGAGAAACAAGAGCAGTGCTCTCAAATCTAATTTCAATGTCAATATCAAAGCTTGGTTACAAACTGAAGCCTCTAAGGGCCCTTACATAAACGTCCTAGGCTTCCTAGAAAAGGTTTAGGAGGTTTCTTCAAGGTTAGGAAACCTCTAACCTAACTTAATGTAGCCCAATCTAGCTTAGTCAAACCGGTTTCAATTAAACACGATTTAATCAAGCTAATTACAACTATATGCACCAAAATAAGCTATATTACATTGATTACAATTAGCCTAAGTGAGCAAGCACACAAGCAGCTCCCCTTAGGTGAGAGAAAAAGTAAAAAGTGGCTTGTCTCCTTTGCACTTTACGGCTAGCCAATAGGAACCTTGCTGCCTTTCTTTACTTGTTTCTCATTGGTTCCCTTTGTGGTTGAGTAGAAAGCTTCATGATTATGTCTAAACTCCTTTAAACGAGCTAAGTAAGCTATTTAGACGTGACTTGACCGTTAGATTGTTGAGAACTCTCCACAGCAGTAGCTGGCAATACTGGGCAGTTTTCTGGCTGGTTTTGGACGCCACATTTCACATGCAAAAAGAGGGAATGATATGGATTTCCTTAGAAGGGAGGAAACCTTGAGATGTCTTCTAACTCCTCCAGGTGGAAATTCAGCTTTTGGACTTGAGTTACTGCCTCAACTCCTTAGAAACTCCAGACTGCTCAAAACCTGGTCCGGTCTGCACAGTTTATAAAAGCAGCCTTGTTATACTATTTTCGAATGATTTAGCCCAAATATTTTTGCATGCTTTGAAAGATAAGATCTTAAGGAACCAAAATATAAAAAAATATCAAACTTAAACCTCAAGGAGGCCTAAGTAATTAACCACACAATACCAGGTACCTTTTGGTTCAACCGGGCAGTTTGGACAGTTTGGATTTAATAGCTGATTTGGGTGGGCCAATGAAGTCCAAATAACTTCAAACTTATTTTATTGGAAATTTCACTTCCTGAGCTTCAAACTCATGGAAAAATATTGAAGTTAAATCTCATGGCAGTCAAAGTATTAGAGTACACAAAACTGGGCTTGTATTCTGATTCTAACTCGGAACCTACTGTCTTTGTGTTCCTAGCAAAAATGTGGGTTTTTCTTAGATCTGGGATGTTAAAACCTTATTACGTTGACTAACCCCTTAGTCCAAATTGAGGTTCATGAATAGATCTGCATAATCCTTCCCTTGTTCAGAAAGATTTACCTTAAATCGTTTGGGTAATCATCTCCCATTTGTGGTTACAATTCTGGCTGAAATAATACCAGCCATTCAAATAAGTCTCTCTTGACCTTACAGATTCTTTTCCACTCATCGTTCATGCTTAGTTGAATATGATTTGGAGGGGACCCTTCGGACTTGGGTTGAACCCATTCCTTAAAAGTTCTAATTTCAAAATTAGAGACTTTAAGTAAAGGTTCACTAGAGGTGAGAAAAAGGGTTAGAAGCTGATGGTACTTTGGTGGATGGTTGGTTCCCCAAGTAAGCATTTTGCCTTCATCTGCTTTCATGACTATTTTCTTTAAAGTTTCCTCAACATCATCCCCAACATTCTCCTCCTCTTCCTCCTCACTTTCTTTTTGGTGCTCCTCTTGTTCGTCTTTACATTCATCAAATTTTAGAGGTAGGTCCCCATCCACCTCGTTGTCTTCTTTGCATCCTTCATTGGAGAACAAGGGCTGCCTAACTTCCTTTTTCATTTCAAGTATGAGGAAGTGTGGATCAACCACCTGTTCTTGTAACTCGAGCTTTATTCGTTGGCTCTTAAGGTCCCATTGTTGCATCTTGAGATCAAAGGCATTAAATTCAGCTTTCAATTTGAGAAGTTTTCTAAGGGACATCGTGGGAGGTTACAGGTTGTGTTTTGGCTGATTTGTGGAATGCGTTTGGAATGTGTTTGTGGCTGAGTTTGAGGGCGTATGGATGGCATGGGTTTCAAGGCAAGTTCTAAACTTGCTCTGATACCAAATATGATGTATCTCCCGAGGGTCTATACTAAAACTCAATTCAAGAGTTAAAGCTTAAAACCAAGAGAGAGCACAGTCAAGGAAAACTTAAGAGTATGGCACGTTAACAGCTGGCTGTGAATCAGCCAAAACATAACGAGGGGAATGGATTCAGAATCAAGGAATTCTAAATGGAAAAAGGAAAAGAAAGGATAGATACTAAACTAATCTTAGATACAGAAATCACCACCAAAGACTAATCTGGGTAGAACTAAGCTTGTTTAAGGATACAAAAATACCACCAAGAACAAGATTAGGGCCCTTAAACTATGACTGAGATATAGAAACACCACTTAATCAAGTTTAACACTACACTTGAACACCACTCTAGCCGGCGTAGTTAGATATAAGCAAGTTTAGTGTTTTAAGAGAAACAAGAGCAGTGCTCTCAAATCTAATTTAAATGTCAATATCAAAGCTTGGTTAAGAACTAAAGCCTCTAAGGGCCCTTACATAAACATCCTAGGCTTCCTAGAAAAGGTTTAGGAGGTTTCTTCAAGGTTAGGAAACCTCTAACCTAACTTAATGTAGCCCAATCTAGCTTAGTCAAACCGGTTTCAATTAAACACGATTTAATTAAGCTAATTACAACTATATGCACCAAAATAAGCTATATTACATTGATTACAATTAGCCTAAGTGAGCAAGCACACAAGCAACTCCCCTTAGGTGAGAGAAAAAGTAAAAAGTGGCTTGTCTCCTTTGCACTTTATGGCTAGCCAATAGGAACCTTGCTGCCTTTCTTTACTTGTTTCTCATTGGTTCCCCTTGTGGTTTAGTAAAAAGATTCATGATTATGTTTAAATGCCTTGAAACGAGCTAAGTAAGCTGTTTAGACGTGACTTGACCCTTAGATTGTTGAGAACTCTCCATAGCAGTAGCTGGCAATACTGGTCAGTTTTCTGGCTGGTTTTGGACGCCACATTTCACATGCAAAAAGAGGGAATGATTTGGATTTCCTTAGAAGGGAGGAAACCTTGAGATGTCTTCTAACTCCTCTAGGTGGAAATTCAGTTTTTGGACTTGATTTACTGCCCCAACGCCTTATAAACTCTAGACTGCTCAAAATCAGGTCTAGTCTGCACGGTTTATAAAAGCAGCCTTGTTCTACTATTTTTGCATGATTTAGCCCAAATATCTTTACATGCTTTGAAAGATAAGATCTTAAGGAACCAAAATATAAAAAAATATCAAACTTAAACCTCAAGGAGGCCTAAGTAATTAACAACACATTACCGAGTACGTCCTGGTTCACCTGGGCAGTTTAGACAGTTTGGATTTAATGGCTGATTTGGGTGGCCAAATGAAGTCCAAATGACTTCAAACTTATTTTATTGGAAATATCACTTCCTGAGCTTCAAACTCATGGAAAAATATTGAAGTTAAATCTCATGGCAGTCAAAGTATTAGAGTACACAAAACTGGGATTGTATTCTGATTTGAACCCGAAACCTACTGTTTTTGTGTTCCTAGCAAAAATGTGGGTTTTTCTTAGGTTTGGGATGTTAAAACCTTATTACCTTGACTGACCCCTTAGTTCAAACTGAGGTTCATGGGTAGATCTGCATCATCCTCCCCTTGTTCAGAAAGATTTACATTAAATCATTTGGGTAATCATCTCCCACTTGTGGTTACAATTATGGCTGAAATAATACCATCCATTCAAATAAGTCTGTCTTGACCTTAAAGATTCTTTTCCACTCATCATTCATGCTTAGTTGAATGATTTTGAGGGGACCCTTTGGACTCGACTTGAACCCATTCCTTAAAAGTTCTGATTTAAGGATTAGAGGCTTTAAGTAATGGTTCACCAGAATTGAGAAAAGGGATTAGAAGCTCATGGTTCTTTGGGGGATGGTTGGTTCCCAAAGTAAGCATTTTGCCTTTATCTGCTTTCATGACTATCTCCTCCAAAGTTTCCTCAAGATCATCCCCAACATTCTCTTCCTCTTCCTCCTCACTTTCTTTTTGGTGCTCTTCTTGTTCGTCTTTATATTCATCAAATTTTGGAGGTAGGTCCCCATCCACCTCGTTGTCTTCTTTGCATCCTTCATTGGAGAACAAGGGCTGTTTAACTTCCTTTTTCATTTCAAGCATGAGGAAGTATAGATCAACCACCTGTTTTTTTAACTCGAGCTTTATTCGTTGCCTTTCAAGGACCCTTTGTTGCATCTTGAGATCAAAGGCATTAAATTCAGCTTTCAATTTGAGAATTTTTCTAAGGGACAAGGTGGGAGGTTATGGATTATGTTTGGGTTGATTTGTGGAATGCATTTGGAATGTGTTTGAGGGCGTATGGATGACGTGGGTTTCAGGCCAAGTTTTGAACTTGGTTTGATACCAAATATGATGTATCTCCCGAGGGTTTATGCTAAAACTCAATTCAAGAGTGAAAGCCTAAAACCAAGAGATAGCACAATCAAGGAAAACTTAAGAGAATGGCACATTAACAACTAGTTATGAATCAACTAAAACATAAGGAGGGGAATGGATTCAGAATCAAGGAATTCTAAATGGGAAAAGGAAAAGAAAGGATAGATACTAAACTAATCTTGGATACAGAAATCACCACCAAAGACTAATCTAGGTAGAACTAAGCTTGTTTAAGGATACAAAAACACCACCAAGAACAAGATTAGGGCCCTTAAATTATGACTAATTAAGATACAGAAACACCACTTAATCAAGTTTAAGGCTACACTTGAACACCACCCTAACCGACCCAGTTAAAGATAAACAAGGTTATCGTTTTAAGAGAAACAAGAGCAGTTCCCACAAATCTGATTTCAATTTCAATATCAAAGTTTGGTTACAAAATGAAGCCTCTAAGGCCTTATCTAAACATCCTAGGCTGCCTAGAAAAGGTTGAGGAGGTTTCTTCAAGGTTAGGAAACCTCTAACCTAACTTAATCTAGCCTAATCTAGCTTAGTCAACTCGGTTTCAATTAAACACGATTTAATCAAGGTAATTACAACTTTATGCACCAAAATGAGCTAGATTACATTGATTACAATCAGCCTAAGTGAGCAAGCACACAAGCACCTCCCCTTATGTGAGAGAAAAAGCAAAAAGTGGCTTGTCTCCTTTGCACTTTACGGCTAGCCAATAGGAACCTTGCTGCCTTTCATTAGTTGTTTCTCATTGGTTCCCTTTGTGGTTGACTAGAAAGCTTCATGATTATATCTAAACTCCTTTAAACAAGCTAAGCAAGTTGTTTAGACGTGGCTTGACCCTTAGATTGCTAAGAACTCTCCACAGTAGTAGCTAGCGGTACTGGACAGTTTTTGGACTTGATTTTCTGCCCCAACTCCTTAGAAATGTCAGACTACTCTAAACTAGGTCCAGTCTGCACGGTTTATAAAAATAGCCAGGTTCTACTATTTTTGCATGATTTAACCCAAATATTTTTACATGCGCTGAATGATAAGATCTTGAGGAAACAAAATATCAAACTTAAATCTCAAGGAGGCCTAAGTAATTAAGCACACAAAACCAGGTACACTCTGGTTCAACCGGGCAGTTTGGACAACTTGCATTTAATGGCTGATTTGGGTGGGAAAACAAAATCCAAATGACTTTGAACTTATTTTATTGGAAAGCTGACTTCCTGAGCTTCAAACTCATGGCAAAATATTGACGTTGAATCTCATGGAAGTCAAAGTATTAAAGGACACAAAACTGGGCTTGTGCTCTTATTCGAACTGGAACCTACTGTTTTTGTGTTCCTAAAAAAAATGTGGATTTTTCTTGGGTTTGGGATGTTAAAACCTGATTACCTTGACTAACCCCTTAGTCAACATGGAGGTTCATGGGTAGATCTCCATTATCCTCCCCTAGTTGAGAAAGATTTGACCTTAAATTGTTTGGGTGATCATCTCCCACTTGTGGTTACAATTCTGGCTGAAATAATACTAGTCATTCAAATAAGTCTCTCTTGACCTTGGAGATTCTTTTCCATTCATCATTCATGGTTAGTTGAATATGATTTGGAGAGAACCCTTCAAACTTGGCTTGAACCCATTCCTTAAAAGTTCTAATTTCATAATAGAGGCTATAAGTAATGGTTCACTAGAAGTGAGAAAAAGGGTTAGAAGCTCATGGTTCTTTGGTGGATGGTTGGTTCCCAAAGTAAGCATTTTTCCTTCATCTGCTTGCATGACTATCTCCTACAAAGTTTCCTCAAGATCATCCCCGACATTCTCCTCCTCTTCCTCCTCACTTTCTTTTTGGTGCTCCTCTTGTTTGTCTTTACATTCATCAAATTTTGGAGGTACGTCCCCATCCACCTCATTGTCTTCTTTGCATCCCTCATTGGAGAACAAGGGCTGCCTAGCATCCTTTTTCATTTCAAGCATGAGGAATTGTGGATCAACCACCTGTTGTTGTAACTCGAGCTTTATTCGTTGCCTCTTAAGGTCCCTTTGTTGCATCTCGAGATCAAAGGAATTAAATTCAACTGTCAATTTGAGAAGTTTTCTAAGGGACATCATGGGAGGTTACGGGTTGTGTTTGGGCGCTGATTTGTGGAATGCGTTTGGAATGTGTTTGTGGCTGAGTTTAAGGGCGTATGGATGGCATGGGTTTCAGGCCAAGTTCTGAACTTGCTCTGATTCCACATATGATGTATCTCTCGAGGCTCCACGCTAAAACTCAATTCAAGAGTGAAAGCTTAAAGCCAAGAAAGGAGTACAATCAAGGAAAACTTAAGAGAATGGCACATTCAGAGCTGGTTGTGAATCAGCTGAAACGTAAGGAGGGGAATGGATTTAGAATCAAGGAATTCTAAATGGGAAAAGGAAAAGAAAGGATAGATACTAAACTAATCTTGGATACAGAAATCACCACCAAAGACTAATCTAGGTAGAACTAAGCTTGTTCAAGGATACAGAAACACAACCAAGAACAAGATTAGGGCCCTTAAACTATGACTAAGATATAGAAACACCACTTAATCAAGTTTAACACTACACTTGAACGCCACCCTAACCAGCCTAGTTAGAGATAAGCAAGTTTAGTGTTTCAAGAGAAACAAGAGCAGTGCTCTCAAATCTGATTTCAATTTCAATATCAAAGCTTGGTTACAAAATGAAGGCCCTAAGGCCCTTATACAAACGTCCTAGGCTGCCTAGAAAAGGTTTAGGAGGTTTCTTCAAGGTTTGGAAACCTCTAACCTAACTTAATCTAGCCTAATCTAGCGTGGTCAAACCAGTTTCAATTAAACACGATTTAATCAAGCTAATTACAACTTTATGCACCAAAATACACTGGATTACATTGATTACAATCAGCCTAAGTGAGCGAGCACACAAGCAGCTCCTCTTATGTGAGACAAAAGGAAAAGGTGGCTTGTCTCCTTTGCACTTTACGGCTAGCCAATAGGAACCTTGCTGCCTTTCTTTACTTGTTTCTCATTAGTTCCCTTTGTGGTTGAGTAGAAAGCTTCATGTTTATGTCTAAACTCCTTTAAACAAGCTAAGCAAGCTGTTTAGACGTGACTTGACCCTTAGATTGCTGAGAACTCTCCACAGCAACAGCTAGCAGTACTGGACAGTTTTCTGGCTGGTTTTGGACGCCACATTTCACATGCAAAAAGAGGGGATGATTTGGATTTCCTTACATGGAGGAAACCTTGAGATGTATTCTAACTCCTCCAGGTGGAAATTCAGTTTTTGGACTTGATTTATTGCCCCAACTCCTTGGAAACTTCAAACTGCTCAAAACTGGGTCCAGTCTACACGGTTTATAAAAATAGCCTGGTTCTACCTTTTTTGCTTGATTTAACGTAAATATTTTTACATGCCCTTAAAGATAAGATCTTAAGGAACTAAAATATCAAAAAATATCAAACTTAAACCTCAAGGAGGTGTAAGTAAGTAAGCACACAATACCATGTACATTCTTGTTCAACCGGGCAGTTTGGACAGTTTGGATTTAATGGTGGATTTGGTTAGGCAAATGAAGTTCAAATGACTTGGAACATATTTTATTAGAAAGCTGACTTCTTGAGCTTCAAACTCATGGCAAAATATTGAAGTTAAATCTCATGGAAGTCAAAGTATTAAAGGACACAAAACTGGGTTTGTATTATGATTAGAACCCAGAACCTACTGTTTTTGTGTTCCTAGGAAAAATTAGGGTTTTTGTTGGGTTTGGGATGTTAAAACCTGATTACCTTGACTAACCCCTTAGTCCAAATTGAGGTTCATGGGTAGATCTCCATCATCCTCCCCTTATTAAGAAAGATTTGACCTTAAATTGTTTGGGTAATCATCTCCCACTTGTGGTTACAATTCTGGCTGAAATAATACCAGCCACTCAAATAAGTCTCTCTTGACCTTAGAGATTCTTTTCCACTCATCATTCATGCTTAGTTGAGTATGATTTGGATTATTGAACCCAAATATTTTTACATTCCCTGAAAGTTAAGATCTTAAAGAACCAAAATATCAAAAAATATCAAACTTAAACTTCAAGGAGGCCTAAGTAATTAAGCATACAAAACTGGGTACATTATGGTTCAACTGGCTAGGTTGGACAGTTTGGATTTAATGGTTGGTTTGGGTGGACAAACGAAGTCCAAATGACTTTGAACTTGTTTTATTGGAAAGCGGACTTCCTGAGCCTCAAACACATGTCAAAATATTGAAGTTAAATCTCGTGGAAGTCAAAGTGTTAAAGGACATAATAGTGGGCTTGTATTCTCATTTGAACCTGGAACCTACTGTTTTTGTGTTCCTAGCAAAAATGTGGGTTTTTCTTAGGTTTGGGATGTTAAAACCTGATTACCTTGACTACCCCATGAGTCCAAATTGAGGTTCATGGGTAGATCTCCACCACTTTGTGCCTTTTCATTATCATATGTCTTCCCATCTAAGTTCAATAATGTCCCAAGCATGTTATTACACACATTTTTTTTATACGCGTGACATCCAGATTATGCCTAAGCAAATTGAATTCCTAATAAGGTAAGTCAAAAAATATGCTTCTCTTTTGCCATAATTGTTGGTCCCCTCTTCAAGAAGATTTTTTGCATCATCAAATGCACTAACATCATAGCTGAAATTTTTAGCACCTTCCTCACCTATAAAACCACGTACTAAGGAGCAAGCATTATACCTGTTTCTTTTTCTAGCAGGTTTGATTGCCTTACCATATGTGAAAATCATGTCTTTCAACTCTTTGAGGACTTCGGATCCACTTAGTAGAGCTAGAGGGTCTCTATGTTCAACAATGAAATCAAATTGATTACTTTGGAATCGATAGAGATGGTGATGTTGAAGCCACCTACAATGACCCATGTAGTTGTACTTCTTTCCATGCTTTAACCAAATGTAATGAGTGGAATTGGAACAAACGGGACATGCTACTCGTCCTTTATTACTCTAACCAGACAAGTTAGTATAAGCAAGAAAATAATGTATAGTCCAAGTGAGACATGCATACAGTAAAACATTCTCTTCGACACAAGCATCATAACCACTAACACCATCCCATAATTACTTCAACTCATGTATTAAAGGCTGTAAATGAACATCTATGTCGTTTCCAGGATCCTCTCCCCTATAATAATCATGGAAAGAATGAGAGATTATGGCTTCATGCATAGCCAAAACGGAAAATGATATGGGATTAAGAAGACTGGCTATGTGTTGTATATTGTACTCATTGTACAAAAAGGATTAAACCCATCGCTACCAAGGCAAAGACTCACATTATGAGGGTCAGAGGCAAAACTTGAACATTTATCATCAAATGCCTTCCAAGCTTGACCATCTGCAGGTCTCAATTTGTCATCTTTTCTTCAAGCCTCATCATGCCATCTCATATCCCTCGCTGTTTTTGGTGACATGTAAATTCTTTTCAATCTAGGGATTAACAGGAAGTAACGCAATACTTTTGCTGGTTTTGGCTTGCATGACACTGGACTTTCATCCAATTCTGTGTCGTTAACACCCTCATTTTTTGTTTTCCACTTAGAAGCATTGCATACATGACATGATTCTTGTTTTTCTCTCTCACTCTAATATAGCATACAATCATTAGGACACGCATGATTTTTTTCATAACATAGACCCAATTTATTAGTTAAATGCTTAGCTTTGTATGTTGCTGAAGGTAGTGACGTCAAGCTAGGAAAGACATCTCTTAAGAATTCTAATAGCGTAGTGAACACCTTATTTGACACACCGCCCAAACAGCTAAGATGATACAGGTGCAAATTAAAGGCCAGGTTTGAATACTCGCAACGTGGATATAATTCTTTATCGCATTTCACCAGTAACTTTTTAAACCGAGCATCCTCATGGCTTGTGTCAAGGTTTGGCTGAGGCGGTAAGTCTAGCGGAATGTCACTATCAAACTCTTCTATCTCACTATCTCGAATATTTTCATAGATGCCTCCTATTTCTACCACCCCATGTTACTCATCTGACTTAAACAAGTTATACCCTAATGCATCATGAATAAGCCCTCTTATATTCTCTTTACCTATGCAGGATCCGGAGGCACTAGTAGGTAGGGATGGCAACGGATCGGATTCGGATCGGATAATGGAAAATCCGAATCCGCATCCGATTATATTCGGATCGGATTTTCCGATCCTCATCCGATCCGGCGGATCAAAGGAGAACCTCCGAATCCGATCCGACTCGGATCAGATCGGAGTCGGATTTAATTCGACTCCGAAATAATTCTTTTCGCCCCATAATAATTTTATACAATTTTTTTACATAATTTCCACCTATCGACACGATCATATGCGTTAAACATATACGTTAAACAAATAACAAAAGAAGATACATATTTCATGCTCAACAAAATAACATATTCCAACAAATACAAATCTTCACAAGTAAAAGATACATCTTAAATATCACAAACAAAATGTCTAACTCATATATATACATATATATATAAAAAAGGGGTACATATGTTGCACTTGCTCCATTTAACCCTTGTCTTCCGTTGGTCTTGACATTCTCAAATTTGTAATCCGCAATATAAAAAATGGTGAATATATAAATTAATTAAAATGAAAAATAGAAATGTAATTTTCGAAATAAAAGGTATAAAAGATCAATATCACCTTGGCTTCCTCCTTGATATTGAACATCTACGTCTTCATCTGGTAGGGATGGGAACGAGAAGAAAATGAAGACTCGACGGTGAAGCTTCAGGGGAATCACTGAATCAGGGCCAGAGGGCCTTCACGGGCGGAAATCACGGCTTGATTCTTCGATCTTCAGAGTTCAGTCAGGCTTGCGAGTTGCGGGTACCGGGCATGGCTTGCCGACAGAGGGAGAAAAAGAGGAAGAGACTGGAAGAGACTAGAGAGAGGGACAGACGGACAGTGAGAGAGAGAGAGACTGAAATTGTGTGTGTGTATTAGGGTTTCACACTTTCATTGCCATACTTTCATTTCAATTTTAATTTTCAAATTCCCACCCAAATTTTATCCCAAAAAATAATTAGAGTTTAGAGAGGCGGCCAGGCGGGCCGGGCTAATAAAATTTGGCAATATGGGAAGGCTTTAGAGATGATAGTATATTATTTTTAGATAGGTTTTATTTTTTAAAATTTAAAATTTAAAATATTTAAATAATTAGTCGGATCGGATTGAAAGTCGGATCGGATTTTATCCTTCCTCCGAATCCGATCCGGATCCGACTCGGACTCGGATTATTTTTATCGGAGTCGGACTCGGATTTTTTTATATCGGATTCGAATCGGATAATTTTGCCTCGGATCGAATCGGATTCGCTCCGGGTC
Source organism: Selenicereus undatus (assembly GCA_017589665.1). Classification (NCBI taxonomy): domain Eukaryota; kingdom Viridiplantae; phylum Streptophyta; class Magnoliopsida; order Caryophyllales; family Cactaceae; genus Selenicereus; species Selenicereus undatus. The sequence continues at coordinate 39,823,007 of JACYFF010019584.1, forward strand.
GGATAATTTTGCCATCCCTACTAGTAGGATGAGAAATAGTATACGGTGTCTGATTAGGAGAATCCACCTGTTGTTCCCTGTGAAAGCTCCATGTAGTATATCCAAGTAAAAAGCCTCTAGACAATACATGATGATGAACAAGATTGACTTTAAGCGATAATCTATTGCAACACTTTACAAAGGACATACAATCTCCCCTCTCATAGCTTTAACCTTAGTAAACGACATAAAACACCAGGGCACCAATCTTCTAACTTTAACTCATCAAAGGTGCTTTGATCCAACTTTTGTCCATTATGGTTAGGTCGTAAGAAATTTTCAACTATCAAACCTACAACACCCATGAAAGCCTTTAGTTCATTCAAGCAATATGTTTAAATCAAACTAAATGCCTAAATAAATTAATAGTCCAAGATATTGGTTTCATTCATCTAAACGATAACATAACAATTAATGCATAGACTTAACAAATTTAAAGAAACAAGAAGTTGCACATATATATCATACACATTGACATCTACAACAATCATATATTCCATAATCACAAAGAGTTATACATGGAAGACCAATGTTGAATGTAAATTTTTAATTTTAGTTCTTGAGGTTAAAACTTATATGAATAATCCTACTCAATTTCTGAGTAATTACAAAGTTTCAATAACTTTAATTATCGTAATAAGGATTGACTGCCCAAGTAAAAATAAAGAGAGAGGCACACATTGTGATTACTGTGTATGAACAAATTAACCAAAGTCACGTGAAGGTGAGATTTTATTACCACCTTCCATTTACATAATTACATCCCATAGTAAAAAAAAAAAGTGGGTTAAAATAATTCTTGGACCACAGGCATCTGATGGAATAATCAATAGAAATTACGTTCCCAATGGGTTTGTGAAACCATTTGCATTCATGGAATGATTTTTTGTATGATTCATGTGATCAAATAATTATTATTGGGCCAACATTAATGTTTCGCCAAACTCCTGATCTCCTAAGTTTATTTTTGGGACAAATAAAATCTCTCATTAAGAGAGTCCAATTCAACATATATACATATATTAAAATAGGAGGAAGTTGTGACACAATTTCAATAATAGTAAGTTATGACTTTTCTAAAATAAATTGATTCCTTACGCTTTGTTGGCATTCTTGCCCTTCAACACATAACCTGCCACTTGCACCACCTTCCCATTTTTAGTGCTACGTGGGTTCCAAAGCTGACTTCTTTTTAGTTATTATAAAAGCAAAGACTCATCATAGTATAAAAAAAGTAACATAGAGAGATTAGACAGTGCAAACAAAAAAGAACACACTAGAAAAGAAAAGAAAAAATGCAAAGAATAGAGCACAAAAAAAGGAGTTCAAAGACGAATAATCGGAACAAAAGCAAAGCATTTATTCTTTCTTTTGTACCAATTTTCTAGAGATTTGAACGTAATAGTAGAATTAAGTTAAGCTAATTTAAACTCTCACCATATCTCTTATCTCTAAATTCATTTTTCGATGGCTATCTACAAGAACTATGTACAATTTTGTCAACACCGAAAGAGTCATAGCAATCGAAGCAATTGGGTACCTTATTATGGATTCGAGAGGATCAATCGAAATAGGATAACCCTGAAACTCTGAGTTCGAAAGGACTCAAATTTGAATTCACAAGGATCTTAGGTCTGTATGGACTCATAAATTCATATTCGTAAGGAGCATGGGTTCGAAAGGACTCATAAAAACTACATTCACGAAGATTTTGGATGTGGAAGGACCTAAGAATGTTGAATTCAGGAGGATCCCAAATCATGTTGACCCATGATATTATTAGTTCTTTATGGCAAGGAAATAGTTCAAATCTAACCTCCATATTAGACAATAGTTAAGAGCAATCTAATATGATTAATATAAATTTATTTATTTATTTTATTATTATTATTTTTCTTTACGTGCAAACAAAAAAGAGCACTAGCATTCAAAATTATGTTGTTGCTTGAGGGTTTCTTTAGTTTCTTTTTTGCTTGAAAGAGATAGAACCTAAATCTTCAACTTCAAAAAAACGTAATAGTAAAATAAATAAAAAATAAATAAATAAATAATACAGGTAGGTACTAGGCTAACTAATGCTCTGCTTGGAACCGATGAATTGAGAACAACTTATCTAAATGTTCCTTAGACTCAATTCTAAGCCTTGCCAAACACCAAAAACAAAAAAAAAATGATGATGATGATGATAAATCTAGTACTTATGATTCAGTTCATAACTCGGATTATACGATTCAAGTCAAATTTGTCGTCTTCATCCGATAAACTCATGACAACGAGAGAGTTAAATCATCAGTTATAATGGGTCTATGCTAAAATTTCGGGAGTGCCAAGAAAGATACAGCAGATTAAATTTGTGTTTACACTTAGGTCTTAAGTGTATATAAGCCTAATTTATATGATTCCGCACTTTTGGCCCCCTATGAGTTTGTGGGATGTTGTTCCTTGTAGCTCTCAATCCCTCGTGAACCCTTGGAGTGTGAAGCCTTGCATATCTTGGATCTTCTTTACGAATTCATTTCAAAAAAGATGG
>JACYFF010019584.1:39825675-39842453 GCA_017589665.1 Selenicereus undatus
GATTGAACTCATGTATGAGCGACACGTAAACTTGCCATGTAGGATACCACATATAAGTGAATATCCATGTGAGATACTTTCATGCAACATAGGATGCTACATGAAATTTAAAATAAAAAGAAAATGCTATGTAGGATGGATGTAAACTTAATACAATGTTAATTCTATTTAATAAGGTAACTTCTCATATGTCTTCCTATTATTTAATAATAAAATTTAATCATAAAATATATATGATTTAATGATGCAAATACAATAAAAATGTGAGTTAGATATTAGTTAAGAATAAAAAGGTATGCTATTAATAGGGAAAAAAACTAAAGAAGACTCACTTTACTTTTACATCAACAAAATAATATAATACATCAATTTATTGTTTGCTTCTTTTATATAAAAACTATTCTCTTAATAATATATTAAAAATTTATTTAACTCACATCCTTACATTGTAAGGGTATAACCCTAGTATCTTCATAAATTGTGCGAAGAGATCACCACAGACAAACCTTTAACCCAGGAATGAAGAAGTTAGGCTCTATAATACTCTAGTCAAAACAAACGAATGTATTATCATAGGTCGCTATGGTGAAAGTATAATTTATTTGAAGGGGATGAAAAAGTGGAGGATGAATCTAGAACTTTTATAGACTTTTTACAAGTTTGTGTCGACTTGGTTACTTAGCCTAAATATCTCTAATTGGTGTTGGACTCTGTTTCAATTTTTTATAAAAAAAAAATCCGTTATAAATGATAACCAAGAATTAAAAAAAAAGATGAAAAGGCATTACTTTAGTATTTATTGTACTTTGGTTTTGCACCAATCAACTTGCTGAATAAAAACAAGTATGTGCTTAGCCTAGAAAATCAAGTGGCAATGACAAAAAAACAAGGAAAAGATAAATATTTATTTTGGTAGGTTATGTACATGAATTTGGGTGCTTTGGATTGAAATCAAAACATTAGTCAAAGTTCAATAAGTCAACAAAGCTTGTAACCATAATTTCTTATTAGCTGTAAATAATGTTCATACATCTACTTAAAGGAATTTTGTAAAAGGGAAAATGAAATATATGGCTAAGTACAATATCGACTTGAACTACGATGATTTGATTCCACTGAGGATACGCAGGAAGCTCAATATAAATCTTCAGATTCAGTCTAAAGCAAAGTCCTCAAGTAGGCTCAAATTGACACCCCCCTTTTCTTAAAAAAAGTTGGTTGTTTCAAGTTGATTGCACTTTACCTGCTCAAAAGACAAAAAAGCTAAGCCTCACAATATGGAAACTGACCCCCTCAAATTTCCAAGCCCATGAAATGGCCAAAAAAAATCCTTATTTATCCTTTCCCTTTTTCATAAAAGACCAAATTACAACTTTGTAACTCTTTGTTGAACGTTACGTAGCCGAAACATATGTGTAAAGCTAAGCTTCTTAAAAAAAAAAAATTCAAATCTTTCTCAACTCCTTAGTCCAGCAAAATGGACCAAAGCCAAGCCGAATATACAACCAAACTCACCAAATATCTCCCCCCCATGATGTAAGCCTAAAAAATAATTTTGGGCTAAGAACTACGCCAATTTGATCCCTAATTGTATGTAGGAAGCCTATCAATAGATTTTGGGTGCAATAGAAAAGTCAAGAAGGCAAAAATAAAAGGACTAACCCCAAAAAGGACTAAGTTGGCAAATAAAAAAAAATTTGTTGTGAAGTGGCAAATTTTTTTTTATTCTTACAACTTAGCCATTAAAGTAGAAAACAATTAAATGGCAAAATTAAATCAAGATCGCAGCTATTAATCTAGTTCAAATAAATAAAATTCAAAACCAAAATCAAATTAAATGATGGTCATTAATCTAACAAACATAAAATACAAATCAATTCAAATTAATTTAAAGAATTACGGTTGATTTGATTTTCTATAAAAGAGGTATGTATGTAGCTCGTGATAAAAAAAAAAAAAAGTGCAACCCAATTTCAAATCCAACCAAATTACCCGTTCCCTAACCAGCACATGAAGAATGTGTACGTGCAATACCCTTCCTAGAAGGAGCCTATACAACCACTATTTAATGAAATTAAGTTTCGGGTATGGGCGATTCGACATCAAAAAACATGATAAATGTTGATCCAAATTTTATAAAGTCTGATTAATACAAAACAAAACAAAGAAAGAAAATTAAAACAAAACGAGTCATAATCAAAACGTGGTTTCCTGAGAGAGGGGACGTAATTAAGGAGGTTTATCATTTTGAATAAGGTCGTACTCAAAATAAACTAGTATATACTTTTTGTCGAACAGTTATGTTGTGCATTTATATTTACTTATTAAATTTTTGCTCAACATAATTTTTGGCACGCTCGGAGGGACCCTATTTTCCTTTTCATCTTCGATTTGTTTCTATTAGCTAATATTTGTTATTTTTGTTCTATTTTGTTTTGGTGTGATTTTTGCATAAACATGGCACCTCAAGTTATCGTCAATTTCAATGAGCTTCCCATTACCTATATGATCAAGCACGAGATGCTTAAGGCAAGGCGAAACATCCAAATGGTCTTCACGGTAGGACCACAATCCATCCTTACTGAATTTCCAATGACAAATTCACTGGAATGACTTAGGGGCCTCAAAAGGGTCGGCAGGCCCGCCCTTAAGGCCAACAAGCTGCTTACAAAGAATGCGATCAAGAATTTGAAGCACAACAAGTGCAGAAGCCACAAGCGTCGTGTGCTAAGTCCAACATGCCTGAGTTAGCTCCACCCACAACCTTGAAGCTAGCTAAAACGACATTGAAGAGGGCTTCTCAACAAAATTCATCCTCCACAGCATGCCCCTCATTGGTTATGCTGTTTAACTCAGTGTCAGCTCCCCGCCCGAAACAAGTTCCAACCTGGACAGGAACCCTGCTAAGGGACGCACCAGCAACCCAAGTGACAGCCCAACCAACGCAAGCTCGGGTCCCTAATCTAGCCCTGAGGCAAGCTTGAGTCCCAAGCTCAGGCCCAACACAGACTTAGGTCCCTACATCCATTGGGAAGGGGACAAAGCCAAGTAGAAACCCCAACCTTAAAGAACCCCAATAAGCCATTTGGGTAAGGAATCTGAGCCAAAAAGACTCCTCAAGTCCGCTCGATGAGGTGGATTTTTATCGGGACTATCCTATTGATATTCTCATGGCTGAGGTAATAATGGCCTTCTATTTAGAGGAGAAAATAGCACCTAAAAGTCTTAAGGTTAAATTAATCACCCTTAAACACCCGTATTATGGCACGAGGACCTCTACAGGTCAAGGAGGCTCCCCCTCTTCTTGTTCCTACAAAAGGAAATAGGATATTACCTCATATCACAAAGCCAGCTCCTCCTCTTTTTCCTACAAAATGATATAGGATATTACCTCATATCACAAAGCCACAGTGATTTGACCTCAAACAAGGTTGAATCACAAGCATACAGTGGCTCAATCACAAGATCAAGGGCCAAAGCATTAAAATATTCCAAGGTGGCCTTAAAATCTTCAACCACCACCTCAATTAAGGTCAGGACCAACCCTAAGAACAAGATGAGATTACGACTCATACCTTTTATGTCCTCAGAACTCTCTTCTAAGAAGAGGAGTTGCCAACTGCCATCACATAAGGCCAAACCACTTGGGATGATTAAGTCAAAAGCAAGCCAATCTTAATGACTAGCACTCCAAGCCTCGAGGAGGAAATGCAATGGTTGTAAAGGAAGTTTGCATAAAAGGAGGCCAAAATCGCTAACCTCATTAGTCGCCTTTAAAACAAAGAGCGTGAAAATATTAATGAGGTTAGCAGTAGCAACACAGTTATCACTCCACAAGATATCAAAGAGAAGATAGCCCAAGGGATCAGGGAGCACCAATCAGCCATGAATCCCCTAATGTTGTGATACAAGAAACTATATCTAAGTCACTACAACTTGGCTCCTTTGCCCAGAAGGTTACCAAAAGCGGGACTTTGAGAAGTTCAATGGAATATATGGGTCATTGCATGAACATCTAACCCATTTCTATTAGATAGGCATCCTTTAGGTGGTAAACTCAACTTTAACTACATCAATTCACACTTGGGGTGACTTCCAAAGAGCATTTCTAGCTCAATTAGTAAGTTTTAAATGAAAGGTTTCCATAACAGACCTTGCTGACACACCAGAGGCTAAATGAGAGCTTGAATGACTTGATTAGAAGGTGGACGAGTCTAAACTTACAATACCCAGAAAAGCTAAGCGAGCATACAATGGCGCTGCTGAGCCTCAAAACTTTGACGCCCTTGTGTCTAAGTCAAGCAATATGGAAAGACAATTTGCTCATCAGAAAAGTGCACAACCTAAGATGGAAGAAAGCATAAGGCCAACTAAGAAAGGAGAGTCAATGACTACCTTTATCAAAAGAACCCAAAGCCAACCAATGGCAGAACTTTAGACAAAAATGGTAAAAGTAAGCTAAAATAGAAAGGCCAATGACTCATTCTTCAAGAAAGGAAAGCAAAGAATTATCCCTTTGATGATGATGATTATAATGTGCAAGGGATAATTGATGAGTTGATGGCTACAAAAGTCATCAACATTCTGGAACCAAAGTGGCCTGCTGAAGCTAATAAGACAATTTAAGTACTTCCCGTGCCACAGGATCATTAGTCATCCTGTAAAGGATTGTTATGTTTTTAATGACATTATTGAACACATGATCAGGAGGGGAGAATTTAAGATAGAAGGAGCTCCATCCAAAGGGCCTACTGCATCATTTAATGCAACCTCAATAGTTGAACAAAAGGATGACTCTTACACATCTTCCTCAGAAAAACTAATGCGGGGATCCCAATGGTGTCATTACCAGCTCATGTAGTCCCCATCAAATTCATTGATGATGATGATGCAGAAATAGTGTGGGCCTATCCAGATATATCTTCTCCTTCACCAAAAGCTCCAACATTGTATGAATTCCACCTGGACCCAAGTCTAGAGCCATAGGCAACATTAGAAGAAGAAGATGATGATAACTTTAGGTGGAAAACCTACTTCAGCAGGAGGTCGTTTCAACAAGGAATGGCTCGAGCTTCTCAGTCCTTAGGAACAAAAATATGAGGACATAAACTACCATAAAAGAAAAACAAGAAAAGTAAAAAGGAGAAGTCAAAGGCTTAAAAGAAGCCAGAGATAACTTCTAAAGAGCAATACATATCGCTGATTACGACCCCTTTTACTTTACGTGATTAGATCCCTAAGGGTTTCTTTGGCAATGATTCTTTTGATAATATAACGCCCCAGAAGATAAAGCGATCCAATGTTGCATGGTTTCATGGGCTGATGAGTGTGAAGAAGTAAACGCTAATCCCATAAATACCACTCAAGAAGTGGATCAAGTAACTCTTCGATTCGATTGTCAACTCCAACCGTCAGAATTAGTGGGAAATGAGTAGAAGAAAGAAATGACACCAGAAATACCACCAATATCAACGAATGCTAAAGAAAAAATTAAAGAGGGAGTAATTCCCTCAAGCCCAAACAGCAAAGGCACCGCTGAGTAGAGACAATCAACTAAGGAGTCTAAGAAGGATCTTCCCATCCTGGTCCCTTTTTACTCGTCAAAGTTATTAGAAAGAAAGGTTCCAATGATGTTGGCTCTCATCTAAAGATAATCCCAGTACGCCTAAGTGTCTACGATGCTTTATAAATGTCAAAAAAGCTAAGAAGGTCACTTATTTAGGCGTTAATGGAACTTGATAACTATAAAGATCAAGTCGACCCTAAGGTCGATGAGGTGTTGTCCGCCCCTTTGAACTTTGTGATGCATACATGGCTTGCATAATGTTCTCTTATGGGGACCTCCACTTGGGATCTGCGAATCACAACAGACCCTTATATGTCACATGTGTAATCGGGAATGAAAGGATAAATCGAATCCTACAAGATTGTGGTTCTGTAGCCAATCTTCTTCCTTTAAGGTGTTGAGAGCGATAAGGATTACACCGAATCAATTGTCCCCAACTTTGCTTACTATACAAGGATTTAATCAGGTGGATCAAAAAGCCTTAGGCACTATTGCTTTGAAAGTTGAGCTAGATGACCTCTACATGGATGCTCTTTTTCATGTAGTAGATGCTGATACTTCTTACAATGCCCTACGCGACCGACTATGGCTCCATACTAGCAAGGTTATTGCCTCAACTCTTCACTAGTGTTTGAAATACACTGACGAATATGACAATCAAAGGACCATCTAAGGGGATGCGAATCCTTCTCATAGGGAAGATGTAAATTATGCCAATGCTAAGTTTTACAAATTGGCAGATTCTGGAACCTCCCAAGTTCTTTTAGACTAAAAAGGGGCCAACCAAAAGGAAAATCCCAATATTCTTACTTTGCCTCAAATGGCCATTCCGGTTATCAATAGTTATGCTAGCGAAATTAGGAAGCATCAATCCCCATGATCAAAGGTGTTGTTCAATACACGTTGAAGGATAAAAGAAAGGTTAGCCAAAAGGCCTTGACACCAGTAAGGAAAATTGTGTACTCTCTTGTCATGATTAACATTTTTCCTCTCCGAAGAATCGATCAGTCAATGCCTAAAGAAAACTTTGTCATAAAAACATCACTTACCAACAAGAGAGTGGTTTTAAGAGGAAACTCATCAAACCCTCTAACAAAAGCTTCTTCTTGAAGCAGTCCTCCTTTAGGAGGACCATCACCATCTCAAAGAAAGAAGGAAAAAAAAAAACACTAAGAAGAAAATTGCCGAAAGCAACAAACAAATAAACATCTCTCACAAAAGTGAAGTCCTAAAAGCATCATTTCAAGGGGATAGCTCCAAAAATCTTCAAGTATCACATGATGGGGGCCTTCTAAAGGCTTATGCCATAAATAATGTGGTTTTTACACCCCAAGAGCTAGAGATGTTCTCCCAAAATGAGCAAGTCCAACCTTGAATCTTGGTGTTTTAAAGACTTCGAAAAGTTAATGAACCTAAGCAAAAGAATATCTGAGTTAGAAAACAAAAAAAGTGAAAGTTGAACAAGAAAATGCAACATCCTAGAAGCCTTGTTTGGGCTCATGAACAATACAAAGTTGAGCAAGCAAAATAGGTTAATGTTGTGTACATCGTAGATGAGGAAGGTATTCAAAATTTTGAAGTTCCTTGTCAAGATTTTTCTAAGTATCAAGAGATTGTCACAATAGACCATGAAATGTGTGGTGAAGTTCAAGCTTAAGCTGATTCGACTAAAAGCTTAAATGGTGACTTAACCCCTAAACAAGAGCCCTCTTAGGATTCTATTGAGGTTGTTAAGCCTGCACCACCAGAAATGGAAGATGGCTGACAAACAACAATCAATGAGCTTCAAGAGATAAGTCTGGGAACAACCAATGATCCCAAACCAATTTTTGTAAGTGCCTTGTTAAATGATGAAGAAGTGACATGATATGAGCCACTCCTTCAAGAACGGAAATATTTATTTGCTTGGGGATATCAACACATGCTGAGTTTGGATCCAATTTCGCTATTCAGAAGTTGGTAATTTCTGAAACTGTAAAGCCAATCAAGCAGTCGCAATGACGCCTTCACCATGAACTGAAAATTCAAATAAATGTTAAGGTGGACAAGCTCATAAAGGTTAACTCCATTCATGAAGTTCAGCACCCAACTTGGTTGGCTAACATCGTCCCTGTTTAGAAAAAGAATGGTTAACTTTGCGTTTGCCCCAATGATGATTTTCCATTACCAATCACTGAGATCCTTGGAGATGTCACTATGGGATTTGGAGCTCTATCTTTCATCAATGGTTTCTTAGGGTAAAATTAAATCAAGATGGACCCCAAAGATGAGCATTTAACTACCTTTAAGACACCACAAGGCATATACTACTATATAGTGATGTCATTTGGTTTGAAAAATGCCGGGGCCACCTACCAAAGAGCCATGACAATCATTTTTCATGGCTTCCTCCACAACTTAGTTGAATGTTATGTTAATGATTTGGTTGTGCAGACAAAAGAAAGAGAAAATCATCCACATGACCTAGGCAAGGTCTTTGAAAAGTTAAGCATACATCAAATCAAGATGAATCCCTTAAAATATGCATTTGGGGTTACTTCGGGGAAGTTCCTCAGCTTTATTGTCAAAAAAGAAGGAATTGAAATTGACCCCCAACAAAATCAAAGCCATAATCCAAATGCCCCCTCCAAGAAACTTAAGAGAATTACAAGGTTTGCAAGGACAGTTGGCTTATATAAGGTGATTCAATTCAAATTTGTTAGGAATGTGTCAACCTTTCACAAGACTCTTGAAAAAAGACACACCCTTCATTTGGGATTAGGCTCAAAGCATCAAACAATACTTAATAAGGCCACCTATACTAATGGCTCAAGTACAGGGAAGACCTCTAATTTTGTACACAACAGCACTCGAACGATCTTTAGGAGCCACGTTGGCTCAACATAATGATGCAGGGAAAGGATATGCCTTGTACTATATCAGTCGGATAATGGTGGGTGCAGAAATAAATTACTCCTTTATGGAAAAAAATTTGCCTAGCTCTAGTCTTCGCTGTTCAAAAGTTAAGGTATTACCTCCTATCCCATCAGATCACTATAATCTCACTGCTATCAGGCAGATTGGCTAAATGGGTTATGCTTTTAGCCCCTTCTGACATAAAGTTCGTGCCTCAAAAGGCATTAAAGGACAAGCGATAGCTGACTTCCTAGTGGTACATCCATGTCCAGATAATGCAGAATTACAAATGATGAAGTTATGCTTGTTAAGGAAAAATCATGGTAGTTATACTTGATGGGGTATCAAGGAGTCGAGGAGCCGTAATAGGGATTGTATTTGTCACACCATCGGGAGGACTTATCCCTTATTCATTCTCTCCCCCCGTAGTCTGTTCCAATAACGTGGCTAAGTAAGAAAAATTCATCATTGGCCTTGAATTGACACTTGAAATGCATATTAACCAGCTTTAAGTATTTGATGATTCTCAATTAATTATCCGACCAAAAATTAGTCAGTACGAAGTAAGGAATACCAAATTAGTTCCTCTTTACCAAAGGGCAAGGTGCCTTTTGAACCAATTTTCTCAGGTAGAAATTAGCCATGTGTCGAGGTCTAAAAATGATAAAGCAGATGCCTTAGCAAATTTGGCTACTTCCTTAACACTCCCGAGTGAAAGAGAAATTCAAATAACCATTGAAGAATGCCACTTATTGGCCTCAGCCTTGGATGGTTTTAATGAAATAGAAGAAAAAAAATGTGGTTTCGGTATTTGAGGTCGAAGAAGAACCAAATTGGAGACAACCTCTCATTTGGTACCTCAAGTATGGCATTTTACCCAATGACTAAAAGAAAAAGGTAGATGTAAAATGATGAGCATTAAGATTTATGTTTAAAAATAACACTTTGTATCAAAAAGCATTCGATGGGCTATTACTTATATGCTGGTTAAGGGTAGAGGTTGTATACATGATAAATGAAGTTCATGTCAAGGCATGTAATGCTCATCATGCAAGTCCAAAACTTGCTCCTCAAATCAAAAGGTTGGGTCATTACTGGCCAACTATGGTTCAAGATGCGATAAAGTTTGCTAAGGTATGTCAAGCTTGTCAAATACATGGTGATTTTATTCGTCGACCACCACAATTACTCCACCCTAGTATATTATCTTGGCCCTTCCATACATGGGGGCTAGATGTCATTAGGACCTTTCAATGCATCTTCTTTCCATGGCCATATATTCATTTTAGCAGCTATAAATTATTTCTCAAAATGGGCTGAACCATTAACATAAGTGGGGGTAAAACAAGTTGTCGACTTTATCAGAATGTATCTCACTTATAGATATGGAGTCCCACACAAGATCATTTCAGACAATACCATTTGGTTTAAAAATCAAGCAATGACAAGACTTGTAGAGAAGTACAAGTTCAGGCAAAGCTTCTCGTCAAGCTACAATCTGTTGTCAAATGTTAAACCTAAAGCATTCAACAAAGTGCTTTGTAATATTCCAAAGAAAATGGTTCCAATATTAAGAAGAGATTGGCATAAATGATTATCAGAAGCTTTATGGGCTTATTGAACCATAGTTCGAACTGCAACTAGTTGTACGACCTACAACTCGTGCTACCCCTTAAGGTGCAACTGCCTTCCGTAAGAGTGCCTACGCAATTGACTGATCCAGATGACAATAATCAAGGAAGATTGGCATAACTTGAGACATTATATGAGCATCGGCTAAGGCTCGTCAAAGACCAAGCACAAATGGCTAGTGCATTCAATAGGTAAGTCAAGCTTCGTTCATTTGGTGTTGGCGTTTTGTTTTAACAATAAGAAGACCTATTGCCATTAATCGAAAAATACAAGGAAAATTTGAGTCCAAATGTGGTGGTCCTTATGTAGCTACCATGGTCATCCTTAAGAGGCATGTGAGCTTTCAAGTCATAGACAAATTATATTGTGTTAATGGTAAATTTGTAAAGAAATTCGTTACTTGAAATTTCTAGATAGTTGAATTTTATTGAACTATTGAAGGCTTGATCACTTAAAATGGCCATATGTAAGCAATCTGGTTTCATGCTGGACCCAGTTACAACATATAAATAAATTCCCCTTCTCCCTTATATATAAAAATTCTTTAATTCACTTTATGTTGTAAATTGTCATATGGCACTTATTGTGGGTCACCTATTAATTGCTATTTTTTAATGCAATAACATTGATTTATGTTATTATTATTTTTTTTAAAAAGGGCTAGGGAGAAAACAAAAAATGATAGCAGTTAGCCAAAACTCCCGTAAAAAAAGGGAGATACTACATCATTAATATCTTTGCCTTTTTCCAACATTTGAAATAACTAAATACAAAGGGTAAAGTCTAAACATAAACTGAAAACAGAGGGAAATAAGGAATGAAACATAATAAAATAAAATAAAAATGACTTAATATTTATTAAAGGAGGCAATAGACTAAACCCAATGGTTTACTCAATCCTTCTCCTTTTCTAGATCTTGGCGCTTAGCAACTCCTACTTCGGTCAACTCCACTTGAAGTCGTTCTCTTTTCTTTTTTTTAAGGTTAAGAGATGTCCTCAATTCTCCCTCTGTAATGACCAATTTCTATTTATGATCCATAAGGTCTTTTTGCATTTTATGTATCCATTCTTCTTTCTTCAAAATCTCCTTCTCCCTAAGTTCAAGTTCCAAAGCCTCAATAGATAACTCTTTAGGATTGTCTTCCATGTGAACAATTTCAGAGGTGTAAGCAAAATCTTAGGAAGACAGAAGACGAAATCGTTCGATATCCACTAACTCTTCTGTTTTTGCATCAATTTCAGCTGCGTTGAATGCTTCCTCCACCTTAGAAGTGAGCCAAGAAATGTCCACAGTGCTAAATTGAGACTTGTCAACCATGGAGTGAAGGATCTTTAAGGATCAGAAAGCTCGCACCATATTGGCTAGTAAAGCTCAGGTAGAGTCCTAGTTGGAAATCATCTCTACGACCGCCTTTAGCTCAGTAAGAATATTCTCCTTGACCTACTCTTCTATTGAGTCAACAAAAAGGCTCCCTATTGTGGTAGGAACACTTTGAAGCGGTCCAACTTCCACTAGATCATCTTGAGTAACTTGTGCAAGGATAATGGCAATTACAAGAGGGTTCTGCTTCTTTATAGGTGCATCTATGCTCTTTGATATATGAGCATTCTATGGGTGCAAAGCCTTCTACTAGAAGTTAGGTATAGGCAAATCCTTAAAGCCCATGTCGTTAACTGCATCTAAATGATCGCAGTGATCAGCATGATCATATCAAGCTCTCTAGAAGCTGATGCCACTGGGAGATCGCTCACGGGAAGTTCTTTTTGGCTTTTGTGATTTGTGGTTATCGTCGGAGAATTTTTCCCTTCCTTTCTTCGAAGAAGCCCTAGTAAACTTCCTTGTAGGGGATTTATTAACCATCATTTCTAAAATTTTAACAGGTCTGCCAATAGGTTATGGCTCTGGTCGTAGGCGATCAATGATGAAATCTGGTCTCTTAAAACCGCCATATCATTGACAATAATCTGGTTGATTTTTTTTATGGACTGACTCAAGTAAGGTGGGCTTAATCTAACACACCAATTACAATAACTCCAATAACAAAGTCCTCCAAAATAGACATCGGGGATGTAAAATTTGACACCAGTATCACACTTATAGAAACCCACCACTGCTTAAGCAAAGCCCATCATATTTCTCTTCTACCTAAGAGAGACTACAAAGCTTAAGTTGTTAGAAGGAACAACTTGGTCAAATCCAAACTGGCGAACAAATCAATTTAGATAATAGGGCTCTAGAAACAATTCAGAACCAATTCGAAAAGGGAGAGCATAAGATATTATAGATAACAAAATTTTGAAATCTTCATCTGATATATTCATATCGACTAAGTCTCATGCTTTTGGTGACTGCTCCTAAAATGCAGTCACGTAAAAAGCGTTGTATTGCCCATTTCTAAAACTGCTCCTTGCTTGTGCTAGTGTAAATGATTTAGCTAACGTTCCAGCACCGCGCATTAATGTAGGATAATTTGCCAGACATTCAGAATTGGGACATCGAGAATATAAGGCTGGAAAAATCTCTACTAACCAACCTATGACATAATGAATTGAAAACAAGGGTTAGTTTAACGCAGATGGTTAGGATGACTTCATTTTGTCCCAAACCGTGGCATCATAGCACTGTCGGAGCTAAGGAGATTTTTTTACCTTTTGCCATTAAAGAGGCCATTACCAAAGTCTCCAGTGTTATTACTTCATTGTGATATGGTAGGACAGAACGACTAAACCAAAACGCCAAGAAAGCAGCAAACTCCCCAATGTTTGTGACATTTAAAGTTGAAGCATGGTCCCTTAGTGAGATTCACGAAGGCCTAGATGGTCCCCTTTTTTTCTAACTCCTTACCAAAAGCACCCGAAATCAACTCCCCTCTATAAAAATGATCCAACCACCAATTCCAACAGACATGGCTACTCTTATGAAAGCGACAAAGTTCAGCACAAATACGAAGCAACTCCATAGCTATTGGTGAATGTTTTTGGCCATCCATCAAATCTTCAGTATGAGGTAAAAATTCTTCATATACATCTCCTAGAATCAAAAGACCACCAATTCTCTCCAAGTCGTAGAGGGAGATGCCAACTTCTCCAGCACCGTGATGGAGTGTATTTGTTAGAGGCCCCCAAAGTTCACAAAATGCTCTCCATACGTCCCTATCAAAATGGTAGGGGTAACAAGAAACACCAACAGCCCCATGGATGTTTGCTGATCCAAGGGCATGCTCAAAGTGTTTCAAGATATGCTCAGTCCTTTCAATGACACCAATCATAGAGTTGGATAGCCCTCGAAACCTAAAATCTACACACCAATTTCTCCTCTGAGTGAGAAGTTTGTGGAGAGCGGGATAACATGGTGGATTGACCAGAAAATTCTCATCACCATTAGACTATGTGTTGACATTTTCAAGAACCATGGCATCAAGAAAGCTTGTAAAACCCATGCAAACATTAATGCAAATTTTCTCATCATTGTATGAATAGGAGACACTATGAAAAAAATAGCGAGCACTAACACAAATTTGTCAACGTTTGATCCAAACGTCACTGTATAAGTGACATATGAGGCGCTCAAAACCGTCGGTGCAATATAATGTCAATTGAAAACGTCACAAAGACTTGGTGGGACTATCAAATTTTCAACCTTATCTATTCCCGCTGAGTACCGCTAAAAATTTTAGTTTTAATTTAAATTAAAAACTTTAAAGTCAAATGAGTAAACAAAAGTCAGTGTAAGGGTTTTCGGCATCAATTGGAAAAAAAAAAAACCCTTGATTCAATTACCAAGACATGGAGCTAAATTAGAAAACAAACCCACGCATCTCTACCTCTTCGAGTCTTCGTTGCTTCAATTCTCCATCTCGCTTCCTTCTTCTTCCGGCTTCAATTCTTCATCTCGCTACATCCATCTTCTCTTACCCTTTTCGCACTGCCTCCTCGTTCATTTCTTCACCTTCTCGTGTGGTCTCTATCCCTAGAAATTCTGAGAGAGTGAAAGTCAGTTTGTGGGCTTCAGATTTCCCAAGGTTTTTAGGCATAAGTTGAAGACGATCCTGACTCAATGGAAGTGGCGAGCAGCTGAAATCAGTGGTCGACAGTGGTGCGGTTCATCTCTCTCCCATTTTGGTTGCTTAGCTGAACAGTGGTAAAACCCTAGATCTGAAATTACAGTTTGTTTTTCTTATATCTAGTAGCGTTTTGGTGTTATTGTTGACAATTGTGATAAAGTATTGATTATTTCATAACTTATAATTAGAATACCTCATCTCCATTGTCAATTCTTCGGAGCCCAAGGGTACCCTAAATCTTGACAGCAAAAGAATGCTTAGTTTCGATGTTCTTGGCAAAATTAATTTTTTCGAAATTTCCTTCACCCAGAATTGTTCCCAACTTGTATTTTGCAAGTAGGATTCAGACCAACATTATTTACTCTTCAACGTCTAAGCATATATTCAATCTCAGTCTTTCTCCAAAAAAAAACAAAGTGAATTCAGACCCTAGCAAAATTTATCAGAATTGGTATAAACCAATTGGAACCAAACTGAATTTTATGAAAATTTGGGGTAAAATAGATTTCCCTCATTGTACAGATACCATGAGTAGCATTCTGGCTATCGCTTTGGATGTTTTTTGGGTTAATTGGTATATTAATGTTGCAGCATTCTTTCAACTGAAATGAAAAAGCAGTCATTTGCCTTGCTGGTGTCCTCTGTTCTTTCTTCATGACAACCTCTTGGCTTATCTATATGCTTTTCTTTTCATTCTGCTCCTTTATGCTAGTTATATATGAAATAGTTGTAAATTTCATAGCCTCTTAGTGTTTCCAAATTACACCAAAGATTGGAAATTAACTGCCATTCTCTTCCCTCTCAACTTTTCCCACACAAATCATTCTCTTCCCTCTCTACTTTTCCCACATTTCAATTACATTCCATTAAAGTCACCGTAAGAGCAAACCCAAATCATTGTAAATCCCCATCAAATCAGCTTACTATTTTGGTAAATTAACTATCATGTTAATTTTATCGTTTAATTTTTCTTAAATTTAATATTTTTAGAATTTGACTAATTTTAAATTTTGACTTTTCCTTCTAATGCCTTTAGGTCTTGTGGTGATATGATCTATTTTTCCAATACTAACAAATGATATGCTCTATTTTTGTCCTTGTCCATAAATAATTATTTATAATTTATCTAATTTTCATCATAGTTTTTCTTTTTCCCCGCACCCGAAAGATATTTAACCTTTAGAACACCGTGTCAATGTATAGAAATCCAATGTAAAAACAGTTTGTAGAGGTTACTTATAAATATATATATAAAGTGAAGGAGATGAAGGTCAAGCTGGAATCAAATGGAGACAATGCTTAAATTTACTTTTTTTATTTATAAAGTTATTTTTTTGGGTAAAGATGCTAGTTAAAACTAACATGTGCCACTAATCTTTAGTTCCTTCAGCCCTTATTTTCTAAGTCAATTCACAAAGGTTGAATTTAAAATTATATTTGAGGGAACAAATGTCAAATTGCTTGAATTAACATCTGGGAGTTAGATTCATGAATGTTGATTTGTTTAAGTTGAATTTAAATAAATTTTATCTCCAGTATCTATCCTACTTTCCTTCGAACAATTACACAAAAATTATTTACTTTATATTCCCTTGAAAACTTGAATTTACCAATTTTGCGGTATATATTTTCCTTGGTTCTATATGTTAATAGTTGAAAAAAGACACCCTTCAATAGTCATTATGTTCTTGCTATAGGTAAAGGTATTCTTATTTTTTAAGGTGTGTGTAAGGGGGTTACCCATTCTATAAGCACGTACAATTGTGTAAAATGTCTTGATGAGTGTTCCTTTTTTTTCATTTTAGGAAATAAACAAATGAGTTGCTCTTATTTATAAAAGTTCCAACATTTGCATATATGTACGAACTTATTGTTACAGACTAAAACTTTAATATGTTTATCAAGTAGGTAAATCTTTGGAGTTTTTTAGTCATGGACAAAGCATGGATAAAAGAACCAACTAAAAGTCAAGCCTACAAGGTCGACTTTGAATCATTTATGAAGTATGCTCGTGCAATAGCAGTTCAAGGAGCTATTCCTTGTCCATG
The DNA here is from genome assembly GCA_017589665.1 of Selenicereus undatus. Taxonomy (NCBI): domain Eukaryota; kingdom Viridiplantae; phylum Streptophyta; class Magnoliopsida; order Caryophyllales; family Cactaceae; genus Selenicereus; species Selenicereus undatus. The sequence goes on from JACYFF010019584.1 coordinate 39,841,882, forward strand.
CTTAAAATGTTGTAATCTTAAGAGATGGGCATGTGAGGTTGTTCATGGGCACATTCTAGTTCACAGCTTCTTGCCAGGTTACACTACATGGACATTTCATGGAGAGGAAGTGACTTCTCAATATGATACCCCTTATATGAAAAAAATGCAATCCCAAACCCAATCCAAGAATGCTCACAAAACTCCTTTAGGTGCTCATGATATAAAGGGTATGCTCCAAGATGTCATGGGATTTAACTCATTGAATTGGACTAATGAGCCAGAGGCTAAAAACGTTGAAAAAGGCTAAGCTAGTCGTGAAAAGAGACTAGGGTTGTCAAACACTAGAGAGACCAATCACTTTCAAAAATTATTTGAAGAATGTGATGAAGAGCTTTATGACGGGTGTCGTTACTCAAAATTGGCCTTTATCTTACACTTATATCACATAAAATATTTGGGTAGGATTTCTAATAAGATTTTTGATGTGCCATTGGAGTTTTCGAAAGATGTTTTGCCGTTTTTGACCTCACTGCCTTCTAAGACCTGTAACGCCCCAATAATAAATAAATCATGGCTGAACATCAAGAACT
>JACYFF010019584.1:39842463-39864092 GCA_017589665.1 Selenicereus undatus
GACGAGGAGAAATCTCCGAATTGCAAAGTAAGGGCCCCGTGAAATGTCCAAATGAGAATAATAAAGAGATGGAAATATGAAAAGAAATGATGGGAATGAAATGAAATTAATAACCAGAATCTAGGGTCGGACTATTACAAGACCTATGAAATTAAGAAACTGACAAATGCATTAGGTCTTGGTAATGACAAGATTCATGCATGCCCAAATGATTGTATGCTTTATTAGGTCCTAACAATAAACCATGATGACTGCAATACATGTAAAGCAAAGAGAGTAGAGGGTACCAAAGTGTTACGTTACTTTCCATTAATTCCAAGGTTGAGAAGGTTGTACTCTTGTCCAAAAATTGCAAAAGATATGAGATGGCACCATATAGATCGTACCAAGGATGGCAAAATTGAGGCATCCAGCTGATGGCTTAGCATGGAAAGCTTTTGATGCACAATATCCAAAATTTGCTTGTGACCCTTGAAGTGTAAGGCTTGGACTGGCCACTGATGGACTGAATCCCTTTCGTACTATGATTACTACCTATAGTGTTTGGCCAGTGATGTTGATTCCATATAATTTCCCACCTTGGTTATGTATGAAATCAGCATCATTCATTTTGTCAATGATCATTCCTGGGGAAAAGGGTCCGAGGAATAACATAGATGTGTATTTACAGCCTTTAGTGCATGAGTTGAAACAATTATGGAATGGCATAGGCGCTTATGATGGTTTTGCACAAGAGCATTTCACATTACAAGTGGCTCTTATGTGGACAGTGAATGACCTACCAGCCTATGCTAATTTGTCAGGTTGGAGTACTAAGGGTCGCATTGCTTGTCCTAAGTGTGCAGATTCCACCCATTCCATCTGGTTAAAGCATGGGAGGAAGTTTAGCTATATGGGTCATAGAAAGTGGTTAGAACCGAATCATCTTTATTGATTTCAAAAAGACTTATTTGATGGCACAGTTGAGCTTGGAGAACCTCCACATCCACCTTCTGGTTTATATGTCCTTAAGCAATTAAAAGGGGTTACATTTGAAGATGGTAAAGGTTATAAAACATCAAAGAAAAGGAGATGTGATGCAATAGGACTAGAGGATGTTGATGGTATGCACAATTGTGATGATGAGGAGATATTAAAAGACATTTATGATTTCATTGAAGAAGACATTGATGGAGAGCAAGTATTGTGGAAAAAGAGAAGCATTCTTTTTGATTTGCCTTATTGGGAGCATAATCTTCTTAGACATAATTTGGACGTGATGCATATGGAAAAGAATATTGTTAAACCAAAAATTATCATATTTTATACTCTTCTATTATCTATTAATTGCTTGAAATAAATTATTAAATTACAATTTTAATGTTGTTTTTTTGTTTATTTTGTAGGAATTCAAAATTTTGAATAAATTGGATGTAAAAGTTGGAAGAAAGTGATGTTGGTACAAGAAGAAGCGCAAGAGGAAAAGAATGAAAGATAGGCCCAGGCCCAGACGTCCTTGAACCCGAGCCCGCAGACCGCCCTCCTTCCTGGCTCATTTTCCCCTTTCCTTTTATTTTGCGGATCGGGCTCAAATGTTTTTTTTTTCCAAGCCCACATACGTTCAGGCCTGCATTCTATTCTTTCACTTAACCTCACGCATGCCCCTGCATGTGACCCTGGTTCATCCCCTCTCCAACATTTCCTCTTCTCTTTCTTCGTGATTCACAGCACATCCGAATCCATGGCCACGAACAGGGCATGACGCTTCTTCTTCCTCCATCAACGACCGTTTCTCATTCATTCCATCATTATCACACGACTCTTTCTCTTCCTTCTTTCCTTCTTCTTCTTGGACAGTTTCATGCCAGACAAATCGAAAAACAGGGGCAGCAAGTCAACCATTTTTTGTTGCTTCATCTTCTCACCCAGTCCAACTTCCATCCTTTACCTTCTCTCTCTCTCTTCCCCATTAATTTCCCATCATCACCATAATTAAGAGGAGGTTATGGGAAATTGGGGGCTGGAAGGAGGGGCAACCGAAGGGGGCTTGGGTTGACGTTTTTAGCTTTAAAAAAGGGGATCGAAACGGGGAGAGCAAGAGGAGATTATGGTAGTAGATAGGAGTTAGAACTTCGATAGCTTATGTTCTTCATTCAAAAAAAAAATTTAGTTTCAGATTCAATTAAGGGTTGTTCTTATTTTCGAATTGCTTCTCTGTTTTCTTCATTATTCAAACTTCAGAGTTGTTCTTTTGGGTTTCAGACATTAGCGTCATTGATTAAGCTTTGTTGATTTTGATAATATATGATGGTTTTGCTCTGCTCTGCTTTGGATTGAAACACACGTTCAAAAGGGGCCTTCGGTCGTTGCTTTGAAGTCTTTCGCTTGCTCTGTTTCCATCCGCTGCTCTGTTTGGTAAATGAATGAAAACAAATCATTACAGCTAACTGCTACTGGTTAAAACTGTTTGCTTTTTGGTGCTTTCTTTTTATTTTGGTGCTCACTTAGTTTAGTAATATTGTTTACTTAGTTTAGTAAGTGATAGAATAACTTGACTTTGGTTATGTTTAATCTATTATTTAGTTTTATTTTTGAATACGACTTAGTAAACCAATTTCGCATCCATCCCTGAGGACGATACCCACTAGTATTAGGACAATAACCGTATACTTGCGGAAAAATTCACTACAAGTTTTTGGCGCCGTTGCTGGAGATGACGTTGTGAAATTAGGTTGTCTTGAGTTGTAGTTTAGTAATCTTTTGGTTCGAGTCGTTTTTGTTTTTAATTAGTTTAGTTGTGATTTTTAGTTTTAGTTGAGTCCTAAATTTTGTTTTAATAGTTTAGTTTTGTTTTAATTTTGAATTTAGTTTATATTTTGATTTCGATTTTTTGTTTTTGTCAAGATTAGTTTAATTTTAATTTTAGATGATGTTTATTGCTGGAAAAAAAAACTGTACTAATCAGTTTGGTTTATGTGCTGTGAAAAAAATTCAAGGTTGAACTGATCCGAAAATATTGACAGTGCAGATTTTTCACTAATTTTCGCATTCTGTTTGTATTTTCTGGACCTGTTCTGGTACGATGTCTGCTATTTTAATATTTTTCCTAGATTCAGCATCATTTTTAGAGTACGTGTGAATTTTTCTGGAATTTTTGGGACTGTTTAGATTTTTCTGTGAGTTTTAGAATGAATATTCTATTTGCATTTTTCTACATTATTCAGGGTCAGAAAAAATTTGAGAAAAATTATGTTTATGTCCTCTGTGATTGTGTGGACTTTTCTGTATATTTAGTTCTGATTTTAGGAGTTTTATTTTCTGTTTTGATTTTATTCTTAGAATTAGGGTGTTTAGGTGTAGTTTTATTTCTTATTTTCTTTTAGTTTCTTTGTGTTTGTGTTTTTGTTTTCAGTTTTGTTCATTTTCTGTTTTAATAGTGTTTTTAGTTTTATCATTCATTTTGTTATTTTGTGAAAGAAAAAAAAAACCAAAATTAGAACCTTGGGTGAGGGTGTTGGATTTATATGACTGGTTGGGTTAGAAATCCTGAAAATCATAGACTTGTTAGAAGTGAACCCGACTCTGAATTAGAAGCCGAACCAGAACCCAAGCTTGAATCAGAAGAAATGGTACAAGAAAGACCTTTGAGTGATATCTTCTATCCTCGTAGGACTGCTTTGCCATCTTGTTTCACTATACCTGACCTTGGACCCAATATGACCTTCGAATTAAGACCTCACTATACTCAGATGCTCTCTAAATTAACTGGCTTAGAGGATGCTTATTTGTTTTTGAGGGAATTTGGAGAAGTATGTTCTATGATGCATTTTCCTAATATTCCCATTGATGTTGTGCGCATAAAATTAATTCCTTTTGCTTTGAAAGATTCTGTTAAACGTTGGATGTATGGCTTAGCTGCTAATTTTGTAACTTCTTGGAATGATTTTGTGAAATTGTTCTTAAGAAAATATTTTTCTAATGCCAAGACTGTTAAGCTAAGGAATGAAATCAATCAATTTATGCAACTAGATAGGGAATCATTTTGGAAATATTTTGATAGGTTCAAGAATTTGTTGTCTCAGTGTCCCCATCATGGTTTAGACCAGGCACGTTTGTGCCAAATTGTTTATGAAGGACTGGACCAACAGACTAGGACCATGGTAGAGTCTATGTGTTAAGGTGACTTTCTTTCTAAGAGCGTCATAGATGCTTAGGAATTTTTAGAGGACTTAGCTGAGAAAACTATGCAGTGGAAAACCGCTCGGGATGACAGCTTAAGTTTTAGAATTGCTAGGGGTGGGTTACATTCTGTCTCTGATGTGAGTCACTTAGAGTCTAAGATTGCTACTTTAGAAAACATGTTAAAAGGATTAACTCCACAGATGACTCAGTTATCCCAGATTTCTTCAGTGTCTTGTTCTCATTGTCAGGCCTTGGATCATTCATTGAGTGCTTGTCCCTACTTTGCTCACCAGTTAGCAACTGGGCAAGAGCAAGTGAGTATGGCCTTTCAGAGACCTAAGAATGACCCTTTTTCTCCTTTTCATAATCCAGGGTGGAGAAATCACCCCAACTTCTCTTGGAGTAATGGACTAAATGCTGCGGTTCCTAACTCCCAACCCATCTCTCACCCTTCTAGTTCTTTTCAGAGACCAGTTTTTCCAGGTGTACCTAATGCACCTAGACCTCCACCTCCTGTAGCTCAAGTTCAACCTCCTCCTGGTTATAGTGATATTGATAAAATGGAGATGAGAATTAATAATAATGTGGAGAGAATGATTAATGCTAACATGGAAAGAATGATGAGAATGATGACTGAACAGTTTTCCCAATTAGCATCATCTTCTAGAGAGCCAGGTAACATTCCAATGTCAATCTAAGGTGAACCCTAAGGGTCACGCCTCTTCTTCTTCTGGTAACCCTAATGAGCCTGTGAGGAAAGTAAATGCAGTCATATCTCTTCGTTCTGGTCGAGATATTGATAACCAGGTTAGAAGTCCTAATGAGCCCTGCAGGTATCCTCACCAATTCTTCGAGAAATCTTCTTCTACTTCTTCACCTTCAGAGACTGGCTCATCCAATAAGTCAAGGGATGCTACTGATGGTGTCCCCAATGATTCTGATTCTCACCATCTTCCTGAGTCACTGTCTAAGGAAGATGAGCTTAAAAAGAAAGACTCATCTGAGTCAGTTGACCCTTCTCCTTCTAAGGGTCCTTCTTCTTCTTCTTCTTCTTCTGAGAAAGTCCATATGCCTTTGCCTCCTTTTCCCCATAGGCTTAAGAAGAAAGACCAAGCTCATGTTGAGAAGATGAGAGAGACCTTCTCTCAAGTCAAGATCAACATTCCTTTGCTCGATGCTATTTAGCAGATGCCTCCATATGCTAGGTTTTTAAAGGATCTGTGCACAACCAAGAGAGCTACCAATGTTCCTAGGAAGGCTTTCTTAGCCTCTAGTGCTAGTTTTATTCTATCTCATCAGATCCCAGTGAAGTATAAGGACCCCGGTTGCCCTACTATTTCTATAGTTATAGGGGACCAGCTCATTCATAGAGCTTTGCTTGATTTAGGAGCCAGTGTCAACTTGATTCCTTTTACTGAGTATGAGAGGTTAGGGTTAGGTGAGCTGAAACCTACCAAGATGGTCATTCAGTTGGCTGATAGATCGACCAGGTTGCCTAGGGGTATTGTTGAGGATGTGCTAATTAGAGTGGGTGAATTCATTTACCTTGTGGACTTGGTTGTGATTGAGACTGAGATAGTGTCTAACTTAGCTAGTCAAGTCCCTGTGATTCTAGGGCGTCCTTTCTTGGCCACTGTCAATGCCCTCATTAATTGCAGAAATGGCATGATGAGACTGTCTTTTGGTAACATGACCTTAGAGCTTAACATTTTTAATCTGCAAAGACAGCCCTCTGGTTTTGATGATATGAAGTTCTCTACTCTTCACTGGGTAGAGGATTCTATTCTTAATGATGCTTGTGATGATGTGTTTGCTGTTAAGTATGAGTCCTTTCTTGTGAATGATGAGCCTGAGTATGATGCTTTTGAGTTTGATGACTTGTGCTCTACTGCTGATTGTTTGCTCACTGCTGCTTCTGAATCTGCTTCTGAAACTATTTCCCCTCCTGCTCTTGAACTAAAACTCCTTCCTAATTCTCTTAAGTATGCATTTCTAGGCCCCAAGGAATCTTTGCCTGTCATTATTTCTTCTGACCTAGACAGGGACCACGAGACTAAATTGATTGCCCTACTTAGAGAGAACAAAGAAGCTTTGGGTTGGACCTTAGGGGATATTAAGGAAATTAGTCCTTCCATTGTGCAACATAGGATTCATCTAGAGGACAATGCTAAGCCCTACCGTGACCATCAAAGGCGTTTGAACCCTACTCTTCAGGAAGTAGTTAGGAAGGAAGTGCTGAAGTAGTTAAACCATGGGATTATCTATCCCATTTCTAATAGTGAGTGGGTTAGCCCCGTTCAAGTTGTTCCTAAGCAGACCGGGATCACCGTGATTAGGAATGACAAGAACGAGTTAGTCCCTACTAGAGTGCAATCTGGGTGGCGTGTTTGCATAGATTATAGAAAATTGAATGCTGCCACTAGGAAAAACCACTTTCCCCTTCCCTTCTTGGACCAGATGTTAGAGAGGTTGGCCGGACATTCCTTCTATTGCTTTTTAGATGGATACTCTGGCTATACCCAGATCTCTATTGCTCATGAGGATCAGGAGAAGACTACTTTCACCTGTCCTTTTGGAACTTATGCCTTTAGACGCATGCCTTTTGGGCTGTGCAATGCCCCTGCTACTTTTCAGCGTTGCATGATTTCCGTTTTCTCAAATCTAGTTGAGCTATGCATGGAAATTTTCATGGATGACTTTTCTGTGTTTGGGTCTTCCTTTGATGTCTGTTTGTCTAATCTAAGAAAAGTATTGGAAAGATGTCGGGAGAAAATTTTGACTCTGAATTGGGAGAAATGCCATTTTATGGTTAGGAAGGGAATAGTCTTAAGCCATGTCATTTCTAAAGATGGAATTGAGGTTGATAAGGCTAAGACTGATTTCATTATTAATCTTCCCCCTCCCACCTGTGTGAAACAGGTGAGGTCTTTTCTTGGACATGCTGGCTTCTATCGTCGATTCATTAAAGACTTTAGTAAAATTGCAAAGCCCTTGTCCAACTTGCTAGCTAAAGATGTGCCTTTTCACTTTTCTGATGACTATCTTGAGGCATTTTCTAAGCTTAAGAAGGCCTTAACTTCTGCTCCTGTTCTTCATCCTCCCATCTGGGGAGAATCATTTGAATTAATGTGTGATACTCCTGATTATGCTGTTGGGGTAGTTTTAGGGCAACACGTTGATAAGAAACCCCATGTGATTTACTATGCTAGTCACACTTTAAATGATGCCCAATTGAACTATACTGTGACTGAGAAAGAATTTTTGGCTGTGATCTTTGGGTTTAGAAGTTTAGACCTTATTTGATTAGGTCTCATGTGATTGTCTATACTGATTACTCTGCTCTTAAGCATCTTCTTTCTAAGAAGGATGCTAAGCCTAAACTTGTTAGATGGATATTGCTGTTGCAAGAGTTTGACTGTGAGATTAGGGATAAGAAAGGTTCTGAAAACCTTGTAGCTGATCATTTGTTTAGGATTCTTTATGATAAAGAGCATGAGTCCACTGTTTCTGAGTGCTTCCCTGATGAGTAGTTATATGTCTTCCACTCTGATCCTTGGTATGCTGATATTGTGAACTACCTAGTTGCTGGTAGGATCCTTGAGAGTTGGACCAAGAATGATAGGGATAGGTTCTTTCACCTTGTGAAGTTCTTTGTTTGGGATGACCCTTATTTGTTTAAGTACTGTTCTGACCAAATGTTTAGAAGGTGTATTCCTGACCATGAGGTGGAAAGTATCCTTTCTTTCTGTCATGATCAAGCATGTAGGGGGCATTTTAGTGGTAAGAAGACTGCAGCCAAAGTTCTTCAATGTGGTTTTTACTGGCCTACTTTGTTTAGGGATGCTTTTGAGTACTGTAAGAGTTGCCCTAGGTGCCAACAGTTGGGTAGAATAAGCAGGCGGGATATGATGCCACTGAACCCCATCATTGTGGTGGAGATTTTTGATGTGTGGGGTATAGACTTTATGGGACCATTTCCATCATCTTTTGGAAATGAGTATATTCTGTTAGCTATGGACTACATGTCTAAATGGGTTGAAGCCATCCCTTCTAGGACTAATGAGTATATTATTAGTGATCAGGGCACCCATTTCAATAATAGGTCCTTTTATGCCTTACTGAAGAGGTATTCAATTGTCCATTGACTTGCTACCCCCTATCATCCCCAAACCAGTGGTCAGGTTGAGGTGTCTAATCGACAGATTAAGCAGATTCTTGAAAAGACAGTGAGTCGGAATAGGAAGGATTGGGCTGACAAACTCGTAGATGCTCTTTGGGCCTATAGGACAGCTTTCAAAACTCCCTTGGGTATGTCACCTTATAGGGTTGTTTATGATAAGCCTTGCCATCTTCCTGTGGAAATAGAGCATAGAGCTTAGTGGGCCATTAAGAAACTCAACTATGACTTGACTGAGGCTGGTGAGAAGCGTAAAGTGCAACTGAATGAGCTTGATGAGATTAGAGTTGAGGCTTATAAGAGTGCTCATTCTTACAAAGAAAGGGCTAAGTTGTTTCACGATAGGCATATCCTTCGGAGAGAGTTTGCCCTAAGCATGAAAGTGCTCTTATATGACTGTAGGCTCCATTTGTTTCCAGGGAAGTTAAGGTCCCGATGGACTGGTCCTTACATTATCTCACGTATTTTTCCTTATGGTGCAGTTTAGATTCAGGACCCTGACAGTGGTGCTACTTTTAAGGTGAATGGCCAAAGATTGAAGCAATTTCTGGTGTTGCCTAGCAAGGACGATGTGGAGTGTCTGATACTCGGCGAGCCGAGTCCTGCTCAGTGATGTGTTGAGATGATAGCTCGGGTGTATTTAGTACCCAACCTGATTTGCTAAGAACTTCTTTTCATCCTTTCTCTCTTTCATTTTTTTTCTTTTTTTTCCCTTTTTCTTTCCTTTTGTATATATGTTGGTTCTTTTTGTCTTTATTTTGTATATATGTTGACTATTTGCTTTTGAGTCGTGTCTTTGTAAGTCTTGTTCTCTTTGTTTTCTTTTTTCAGTTTTATTTTGTGGTTTATGTTTCTTTCTACTCACAATGAGGGCATTGCTCGGAATAGGTATGGGGGTGGGGAAACTTTGAATTCAAAAAAAAATCCAAAAAGATTTTTGTTTTATTTTTGGGAAGGTTTTATGCTATTCTAATTAGTTTAAATTCCCTGTGCTTTGATTTTTAGCTTGCACATGAACTGATGTGCATGTTAGGTCTTTGTCCTTGGTGTGGCATTTTTGGCTCTAATTCTAATCCCATTTGTTCATTATCACTGTGTAATCCAATCACTATTTATATCATCCTCATTGTCTTAAGGTTTTAGTTTTCCATTGTCAGCTCTCCAATTTGTTTATGACAAAAGAAAAGAAAAAACAAGAAAAAAAAAGGAAAAAAAAAGAAAAAAAAAAGAAAAATTTGAAAAAAAAAACGAAAAAGGAAATGAAATGAAATAAAATTTGGAATGACAAGCAACCCTTTGAGGCATGCGCTACTGGGTGTTACCCTTTGAGGCAATATTGCTACTGGGAAAGCTTGCTTCCTATGTTGATTCATCAATAATGTAATTTGTGTTAATCAAGTGGGCTTGAGTTTGATTTTGGTAAACCTAAGCCTTAGAATGATGGTACACTTGCACACGAGTACTGGGATGGATTCCAAGTCTTGATGTCTAGTGGAGTAAAAAGTTAGTGCTTTGATATCATTCATGGGGAAGAGGGTCTTGATGAGTACATTTTGTTTATGTGCGGGCCAATATTTTTGCTATATGGGTGGATTAGTTGATTAGAATGTGTATATATCTTTCCCCATTTTTGTATATATTATTTTTGTGGGTTTCTCTTTTCTTTTTTTTTAGAATTTTTAGTTTTGTTTTACTCGAGGACGACCAAAACATAGATGTGGGGGTATTTGTTAAACCAAAAATTATGATATTTTATACCCTTATATTATCTATTAATTGCTCAAGATAAATTATTAAATTAGAATTTTAATGTTGTTTTTTTGTTTATTTTGTAGCAATTCAAAATTTGGAATAAATTGGACATAAAAGTTGAAATAAAGTGATGTTGGTACAAGAAGAAGCGCAAGAGGAAAATAATGAAAGATAGGCCCAGGCCCAGACGTCCTTGAACCCGAGCCCGCAGACCGCCCTCCTTCCTGCCTCATTTTCCCCTTTCCTTTTATTTTGCGGATCGGGCTCAAATGTTTTTTTTTTCCGAGCCCACATACGTTCAGGCCTGCATTCTATTCTTTCACTTAACCTCACGCATGCCCCTGCATGTGACCCTGGTTCATCCCCTCTCCAACATTTCCTCTTCTCTTTCTTCGTGATTCACAACACATCCGAATGCATGGCCACGAATAGGGCATGACACTTCTTCTTCCTCCATCAACGACCGTTTCTCATTCATTCCATCATTATCACACGACTCTTTCTCTTCCTTCTTTCCTTCTTCTTCTTCTTGGACAGTTTCATGCCAGACAAATCGAAAAACAGGGGCAGCAAATCAGCCATTTTTTGTTGCTTCATCTTCTCGCCCAGTCCAACTTCCAGCCTTTACCTTCTCTCTCTCTCTCTTCCCCATTAATTTCCCATCATCACCATAATTAAGAGGAGGTTACGGGAAATTGGGGGCTGGAAGGGGGGCAACCGAAGGGGGCTTGGGTTGACGTTTTTAGCTTTAAAAAAGGGGATCGAAACGGGGAGAGCAAGAGGAGATTAGGGTAGTAAATAGGAGTTAGAACTTTGATAGCTTATGATCTTCATTCAAAAAAAATTTTAGTTTCAGATTCAATTAAGGGTTGTTCTTATTTTCGAATTGCTTCTCTGTTTTCTTCATTATTCAAACTTCAGAGTTGTTCTTTTGGGTTTTAGACATTAGCGTCATTGATTAAGCTTTGTTGATTTTGATAATATATGGTGGTTTTGCTCTGCTCTGTTTTGGATTGAAACACACGTTCAAAAGGGGCCTTCGGTCGTTGCTTTGAAGTCTTTCGCTTGCTCTGTTTCCATCCGCTGCTCTGTTTGGTAAATGAATGAAAACAAATCATTACAGCTAAGTGCTACTGGTTAAAACTGTTTGCTGTTTGGTGCTTTCTTTTTATTTTGTTGCTCACTTAGTTTAGTAATATTGTTTACTTAGTTTAGTAAGTGATAGAATAACTTGACTTTGGTTATGTTTAATCTATTATTTATTTTTAATTTTGAATACGACTTAGTAAACCAATTTCGCATCCATCCCTGAGGACGATACCCATTAGTATTACGACAATAACTGCATACTTGCGGAAAAATTCACTACAAATATATGTGATAATTTGATTGGAACATTGTTGAATCTTGAAGGCAAGAGTAAGGACAATGAAATGGCTTGAAAAGATCTTATGGAAATGGGCATTAGGCATCAACTTCATCTTATAAGTTGGCCTTATCAGAAGCCGTATGTAGCCCCTGCATGTTATACCTTATCAACCAGTGAAAAAACAACCTTTTTTTACAAGTTTTAAAAGATCTTAAAGTTCCAGATGGGTACTGTTCAAATATTTCAAGGGGGTTAGTTTGAAAGATCGAAGGATCTTTAATTTGAAAAGCCACGATTGTCATATCCTTATACAAGATCTATTGCCAATTGCTTATCAAGCATCAATGCATTCGCAGTCACAAGCAAGGGTGGTAATGGTTATAATCAAATTGTGCTCCTTTTTTAAAAAGTTATGTGCAAAAGTTCTTGATTTGTCAGAATTAGACAAATTGGTGTATGAAATTGCGAAAACTCTATGTGAAATGGAGCAACTATTTCCCCTGAGTTTTTTCACTATCATGGTTGCACCTAGTTATTCATTTGGATTCAGAGGCTAAGCTTGGAGGCCCTGTCATCTATCGATGGATGTATTCTCCTAAAAGGTTAGAAATCAACTAGCTTCTAATTTACAAATATAACACACACGTGAGTTTTCGTGTTTACTTATAACTAGTTTGCATTTGTAATTCATAGGTTTTGGGTGGATTTAAAATCAAATGTTCGTATCAGAGCTCAACCTGAGGGGTCTATGGCAGAAGGTTATATTGCCAATGAGTGTATGACGTTCTGTTCTAGGTATTTTCAAGGTGTTGAAACTCATTTCAATCGTCCTCAATGTAATGATGACCACGTTCCTGACAAGGATAAATACTTGTTGGGTACAGATGGTCGTGCCCTTGGAAAATTTGAAACTGTCCAATTTGATGACCGATCCTTGGCCCAAGCTCATCGTTATGCTATCTTGCAAAGTGATAAGATTACCCCTTATCTTGAGTAAGTATTTATTGTTCAAAATACTATTTAATTGAATTCAATTATTAAGATACATAAATTACACATTTTTAATGTATGTAGGGTATTTTTAAATGAACATCGAGCCACATACCACGGGCGGATTACCAAAAGAATGCAAAATAAGTGGGTGGTTAGTGAATTTGCGGGGTGGCTTAAGCAATAGGTCTATGATAGTGTTTTTTATTCATTGTAGTGACTTATCTATGTTTTGGTCATTATCTTATCTTTCAATGTTAGTTTTAATCAATTATAGTTACCAAATATGGAGAAAGTAAATTGCAATGAAGAAACAATTGCTATTGCTCGCGGTCCAAATGAATATGTCAAAAGATATAATGCATTCATCATTAATGTGGTCAAATTCCATACTAAAGATCGTGAAAAACGTGTGAGAACTCAAAATTCAGGAGTGGTTGTAGAGGTTCAAGAGAAGAATTTTACAATGAACGGCATTGAGACTGCACGTAACTATTATGGTGTAATCAAAGACATATGTGAATTGGATTATTTTACTGCATATAAGGTTGTTCTTTTTCGATGTGATTGAGTAAATGTGAAGTCACCTAGTGGATTTAAGAAAGATAAGTATGGATTTCCCCTCGTAAACTTCTCTCATTTGATTCATACTGGTGAAGCTTTGAAAGATGATCCTTTTGTGTTATCGTCTCAAGTGAAGCAAGTATTGTATGTCAAAGATCAAAGGGATAGTGATTGGTTGCATGTTGTAACTACAAAGCCAAGGGATTTGTATGATATGGGTGAGAATCCAAAAGAGAATGATGATGAAGATTACATCCAATGCATGACTTCCAATATGATAATGTTTGATGATATTACCTTAACCCCTAGTTGGTGAAGGGTAGATATTGAAGAAGAGGACAATCATTGATAAATTATGTAGGTACCAACCCCCTTCTTATCATCCTTATAGAACATGACGTTTCCAGTGAATTCTCCTCCTCATGTACAAGATAGTAGCTTTCTGGCTCGTATGACCCATGAGGAAAGATCATCATCTCTATCATCAAGTGAGTCACAACTTCGACCATCCTCATCCGAATCAACCCAATCAGAAAAGGAAGTCAAACAATTATCTGCTACTCCTTCTAAGTCATGAATGTCTGATGACGAGGATAGTGATGATGAGAATAGTCACCATAATTCAAAATATGAGGTTCAGATAATTGGTAAGATTAGTCATGAACTTCTCATGTATATTTAATGTGTTCTATGAATGATATCATTAGTATGTGATCAGTTATATGTGATATTTGTTCATTTGATATTTTACAGATGCTTATGGAAACATAAGAAAGAAGCAGAATATGAGTGTTGTAGATGTGATGAAAATGCATGAAGGTGAGAGAATCAAGGTGGAAATAAATGAACGTGGACAACCAATCAGAGGTGCTAGAGGAGTTTTGACTAGGTGGATGACTCTACATGTGAGACAACCTAACATTTGCCCACCTGATGCTAAAGACTTTCGTGAGGTGAGACAACAGTCGGCATTCAATTACTGAGAATGGTGTGGGTAAGTAACAAATACAACTATGTTAGGTTAAAAGCTCACGATTTTTAAGCTAAAATATACTAATACAGTCTTGATGCTATGACAAAAGAAATTTGCCTTTCCTAACCATGACAATGTAGATAATGTCCTTATGGCTTTGTCTGGAGCAAAGTATAGGAAAAACATATATAAGACAATCAAACAACTTTTCAAGGACGCTGCAAATCAACTAAAGGAGAAAGCAAATAAAGATATGGAAGTTGCTGGGTATGATGATGCCTCCATTGAAAAAGCCTTGAAAGAAGGTCGATTTTCATATGAACAACTTGAGGATGAGCTTGAAAATCTTCCACGTCTATCTGGGTATTCAAACCTCCAATGGAAGAAGTTCTTATCATATATAAAATCTAATGCATACAAGGAATTTAAACAATGTCACAATGGTTCCTATGTTTTTACTACTTTATTTTTGGATATGGTGGTATTTTACATAATTAATAAAATGTGTTATCTATATGTTCTAGAAACTGTCAGCAAAAGGAAAAGAGGTGTGTGCATCACTTGCCCATCTCTAAACAATCGGTACTAAGAGCTTTGCTGCAGTGGAGGATGAACAGGTTAGCATGATTTTGGGTATGTGTTGTAAACTAGCTAATGAATTCCTACTTAACCTTTTGATTCTCTATGTTTTATATGATATTATAAATTTTGATAGGTTAGCAAGAGGAAAAGAAAACTCGGCTTCTTGAGTTTTTTCACTTAACTCATAAGAGAAACGATGGTACTTATGTTAAGGATAAAACAAAACATCTCATGGTATGTCATGTAATTGAAATGTTTTTTTTTGTGGTAATTTTGATGTAAATATTATTTACCATTAGTGCCTTTATTTTATATGGAAAGCTACTGAGAAGTAAATAGAGGAGCTAAGGGCTAACGGATCATCAAGTGACCAACACGCTTTGGAAAGTAAGGCTTGGACATTTTACATGGGCGGCGATAGGCCTGATAGAGCACGTGGATATGGTATTGGGGTGACAAAATCACAGGCTAAAGGTTTTCATGCTGATTTAATGAGAATGCGGTATGAAGAACTAAATTGTCATTGGTCTAGAGTTGAACTGCAAAACTTGCACAACAAACTTGTTGAACAAAAACACAGGTTTGATCAACATGTTGCGAGCACTACACAAATCATTACTGAGTTGAAATCTGAAGTGCAGTTATATCGCATAGCTTTTGGATCACAGGTCCACATGTTGTTTTGGAATTTCGATTACATTTAGTGAGTCATTTTTATTGGTTATAACTAACTGCTTCATAATTTCATGGTATAATTTCATATTCATATTGTTGATATAGATGTATTCTGGAGCTTTTGGAATGTTTGGCACAGATCCAATGGCATGGGCTAATGACTACACCTATGCTCCCCCTATGGTGAACGCACAGTTATGACTTGAGATTGAACTTTTTGGGACACTTGGAGATCCATTATTGTTTGGTTGGTGTAGTATGTTGTTTGATATGTGGGGAGATTTCTATTATCTTCATCTGTTAGTGGCTCCCCTAGATGGACATGTTTGGACATTTGGAAGAGGGGATAAGGAATGTGAGGATCAATGACATGTGAAGTACCAAAGTTGATTTACATGTATATGTCGTGTTTTTTATGCAACTTTTCGGTTTATGCAGATGGTGAAAGTTTGGCTCTTTTGGAGTAGTTGCTGCTTTTCTTCCTTATGCCACCTACTTGCGTGCTACTGTCGATCCTTGACTTGGATTAGCTGCCATCTTGCTTGCCTTTCTTGGGTCCTTCATCTTCTTTGTAGTTGGTTTAGATTCATCACGCCTAGGTTTTAGATGTGAAATGGCTTCCCCGCAGAAAGAAAGGGTTACTCATCTTGGTATTTTTGGCACTCAATTACCAGGTGATTTTATAGTATACCACTCACCTCTAAGGTCTGATCTTCCTGGAGTTCTTTTCAGAACATGGGGCGGTACCTTTGTCTAACTTAGGTTCCGCTAACTTTGAGGTAAACATGTATTTGCTTTTGATTGGCCTCTTAAATGCCAACACACAAACTCCATCAGGATAAGATAACTACACAAATATCTCTGAGGTGAAAGAATAGGGAGTCAACGTACGAGTTGATACTGATTGAAAGTATTTGTCCTTTCCTTTTTGTTTTCTCTTTCTCTGTTCTCAGGTAACTCGTTTCTAGAGCATTGATCACAGGAAAGCAAATCATGTCACTTCCCACATGCTGTTCGCTTTCTTCTTTGGGTATAATTTAAAATTTAGACCTTTTGTTCCACTGTAAAATGGTATTTTGATTGGGAAATGTGCTTCATTTGATGACCTGTAGGCCTTTCTTTGATTTTTGGAGCAAGCCTGTTAAGGGGTTTTTTCCTTCCCTTGGGTGCTGTTTTTGTTTTGTTCTTTTTTTTCCCCTTGGGTTTTGTTCTTTATCTGCTGGCAAACTAACATGTGACACATTTTGTTCTATTGTATGTTTGATATTTCATTTACTTGCAAGTTTGAGTTTTAGTTTTAGTTCTCTTCTTGCCTTATTATGATTGTTGGGGTTTTTAGTTTATGGTCTTCTAGAGTTTCTTTTATGAGCTATAATTGACCTTCAGGTCATTAAGATTTCTTCACTCCTAAATGAAGAAATAGTTAGCAAAAGGCTTGACTAGTTTGGCTTAATTTTGCATTGGACCCAATGTATTGAAAAAAGTATTTTAGTCCCCTTTTAATTGTTGTTAGTCTATTTGTTGTGTAAATATGATTATTTGTGCAAATTATTTTTCTAGATTTTCCATTCTTTTTATGTCTGCTTCTCCTTACCCTTTTAATGACCCTATTTGTAGGCCCCTAAAAGTGCTAGTGCAGATGGCGGACATGTTTCAATAGATGATAATCTTGCTTGATTGAAGAAGAAGAATATGAGGAAGGTCAAATTGATGCCTTGGTCATATTTTTTGGATTGTATTGTTTCAAGCAGGAAGAATACAACCTAGCCAGTCATTTTTTGGAATTATGGTTGGGTTGTTTTTGGACATATACATTCTTCCAGCTAGTCATTATTGGAAACTATACATGGTTGGTTACTTTTAGACATCACATACTCAAGAAAGATGTGTTTAGGATTTGATTATATCAAATTTTTTGTATGACATCATTATGAAATTGGCATATGTTTCTAGGAGTATTGGTGTTATAATTAATACCGTATTGATTTTTCTCTTTTTCTATACAATTGATAAATATATATATATATATATATATATATATATATAGATAGATACAGTATATGTGTGTGGCGAAGGATAGGTTTCTACTGGGCGCATTGGAGAGCGTTTATTAAATTGTTTTTGTTTTTTAAAAAGTTGGGCCTTGTGACGTTTGTAGGCGCAGTAATAGTTTGTGTCAGAATTAAGCGTCACAAGCCTTGCGACGCTTGCACATGTCACATAAATTCTCAGTGACACGCTGGGGTGCGACGGCTTGCATACACGTCGCTTTTTTTATTGCGACGTGTATAGGCGCAGTTAATTTGCCCAATTAAACGTCCCAACCCCAGATTTTTTTTGTAGAGAGAGGCTGCCCCTTCGTAGCCTTTCCTAGCCACCCTACAGTGTGGGGAAGGAAAAATAGTAAGGGTTTTCAAGGAACAGGAACGTCTATATATGGGATCATGAGTTGACTCGTCACCATTTTCAAGGGGTGCTCTTTGAGAACTACAAACCCCATCCATTGAAATCTATTCAAAAATTCAAAATTCAAAGTTCAAAATTTAATAAATTAATACAGCTAAGTTTGTGTATCACTTGTGCTGACAAATACTAACACATGTGATACACGAGCGGAAACTATTGAATATGAATTTTTAATTTCAACTGTCGGTGTTAAAACTTAAATGAATAATCCTACTCAATTTATGGGTAATTACAAAGTTTCAATAACTTTAACTATCATAATAAGGATTGACTACCCAAGTCAAAATAAAGAGAGGCACACATTGTGATTACTGTGTGTGGACAAATTAACCAAGTCACATGAAGGTGATATTTGATTACCACCTTCCATTTACATAATCACATCCCACAATAAATATAAAAAACAAAGTGGGTCAAAATAATCCTTGTACTGCAAGCATATGATGGAATAATCAACAGAAATTACGTTCCCAATGGATTTGTGAAACCATTTGCATTCAGGGTATAATTTTTGTATGATTCATGCAATTATATAATTATTGGGCCACCATTATGTTTAGCCAAACTCCTTATCTACCAAGTTTGTTTATGGGATAAGTAAAATCTCTCATTAAGAGAGTCCAAATCAACATATATACATATATTAAAATAGGAGGAAGTTGTGACGTGAATTCAACAATAGCAATTTATGAGTTTTCTAAAATAAACTGATTCCTAGTGCTTTATTGGCATTCTTGCTCTTGAACACATAACCTCCCACATGCACCACCTTCCCATTTTTACTGCTATGTGAGTTCCAAAGATAACTTCTTTTTAGTGATTATAAAAGTAAAGACTCATCATAGTGTAAAAAAAAAAAATAGGGGGGAAGAACATAGAGAGATTAGAGAGTGCACACAAAAAAGAACACACTAGGCAAGAAAAGAAAAAAGGAAAAGAACATAGCACAAAAAAACAAGTTCAAAGAAGAAGAATCCGAACAAAAGCAAAGCATTCATTCTTTGTTTTGTACCAATTTTTTTGGGATTTGAGGGTAACAGAAGAATTAAGTTAATTTAGCCTCCTCCATATCTCTTATCTCTAAATTCATCTCTGCGATAGCTATCTACAAGAACTATGTACAATTTTGTTGACACCAAAAGCATCATAGCAATTGAAGCAAGTGGGTACCCTATTATGGATTTGAGAGGATCAATCAAAACAGGACAACCCTGAAACTTTGAGTTCAAAAGGTCTCACAAATTTGGATTCACAAGGATGTCGGGGGACTCATAAACTTGGATTCGTAAGAATCACGGGTTCGAAAGTATTCATGAAAAACACATTCATGAAGATTTTGGATTCAAAAGGACCCAAGAATATTGAATTCAAGAGGATCTGAAATCATATTGACCCATGATATTACTAGTTCTTTATGGCAAGCAAAATAGTTCAAGTAAAATAGTTCAAGTTTAACTTCCATATTGGACAATAGTCAAGAGCAATTTAATATGATTACTATAAATTTATTTATTTATTTATTTATTTTTGCCTCTACGTCCAAACAAAAAAATGGTACTAGCAGCCAAAATTATGATGTTGCTAGAGGGTTTGTTTAGTTTCTTTCTTGTATTTGACATAACACATGGAAACAACTGTTATAAGATGACATGCGCAACTTTTATTTATATGAATCACCATGCAAAGAATGTTATGGTTGGATGTAGATTCTTGATAAATGAGAAGGTTAAGAGTTTTGCTTGGTTATTTGAAACATTGTTGGAAGCTATGGATAATGTTTAAACTAAAACTATGATGATGAATCAAGCATTTTCTATGGAAAATGCTATTGAAAAGGTCTCCCCTTCGGCAAAGCATAGGCTGTGTGCTTGGACCCGGTAAATGGGTCATTCGGTTCGGGTAAGGGTCGGGTCAAGTTCGGGTTGGGTCATGTTCGGGTTAAGTGACATTTCGGGTCGTTTCGGTTTGGGTCAGGTATAGTTAGGGTTGGGTCGATTTCGGGTCAACCAATGCTTGGTCAAATACACTAATCATGCCAAAACAAGCAACTTTGTAGAAAATTTCGAGTCGGGTATGGTTCAATTCGGGTCAATTCAGGTTTCGGGTCTACTTTCGGGTCAGCATATTTCGGGTGTCGAGTCGGGTATGGGTTCGGGTCGTTCGGTTCAAGTTTCGGGTCTCGAGTCAGTTTTGCCAGGTATATGTGTACTTGGCCCATCTTGGAGAATTCAGAAAAGGATATTGGTCATCTAAGGGTTTTGGATGGGTTTCTTGATAAGTTTGATCATGTTTTGATGAGATGTGATACAGAAGCAGAGTTTAATTTTTGTTGGAATAGGTCAGCCTCTTCAGCTATTGTTTTTATTCTCTGGCCACCAAAATTATATGTTTTTGCTCACTAACTTATTACTATCTACTCACTGTTTTTGCTGTGTTGGGTTGGTTGAAGAGTATAAATGTGCTGAAAATACGTGATTGGTTAGACTATATCAATTGAAAGAAAAATGGTGTTCATCTTTTTGCAAGGTTTTTTTTCTAGTGGCATCTTATCGTCACATAAAAGTGAGCCTACAAATGTTTCTTTGTCAAAGCAAGTCAATACTACTTGTAGTATGTTTGATTTTTATAGTATATTTTGTGATGTGATGACTGAGTGGAAGATTAAGGAAAAGAATGAGAATGTGAAGAATGAGGATGGGCCTCATGTTAGCATTTTGTAGCATGCAGCGAAAGTTTATACGAATAACTTGTACACAGTTTTTGAGAATGAATACACATTAAAGGGAAAGGGTGTTGTCAAGATATGCTAAGCTCAACTAAAACTCCATATGGTACAGAGAATATATATGTTGTCTATGAGCATCGGTTTTCGAAGAAGTTTGTGTTTATGGTTAGGTTCAATCTTCCATATCAAAATACTATTTACAACTACAAAAAGTACACTAAGAGCGATATTCTTTGTTGCTACTGTTTGCATATTTTGAACATTCATTGCATGCCTAAAATCCCTTATTAATATATTCTGAAACGATGGACTAGGCTAGCTAGATCCCCTCAGGCTATAGATGAAGTTTCAAGCAGTAATGATGTTGGTGTTCCTAGTTCTATATGGAGAATTAAGATGCATAGACAGTTTAAGTCTTTTATTCTTAAAAGTGAAGCTAATCTCCAAGCAAGAAAGCTATGTGAACAAGATTTTTGCAAGTTAAAGGTTGATGTTGGTGTTATTGTGAGTTCAGTTTATGTTTCTAGGGTAAAAAATTATCAACCAGCTAGTGCTAATAATTAAATCATTCATAGCCCTAAGGGTTCTAGAAAGAAAGGTCAAATGAAGGTAAGGAGGACGAGTGTGTTGGAGAAGATGTCAAACATTGTAAGATCAGAAAGGCAAGGTTTTGTTCAAGGAATGGAGGAGACGTATCACAACCTCATGTTAAATTCTTTTCACAACCTCAGTGAATGACTTATATTTCTCATAATAATATTTTTTGCAGTTTAGTGAAATTGTTGATGGGCTCACTAAAAATATATTGTGTTTTACCTCACTAAAACTGTCAATGGGTTCACTAATATTGAGTATATACTCAAACTATGCATTAGCTCACTGCATTTTTTCCCTGCTCACAATATTAGTCATACAGGTTCAGCTCACTAAGGGTCTGTTTCTTTCGTGGGTGAATTGGGTGGGTCAAAAGGGTAAAGTGGATTGAAGTTGGTTGAGATGGGTTGAGATAGGTTGAAGTTAGTTTTTTTTTTTAGGTTGGTTGAAATAGGTTGAAGTAGGTTGAAGTGGGTTGAAGTGGGTTGATGTTGGTTGAAGTAGGTTGAAGTGGGTATATTTTTTATGTGGTGGGTTGAAATGGGTTAAAATAATGAGAATATAATTAATGTGTGATAATTTATAAAGTTATCCAAATTTT
>JACYFF010019584.1:39869092-39919795 GCA_017589665.1 Selenicereus undatus
TAGGTTGAAGTAGGTTGAAGTGGGTAAAAGTGGATTGACCCACGAAAAGAACAGACCCTAAATTGGTATATTGCCTCACTAAACATACGGATATGCTCACTAAAAATATATTTTTCTGTGATGGCTCAGATTGTTCCTGCAGGTGTATCTAAGCTTGCAGTAGATTTTTTCGAAATGTATAGAGTGTTTAGTTTGATTTTTTATAAAACGTTAAGGCAACCAAGTAGGGGTAGCATTCTTACCAATCAACTAAATCCTCCTTTTGAAACTCCTAGCATTCAAGGGTAATTTTTTTTTTCTCTTGTTTGTTGCTCCTATAACAAGAGATTATTTTTTTTTCGTGAGTTGGTCTTTTTATGGTAATATAAATATAAATGAATATGTTATTTTATTGTTTGAAATAGGTTAGCTGTGAATCTAGTATGAAATTTTTGTTGGTAAGTGATTTTTATTTTGGTATGATTATAGTGTTTTGATTTTGTATTTTTTATGATTTCCTTTTTTGGTCTCTAAAAATAATATTTTGCTCACTAATAGTTATATGTGTTATGCAAGTGAAGAGATTGCATTCACTTTTCGCATTAATGAAGATTTTGTATCCAACAAATACAATAGTATTTTTTTTATAATTCAACTTTAAATTTGTATTGGATTAATAAATTTTAAACTTTTATTTTTCTTCATTATGATGTTTTGTTAAAAATATTATAATTCTAAATAAACTTTTGTTTTGTCTTTATTAAATTGTTTTTGTTTTGCTATGTAATGAGATTTATATATCATTTTTAATTTAGTAAATCATTTGGAATACTTTTAAGGCTTGTAATATGTTGCTCAGTGCAGAAGTATCACAGTCACTAGTTTTATCGTTTAGCTCACCGAAATTTACAAAGCTATTTATACTTTTTTTGGCGATTTAACATTATAAAAGAATAGTATTTGTTGATAATGAGATTGTGCGGACTACAATATATGAAATACTTTGTTAATATTAGTTGTAAGTTTATACCATATTAGTGTCTAGATTAGTTTATGCTGTTGCTCACTATAGAATCCTTGCAACTCATTAGTTTTACCTTGTAGCTCACTAAAAGTTACAAATTTTTTGGTTTTTGAGATTCAATATTCAATGCTGCAAAATAGTACTCCACGATCATGAAGTTTGAGCATACTAAAAGATATGAAATACTTTGCAAAGATAGTTTAAAGTGCATATGATAGTATTATCAACATTAGCTCCAAAAGTTAGCTAAAGTAAAGCAATGATAGTGGGCAAGAACTTGATCATATCTCAAGTTTCATCACTTATGCTTTTGGCGCTGGATTTTAGTTTGCATTTGGAGTCATTTGTACCTCTTGTTTATCATGGAACGCCTTTGCCAGCCTGTTCACTTTATTCATATATATATTCTTTTCATTGTTGATGATCTCATAACAGTACCATGCTTTCATTACATCAAGTAGATTCTTATCCTGAAAAAAGGAAAAAAAAATGTATGTAAAGTTATTATGGATATATTTGTTGTTCTTTTATTAATATATGTTATATTTATTTCAAGATATTTTTTAAGATTGGCTTCATTCTTCTTGAAACCACATTGTCATTTATCAGTCTATCGAAAGTATGACTCCAAGTGCCTCATGCAAAATACACCATAGTCTGTGATATTATTTGTTGTTCTCTAGGGGATTTTCATTCGCACTGGTTTCATTTTCCTGACAACTTCATATTTTGGATTGCCAACCCTATCCCTAGGAAATCTCGCAAAAGCTTTTGCCTATGTACATTTAATATTTGTTATAATTTGCCAATATATTGCAATGCAAATAGTTACCCAGCAAACATTTTTAGCCCACTAAATATGTTTGTCAACTCACTAAACACGTCTATTAGCTCACTAAGCAACATGACTGATATAACGACAATAGTTTGCCCAACAAATAAGGTCAACTCACCAAGTATTTTCTTCAGCTCACTCGAAGACATGCATAGTTCACTCATAGACACAGTTGGTGAAAACAAAATATTGGTCTAGTAAATAAGTTCAGCTTATTAAGTATTTGTCCAGTAAATAAGTTCAGTTTACTAAGTATGTTTCCACCTTACTGGAATACATGTACACCTCTCTAAGATAGAAGGTTGATATAAACACTAGTAATTTCCCAGTAAATAGGTTCTAATCACTAATAAAGTTCCTTAGTTGACCGGAACACAAGTATACCTCACAAAGAGACACTGGTGATATAAATAGAAGCAACTGCCCTCAAATACTTTCAGCTCATTAACTGTGTTTTCCTAGCTCACTAAAGTATACTGTCAGCTCACTAGCTATGTTCCTCAGCAAATGCAACTTTTGATTTATTCCAATTTATATGAATGAGTAGACATTTTAAGCACACCAGTAATACATGTGTTTCATCATATGTGCTTTCGTATGAAGTTGTTGTGTGTATGTTATCCATTATATCAAGTCTTTCTTCCTTTAAATCAAGGCAGAAGATAAAGAGGTGCTTCTTGTAACATACCAGGAAGAACACCAGTCAATTAGAAGAAGAATAATATCATATAATATGATAGAATAATTCATAACTAAATGTATTATATTACTACCACCAATTGCAACTGTTTGCTTGTTATCCATTTGTCACATCTCCGAAATTCTCTCTCAAGTATTGTGTCAAAGTCAATATACCTCTTCTCTTCTGATTTTGCTATGGTACACTGGGGTTCAAAGTTAATTGCATTTTTTCATTAGTCTTAGTAGATTTTTAGGTATTTGAATATATGAATTGAAATAAGAGATAATTATCATTGCATCAACCAATGCAAACAATCTTCTTTGAGAGGTTTCACTTCTTTTTGTCTGTAAGTTGTTAAGGATAGCAAACTAGACATTAACCACATGTGCATCAATTTATTCCCTTGGATGCATGGTTGACAAGTGATACCAATTAGCAACATGTGTTTCAATGTCAAACAATTCTTCACTGATATAATATCAAAAAATTGTAAGTTTATAATCTATGTATCTTATGTTTGTAAATATTTTTTTAACTTTTTAAATTTAGGAGTTTCGTGCTTACTTGGAATCAATGTCCTGTGATTGATGAAAGGCATAATTAGGAAACATCATCTCCTAGCTTGACAATTCTTCTGTAAGCTTTATGATTCTTTCCACAAAAAGAGAGTAGTAGGGTTTTTTCAAGGGTCCTTTATATCTTTTTGGCTGATGTCTTATCTTCTTGCTATGCTCTTTTTTGGCAGAACATCATAACACAATTCATCATAGCATAGCTCACCAGATACATATTATGGCTCACTGCTTGTTTGGCTGCAGTTCACTACACATATCTTCCAGCTCACTAAACCTATATTACAGCTCACTAGGATTTATTCAATTTTTCAAAATTCTTACCAGTTTTATGTGCTATTATCTTTTTGTTATCTTCTATTCTAGGAAATTCTTCTTTTGTTTGTTCACTTTATGTTGCGTTCTGTCATTTTGTTTCATTGTTTTCTTTGCCAATAGATGATTTTTTTGGAACTGTGGTGTTTGAAGTGTTGTTGGGGGTGTTGGTGTTAGAGGAGCTAGGCTTTGACCTTCATCAAGCAACTTGAAACTTGGCAATTCGTTGTCCCGTTTTCTTGATCTAGGCTTTTTCTTCTTAGACTTTTGGCTTTTGGACTGCTTGTTATTTGACTGTGCTTGATAAAAGCATTCTCGAATTTAGTTATTTCCTTCAGTACAGCAACTTCTTTCCACTATTCATCATTATGACTGAATAATGGTATCTCAGGAGTTTCCCCTCCTTTGTCTTTTTTGTTCCATGGGTGGTGATTTTGAGATTTGAGCTTCACAATATGAAGTGAATCCAAACCCGGTCCGAACTGAAGACTGGCTTGGACCGGTCCACGGTCCATTAAATTTTTTTTATTTGGCCCTCAGTCCAATCTGGTCTGGTCCATTGGTCCACCGGTCCGGACCAAGGACTGAATAAAAAAAAAATAGAAAATCGACTTTTTGCTTGTTCAATTTCATTTTTCTTTTACAACTTATAATCTCTCATATGTTCACAAAAATTGATTTTTTTCATAGTGAAAATATGATGAAATGGTTCATATCAAAACAAATGTAAGATGTTCATGTCGTAAAACATCTTCCTTCGTTGTCATCCAAGTTCACAATTTTGGTAGCATGACAATTCGGTCCGGTCCAGTCTGGTCTGACTTTTTTCGGTCTGGTTCTGGTTTGGTCCATGACTTATTCAGTCCGGTCTACAGTCCATAGCTTCTCTTATTCAGTCCTCGGTCCAAACCGGTCCAGTCCGAGTTTGGACGAATGAATACCCCTAGTGAACATGCTTATGGTTGTATATCTTATTTTCTTGAGTGCTCAACTATTATGGCACTTTTTTGACAAGTATTCCATGAAGGTTCTGAATCTCTTGAATGCACTCACTAAAGCCTTTGTTACTTTAGCCATGTCTTCCACATCTTTTTGTATAGGGATGGCAATGGGGCGGCTTGAGACATACCCATACCCATACCCATACCCATTTTGAAAATCGTACTCATACCCCGTACCCGTACCCATTGGGTATTAAAAAATAAAACACATACGTATGCCCATTGGGTTGTGTGAGTTTACAGGTTTTATTCAGGTTCACATAGCAAATGAAAATTAATACTCATATCCAAGCACGATATATGTTTTTGTCATTATAAGATTGCAAAGTTGTAATATTTTGGGAATATATTATTTATAAATGTGAAATCAAATACAGTATTGACTAATTTTTTGTTTAAACCGTTTGGATTGGACTTAAATCGAAAAAATTTTAAATGAAAATAATTTTTTATCTCATTATAAAAACGAGTAAGAGTAGGGTACGGGTATGCGGCGGGTGACGACTATATACATACCCGCACCCATACTTGTACCTGTCTTGCAATACCTATCCCATATCCATTTAAAACCCATTTTCAACAACCATTTGGGTTTTAAATGGAACTAGTTTTGTAGATTTTAAATGGGTATGGGTTTTGTTGCCATCTCTATTTCTGTATGTTAACATCATTCAAGTATTGTAACATGTTAGATACAGATTTACTTTATTTATTTTTCTTCTTTTAATTGATGTAATTGTATTAAATCATACCTTTAACTCTAATGTTTCATCATTTTGTGAACACATGCTTGGCTCTTCATTCGTTTTTGGATGGTTTTTTATGGATTGTGTAGCATGCTCTTCTTTGTTGATCTGTATTGGACGCTCGACTCTACCTTTTCCAAATCCTTTTGGGACTGCTCTATTATGAAGTTCATTAGCTTTTCTATCTTCTTTCAACCTTTCCTTCACCTTTTTTATAGTCTGACCTTTGGTTATTGGAAATTATCTCACAACAGTCCTCTCCTAGTGAGGACAACTCTGTCAAGATATAACATTTGCGAGGGACATGTTTATTCAAATCAATTTAGTATATATTGTGTAAATGAAAAGAAGTACTAATTGTGATTGTGATACATAAAATCACATCTTAAGTCAAGAAAAACAATAATATTTAGTTACTAAAAAAAACTTTTTGCTCACTAACATTAGCATCCCGCTTACTAAAAATGCATACTAGCTCACTAAAATGGATTAATGTTCACTACCAAGAAGTTCTCTTTGTTTGCTGCTAGAGTTATCTAAAAGTAATGTTTGCTCACCAGAAGTGTCCTTCTAGCTCACTGTAATAGACAATCGTCAACTATCCACAAGTGTCACGTAGCCCACTAAAAATGATGTTCAGGTCACTAAAAATATTGTTCTACTTAGTAGCTCACTAAAATCATGTTTAGTAGATTATACTGATAAAACAGAGGAAGCTTACGATCAAGAACAGAATAGGACTTTCTAAAGCTCCCTTTGTGGCAGATTCACATAGTTTGTCAAGGGTGTGTGTATCAATTGCTGTTATGTCTTCAACATTTGCAACATTCTTCTCAAAATAGGGTGAACAATGTACATTCTTCGATCCTTTGAAGAAATGGGACACCATGTATAAATCAAAGTTTCTTTTAAAACTTTTCCCTATATTAGCCTGGTTCAGTATGTACTGTGGCATTTTGTTAAGCTTTGGTGTCTCATCTTCAAGACTATTCTTTCCTCCGTGCTAAAAGGACTTCATTGTGTTCGGGGTCTTTTGGCTTCTTACCATAAAACTCTTCAACCTTCCTTCCACCAATTGGGAGTGCCAATGTGAGATGTACATCCATTGGTGTTATCGCTATCTTCTTCTCATTTGTTATATACAGTGTCATTGAGTAGGGGTCAAAGTTATCCACAAGCCATTTGCATAGATCCCTTGGTAATTCAGTTGCTTGCAACTCTAAGAATCCTCCAAAACCCATATCCTGTGTTGCTTGTTTGTGTGCCTCATGGAACTACTCCATCATTGCAACAAACTCTGCTTGTGACATTTTGGTCTGGAAAATCTTCTTGTACTTTGTGTTTGTCTCTGGAGGTCTTTGCACATGCTTGGGATCTGGAATACCAATGTAGCTATTTTCTTATTGTTTTGGAGATTTCTTTTGATGATCAAGTTGCACAACTGAAAGTTGTCCAAGCCTTGTAGGACTTGGACTTTTTTGACACTCCTACTTTCTTTTTCAGATTTAGCTCTAGCATATTTCCTTGATTTCATTTGGAGTTGCTTTGTGCTAGGTTTTGATGCTTCTTTTATTTTCTTGATTCTTTTCATTAAGAATTCATCTTCGGATTTAGTTTCATCTTCATGTTCATGTGGAGGCCTTTTGTAAGTTAAGCCCTCTGTCATATCATCTGTTTCTTCTGAAATTTGTTGATCAATGTCTGTGACTATTTTCTCTAAGCTTTCTTTAGGAGTGTTTTTTTGGGATGGTTCGCCAGTGCTCTTTTCGGTTTCCTTAGTAATTGATTGCACTCTTAGGGATCTTCTAGGTTGCATTCTTCTTGCCCCTTGTTGTGCTTTTGTTTTCCCAAGCTTTTCTTGCACAATCTTCAGGTGTGTTTGCTCAGTCTTCTTTGCATCCTTTTTTGTTTTTTTCTACACCTTCTGTTTTCTTTTTTTTTTCTCATGTGGTAGCTTTTTCTTGAGGTGGTGGTGTTGTTTCTCAAAACTCATGTCTCCCTTTGCTGGTTCACTGGCTTTTAATTCTTTCATACCAGGCACATTTTGTTTTTCATGCTTAGTTGCTGGTGGTGCTTGTTGCATATGTTCATCTTCTGAACTTATTGGACTGTTACAAATGTTTCTATTCTTTTGTGCTTCTTGTTTCATCTTTCTCTTCTTTTTATATAACTTGATGAGCTGGTTTTCCCTTCAGAGTTTTTTCCTATTGGTGTTGGTACTTTTTCCTGCTCTTTTTCATTTGGAGATGTGGTTACTATTGCTGGTGTAGTAGGATTGTTCTCATGCTATGGAGTCTATTCTTCATTTGTAGCAGTATAATGTGGAGCTACTTTGCTTGCTTCTTTTATAACTATACACAGTACATTATATACATGAACAAGATGCATTTTTAACATTGCTCACTATATATATCACATACCTCACCAAAATATAATGGATAACTCACTAAATGTGCAATAATTAGCCTAATACGTTGCTCTCTATATATGATTACAGTTTACTACACTTTCTGCTCACTAAAATAAACTGTCTACTCACTAAAAATGCAATTCAACTCACAAAATATAGATTACTACTAACTAAAATATGACATTGAACTCACTAGATATACGACATAGTTTACCAAAACGCATTGGAAAGCTTAACTGTATATGTTAATTTATACTAGTAAACAAGATGCATTGTTAATACTGCTCATTAGATGTGTCACATAGCTCACCAAAACATAATGTATAGCTCACTCAATGTGCAATAGTTAACTCAATGAGGAGCTCTATAAATATTTTAACAGTTTCACACACTTTCTAGTCACTAAACTTAATTGTTTACTCATTACATGTGCAATTCAGCTCACTAAATATAAACTCACAAAATATAGACATACCTTGTCCAACATTACCAGTAATATCCTCTTTCGTTCCTTTATTTGTATCAAGTTTCTTATTTGCATCCTTCTACATTTCTGTTGGAGATGTTTTCTTTGGGCTTTAATTAAAAAGAAAAATATAAAATTTAGTATAGTGAAAGTACTATATTGCATATATTGGATATATTTAAAGTGCACTTACCTTAAGTACACTATATTAGAAGAAATGTCTCTAACAACTTCCCTGATAATATCTTGAGGCTTCATGCTGGAACTTTTTGTCTTTAATCTATCAATAATACTACATGTAATGTTAACATTACATGTAATGTTAATATTACATCTGAGTGTACTTGGTGAAATTGTACACTAAATAGACTACAAGTCATAACCACTAGAATATATGGTATAGCTCACTAAAGCATGTTGGTTAAAGAAATTTGTGCATATTGAAGTATTGTCATTGTGATATCAGAAAAGCAACTTAGTAATTTAATGCTCACTACATATGCTTGATAGTTCACTAAAACAGCACGTATAACTCACTAACATGCATATGTTGTGCATAATGAATCTTTCTGGGTTTTTTTTCTCGTTAGAATTATAGATAGAAGTTTTTTGCATAATGTTAAACACAGCAGATTAAGTGTTTTATTGTCATTGTTGTCGTAAAAATAAATTTTTTATTTACTGCTCATTAAATATGCATGATGGCTCACTAGCACATTTGATGTAACTCGCTACAATGCATATAAATGTGTGGAATAACTATTTCTAAACTCCTATTCTCTTTTTTTAGTTTTTTTTTTTGCAAAATTATAGATAAAAGTGTTTGCATGAAATTATACACAACGGATTAAGTGTTTTACTGTCATTGTGTTAACTGAAAACTAATTTTGTTCATCACACAGTGCATATTAGTTTTTAAGGTTTTCCGAATACCTTTTTCGAGGAGATTTTCTTTCATCACTTGCAGATCTTTTCTTCAATGCTTCTGTAGGGCCAGTTTCTACCTGCAAATATTGTAAAATTGTGATTATAAGTGCACAACTTTTTTAGTTTTGTTGATAAATCTTACATCGAAATGCTTCCTTCAAGCTTCAGGAATGATTTTTAGAAGATTGTTGGCTAGAATCTCTGAAAAATTGTTGCAAAATTTCAATAAATTAATCATGAATTTGAACAATTTTTGGAGAAATAGTGAGCGAAAGTTCAAGAGGTTTTTTCATGAGTTTTGAAATGACAGTTTGTATCAGTGATTTTTTGCTTTTATTATTGTTATAATTTTACATCTGACTTGGCAAGCATCTAGCACCATGTGGGATGATAGTGGGACTACTAGTACATTTGGAAATGTACAACCGGTTGTACCATATAGTAACCGGAAACATGATGGCCTCAGCAACATAAAATTTGGGGTAATAACATGAACAAGATCTCTCAACCGCAAAATAAAAATACTGTGAGTCTGTGACCATATAACGGAAAAGCCCTGACCCGTGAGCCAGCAGAACTGACAAAGTCGAATGGATTATTGGATGTTGATTGTGAATCAACAAATACATAGTTCGTACTGAGGTCTCAAACATAACAGACCTGGGGGACAAATAATTTGGCTCAGAATTTCAAATGAAAAATACTACTCCAAGATGCCATGAAAACTTCAGTTTCAGCCTGCAACCTGCAACCTGCCTCAACCTAAGGCAGCGATTCTTGGACCAATGATCTCCAAAAGGCCCTGTGGATTGTCCACATGCACCCAATGCCCAGACTTGGGAAGAACTTGAAGTGAAAACTTCCCCTCAGATTCATCTCTCTCCTTCCTGGCAAGCTTTTCAAGTCTTTGTATAACGTGTGCATCCCATCGGTCACTGTTCTCAGCCCACACAAGCGAAATTTCCGTCCCCTTCGGAGGGTGCTCTAGCAGATCCCAATAGTCCTTCTCCCTAGTCAAACCAGGCAGCAAAAAGAGGAAAGACAAAGTTTAGAAGACAACTTTTAAAATTTTAAAAGATCTCCAAAATGCATCTATAAGAAGTGGGAAAAAGAGAACTCCAGAAGTTGTCACTAACAATCTGGTGGAGCTCATAAATTAGGGTCAACGGCACAATGGGGCAGGAAGAATCAAATTTGATCAACATGAAGGTGGGGGGGGGGGGGGGGGGGTGTTAGCAGCACATTGGCTTTGACTACAATGAGGCTGAGTGTCTAGCTGTTATCAAGCTTTGAGAATCCGCTTTGAGAATCTCCAATAAATGCTTACCTCTAGTAGTTGTCCATATGTCAGCTGACACAACCACAACCTCTGTTTGGGAAATCTTCTTCTGTTTATATTTTCAGATGGTAAGGTCTAGTACAATCTGATTTGAGGATTTTGTCTTCTGTTTAATTTTTGCTGGCCTCTACTTGCTGCTGGAAAATGATTAGCAGCTGCTGGAAGTGACTTTGAGTTGCTTTTTGCTGGGAGGGATTGATGTTATATCATGTAGATTATACTGCTCTTGGCGGGTGGAGGACAGGCTGCAAACTGTTTTATGGTTTCTAAATTTCAGAAATCAGATCTTACTCATCATTTCGGGCTTGAGTTTTTGGTGGTACTAAGGCTAGCTGCTGGGGCAAGATATACATTTGCACAAAGCAACATAAATTGAGTCTTTTTCATAAGTTGAGGTATCCTCAAGTCATAAGGTGTTTTACCTGAAATGGGTTTTTGCTGCTGAGTGTGCCCTCTCCCTCTTCATTTACAACGTTTCAACTATTTCTCTTGTCATTCGCTCACGTGCACGTGTGCATGTTTGTGTGTGTTTGTATGTGTGTACACATTCAAAGTTCTATTATCCAGAAGGGCCAAGTACGAGGGCAGGCTCAACAAACTAACCTGTATGAGTGGAACATCTGAACTGCACCTTCAAGGTTAAAGGCCCATGTCTCGTGGTCATTAGACTTCTTCAGGTTGGTACCCAGCCACTCAGACAATGACTTTGAAAAACCCAGCTGGACCATGTGGTGGACAAGCCATCTGGAGAAGCTCATAATGGATCCCAAATTTCAGTAACGAAGAAAGCTAATGAACACAACATACATGGTGGGAAACGTAAATGCAAAAATTTCAAAAATTGAATGTTAGGCCAGTTTCAAAGGGCATGGGAAGCAAGCACATTAACGATCACTGGATCCAAGAAAAACCAACAGGCTATCAAGGCATTTTATTTCTATTAAACATATTGAAATGCAACCTGTCCATTAAATTGTCCACTTGGACATTTGTTTACTTCTTATATCTGGGAAAGAAAGCCGGATTCCTTTCTCTTTAGATAGAGAGGAGCAGGACAGGGATTTACACAGGTTCAGGCCTACTCTCAGTCTATCAGCCATAATATCGAAGCAATAAACCTTCCGAAAGACATCATTCATGGCTTTATAAGATTGCATATGAAAACATCTATATAAATCCACAACAAAGCTACATGGAAGCTTAAGGTGATCACATTGGGCAACAGGTTAGCGGGCTCCTTTATCAACTTTTGATGCCTTTTTGCCAGCATATAAGAAGAAAACAAATATGTGTCACTCATGCTTCTAAATGGCAAAGAAATACCAGCAGAGAAACAGGCCTCGAAGTTGAGGTAAGCAATTGGAGTTCGACCCAAAAAGAAAAAAGAAAGGGCAAAAAAAAAGGAGTCTAACTCGTATACTGGCAACCAACAGATAAACGGGAGGATTGAGGAAGTCTCATCAGCATGTAAATGTTTCTGCTGATTCTTTGAAAATTGAACAATATCAGAGTGGTTAATTATGTTCGCCAGTAGCTCCTTTATTATTAATTTCTTTTTTTTCCTCCTGAAGGAGGAAACTTATCAAACTCAAATCTGTATTTTATTTCCACAAAAAGACAATGGAAAATGAGATTGAATACAATCATAAACAAAGTAAATATATAAAAACTCCGATGGCAGACAACATTCGAGAGTTCTTACTTTCTCGACAGGATCGGTGATGGTAGACTTTCCAAGGTCTCCAAAATTCGCTCCACTTCTCCACTACTCTCTTCAGGACCAACAATTCCAGGAACAGAGTCCAGTACCCAGAGCTGCTCTGCATGTAAATCCAGAATCATAACTAGCAGAGAACCAAAGTGCAATGCACACAAACTAAGGTCTCACAAATGCATAACGTTCCTAGTATCCTAAGTATACTAATGACAAAATCAGCCTAGTTAGTACCTGTTTTGGCAATGCCATGGAGTTACCATAATCCCCACGAGCACCACTCTGAGCATACTGCAACGCAACCTTGCCTCCCAAGGAGTGGCCAATAAGAGCATCAGGCCAATCCCAACCATGGACTTTCACCAAATTTGCCAAATCCCTTGCAGCATTGTCCAGGTCATGCGGCGGATGAAGACTTTGTATCTCAGCTGATCTTCCATGATTCCTTAAGTCAACAAGTACAAATCTCCATTCTACACAAACGCAATAGGAAGTTAATGACCTGTAATTCTCCAACCCTTTCACAAGCCTTAGAAATAAGGTACATATCATGAAATTGGATATATACCCCAGAAAAAGTTCAACCCATGTCCTGAAAGTTTTTTTTTTTTTTAATTATTATTATTATTAAAGACAAAAGATTAAGCCCTCTGTTCACACTACTTGCATATCTGCTCACTTTCAAAAATTGCCCACATTTTGTCAATTCCTGTAACTTTCAAAGTAAGAAAATCAGCCCCTTTCTCCCTCCAAAAGTCGTCCCCAGCTTTTCTCTCCTGGCCAATTTTCACTCTATTAAGCTCAAACTGAACTAGATTTCTCGAAATCCTTCTTCCAAACCACAAAACACAATACAGCAATTATATCCTTTTAAGGGAAGGGGGGAACAATACCAGAGGAAGAATTGGAGGCCAGATAAGAAGCTAGAGTGCGACCAAAGGATCGCCAATTCCTTCCAGATCCCAGAAGTCCATGGAGCACAAATGCGGTTGAATCGTTGGGCTTGTCGACGGAATTTGATGCCCTGACTTCCTCGAAGGCTAGGGTTTCCATCCATCTCTTCTTGTTGGGTGAAGTCGATCCAAATTCTAATTCTAAACCTAACCCTAACCGTAGCTTGGTGGATTGGTTTGCGAGCCCGATGAGACCGAGCTTGTTCCGGATCGCCGTCGCCGTTGCCATGTTAATTTTCTCTCTCCTCACTCCGGCAGCCTCCTATAAACTTAACCGTGAATACTTTCAGTCTCACGAAGTGGCGGGCGAGCCACGAAAACGATGACGTATAACATTTGGTGGGCATGTTGCGTTGGGACTTGGGACAGAGGAGAGGGGCAAGATAGAAAAAAAATGAAGAAAACATAACTTAACAACTGTGGGATTTGACCCCACACCCTTTTGGACGAGAGCCTAACTCTTGCGCCTTAAACCACTCGGCCAAACTATCATTTCAGTGTCCTGAAGTGGCGGGCGAGCCAAGAAAACGATGACATGTAACATTTGGTGGGCATGTTGCGTTGGGACTTGGAACAGAGGGGTAAGATAGAAAAAAATGAGGAAAACATAACTTGACAGCTGTGGGATTTGAACTTACACCCTTTCAGACCAGAGCCTAAGGCCCTGTTCTTTTCAGTGGGAAATGAGATGTGTGGGATAAGTGATTGTGAGAAAGGGGGGGAAGGAATGAGTGAGTGTGGTTTTTTTTTTAAGTGTGGGAAAAAGTGGGTGAGTGTGGATGAAAGTTGAATGTAGTTGAATGAAGTTGAACTATTAGTTGTTAATATTTTTTTTATTTTATAATATAATAATTTTATTGTGATAGTAATTAATGATGATGAAATTTTTTTGTTTTTGTTTATTCTGTTTTGTTCTTTTTTATTTTGTTTATTTTTTATTTTTGTGTTTTTGTATTTGTATTTTTTATTTTTTATTTTTTATTTTAAAATTTTAATTTTTTTAATTTTTTTAATTTTAATTTTAATTTTCTTTAATTTTTTTAATTTTTTTAGTTTTAATTTTTCAATTTTTTATTTTCTTATTTTTTATTTTTTGTATAAATTTTTTTTTTATTTTTTTGGAATTTTCCGTTGGTTTTTTTTCTGGAATAAAAAAATACAAAAAAATAAAAAAAATACAAAATACAAAAAATAATTTAAAATTTTTTTAAAAAAATAAATACAAAAAAATTAAAAAACTAAAAATTAAAAAATTAAAAAATTAAAAATTAAAAATTAATACAAAAAAATGAAAAATGAAAAATAGAATTAAAAAATTACAAAAAATTAAAAATTAAAAATAGAATTAAAAAATTTTAAAAATTTAAAAATTTAAAAAATTAATGAAAAAGAAAAAAAATAAAACTGTTCCATAACATCCGAAAAATTAAAACTACTCATAATTGCTATCAGATTATTTATACACACAATTACGTAAATTATAAAAAAAAATTCAAATATGAGAAATTGTTGTTTTATGCAGGTGTGGGAAGGAGTGGGTGAATGTGGGAAAGAGTGGTATTTTTTTTTAAGAGTGGGAAGAGGGGGAAAGAAGTTGGTGGATGTGAGGCGGGTGAATTTCCCAACGAAAAGAACAAGGCCTAAATCTGCCGCCTTAGACCACTCGGCCAAACAGTCATTTCAACGGATGCACCAAAAATATGAAAATACCTAACCACTAAACCATTCAAACAGCTTCCTTTCAAACAACAAAATGCCAAAAACGATCACAAGAACTTACATATTGGCCTCCAAAATTCCCCCTTTTTACTACATTTTGCACCCAAGTACTTATTAACCAAAAATGAAAAAAAAAAAAGAACTCTTCTATTTCACCATTTGCACCCTTCAAACAGCAAAACTAAGACTCTTCTTGAAGAGCAAAGAAACCAAACAATATATTTGCCCTTCCTAAAATCTAGGGGAAAAAAAGGTAAAAAGAAAACTTGCAAGTGTTATACCAACTTGCTATTCAGATCCGTAGATTCCACCATGAACAACTCTAAACAAACAGATAAAACAAGGCCTTGTCAGAGACCAGAGATACTACATTACTATGTCTTTTTCCCTTATTACCCAATTATTCGAAAGGGCATTGATTTTGATTATCAAGAAGATGCAAGCGAATCGTGAGCATGATCATCTTTCATGAGGTGATCTTGATGCAGATGATTTTGCTTATTTGAATTCCCATGGTCATGAACATTTTGATTTGTTGTGTTTCTCTATGTGGTTTGTATTGTGGCCCCAAATACTCTCTTTTCAAGCATTTAATTTGGAATGTGACTTCATGATTGAGTTTTACATACTTGAGCTCAGAAAGAATCTCAGCAACAATAATAATTTGCTTCATATCTTCTTCGAGCTGGGCTTGGGATTTCCCACTTTTCCTCTCCTCTTGTCTTCTTCTTCTCTCTCAATTAGCTTTCTCCAATACGGAGTTTGAAGAAATTAATATAATGAATTAAGCGTAAACGAATTTAACTTAATCCTGCAGCGGAAGACAATCAAACCTTGGTTTGAATCACTGGTCGTGGAAGGACTCATGATTCAGAGAACCCTCACAATCCCACAGCCTAAGAGCCCTAAGGTTTTGTGTAGAAAACTCACTTTAGAGAATCCTCAATGTTTCTCTAATGTATTTTCCTCTTAGACTGACCTCCCTTTTATATTTGAAGGACAGTTGAGGCAATAAGTTTTTTGAGGTGACTTAACCTGTCGACATAGCGCTCGCACCCCTTATGGGTGTATCGTGCCCTAAGTCCAACATCTCCCACTCACACATAAGGGAGCCCTTATTTCTACCTTAAGAAAAACTTATTTTTCTTTTATCTTCTGCACAATCTTCATACTGGCAAATAAGTCGTGCGACCAACACACTTGTGAGAAAGATCTATGATATACATCTGTTAGGAATATATAGTCTCTCGTCGAGAACCGTATATGAGTAGTGGAAGTATGCGAGCACCCTAGATCATTTCAATCTCATTAAGATGTCTCATTTTAATTTCATCAAACCATCATATTTTATATTCACAATTATAACCCATATGTCATAACTAGTGTACCGGTGAATAGAAATTAATGAGATTTCGTGAATGATCTTCCTCTTCTCAGGAGACTCTCGACCAAAACCAACTCATTTTTCTAGACATGTCCTACCACACTGAATCACTCATGATCATTTGACAACACACTAAGATACTAAACATTGAATCGAGTCTCAATTCACTGATTGGAGTCCTAAGGGTAAAAATATAAAGGCATAACCTTATGGGGTCACAAATATAAGTAGAGATCTAACTTATATTAACTTGATTCTCTCTTGCACACATGATATAAGACATGTGCTACAGCATTCTCTCATTTCCCATGGAGCTTATGTCTTTTGG
This sequence comes from Selenicereus undatus, assembly GCA_017589665.1. Lineage (NCBI taxonomy): Eukaryota > Viridiplantae > Streptophyta > Magnoliopsida > Caryophyllales > Cactaceae > Selenicereus > Selenicereus undatus. The sequence continues at coordinate 39,885,487 of JACYFF010019584.1, forward strand.
TTTTTTAATCAAAATGTTGTACAGATGATATTTGGACACCATATTATCCAAACTGAGTTTTCAAATCTACTTATTAACTTGAACTCACATCTAGCCTCTTTAAGGTAGGCTAGGTGAAATTCATTTTTACCCATATGGTACAATGATCTTTTGTCATTATCAAGGCGACATTCATAATTTTAAGTTGACAAGTTCTCATAATTATCTTTCTGATAGTTCTACTCAAAACCTTCTCTCATCTCCCATCGATGCTCAACTCAATGGAGGTGGTGACCCGTGTGAAAGGGCTAACCTCAAGTCTACCTGACATACTTTTCACATTCAAGAACGCACTCAAGCATCCATGAATAAGAATGCATATTCAAGCATTCTAATAATAAGTGTATGCAAAACATATTATTTAAATTTTTTAATATTAGACAATCACTCGTGAACGTTGGAAAAATGATTAGTGAACAACATGGCCAAAGCATAGTTGTCATCTCCAAAGACTGTTAAGCCTTTACATGCTAAACAAGTACACCCCCTTACCAGGGCTAGCTCAATGGCTCTATGGTCATTTCCTTCGTAGGGAAATACTTTATGTTCACTATCTTTGTGTGCCACCATGTCATTTGCAGAAATTGAACATTAAGTCCAATCTGTTAGTCTTATAACAATACTAAAGGTTCTTGGCAGGTGTGATCACAACCTGTCCTATTAAACTATTACCGGATACTATTTGGTTCACCAACCAAATAATTCAAGTGCCTTTTCAACCAAACATATTCTTGCACTTTCGAGGATAAAGCCATAAACTCTTCTTACAACAAGGTAACATATGACTGGTTCTTGCCGCTTTAACATCATTGCTAAGTTGGAAGACATATTTGGAGGTTCATTTCTCATCTAAACCCACCTCAATCAAGACTGTTACACCCTTTTGATGCAAGTTATTGCTTATGTGTGATAAGCACATGATCGAATGTTCCTTTTAGGTTTCTCATGACTTTACTGTCTGTTGTTATGCTAGTATGTTCAGTTGATATTTATATAAAGATATCATGCCTAATATGCACCACATCATGCCTTAGACTTCTAACCACACCTAACAAAGCAAGTTCTGCTTATTAGTTCTTTTGAAATAGAGTGTGGACACATTTTACTATAAGGCCTCACCTTTGTTGATATGAGTTCTAATAGGGTCATAGTTGTGCGTATTAGATTATTTAAAGACCTTTTGATATCATTCTCTTTAGGAAAAAGAATAACCTCTTTGAATATTCTCTTAAAAACTTTATTTGAAGACCATACGCTACTTTATCCATATTAATCATCTCACAGTTAGATGATGATAATCATCTCAAAATTAGATGATGACAAGGCCTTTCACCTTACTTAGTAACTCTACACCACTTCTAGCTATTAATAAGTCATCCACATATAATGACTTGACTACAAAATTGTTTTTTTGACCCTTTGGTATTAATCGTAGTGTAGCCACTAGAAATAATCACACTATGAACAACAAGTATACCAATCCATTGAAGAGACTTTAAGGTCACAATTGACCTCACATGTCCACAAACATCATGTTTGCAACCCTTTTCAGCTGAATGCACTTAATCCCCTTTGAGATTGGTATTTGCACACCCATATGATGTGACTTTAGGTCCAAGCGATAAATAGCTAGTGAAAGGTGAAATTAGGATAAAGCATACAATAAGAGGGAAAAACTCTTTGTAGTTGATCCTATCATATTGTGTGTACCCTTATACAACAAGCTGAGCCTAATGACAATTATGCCAGTAGCCTTATACTTTAAGAATTAATATGTTCTCAAATAACTTTGTGTACTAAAAGGTCAACCAACTGTTCACCTTCATTTACTCCATTTTATTTCCATTATCTTAGGTCACTTGTCCTTAGAAGGGTTGGAAATGGCATCTTTGTTCATTTCCATTATGTAGAAATGTTACGAAAGTTTCATGCACCTCATTGTCCAAATAGCATGGAGGAATGCTCTTTGACTACCATTGCTTAGCAGATATTTATATAATCTCAAATCATTCCTCCTTGGATCGATTTTACTCCCACTCAAACAAAGACTAGACATCTTGCTCCCACTTGGAGCAAGAATAGGATTACTTTCATTTGCTCTTGAAGATAAAGATGGACCTTGATGATAAAATTATTCATCATCAATTAAAATCCTTGAATGAAGGAATCCGATTTAGCTTGGAGTGCTAACAGAGATAAGTTTTAACCGATCTCACCCTTCTTTGGAAATTCATTCTTTAGAATGTGATATATATTGGTTATTTTTTTTTAGTTGCACCCCCACTGTCTTACAGTTCAATGAGTCAAAAAGCTTTGAAGGTTAGAGTATTCCATAAAGACGTTCTTCCTCCCCCCTTTGGCATTTCCAAAAGAGGGGTTGATTTCATGGGTCACATGCCCCTGAGGTCTAAAGACTATCAGACTGGACTGTAATCCATAACTCATATGGAGTGGTAGCAACTTACTCCACAAACACAAGGTTAAGATCATAGATTGAAAAAAAAAAGAGGATCTCCTTAACAGGAGATTCAAAAATTTTGTGCAATTATTGATCCTACCATATCAAGGAGAATTCTAGTTTCTTTCTTCTGTTATAGGCTTTTAGGATAGTTAGCTAATAAGATATCCATTTTTCGTCGCAATATCCACCTTAATACCAACAAATATTTGGTAATGATTTGGTCTTTGATACCTTAGCCTCTTGGGTTTATTTGATTTTCAACCAAGATCACATGTTTTCTAAAGCAACTTATCACTTTAGACTCATCTGAGCTCAAATAAACAAGACCAAATCAAGTGAAATGTGATGAAATATAGAAGCTCTACACCTTATTATCACATTCATTGGACCATGAATGTTCAAATAAATTAACTATAATGGAAATAAGGATCTTAGTAACCTTTCAAAAATTAAATGGTTTTCTTGTTGTTTTTCCTACCAAACTATGTTCGCAAGTGAGCTAGTTCACTTACATTTGCTAACAAATCTTATTTTGCTAGCTTTTGCATATATATTCATTTGACACTTATGGTCTAGTCTAGCATAGTAAATAAACATTTCACATAATCATAAGTATGTGAATATGGAAAAACAAACACTTGGATTAGTGCAACAAGTACCCAATAAATTACAAGTAAACCATTTCTAATAAAGCAGAACCAAAACCAAAGGTGTTCTTAAAAGAAAACTAACTAGGTTTCAATGCCATGAACATAGTTAGATAAAACCAAGGTAGCAACTTTATTCCAACGAATCCTAGGTGCAAGTAGGTTTTCACATAGGATTGGGTATCAGCCCGTTATGTAGGACTAGCTTGCATGCTCCAATTCCTCCAATACCATCTTGTTGCTGTCTCTACATGTGTCCTCGTCAAACTATGTAAGACCCCGTTGGAAGCCCAATAAATCTTCATGGCCCCTAGATCTTTAGTTCGGATTCCTGAACCTACAATCCCCACAATATTAATTTCATAAAGAAGAATACAACTAGTAACACGAAAGTCACTAAGAGATATTGCTAAGTACCTTCTTGGGCTCGGTCCAATCACATGTGTGGTGACACATTTGGTCACAGTTGAGGTACTTAGCTTGTATTAAATCTTTCTTCCTTGCACATTTTTCTTTTCCTTGTTGGACATGCTCAGGTTCCTCATTTGACTGAGCATTTCCAATCCAGTTCTCTTGGCCCTTTCTTTTAGAATCATTTCTTGAATTAGAGGTTGACATGTGCACTTATGCACCTATCACCTCAACAACCTCTTACTAGTCCTCTAACTCAAGTCGTCGCCTAATGTCCTTGAAAGTAAGGACATACTTAGTTTAAGACAGGACCATCTTAATATGGCTCAGTCATTAGGTAAAGAATAGATCACGACACGAACTTGTCGCACGTCGGTTAATTCATAGCCCATTTTAGGCAATTCACTAATCATGTTTGACATGCGCCTTAAGTACTTCCTCATGGAGACATACAGGCTCTTTTTATAATTTTCAAACCTGATTGTGAGGAACCTAAGTCTAGCAATTGTGGCAGTTGACATGATGACTGTAGCACATGAAAGTTTTACAATCAGCACAAAAGCACACATACATCTAATATTTTAGCATACACTTATCCATGTAACTTGGTAATAACCGATAGAGTTAATATATACAAACATAGACCCTAGAGTCGAAAGTTCATATATAGTTCTTAATCATCATTGTGTGAATGAATGTTTAAGTGCAATTAACTTTATTGTTTCATTCCATGTTATCAGAACACTCATCACAAAAAGAAATATTCTAAAAGAAATTCTTAAATTTCTAATCAAAGTGGATATGCCAACCTGAAGAATATGTCAAGAAAATCCAACACATACCCATAAATATATGAAAATAAATTTAATCATTTTAGGCATAATTTGCATATTTAACAAAATTCTCAAAAAATATATTTTTTGAGAAACTTCAATGTCTTCTTACCTAACTTATTTAGGGATGGTACATATATACTTTTTATGTGCAACATATAAAACATATTCTCATAATATGTAACATAATTTTCATAAATTTCAATCAAACATATGTATTCATTATATATCACATGATGTTCAATTGAGAACAAATGAGCTAAACATTATAGAGATTTCAAATAATATTTTCACTCAAAATAATCTCAATGATGTCAACCAAGAATATGCTCATCTCTTTCATGAAATTCAATAGAATGAAATATGCTTAAATAAAAGATTCTTAAGAAATCACATAATATCTCAATGTCAAAAAAAGGATATCAAGTAATATATACTTACAAAAAAGCGAATATTTGAGAAATTGCATAAGAAATTTCAATCAAATTATATAAATTCATGAGCCCAAACATAAAGCATAAACTAACCTTTATGGTCAATTTAGTCAACCCTTTGGCCAACAAGTCAACCACAGTCGATATTTGGTCAAACTTTCAAAAGTAAGTTTTTTAAATTATAAAAAAAAAAGAGAGAACAAAGCCGTAGCAATCAATCACGTGCCTTGCACGTGACAGGGCTCAACCCCATTCTCTATGTTCAATTGAGCACAGGAAATGGGTCACGCGACTCGTCGGCCGAATCTCATCCAAATTCGCCATTTTTTTGGCTCAAATTCGTATTGAGATCTATACCCAACGTATTTTATGACTGATTTACACAATAAATTGTGAAAAATGAGCAGAAATCGATGCCCAAATCGAGTGGAATTACGTCAAAATAGTGCAGAACCACCGACGACATTTTTGCACAATTCTATCAAATTCCGGCAAATTTACAGTGGACGTCATAGGGGTTTTGATCAAAACTTTATGATTAACAAAAAGCACAAATCAATTGCAAGGATAAATGACTAAAAACGGATCAAAAATGAGTTCAAATCATGAACCCTAACTGTAACGCCCCCAATTGCTAATATCTGATTATTCTAACATAACCACTTATTATTATAATTTAGCAACGGAAGACTTCTAATTTGATTGGAGGCATTACCGTCGTTCCATGATAGAACACGGCTGCTTGATTTAGTGAATTTGATGGGGGCTCAAATATAAGGCCCTCAACCCTAAAGTCAGGAGTTTTACTATTTTGTTCTTAAATCCTGGGGCAAAACGGACAGAGTTTCCCCTAAAACTTGACCATTTTCCCAGGCTTACAGCCTTACAATAAATCCCCTGCACTGAAAAATAATAAAAACTAACTCAACGGCCACCCGCCGGAGTTCACAGCTCTACGGGCCACCCGCCCGGAGCACTATAACCAATGCAGTTTAATGATAACCAAATAAACGGCGACAAATACAGACCTGACAACTTAGATGGTGGCTAATACGGCCATACAGAACGACTCTAAATGATATGCAACTAAGCACACAAGAACTCAATTTACAATCACACACCACAAAACACATTGCAGTTCACGTACGAGTCCATTATTTCACTTCTAGGCAGCAGTGACTCCCTTTCGGCTTCCTTCAGAAACCTGGAGGCACAATGATAGATGGGATGAGTGATAATCGCACAGTGGATAGCCCCCTCCCCTAAAAGATGCAATAATAACTTACAACCGTCGTTCGTAATTGCTTTTCTTTGAAGAATTCACCTATCGCATAGTATGTTCCAATCACAAGGCAAGAGAAATAGCATTTGCACCAAAAGCCACTCGTATGAACTCGTAAACTTAATAAAACAATATCATATGTTAATGTAAGTAGTGGACATGATCTATGCATACCATTATCTCCTCTCCTCTTGTACTTGTGTCATAAATTTGGATCTATAACATTATTTTCTAAACAAGATATAAACAATTAATCACCTTTTTAGGTTTTCAATTCAATTATTCAATAACCTTCTTCAGTATCAAGTAATAGGAGCAATAAAATGAATATATTGACCTCTGAACTTTACATGCTTGTTTATTCAATTGATCATGTTTCTTCTACTCATGTAACTTCAACTCATGCCTACTGACAAATTATGAAACAATAAACTTTGAATCCTCTCCTTACGGGGCAGAGAGATGAAATACTGAGCTTTGTCTCTGCCTTCTAGCAGAGAAATGAAATACTGAGCTTTGCATTCTCTGCCTACTGGCAGAGAAGTGAAATACTGAGCTTTGTCTCTGCCTTCTGGCAGAGAAATGAAATTCTGAGCTTTTAATTCCCTGCTTACTGGCAGAGAAATGAAAAACTGAGCTTTGTCTCTGCCTTCTAGCAGAGAAATGAGATATTGATTTTTGAATTCTCTGCCAAATAATGAGTCTTGAAACATATAAGTTGAAGTTACATGCAAACTTCTAGGAAGGTATTGGGTTGGTTAAGCTAAAGATACAAATAGGCGACTGATAACAATAAGAAGCACTTAGCGATCATGTAATAAAACATTTATGGACCTTGAGTATAATTTACAATAGACAACGGCATGTAGTCACCATATGCTATGAATTGATTCTTCACATAATCCATGGATACGTTACGCTGAACTATGCAGTCGATAAACTATATATTGGATACGGTGTACACGATCGATAAACATATAGAGGCAATAGAATTAAAAATGTCGATCGATAAACTAATGTCTGTCGACTAGACATGAAACCATTTTTCTACCTAACATGTTTCGAAGTATGAGCCGTAACTCAGACGTACATCCCTATGTCGTAAAACAGACTTGGAAACTGAATGTTTGGGTGCCCGCATTTCAAAATTTTTTGTTTTGCAAATAGGAGAGATAGAATGTATAAGTAAAATTGATTTGTTGATTCTTATCTGAAAGTGAACCCCTTGGTCGATGTACATCTTGAAACGATTGTACTTTAGGTGCTCGCACCCCCCAGGCCGATCGAGAAGCTTGAGTTGACGCCGCACGCGGGTGTATTGGTCGGCATAAGCCTTGATAATTGATGTGCATAAGCCCTGGCGCCGCGCGCGGGTGTATTGGTCGGCATAAGCCTTGATGATAATTGGCGGGGCCACTTGTTTATGTGACAAAACATTGAGAACTTGGTTCATTAAATGATTCTTGTTTTGATTGTTTTCATTGCTGAAAACACTGTGAGTTTGTGAAGAACATAGAGTTTTTGAAAAACATAGGCAATGTACGTACCGAGATGGCCTCACTTCTTCTTCAATTTAAGGTGAACTTATTTTCTACGTAACATGTCTATCATATAACCCATGAATTCACCTTATGGATCAAGATCTATGGGTAATCGCTAATATATTCATGCATATAATCGATACTATAATCATGCATAATCAGCGGACGTTATATAATGAATAGCGATGAACCTGATATATGATCGATGAAATGCATAATCAATGAATATTATATAATAGCGATGAACCTGATATATGATCGATGAAATGCATAATCAATGAATATTATATAATCAAAGAATATTATATACTTAATAGTTATATAGAATCATTGAACATTATATGCTTAATAACGATGTACATTATATACATAAATATATGATCAATAAAATGCAATTAATAAACGCTATATAATCGATAATGATGAACATTATATATATATATAACCGATAAAATTCCTAACTAATGAATTCATGGTTATTGAATTTGGTTGGGCCACATAGTGAAATGCGTATACTCGATGAGCATTATATATATTACATGAACTTAATGTTATAAACCGGCAATGAACATCATATATTCAATGCTCTTTATAAAACGAAGCCTCCATATAATCATTAATTTCATAGCATGGGTAATTTGTCCATGTATATATATATATTCGATAACCTAGGTATAGTTTCATATAATCGATAATTGTATATAATCGATATAATCGATAATCTTGTCGTATTCAATGATTTCATATAGTTACCAAATGGCATATAGTTGATAAACTAACACATAAACGATAGACTTTAGTCGTTGACTAACATATAATTCAGTACGACTAACATATATATACTGATAATTGATTCAAATTTAACCTGAACGAATTATAATCAACAACTATTGAATTCAACCTGAACAGCTACAAACAACAACATAACTATTGAATTCGACCTGAACAACCCATAATCAATAACTGTTGAATTCAACCTGAACAAACTATAATTAATGGTCAATAAGCTTTATCGAAATTAACAACTTAACCATAAATAGGAGGATGAGGAAACCCACCTCGAATCCAAGTTAAAGGACCCGTTTTAGGGTTTGATTCCGGTTGATTCGGTGTGGGTTTGATTCCCCTGCGCTGTGCCACTGCCTCTCACTTCCTCTGCTCGTCGGCATCCGGCGAGGGCGGCCGTTCTGGTGGCGGTTGCGCAAGGTCGGGTCCCCGAACTCTAGCCCACGACCTCCTTCTCCCTTCTCGCGTCTGTCTCGCTCTTCCTCCGGCCCAGTTTGACGCCGACCGAGGTGGGGGACCGTCGGGTGTGCGTCGGCCGGTCGGCAGTGACCCCACCAGTGCCTCCCTCGGTCCCCACCGGTGTGCGCGCGTGTGAATCGCCGGCAAGGGGGTCGAGGAACCCCCCCCCTTCGCGTTGCTCTGCTTCCCCTATCCTTCCTCCTCTCTCTTTTTCCGATGCGTTGGGGTCGGGTTGGCGGGGTGTGGGACGGCCGGCCGCCGCGGCGCCTCGCCGACCTCCCCCTTGCCGTCCCGGCGCGCCGCCGGCTTGAGGTCGCGGCTGGGCTCCCCTGAAACCCCCCCGACGCCTCTGCTTCTCCTCCTTTTCCCTTTCCCGAAAAAGGGCTTCGGCCTCTTTAAATTTTTTTGTTTTTTTTCCCCTTTTCCACATATATTGATATATATATATATATACACACACACACACACACACACACACACCATGGGATTGTATTTTTGGCTATAGTTACTGAATTAAAATTTTTAATGAATTGAAAAGCGAGACCTAACTTGATTAATTTATAATTAATGTAATTAGAAAGAAGATTAGGTTCGGGCCGTTACACTAACTGTAGAAATTTTCAGCGACATTTTGCCAAATTCCGACCACATGTTCAGTCGAGGAGTTGCAAAACTTGAGGGCTATTGAACGAAATTTAATTTTCAATCAAATACACATGCCAATTTCCCAAAAAATAACCAAAAATGGATTAAAAAACGGGATCAAACACACGAACCCTTAACACTCGAACAATGCTACCAACAACTCGAGAAATTCTGGCTTATCTTGTGGATAATACAATTGGTACGTCAATTAAGGAAATAATAACCACAGTAGATCCAAAATTAGGTTCAACTCAACTCACCCTAACCCAAGCACATCGAAAATTTTTTCGCATAAATTCTGGCCAAATTCTGATCAAATTGCCTAGAATTTTTGAGGTGTTTTGTAAAACAGCATAAGCCTAACATGAATCAATCATCAATTGAGGGAAAAATGGACCAAATTGAACCCGAAATCGAGTTCTACTACTCGATTGAACCCTAGAAATGCTAGCAATGAATTTTGCCAAAATTCAAACAAATTTTCTATTAAATCGACCAATTAACTGAGGGGTTTTGTTCTTCATCTAATGGGTGACGAAATCCACGCATCAATTTGCAAGAACATTGAAAATCAATGATTCAAGAATCGATTCTAGGGTTTCATCCGCGAAGAAACCCAAAATTTCAATTCGAAATTACTCCCAAAATACCCATCCGAAACATGCGTACAGTATATAAAATTAAACTTCTCTTCTAGCTCTATCGGAATCTAGAATTGTACGAAAATTCATCAAGGATTGACACATGAAATAATAGCATGAAGTTTCAAGTATAAAAGCGAAAAAATCAAATTATTTAGCATGAATTTCAATAAATTCTATATAAGTAATCCAATTAGGAAACAAACTGATTGGCTCTGATATGAATGAAGGAATTAATACAAATAAGCGTAAACAAATTTACCTTAATCCTACAGGGGAAGACAATCGAACCTTAGTTTGAACCACTCGTCGTGGAAGGAATTCACAATTTGAAGAACCTTCATAATCCCACAGCCTAAGAGTTCTAAGGTTTTGTGCAGAAAATTCACTTTAAAGAACCCTTAATGTTTCCCTGATGTACTTTCCTTTTAGACTAACCCCCCTTTAATATTTGAAGGACAGTCAAGGCATTAGGTTTTCTGAGGTGACTTAAGTCGTCGACATATTGGGGTTATTGGGCTCGCACCCCTTATGGGTGTATCATGTCCTAAGTCCAATAGAGTTCGTAAAATGAGGGAAATGGCTGAGAAATAGGGAATGAGAACTTTCCTTTGGTTTAATCCAAAATACTAAGAGAAACAACAAGGTTATTTCACGGAGGAAACAACTTATATAAGTTTTCAGTAATGTAATCGAAAACTGGACCACTTGTTTTTTCTTGTTTCTGTAGGGTTGTTTTCTTCTGTTTTCCCCCCTTTTTTTGTTGGTTGGGGGTGCAATTAGAACCTTATTTTTCATTTATCAGCCAAAAAATGCATGCCTGTATCGAGTGAGGTTGTCACCTTCACAATGAGAAAGCGTATATTCAAAAACAATTGCATGGCTTTGACCCTAGTGGTATTACTTGAATTGTTCTTCTAATATTGTGCGTGTGTTATTTATTATTTTTTTTTTCTGAAGGCACTTCCTGAAAATTGATTTAGACACTAGTAGAAGAAATAACATATAGTAGCCTTTACATTGAATTTCACTATAAAAGTTGTTACCAAATTTCACACACGAAATGCTTATGTACCAATTTGTAGTAATGAATATTGCTCTTTTTTTTTGGAGGGGGGTATTTTACAAAGCACATCTCACAAGTGTTACATAACTATCAAAGAAAGTGTGGTCATGTCAAATACAACGTACCCAACCCGCCAAAGGAACAAGGCAATTCGTGATGATGAGTCAAATGTCTTGAATTAGCTAATCAATCAACTGTACTATTGGCTCTTCAAAAGATAGAAGTAAATGACTACATATGTTATGCCTCAAATCCGGGAATAATAGACGCCGCATACCTGTATTATCAAGAGTCCCACAAGTATGCAAGGCTCAAATATCAAACAAAGTTATATATACCAAAGGCTAATATTATTTTCGCAAGTGGAGAATAATGTTGGAATTCAAACTAACCATAATAAGAATAGGACTACAAATCAATGGGAATTCAAATGTATTACATCCCTAAAAATATGTAACTCGACAAGATCTAATCTTATAATGCTTAAATAATGTAATACTAGTCCTTTGGCTATCAAACCAAGTCTCTAAGATCCATAACAACCACAACAACAACTGATCTCCACTTTTTTACTCATAAACTAACAGAAGTAGGACCTAAAAAAAATAGGAAGATGAAGGGATGAGCTTGAAAGCCCAATAAGTAGCATAATACTCCTTTAGTTGGGTTAGACATGCAATAAACGACATGCTGGGTCATTTATAATAGTAACAATATGTAAATAAAATAATCAATACTAGGTTTTGAATCATGCACATTTTATAAACTCATTTAGAACCTACAACTATACGACAAAGCAAATCATCTAAATAAATTCGTCAAAATAACACTTTTGGGGCTAAGGCCACTATTCATCCAGTTGCAAGGGCAACAAGAGTCATAGAGTCAGCTTGTCATAATCAATACCACAACACAGAGGGGCCTAACCGATCACAGACACATATCAGAATCGCAAAACATAATAGCGCTTATGCTACAAGTTGTTCGACAGGTCCAATGCATACCTCCACTAGATAAGGCAGAAGGCATAGCCCAAAACCAAAATCAATATCTCAAAGTCATACGAAATGATACCCGATCGACAGCGATAAATAACAATTTAGCATTACAAAGCAAGTGATTTATCACAAGATATGAACCAAATACTTTAAACGATAAAATCACAATAGTTAATCAACTTAGTAAAAGTTATACCATTCTAGAATGGCTATTTTGCAAATATAATGGTCAAACGCAATAAAATCATACTTGTTTGGCATAAGTCGAAATGTGATTAATGTCATAGCAAAATTGGCATCTAAACAGGCTATTTTCCAAGCAGAAATCAAAACGTAGCAAAATTGCACCTTTTAACATATTCCGGAAAATAATTTGATGCGAACAGTTGCATGCCAACCCGATTAACAAAACCATTTTACAAAGAGAGTTAACAAATATAATTTTGGGCACGAAATACTAAAAGAGTATTACACCTCTTACCTGAAACTGCTAATCCAAATTGACCTACTTGGAAAGCTCAAAATCACCTATACTCGATATAAGGATCTATTAGTGACTATATATACTAATATAAATCATAGCTTAATTCAAAAGTGCTAAAAGTAACGGTGATATCCTATAATGGCTATAGCTTAAAATAGGATGGAATTAGATTGCTATCAAATACTATGCATTCATTTTCCCGTAACCTTGTTTGTAGAAGATTGAAGAAAAACTTACACACTATAAAAACTTGCTAATTTCACATTAGTAATTAAAGCTTGATCTAATACACGTGATGATTTGAAATAGCCAATTTGCCAGAACAACATGTGTGGATTGGCCAAAATTATAAAATCAGAGAATTTAAAATATCAACCGTGCGAAGTAGGCATAATAGACTAGGGAACACTTTAATCAAAGTGGCAAATTCAATCAATCAAGGTAGTGCAATTGACTTGCTTTCTACACCAGAATCTTTTGATTCAATAAAATATACTGGCAGTCAAAGCTAAATACAAATGAAATATAAGCATGAATGAAGTATGGTAAGAATTGTGGGTTAAGAATGTGTTTTGCATTCAAGGCAACCAACGTGGCCTTGTAATACAAATCACACATCAAAATACTTAGCTTTGGAAGTGATGAAGTCAATTTAAAAAGCCAAACCATTGACACAATACTAATTAATGTCCTGCACTTTAGGAGGGCACAATATACTATAGTATGGTGGAGATAAATAATGAGGGTCAAGCACTTGTGAGAACATCATTGATTTTATGCTAATGAGGTGGGGGCAAATTACAAGAATCAATCAAGGCAAAATCAGCTTCATGCGTCTGGGCAATTTAGTACTAATGGTTTGGCATGCTGCTAATTAAATAATGGATTATCAACGATATCGATTTACGAATGAGGGTATTGATTAAAATAAGATTACATTCAAGAGATGATTGAATGTAGTAACGAGAAGCTTAAACTCGAATATGAGAGCTAAAAAATTTGCAAAATAAACCTATTATTGAACATTCATAACTAGCACACAAATCGAAGATAGAAAAACTAATTAAAATAAATGAGGAGGGAATTCGAGTACCAACTTTAGGATTCTTCATATATGAATTTTCCCTTTTGCTCTCTCTCTTATCTTTTCTTTTGACTGAGAGACGTAGATATTATGTTGTTTTAAAGATGTCAAATAAAATAAATAGGGAGGATTAGCGTTAGAGTTACATAACCTATAAGCCATCAAAAGAAGTCTCCTAAATAAATGAGAACTAGTGAAGGTGAAAAGAATTTTATTTTTATTTTTTTTCCGTTGAAAACCCGGTATTTAGTATTACATCATACTTTTCATTTTCTCAACATGGCCTTAAATACTTCACCGCAGTTTGTACAAACAAAACAAGTGGACAGCAGCCCTTTTTGGTGTACATTTCAGGTTCTAGCTAATTGAGCAGAGGTATAACATTTGGTAGGCATTTTGCGTTGGGACAGAGGAGAGGAGCAAGATACGGAAAAAAATGAGGAAAAGATAACTTGACAGCTGTGGGATTTGAACCGACGCCCTTTGGGACGACTCGGGTTATGGCTGATGTACAAACATACAATTAATTTAAATAATTAATGGCGCTGCTGTATTTACATTTCCGTACACCTCACCTTTCAAACAGCAAAATGACAAAAACGACCACAAGACACTTGAATCCCCCTTTTACTACATTCTGCACCCAAATATTTATTTAAAAAATGAAAAAACAGAATTCCTCTTCTATTTCAGCATTCACAACCTTCAAACAGCGAAACTAAGCTCTTCTTGAAGAGCAAAGAAACTAGGGCTGTCAAAAGCTGATCCGACACGATTACCGACTCGAACCGAACACGAAATTAGGCGGATTGGGGTAAAGATTTTCAACCCGTTTAATTAAATGAGTTGATACGATTAACCCGTTTAATTAAACGGGTTAGGTTCAGGTTGAAATTTTCGACACGAAAAAATACCTATTTAACCCGTTTAAATAAACAGGTTAAACAGGTCAACCCGTTTATCCATTTACAGTAACTCGTTTAACCCGTATATCGGTATATAATTATGTGTAGTTTTTTTGAACATTTTTGGGGGCCATTAAAATTTTAATTTTCAGATTTTTGGCTAGGGGGTGGGGAGTTCAAATTTTATATTTTCACATTTTTTGTTCCTAAACCCATAAAGCCCACCCTATCAAGTGAAAACCCTAGATATAAAAGGCTTTTTGCCTTCTTCAGTTCTTCATTCGCAATACTACTCCTCCTCACAGAGCTAGAACTTGTTTGAGTTGCTTCAGCCTTCAGTCGCCCCTCTCTTATCCTCTCTACTGATCCGATCTCCCCATGTCCTCTCCACTCCCCTCGTCCCATCTCCTCGCTACTGATCTCTAGGACTTACTGATCTCCTCAGAAGTCGGTTCGTTCAGTAGTTGGTATACCAAGAATTCATGTAATCATGTATTGTTTACAAAGTGTTCAGTTGCAGTCTCAGGCTCACACACATGTTCATTTAAAGTTTGAAATTTAAGTGGGTTAAACAGGTAAGTGGTATCTGATTCTGACCCGTTTAACTTAAACGGGTTAAACAGGTCAAAATCAGGTCGACCTGTTTAAATGTTAAACGGTTTCAGGTTGGATTTTTCAACACGTTTATTAAACAGGTCAGGTTCAGGTCGGGGGGTTTTCAACCCGTTTAACTTCGACCTGAACACGAACCCGACCCGACTTGACCTATTTGACAGCCCTAAAAGAAACCAAACAATATATTTCTCCTTCCTAAAATCCAGGGAAGGAAAAAGGTAAAAAAAACTTGCAACTTGCAAATAGTAACCCAATTCGCTATTTAGATCCTTAGATTCCACCATTAACAACTCTAAACAAAAAGATAAAAGAAGGCCTTATTAAAGACCACAAACGGATACTGCATTGTCATGCCTTTTTCTCCTGTTACCCAATTATAAAGAGCGTTCATTATCAAGAAGATGCAGGTGAATCTTGAGCATGATCATCTTCCATAAGGTGGTCGTGATGTAGGTGATGATTTCGCTTATTTGAATTCCCATGATCATAAACATCTCGATTTTGATGCTATGTTTCTCCTGGTGATCTGTATCGTGGCCCCAGACAGATACTCTCTTTTCAAGCATTCAATTTGGAATGTGACTTCATGATTGAGTTTACGTACTTGAGACCAAAAAGAATCTCGGCAGCAGCAATCAAAATTGCTTCATATCTTCTTCGAGTTAGGCTTGGGATTGCCCACTTTTTCTTTCGTTATGTCTTCTTCTTTTCTCTCCATTATCCTTCGCCATTATTGAGTTTGTAAAAACAAGGAAATTGCTGAGACACAGGAGATGAGAACTCCCTTTTGGATTTAATCCAAAATACTGAGAGAAACAACGATGTTATTTGAGGGAAGAAACACCATATATACGTTTTCAGAAATCTAATCGGAAACTAGACCACTTGTTTTTTCCTTCTTTCTATAAGGTTGTTTTCTTCTACTTTTTTTCCTCTTTCTCTGTTGGTTGGGGGACGGAGGGTTTGTCGGAATTAGGAAGTCAGGACGTTAGTTTCATTTCTCAGTCAAAAAACAAATGCTTATACAAGGTGAGGATGTCACCTTCACAATGAGAAAGCATACAAAAAAACAATCGCATAGCTTCAACCCAAGTGGTTATACTTGAGTTGTTCTAATATTTTGCATGTGCTATTTATTTATGTATTTTTCCAAAGGTGCCTCCTAAAAATTGATTTAGACACTAATAGAAGAAATAACACATAGTAGCCTTTACATTGAATTTCACTACAAAAGCTTTTACCAACTTTTAGACAAGAAATACTGATGTACCAATTTGCACCAATGAATATTGCTCTTTTGTGTTTGGGGGGGGGGGGGTGTTACTGGGCACACATCATTGCATAAGTATCAAAGAAAGTACGGTCATGTCAAATACAATGTCCCTCCCCCTTCCCTTCCCAAAGGAGCAAGGCAAGTCGTGATGATGAATCAAATGTGTTGGGTTTCGTGGCCCAAAATCCAACTGTGGCACGGTGGGACCGTGCTATGACAACACGGTCGTGTCAGGACGAAGGAGCGCGAAGACGGAGAAGACAGAAAATTGGCACGGGGGAGCCGTGCCATGTGGCACGGTCGTGCCACCTTGGCACGATGTGACCGTGCCACTTGGCACGATCGTGCCATGCATGGTTTTGTCGGTTCCGATAGTGGCGGCTAGAGTTTGTCACGAAGTGCAATTTTTCCTGGCGGCTAGGTTTCGTCTGTAAAGGTGAAACCCTAGTTTTCTAGACCCTATAAAAGGGGGTCATACCTAGGATCTAAAATCATCCCTGAACTCCAGTATTCATAAACACATTGAGAGGTAGAAGTACTTTGTGAGAGATTACAAGAGAGAGGTTGTAATTCTGCTCCTTGATCAAATCACTGTGGTGTTTGTGATCGTGTTGTATTCTTCCTACTCATAGTGGATTGTTTTGGTGCTGTCGCCGTCAGTGGTTTTTCCCGCATTGGGTTTTCTATGTTAAATCTCTTGTCTTCTATTTCTGTTTCTGTTATTCTACTTGAATTTCTGAATCTCTAACTCATCCTATCACTTCCGCTATTGTTGTTGCTCTAATATTTTTCCTAACAAAATGTCTTGAATTCACTAACCAATCAACTGTACTATTGCCTCTTCAAAAGATAGAAGCAAATTACTACATACTTCTCAACATGGCCTTAAATACTCACCGCAGTTTGTACAAACAAAACAAGTGGTAGCAGCCCTTTTTGGTGTTCATTTCAGGTCCTGGCTAACTGAGCAGAGGTCTTGAGGGCAGCGAGAAGGCTCTTCATGATTCTGGGCTCACCAGGAGGCACCCTATCTTTGAGGGCTCCCTTTCTTATTGCTCTGAACATGTGACCTTCTGAGTCATTGCTCCCTGGAATCACTGTACAATCTATGTACACTTCAACGTTTGCCTTCCCATCCTCTATTGATACAAACCCTAGTCTTACCCCTCCTTCAATTTTGTCCACCTGTTTCATATGCAGATCAAAACTACTAAAATGTCATGCATGGTCTTATCCTTTGTGATTGTTTTTTTAGAGGATCCAAATGAGCCATGAATGACTTTACAATAATACAACAAGGGAGGGGAAAATTGAGCTTGAAACCCAACGTACCTAAGGCCTCAGTCCTATCCTCTATACCAAAACTTCATATGTTGACTATAATAATGAATTTAAAAAATACTTTAACATATTAATTACAAATACAGGGTCGTTAATTGGGGATAATTGTCGATACAGGATGGCTATATATTATCATCTGTGAAAACAAGTACTTGTACTTTTATGCTATAAATTAAAGTTTTGCATTTAAATCGTTTTCCTTTACATTGTTACACTATCCATTAGTTTTTAGAACAACTAAAGAAGAAAAAATTTAGTCTTGTTTTTGTCATTTTCATCAACTTAAATCAACACATTAAAGGTTGTTCAAATCATATCCGAACAAGTACTAACATGGATTGGTCTAAGTGTTCTATCATTTGTTCCCCTTAGGTATTTTGGGTCAGTGAATATCTCCAATAGGAGAGCTCTATCTCTCATAACAATAACTTGGTTCCATTTAAATAAAAGATTAACGACCAAAAAAAAAAGACCATATCAATTTAGGTTTGTCCATCTATGTTATATAACTATATTTGGTTAATTTTCAAGTCTAGGGTTGAGTGGATATTGGAGCAAGTTTGGATCAAGTAGGACTTGTGTTAAGTTAATTTATTGACCGTTTAGGCTTTAGCCTTACTTGTATAAACTATCATTATTATGGTCTGAATCAACTTGGATGAAGTTGTTTAGGGTATTTGTTAACAATTGGCTAAACCAACAACAGATTAGAAAACTTTTAAGAGCAGTAGCAGCCATAGACACACGAGGAGGGAAGGAAGGCCTGCATGTCACACGCATGTCAGTGGGTGTCTGGCAGCCTGGGAAAGGGGGCGGGGGGAGAATGCGTGGGCAAACATTGGGCATTCTACCCTGCGTGTATTTTTTTGGGTTGTTTTTTGCTTAAAAACGCGTCGTATTGGGAAACCAGTACACAGGCTGCGCTACGTTTTGAGTGGAAGCAAAAAAAAATAAAAAAAATAAAGTTATCGCTGGACCGGGCTAGGGGGCTTGGGAGAATGGGCCATTTTTAGCCGTTGGACCTTTGTATTTCAACCCGACAACTACTTTGGCCTTTTTTTAAATTTTTTTTGTAATATTGTTCTATAAATAGTTGTTGCATATTTTGGAAATTTAGACTCCATTTTACATTCACTCACATCTAAAAAATACTCTCACTTATTTCTAATTTTTCTATTGGGTTTGAAGATTTCAGTTTTGTGAGATTTGAAAGAAATTGAACTTTGAAGAAGAAGAAAATTGGGTAAGTTATGATAATTTTGTAATTATGTTTAGTTTTTTTATTAGTAAATATTTTGAGTTATACATTTTAACCAAATGAAATTTCTTTTGTGGCTTTTTGTAGACATTTTTGTGGAGGTGTTCATAAAGTTGAAGATTCAATATTAAAGTGAAGTGAAGGAAATTGTAAGAAAATCTAATTTTTTGTTATTCTTGTTAGAAATTTTTTTATTTTGGTAGAATGCAAAATGTTTGTAATGAGTATGTTTAACTTTTTTTTACAAATTTAAATGGTTCAATTTATATGTATGACTTGTTAAATTTGTGAAATATGAAATTATTTATTTTAGAAATATATCTAATTTGTGTACAATTAAATTTTTACAAATATGTTGTAATTATTTGTAAGTTTTAGAAATTTATATGAAAAGTAAAATGGACAATGTTGACATCATATCTAATTTGTGTACAATTAAATTTTTAGAAATATGAGTTTTAGAAATTAAATTTTGACATCATATTCAAACTAAGGTGAATTAAAAAGATTCTTAGAAGTAAAATTTAAATGAATAAAATGACAAGTTAGAATATGAATATGTGATTAATTATTTTTTAGAAATGACCTGTTACAATAGAATGACATGTCAAAAAGTTGTTCAACTAAGACACTCTCATCAGCGCCTTCAGGTGATGAAGTATGATGACAAGATATTGAGAATGAACATCACTAACATGTGCCCTGAGGATCAAGCGCGATATGGTCCACTCCAAGAAGAAATTAGGAGTCGATACCGCCAAACATCGTCCTCGTCTAATGCTAGCTCTTCTTTAGATTGACACCCATGTTTTAGGAATAATATGTCCTTTACCTTGTGCTTTTGTTGTTCTTTCTTTTCAAAAATGTTTGTTGTAATTGAACCGCTTTATATTGTGCAATGAGATGTTTTATTTTATTTTAATGAGTTCAATTTTAAGTTCACATCATTATGTTGGATTTTAGCTACGATGTTTAACTTTATTTTAATGAATTCAATTTTAATATGTTCAATTTTAACTACGATGATGTCTTAATTACATTTAATATATTGGATTTTAGCTTCATTAATTTGTAAGTTTGCCTAACATTTGTAAACTTTTGTCACAGGTACTGCAAAATCAGTCACTCACCTTCTTCATCTTCCACAGAATCAACAGATGGTCTCAGTTTCATACTAGAGTCATCATCTTTTAATGATGATTCACCGATACTTGAAACTATACTCAACATTCAACTCCACGTGAAGTCATTAGAGTTAGCTCTGAAACTTAGACAACTTAGACAAGATGACAGATCTTCATCATCCCAGCGAACCAAGAAAGAAGAAAAGATTCATTCGAAGAGATCGAGAAGAGGCATACGATCGCCTCCCTAGAGACTACTTTGCAGATGACTCCATCTACAACAAAACCCACTTTCGGCATAGATTTCGTATGCAAAACACTTGTTCCTCCGCATTGTCGACGCCCTCAGTAGTCGGTTTGAGTACTTCCAGTTGAGGTAAGATGGTATTGGTAGGCGTGGGTTGTCGTCGCTCACCAAGTGCACCGCAACAATGTGTATGCTCGCCTATGGGATATCGACAGATTGTGTCAATGAATACTTGAAGATTGGAGAAAGCACGGCTATGGAGTGTATGAAAAACTTTGCCGCCGGTGTCATTCAAGTGTTTGGGGACCAGTATTTGAGAAAACCAACATAAGCTGATGTTGATCGATTATTGCAAGTTGCCGAGACCCGTGATTCCCCGACATGTTAGGAAGTATAGATTGTATGCATTGGAAATGGAAGAGCTGTCCATCGGCTTGGAAAGGAATGTTCGCAAAAGAGATTTACAGAGTCTCCACCTTGATTCTTGAAGCGGCTGCTTCATATGACATTTGGATATGGCACGCCTTCTTTGGGTGCCCAGGTAGCCTTAACGACTTAAACGTTCTGCATCGATCCAATGTTTTCCAAGAGGTGTATGAGAGTCGGGGTCCAAAATGTGAGTACGTTGTGAACGGTCGCAAGTACAACATTTGATACTTTTTGTCCAACAGTATTTATCCAAAATGGACAACATTCGTCAAGACTATCCCTCTTCCCCAAGGACCTAAGGCAAGATTGTTCGTCGAACGTCAAGACTCTGTTAGGACAGATGTGGAAAGAACATATGGGATTCTACAAGTTCGTTTCGCCATCATTCGTGGTCCTGCTCGAAACATGGATAAAGTTGAGTTGGGTATGACAATAAAAGCATATGCTATACTCCATAACATGATCGTCGAGGACGAACGGGACTTGTAAGACCTTGCCTTCGACTACGATGATGTGGAGGACAACATCCCGCAACCAAATGTCCAACAGGACCATCATCCATGCTATGCAGCCTACCTCCGTAGGATAGCAGAAGTTCATGACCCGGCGCTACATGCACGTCTCCAATCCGACCTTGTAGAGGAAATTTGGAATCGACACAAGGCGTGACAAAAAGCTCGCAACCATATGTTTCAAAGGTTACTCTTCATTCACTTGTGTTGTATTTTTTTAAAAATGTTCAACCTTCGTCATCTAGTATTAGTGTTTTTGAAATATCGAACACTCGAGTTGTAGTTTTCTTCAATTTCAATCTTTTATATTTACGTTTGTATCAATTGAATTCTACATTATATTTTATACGCTTCCAATCGTTCAACCAATACAATTTAACTCATCAATTTTTAAAAAATTTAAAATAAATTAATACATTTTTCGGAAACATCAATAGCATGTTCTTTCATTCGGGAAATAAAAATCATTTTTAACTTATACAAAATCAAATATGCAAAATCAAAATTGACAACATAAAACTAATAAAATATGTTTAGTTGTGGGCTCCATTAACAATTATTAATTCATTTGTCCTGGAATGAGTTCTACTGGCTGGGAAAATGAAGGAATGCAAGTTTCAGAAATATAAAACTTTTGCTGACATGGTATGCTAGAGTTCCACACAAACTGGAACTAGAACTCTAGCTGGGAATACTCAACTAGGTTGATATTGAATCACTTTATTTTGGACTATATAATCTTTGTACTAATGTACTTTGGTTGAAAGTAATACAATCTCTATGCAATGGAATCAACTATGTAATGCATTTATTAGTATAATGAAATGCAATAATAATTGCATTACAAAGTTTGATTACAAAGCTTTTACAAGTGTAATAGAATGAATTCATCTACAAACAATACTTTATTTTACACATAACGCGAAGTATCTGCAATTTAATTCGCATTTTATTTTTATCTATTTTAATTATTTGTAGTTTTGTTGATAGTTATCATCCAATATTTTATCATCATGATTACGATATTTCACATGAGACTTAATTCACTCTATGTCTTCTAGATTACAATAATGTAATATTATTCAAGTTTACCAAGTAGCGAGAAGAAAAAGATGATGATGATGATGATGATAATGACGATGACGTAAGAGAGATAGAGACATGATGTCTAAAACGTACAAAAATGCAGTTACAATAATACGATCATGGTCTAAGTTAAACTGTATTTTGAGGGGTGAGGGGGTTTCAAACCGTTAAAAAAATGGTGTCAAAGTATTAAGAGAGGGGAAGCAGAGGGGGTTTATAGTTGGATAGATTTTGATTCAAAGGTATACAATCACAATTGTTTAGAAAAAGTCAAGTACTAGTTAGTGTATAGATTTGGATAAATGTAATTACAATGCAATCTTAATTACATTTTTTAAGGGCAACCAAACATGATAATGAAATCACCATTATCATTTTGATTACATTACCACTTTGATTATATAGAATCAAATAAACCATAAAAGTCACTCTTATCAAAAAGTTGGCATAATGAGATGTAAAACCAACTGACCTTTATCGGACAAGGAAGTGGCATCTGAGCTCCTTGGTTCAAACTATTTGCCCACTGTTAAAAAGTAAAAATAAAAAATAAATAAGAAGTTCCACCATGTCGATCAATTTTTTTTTTTTTATTTCAGCCCAACAGTACCTTTTTTGGGGCTGTGCCTGCCCAACAGTACAAAAAAATTTAAATTTTTATTTTAAATAAATCGAGATAAATAAAAATTCAGCTGATAAAAAAAAAATATTAAAGTTAAATTAACGTTAACATGATTACCTGAAAGAGCAGGGTCTCGAATCTGGGGATATTGATGTCACGAGACAACTTCATGGTTCCAAGAGACACTCCCTCATCATCAGCAGCAGATGCAACGACGCCGTCCTTTCCCGGTGAAGATCTAACCGGAGCCGGCGAATTCCGGTGGCCGGAGAGTGATGAAAAGAGTCTAGGGAACTCATTTTGACGATTGGGGTTCAACGGGGTGGTGGTGATGAAAGAAATGGCGGGATGAGGCTTAGTTGATAGAAACTGTGTCTGTTGTTGGATTATTATTTGCCTCAAAGTTACGGAAGCCATTGGAATTACTCAAAGGTAGAAACAACTACGGAGGATTCCTTCCTTTTTTTTTTTTTGGGTGGGGAAACTTTCCGTTTCTTTTTGTTTGTTTTCCTGGGAAGAATTTATGTGATGTATGGGACACTGAGAGACAGGATAATTGGTTGGATGTGGGATGACCTCTCTAAATATCAAGGTCTACAGTGGCACAACTAAATGGTTATAATAGAAATATCCATCTATTATCGTCATCATTAATATACAATATTAATAGAAAAAAATTATATGATACATAATATAATAGTCTATTTTATACAAATATTCCATCTCTTTTTTAACATACGTTCGTCTCGTATTTCTATAATAGCGGAAGTCAACAAATAATAATAATATGCCCCACTTTTTTATTCCAAGAAAAAAACTATGGTACCTACATTACTACGTTTTTTCTTTACGATTTTTCATATTTTGAATTTAATATATAGATTGTGCTGAAATCGCAGAGTGTTATGATTACCTAACATTTACTAAAACCATTTGTTATAGAGGACAAATCATCAATATAAAGCAATAAAACCAAAAAAAAAAAAACACAAAGAAACATTAAATGAACATATCAAACATGAAATACAACTACAAAAAGCAATCCGCACCAATTAATCGTACCAAAAGGAGGAAAATAGCATCAAGTTCAAATCAATTATTAGTGACAACTCAAAGAAATATATTCACCAAGAACACATTGCAACTAAACAACCAAAAAAATAAATAATAACAATAAAAGAAAATTAATGAAATTAGAATTAGATTAAATTAAAAGTCTAAATTCTCGATGAGATTGGGGGAAGAGAAAATTTAGGCTTGGATACATTTAATTTTATTTTACTTTTCTATCAAATTTCAACTTTATAACTGTACTTTTGATATTTAAAAAAAATTAAAAATATTGATATATGGGCTGGATATATTTGAAGAGTATTTGTAAAGTTTTGGGCCTGATATAGGGTGATTTGACCCTATTTAAAATAGCTTATTAGAATTTTTTTGGAGGGTGTTTACAAAAAGATTATCTCATAAAGGTCTGCGTCTCTCTCTAGGGTGCCCTATAGGTAGTGAAGATGGCAATACAGTGATGAGTTAATTTGAAAGACCCATGACCAGATAAAAATTTAGGCCTTATTTGCCGATCAATTGTTAGTTAATTGAATTAGGTGTTCGTTATTAGCTGATTGTATTAATTGCGTGACTTAGCGAATTATATTAGTTGTTTCTAAAAAAAAAAATATATGGTGAATTTAGTTGTTTCCGATAAAATTATTTGATAGAATTTAACCTATGCCCGTAACCTTTTTTTATTGCGTATATATTTTTCTTCTCAATATAAATTATGAAATATGAAATCCGAATTATCGGATGTATAAAATTATTTTATGCCTTTACCCAATTTTGGTTATTGTTATGACACTTTTTTGTTGTTAACGTAATTTTATTTTAACAATAATTGTATATCATATGACATGAGAGTATTTTATTTATTAACATAAATTATTTGTTAAATTTTAGAAAATATTAAAACTAAAAGCATTGACTTCGATATCTATTCAGACAAATTTTATCCCAAAACAAAAAAATAAATAACATTGAAATAATTTTGTTAAAAGATTGGGTCAATGTGGTCATTTTAATCAAAATATCTAAAAGCTAAGTTAAAAAACTATTCCAAATAGTTTTTTGTAAAAGAGGCTTTAGGGTATAAAAAGTCAATCCAAAAGGTTAATCAATCAAATATCAACATTTTAACCAAACTCAAACAGTTAATGATTCCATAAAGCTCTTTGTCTATCCTTTATCAAATAAGATCTTAAACTCAAATATGAAAAATAAATGCCAGAAGCCATAGATAGTCTTTTGGATTAATTTCATTATTCTCTTGTTCAAAAACACTATCAGTAATGAATTTTAGTTGCACCTAGTTTTCATCGATCTTGGAGAAGTGGCTAACAAGTTCACCAGTCTAATGTACTGCGCACTTTCTTGGACCTATGTAGTTCCATCGAGTTACTATAGGGATCTAGTAGGAATAGGGTCACTTGGGTGATCCGAGTCATTTACAATTCTACATGTTTATTATTTATTTTTTTTAAGAAAAAATGAATAAATTTACAAGAAAGAGGGCCACCCATTTCAAGCTTTGATCTCTTGGGCAAGAATTGAGATATTATCTAACAAGCTATTTTGACGATACAATACCATGTAGAATGGTAAAATCATGCCGCAGATGTTTGTATAAGATGCGTTTACCAGCTTTCAGGGCAAGATCAGCACATAGGACGTGGATTTTCTGATCTCTTTGCCCTGTCTTATTAGCCATTACAATCCTGGCCACTACGGTATCATTCATGTCTGCTGCGATTCCAGTATGAGAGAACTAGAGAATGAGTAGCGCCCAACTGGATTCAGACTCAAGACTAATTACTTAAACAATGCTGACTGATAACATCTCCAAAAGCCGCAGGTCGCAATGTCTAAACTGGTTAACAGAATTACAGGACACTCACTATCTGTGACAACCGAGAAGTAGCTCCAAGGCCAAACCAACTACAATAGACTCGATCTTTGTGACAACTCAAGCAGTGAGCAGGTCCTCATCTAAGTTACCTGATAGACATTACTAGCAACTATCATACATATGAATATAACTGATATGCTCAATTCTAAACATATGATGTGACGGTTCCTATGATACACATACAGCTCGTAAATCTTCTGTTATGTGGACCATGTCCCCAACGGATCATAGAAGCTACCAATCTAGGATCTTTACAAGTTAGAATCTGAAGAGAAATTAAACTCCAAAGTTTTACAACAACAGAAGAAGCGGTTAAAAGCCAAAAATCCTCCTTAAACAAAGAGAAGAAACATATGCTCTTGGCATTCCTCTGAACCACCCCATTTTGTTCACAACTCATGCTGCTCATACCTTTTCTCTGGTCTTCGCAATCAGGACGAGGAGCAGGCTTCAATCTTTGGAAGCAGACCTTTCCAGGCTTCAGCTATGCTGTTGGCCAACCGCGCTTGTCCTTTGGCAAATTCATGGAATGCCAGTCCCATATCTGCTGTTTTCTGTTCTTGGAAGCGCACCATCTCTTCATCCATTAAACGTACAATTGTCTCAAATCTCCTTGCTGCTTCCTCACTCTCTGCTTTTAGCTGCATGGACAAAAGCCATTAGAAGATGTAGAAGATAATAAGGTGAAAGCACACAAAAGCACTGGTTTGTAAGCTATTATACCTGCCTATACTCAGCCTCAGCTTCTCTGTACTTCTCAGACCGAGTCAGCATGAGCTTGTCCCTGTAGGTAGATGAATGAGTTAATGCATAATCAGTAATCACTAGGGAAGACGAACTTCAATCCCAATTTTCAGACAACTACTCAATAAATCATAACATGCAAATCATTGAGAAAATGCTGACATGGGCTCTAATCGTCCAGAACTATAAGCTGGACCAGAATTAAGCCAACCCCAACAGATCCAGCTGAGACAATTTTATCAGATAAACTGATAAAGAGATCAAGATATGCCTTGACCTGAACCCGTTCATAATCCAGATTCCAGAATAAAAATATGCCATATCTAGTCTCTATCAAGATGCTGACTTCGGTATCATAAAGGCAGAAACTGTAAACAAAATATACTCAAATAAAAGGCAGCATAATTAACACGGCATAATACACCCCCTCCCCCAAAAAAGAAAAAGAGAACAGATTGATTATTCATGTTTCAAATAGTGAGTACGGATCTTATAATAGACTATGAAAAGATCTTCAAAGGACGACAATCATAACTGAACAGAAGCATAACAGAATCATACAGATTTATCTCCTTCAGCTTCACAGTCTCTGCAAACTCACAATGTTGTTTGAAAGCAGTAGCTCTCTCTGCTATTGCGGCCTGGTCAAGGAATGCCAAATGCAGTGTCAGACACAAAAAAAAGTATTAAAATTACAAAATGCCTACCCATTTTTAAATAAGAAAAGTTTACTAAATTCAATGGAACATTCAGGGTAACATCTCAGTAGGGCAGTCCATCAAGCGCTGGATGTATGTTCAGATCAGTTCACAGAATCTGCCCCTAGGCAAACAAGCATCTTATTTATTAGGCAGAGCAAGAGGGAAGACTGACCTTGATAGACTGTACAGCACGAACATAATCTTTCAAAGGTTCTTCAAAGTTCATTAGCAGATGGTGGGCCTGCATTTCAATGCATAAGAATTAATTATCAAGAAACAAAAGCACACTGTAACATGCATACAAGCAGATAATGAGATAATTGTACCTCCGCTTGCAGCTTAACTGACAATGCCTCTGACTTCAAGCCAAGCTCAGAAAATGCTTTTCCAAGAGAGTCTCCTTCACAGGCACCCAAGAGTTTGACCGCCTTCCCAAAATCTGCCAATGATTGTCCCAATTCTGCAGCAGTGATTCAGTGAACACAGATAACATGATTTTTCCACAATCTTGGCAATATGGTTACAGGTATCATCATATGAGCCTACCATAGGACCGTGCAGCCCTTCCCCTCACCTCTATGCCTTTTAACAAGACGGAATGCATGCTTCTGTGCTTCTACTAAGTGATCTTCAAGCTCAAAGATATAATGTTTCATCTTCTCATACTCAGGCGTTGTTTCTTCTACAGGCTTTTCCTTGCCTAGGACAACGTCACTCACTCGAGACTGTACATCCTGCCCACATATTGAAGGAGAACGTTGTAATACTAGACTACATAATGTGCACATTAAATATTGCAACAAATAAAATATATGACAAGACGTAATCCACATAAATCTCATCTTGACTAAGCAAGCTCTGTCCTATCTATGTTTCCAATTAGAGTTACAAAGGGGAAAATAAGTCATTTTTAAAGAAACTTTGCTCCCAAAAATTTCCTGTTTCCGGGCGGAGGGACAACTGGTGAGGGGGATTGGACAAAGGGGGCGGGGGGGGGGGGTCCTATCCACAAAGATCACTATGATAAATAACTGAAGATTCAACTTTCCCATGCAATATGATAATCACAATCATTTACTATAAGCATCTGAGGAATGACACTTCACCCTGTAACCGCCCATACCTTGAAGATTTGCATCAAATCAGAAGGTTTCTTCTTGAAAATACCAATATCTTGTGCCCTCACTCTCTCCATTGTCTGACAAGCAGAAAAACAATCATGATGTAATTCTGGCAATGCACAATTCAAGATCTGAATGTTGCTTCACTTTTTTTACCGCCAATGCATGAAATACCCACAAGTTATTAAATAGGCAGATAATAGTTCATAGCCGACACAAACAC
The DNA here is from genome assembly GCA_017589665.1 of Selenicereus undatus. Lineage (NCBI taxonomy): Eukaryota > Viridiplantae > Streptophyta > Magnoliopsida > Caryophyllales > Cactaceae > Selenicereus > Selenicereus undatus. Next base: position 39,914,464 of record JACYFF010019584.1, read on the forward strand.
AGATGTACACACAAGTGGAAGAGCTTCCCTAGGTATAAGCACCCAGGATCTTTTTTTCCACTTTTGGGGTAAGAGTTGTGAATCAGGCATGAGCTGATGACAAGAGAAGGTCGGAGGTCAATTTTATTTATTGATTTATTTATTTAAAAAAAAAAGGAGGAAGAGAAGGAACCTCTGAATAAAAGGCATAGCCTTCAGTCCCAACCCCTCCACCATCCTTTTGTCTTTTTTGCTGGAACGGAAAAGCTTAAATTATTACAGAAAGCAAAGAGATGATGCTAAATCAGTATTCTAAAATTTAGCTAATATCTACCCATAAAAAGGGTATCAACAGAAAAATTTACATCAACTGAGAAGAACAAAGGTCCTCCCGAAAATACAAATTTAATCCACTTATCCTTTACACACTCATAGAGTTTCAACATCAGGAAAACATCTGCTAGTTCCTCCATTCACATCATCCTTTAAAAAAAAAAAAAAAAAAGAATAGTACTAATGATATTCTGTTTAACTTTTCTTCCGAAAGAACTCAGCCAATCCATCACATTATGTGTAATAGATTTAGCCATAGCCCAAGAAATGCCCGAACAACTATGAGCTAACTCCTACATAATTCTAGCAAATAGGTGACGAGGTAGTTCGTGATTTGAAACTCTTGCACACTGAAGCACCTATAAAGCAAGATAATGCTCCTCCTTCGACAATTATATCAAGTCAAACCTCTGCCTTGTCTTATAGACGTCCACTGTTAAGGAAACTAAGTCCCATGCAAGCAACTAGACTTGGGTTATACTGGAAGAAATTAAAATGCCTCACACAAAACTATTAACTACTTTTGCAATGTAGTAAGCAATCTACAGTTATCAATTGAGGTGCAATAGAGACAAACTTTACAAAAAAAACATGAAACCAACCACCAAGAAGGATAAAAAGAGATGGGCACACAAACAAAAGGAACCAGGACAAAAAAAGAACAAGAAAAAGGTGACATACAACACGGAAAATCCTTGCAGTCTATCTCTGGCTAGGTGCCATCCCATTAAGTGGGATTGTATATTAGCATCCATTGTTGGTTAAATTACGCAACATAAGTCCATAAACGGCAAAACATCCAAATAAACAAAGAGAACCACGCCAAGTTTATTTCTCTAACATGTACGCTGAAGGAGAACAGACATTAATAAGATGGAGGCATTCCATGCCTGCCATAGCTGCAGGATACCAAAATTTTCCAACTCATCGTGTAGCTCACTCACCCCCCCCCTTCTTTTGGGTGCAGAGTCCATCAACGTTATCGTGCAATTCCCTTCAGATTATGAAATTGGTATGTCTACAGTTAGATCTTGGGCTTACTGTGCTTGCATTTTGGTTTACATACTTAGGTACATCTTTGGCTAATTGTGCTTGAATTTTGGCTTTCAAAATGGCCGATATTGCTTCCATATGCCCTATGCATACGAGCCAGTGTGAACTGAAATGAGATAAATCAACTTCGGAACTATATAGAAACTCTTTTTGCATTTAATAATGGTGTAAATGCACTTTTTTATGCTCTAATTGATATGTATGAATAAAGGAAGAAAGACCAAATAAGGAATTGGGTTTGGTAAATTCTTGCATTTGCATGATTTATTTGGTATAATTTTTATGTACATATAGGTCATAATGGAATAACCAAAGTTGAGCACAATCTAGGTAGCTGAAAAGGTCACCTTAGGCAACTTTTCTGGATTAGATTATAGTGGATTACAGAAAATGCCTCTCAAAACTGTCCGTATAGGCAGTAATGGTTTTCAATCCAGTGTCCAATTGAATAGCCCCTTTGCAGTTCATCATAAGGATGCAACATATGGGCCCTCCCTCCCCAACACCTTATTTAGGCACAGTATTTAGGTTATGGGTTTGGATTTGGAACATGAATAAAGAGTATCCAGAATACAGTGTTTGAGTTTGCTATCCTATTTAGGATAGTCTTAGAGAGTTTTTCAAGTAAGCCCCAGAGTCTTATGAAAAGATTGTAACCTGGGCGCAAATAGCAAATGACTTGTTTCTCATGGGCACATATAGCCAATGCAACTACATTATGGCATTCATACTCAAGATGATAAAGCAATTGACCTCTTCATCAGCCTGCAAGAACAACCTCAGATCATCACTTCGGCGAAGCTCAAGATGTGAAGCTACCCGGTTAACAAAGGTGTCCAATCCCTGTCTTCTCATTTCAATAAACTCGGCGCTAAAGCGAAATTTCTCTGCAATGTAGCAAATCCCCCCCCCCCCAAAAAAAAAAAAAACTGTCAGCATACTTCAGCAAATAAGCCAAACTACGTGCCGATTCTTTATAATAACATTCAGATGTATCAAGATTCGAGAACTGTATAGTGAATCTATAAATGATAAACGCATCTGAATTTAGCAGCAGAAATTGACAAAAGGAAATATTCCACATACCACCATGTTCATCACCTTTCTGCAATCTTCACGAAAAATTCAAAAAGAATAAACAAGATAACAATGTCAAGCATCTCTAAAATCCCTGTGAGACAAGCGCTACTTAAAGGCAACTATGCAAGATGGAACCACTTTTCGACCTTTTCCCATCTATCCATAAATATCACACTATAAACGATTAAGTAAAACAACCAATAACACCACGCACTAACACCCTCCGCAACCTCATGTATCTGCGTCCCTGACATGTAGTGGACACAAACACTCCTTGTGAGAGCTGGGACATGGGCCAAGCATGGGGCACCCAGCGCCATTGAAACGCAGGCCAACGGGTTAAAACTTGAATGAACCACATCACCCATTTTAGCAAATGGGGTGGGGCGGGGGTTGAATGTATTAACTGTTTTAGTTACATTATAACATTATTAAAATTTGTTTAACCAGAAACCCACCTCGTGCATCAAAACAAAATGGGGCAGGTGAACCCGGGTTTTTTTTTTCATATGTACAGTTTGGCTGTGGTGCAGTGGAAAACTTAATTCAGGGGGCCCCCCAACGCCCCCCCCCCCAAAAAAAAGGCTCAGGCCACAAAGGAGCTTCAGTCAACATTGAAAAACCAAATAGAGGTGATTCAAACTATATTTTCACATCAATATATTTCTCTTGCTTGGATGCACCAAAAACAAACTCAATAACAAAGCACAAAAACACTAGCATAAATTTCACCAATTTCTGACAAAGTAAGTCTACTGAAGGCACAAAGTCCTTACCCACAGCGCTCTTCTCTGGAAGAGGGGGTATAAAAATGCCTTTGTATCTCTCAAAAAGCCGATCACGTAACCAAACAAAATCGCTATATCGTCGGATGACGATCTTTTCAGGCCCTTGATAATCTGGTAAGTTAGTCTGTCCCAGACATTCAAATTAAATAATAAAAAAATAAAAACATGTAAGGCTCCAAATATCCAGGCTATAGAAATCAAACAAACAATGATGAAAAAACTGCGTAACCATGCACCTTCCACAACAAACATGCAAACAATTCCAGGCAACTGCAACACGATTCATGATTAACTGAAAAGATACCACGACCTCTCAGCATATAAAGATTGACCAACAAAATGGGTTCCTATAAATTAAAGGCACTGATAGAACCATGGAAAAGTTATGCATGCTTTCACAAAATACAGATAATCATAATAGCATTAGATAGTAACACGCAAGCACTATGGGAAGGTAATTGACAGACACAAAAACAGTAACTTTTCTGTAAATCAAAGGAAAGAAAGCATAGGTTATTGGTAGAAAACCAAATACTTTCCCATAAAAATCAAGAACCAGTATAATCCTTGCAAGGTGAGCATCAGTTGCCAATTAAGTCAGCTCCACTTTTTAGTTGACTTGATTCATCACTAAAAACTTTCCGACTTATTCTTTCAACTGCAGTAATCTAAGATCAATTGACATTGAACTTGAACAAGGCTCATTCATACTCCATCTTTGGCTCATTCAAAGTCTGCTTGTTCTATAACACAGGGATGTGAGTCAGAAGGTTGCAGATTTGGACATAGTCATATCCAAGTCGTGAGCCTTGACATGGGAATTTTGCCAGCCATTCATTCTTGCACCATAGTGACAACGAATAATTAAACCAAACACCAATGACATCTTAGTTAGGCATGGCAAAAGCATGTCGTCCATCATTAAACCTATCTCCTTCACATTGTCACTTGCCTGTTTGCTGCGTAACTCATAGCTCCTATTCGTATTATTTTCAGCTGGATTCAATTCTCCATAAAAACTTTTTGGGGCATGAAAGTGAACTTGCATTACCAAACAGAACATTCTAATCAAAACGACGAGTGAACTCATATAGGTATCACATACCTTCTACGGAGGGTTCCCATTACCTTTCCAAGTCTATAAACAATTAACATAACATTTGTTGAATCAAAACGCTAACCTGTGCTTGTCATTTCCTAGGCTTGCTTGTAGACAACCTAACCCTATCAGCAACCAGTCTGAATCTAAGCAAGAACCACCCTCTTAAGCACCCTTCCTTCCATAGATGATGAAAGTAGTCCAGTGTCACCAAGCAAAGCAGCTCTGAACCCTTCATTGATCTTAGAAATACGGTAGCCCATTAATGAGAAATGCCACGCCACGTGTTCGGTCAATCAGGGACCCTCAAAATGACCCACTAAGCTACACAATGTAGAAGTGACTTAGAATGACTGCACCCACTCGACTTTGCGGAGCTTCTCCATAGAAAACACAAGATAAATCCTCCAGGGAAATATTCAAGTGCCATAGTCTATACTCGCTTAGGTTAAAAGTCTTCCAAGAAGTAAAAGCCAGTCAATGATCTTATGTTTAGGAACACAGCAAGGAGACCAAATCAATCTCCAGACACCCATTCTACCAGCATCACGAAGCTTCTAGTAAATACCATGACACCTTATACTTGCATCTATAAGGTCATTTTGTGGGACAAAAGTCCCAAGTTTCAGGTTGTCAGGTTGATTCTAAATTTCTGCCAATACCAGTGGCAGCATAAAGGCTTGTAGTCACAAAAATTTCTTTCAAATATACTTCACACCCCCTTAACCCGATCAGAGTCATCTTTGTCAGCCACAGCTAAATACTTAGCTGCAGCACTAAATTCTCAAGTTCTACAAGTCCTAATATTTAGAGCACTCCCTTATGTCTACAAACCAAATCCCAACTCACAAGGGGGAAGATGCTTTTAATCTGCTTCTCCCTAAGAAAAGACCTACATATATGTTGAATCCTTTGACAATAGCCTGTGATAAACAAATTCGAAATCTCTGTCCATTATATTTGTGACAGGTTTTCCGAAACAGTCTCTCTATTAAATACA